>JALMGJ010000016.1:8673883-9873883 GCA_023362775.1 Charina bottae
AAAATCCATTTCACTGAAGATGATTTTAGACGCAGGTAGAAAAAATTTATCTACACTGTATGCTGGTGGGTATAAAATAGGAATGAGTGTGCTTTGCAAGAGATGATAGCATGCATGCAGTGTTGTCATATCTGTGAAATCATGTATGAAAAAGTGCTCAGGAGTGTGTGTGTGTGCTTTATTGTGAACCTAACTTAACCTTTTTTCATAGTTTATATACTGAATGACCACAGTAAAATGCCTCTTTTATGCTAGCAGCTAATGTTGCTCCGTTCTTCCAAGTTTTCTCTTGAAGCCATACTTCGCCTTGAATTTGTATCAGACAGACATATTGATTTTTGTCTCAAAATTCTTGTACCCTCTGATAACGTGTGAGTTACTACCCAGATAATTAATTAAGTATGAAAAGATAACTCTGAGGATATAGCTATAAGTTAAATATAAAATTCAGAATGACCCCTCTGCTACTGTCTCTTCTTCCCAGTTACACCTTCTATATCACAAAGTCTGTTATAATGTCAACTCACAATGTGTTTCTCTGTTCCACTTGCATTATTAGATGTCAGTAGTGGAATAAGCAATAAAGCAACAGCTCAAAGCACAGCCTGCATGGTGCTCATTTAAACATGACATGGTTGTTTTGTGTCTCTTGTAGTAGCTAATTCTATCCTTCTGTGTTCCTCTACGTAACACTAAAATCTTGCTTCCTTTTTATATATTCTCTGTTAAAGTGAATCCCCTCCCCTATTTCAAAAAGCAAGGTTGGGTCCTGCTGTGGCAGGAAAATGTAGAAGCGGTGACTAAGAATGGAAGGAATTAAAACCTACAAGATAAACTGGGTTAAAACTCACTGGGTTGCTGCTGCACAGGGCAGGCCCTGAAAAGTGAAAATAAAAACGAAGATGCAGCCTATTAAAACATGGAAGAAGAATAAGCTTGAGAGAAAAAAGGAAGAAGGAAGTTTAGGAGGGGCATCACCAGGGTAGATTTGCTGAGTGGGAAACTGCTTTAGTGTGGGGCCACAGTTTTTCATTATTCTCCTCCCCAATGATTAGACCATGACTGGATACACAGATGCATTTCAACCTAGGAGATTCAGATAACTGTTGCCTTGCTCAGCCCTCAAAGCCCAAGGAAGTAACATGGGAGGGGGGGTGAAGTAACCATCTGTGCAATGATTGCTACCAGCTTAATGCTATACTTTGCATTCAAATTTGTAGGGATCTTCAGTGATTCCTACGGAGCCTTGTGGTGTTGAAGTGCCACCAACCAGAACTGTGATCCACCTAGGATTATGAGCCACTATTTCTTTAGGTCTGACTTCGGTTGAGTGAATTTGAATTCTCCTCATTCTCTCTCTTTCGAAGTGCTTGGGGTGAGAGCTAGTTACCAAGCTTGCTATTTGTAATGCATGAGAGATGTTAACAGATAGGCATCATTATAGCTTCAAAACTATTATATCCATTTGGAATTGTCTGTACCAGGTATATCTTTCTCTGTAGCTCTGCTTCTTCCTATTCCAAGAATCTGTCTTATCTAATAATTTGGGCCCCATCTGTCAGAGAGAAGCATTTTTGTTTGCCACTCTTCCTTCATATCATCCTGCTCCATTACACAATGCTCCATTACATAACGATTCAGGGACTAAGTTGAGATACAGGTATGGCCTGTAGCAGCAGAGGATGTCTTGTTTAGCATGGTATGTCTAGGGCCTTTTAAAAAAGGAAATAAAATATCATTTTCTCATGACATTTGGATGTGATTGTAATAACATTAGGCAGAACTGAAGATGATTTCCTCATCACAGATCGGATGATTTCCTTTGCTTCAGGCAGTCTTTTGTTACCATAGCAACTGGAAAGTGCTATACTGCATTTCTTAGTCCCACAAGCACATATTAGGTAAATTTTTACACATGTAAAATAAACTGTTGTTGTTGTTGCTCAGTCATTTAGTCATGTCCGACTCTTCCTGACCTCATGGACCATAGCACGCCAGGCCTTCCTGTCCTCCACTGTCACCCGGAGTTTACTCAAAAAAAATAAACTGTAGCTATTTGCTTTAATTGAGCTTCCAAATAAATTATGCCTATTTATGGCATAATGGTGACTGTTTTAATCCGTGTTTGGGAATTTACATCATTGGGAAGAAGGGATACAGGAGCAGGAATATTTTTTGAATCTGGTTTTTCTGATTAGGACTGAACTCAGATCTTCACTCCCCTTTCCCCAAGTGTGGAAAATGATGTCCATTCGCACATACACTTCACCCTTGTTGCCCTTACTACTTCGTAAACATGTTTAATCAGAGAATCTGTGGGATAAATCAAGCCATCATCATCATCTTCATCATCACTGTTGTTGTTATTATTTTTCTCCACCATATCCACAGTAGAAGCACTTCTTCAAGTGACCCTGAAATTTGATAGTAGGTGATATAGGGTAATTTTTTTTCCAGGTATTTTTTTACTCTAAAAGAGACCCATTTTCCCAAGGGATTAATTTGAGGACTGCCCTCAAACTCAGAAGCTCAGTAATTAAAAATAAATAAATTAATGTTCGTGTATATCAATTATTTCTACCTAGCAGTCCAAATGTAGTTTTCAGAGGTTCACAGAGGCAGCAAAACAAAGACTTGTTTAAGATGTATTTAAAGCTTATATAGAGAGGAAGATTACAGTATCTGCTTCATGGAAGAAGAGAAAGAAGAAAGCTTATAGTAATTTGGAAAGTGAAGTCAAAGAAACCTTGAATAAATAGACAAGAAATACGTAAACTGGTACTGTAGCTTGAATCATGTCAACTGGATTTCTATTTTCTTAGTAGAAACGTTTCGCTCCTTATCCAAGGAGCTTCTTCAGTCTGAGCAAAGTTGGTAAGGGAATCCTAAATAAATAAATAAATATTTAGGATTCCCTTACCAACTTTGCTCAGACTGAAGAAGCTCCTTGGATAAGGAGCGAAACGTTTCTACTAAGAAAATAGAAATCCAGTTGACATGATTCAAGCTACAGACAATTCCACCTGGATGACTGAGAACCTTCATAGACGTAAACTGGTACTGTGTTTCATCAATTGTATGCCTCTGGTATAGAATTTTCATTAAAATATATTAAGCAGACATATTGAGAATGGGGAAAAATCAGGGATACTGTTGGCTTCCCAATTGAAACAATGTAACATAATTCCTATAATTAAAGTTTCCTTGGGCACATTATAAAGGGATTCAAGCACAATTAATTTTCATGTTTTAATTTTTTTTACAGACATGTTTATATAGAGATATCTCCTGAATAGATTGAAATCTTTTTCAATAAAATACTTCAAGGTTTCTCAAACATATTCAGAGAATTTAGCCCACTTTTAACATTACAGGAAATATTTGACACAACTGATTCTATGAAAACCAGAGCCAGTTGGGTTTTGTACAGAATTGTATCAAAAATATAATGAAAACGTGGTTCCTATATAGTTAGAGATTTGAAAAAGAGACCCTACCCATAACATTTTATGAGGCCTATACAATGGTTATATTGAGTTATCGTCCAATATTCTTAATAAATGTGATAAATACAGATGTAAAAGTGTTGACTACAATTTTAGCACATAGGTTGCAGAAGGTGTTACCATCAATAATACATCCTACACAGTGTGGTTTTGTGAAAAGACACCAACCTTTTCATAATATAAGATTATTGGTGATTGCTGTAAGAATTCATCTTAAGAATATTGAGTCTACTGTTGTGACTTCATTTGATATAGTACAGATTAAATTTTTGGAACATTTTATGAAAAGAATAGATTTCTTTCCATCTTCATTTCCTGGGTTACAGAGCATTATTCCTATCCTTCTGCTTAAGTGCATAGTAAATAAAACCGCCACAACTGCTATTATTATAACTACAAATGGGATATTTTCTACTCCAATTAAGATGTAATGTAGAACCCATCAAGAATGTCTGGTTATAGGCTTCCAGTGGGAATATGGTGGATTGAGCAGCTTTGCCCACAAGCTCCATGGGCAAAACTGGCAATATGGCAGTTTTTTTTTGGGCACAGGCTGGTTTCTCCTGTAGCCCAGAACATTTTTATGGATCAAGGAAAATGCTGGAATTGACCCATTTGTCCTCCAGATGGCGAGTTGTGTCCAGGAGATCGTGGACAGCATGCGCGATCGACCTGTAAGACTTCACCGGGAGGCTGGGATTTCATCATTTCCAAGCTGCGCTGCAGCCCTTAAAGGGACAGTAAGTCCGGCCACCTATTTCTTAAACACCCAATTTATTGTTGTTTTCAAATTTTTGTACGCTAAGAGAGGCTTTTCTACAGAAAGAAGAAGCAGACTCTCTTGGTGCTTATCATTATTTCTGGATTTAAGTTTTAAATAAGTTTTGGCTTGTTTTCCCATCTAAAGATTAAGGAGGACTGAGAATAAAGAATTGCCTTCATGTTACTATTTTTGTATTGAATTTGAAGGATTGATATTTCCCTACACGTTGGATTTGTTGCTTTGAACCTTCAGTTTTCTGTTCACTTTCTTTGGGATTTGCTTGTTAACGTACTTTCCCTTGTGCCAATTTCATTCAGAACTCTTCTATTAACCTATTAACTCCTATCTGTGTGAGTCAAGTATTTAGGGGGCACCATAATTTCCTGCCTGAAATGTCAGATTTCTCATATGAGATTATCAAATTGGGTTTCTCTACAAAGCAAAAATGTTTTGGCAAATTGCATCCTTTACAAAGCAAAGGCCTCTCATGGTGACGTGAAGTGCAGGTGCAAGATAACAACGGTCACGTGTGTATTGTTATGGCTAGTTTCTGGGACCTTCCCATGAGAACAATGTCTCCTGAATCCTCTGTGGGAAGCCTTGCCCTGTGAGAGCAAGGAGGGGGGGAACTCAGTGCTTAGATGCAGCACTGCTACCCAATAGCAGGTCATGCTATGTGCTTTAGGCCTAATGCTTTGGGCCTGGTGTGTGTCACAGCTAACTTCCAGCCAATCAGAAAGCTAGAAGAACTGAATATACAACCATGCAAAATGGTGTTCTATGCTTCTTGATTTCTAGTGTCTTTTAGCCATGTAGTTCTTCATGTGTATTCTACTTTTGAGGACAGAGCAGTGCATAGCTATGGGAGGCTATGAATGGCGTGAGCTCTGGCCCTGGGATCAATACACGGAACTCTGCTTATAAGTTTGTTTTTGTTTTCCTTTTACAATGCTGTACCATGTATATTCAACTTTCCTTTTTGCGATAATGTGATTGTATATACATTATTGCCTTATGCTACCAATAAACACTGTTAGCCCTACAAGCTGCATTCTTGTCTGTTTATTCTCAAGCCTCAAGTTTTTCCCCTTTAAGCCAGCGTATATCCCATCATGAAACATAGAAGATAAGGAGGCTTTTTCAGAGTCCTGTTATGAGCCTAAGCAGACCTTCAAAGAGATCTTTTTAGAGTGTTTTCAACCCGTTTTGCAGACTATTCAAGACTTTGGGGAAGAAATTACTTCTAAGCTGTTTTATCTGGCTGAAGATGCTAAAGATTTTAATAAGGATAGAACTGATAGCAAGACTGAAATAATGCCAGACAAAGATTACATTTTGGTGGTGAAGTGGTTCAGGTGATAGTCTGAGCTGCAGTTAAAGAGAGCTGTTTTTCTGTGGGATTGTTATGGCTTTCTGGGGAATTGTTATGGGAGAGAAGAGAAATTGTTCTGTGGGAGTTTTTTTGATGAGAAATCTGAGATTTTAATGGGGGCAGTTGGGCTATTTGATTTTTGCAAGATGCCTTGGGTGTAATGGGGAGATATGTAAATGCTCTGGTATACTTTGAGGTGGGGTAAAATTAAGAATGTGTAATTGGGTTGATAATGAGGTTATTATGATTTCATCTTTCTTTAATGATTTGGATTAAGATATATTGGATTTTTTAAAGGTTTGTTTGATTTGTAAGATTCATAAGTTATTCATTATGTGCACCACTTTCAGCTGTACAAAATAAAGGTAGGATATAAATCTAATAATAAATTTAAAAATGTAACCCCTAAAAAGACTTAAAAATATAATTAACTATAAATTGAACTAGGGTAATAATCCTAATTAATCTAATCTGTGAGGTGGGTTGGCCTGAGAGAGTGTGACCGGCCCAAAGTCACCCAACCGGCTTCCATGCCTAAGGGAGGACTAGAACTCACACTCTCCTGGTTTCTAACCCAGTACCTTAGCCACTACACCAAAGTGATTCTCATAAATAACGTAAACAACACAATATGTGTAACATAACATATACATAAATACCTATCTAAAACCATGGAATGACAATATATTTAGATAAAAGACTTGCTACATTCTCAGTTTGGACCCAAAACATTGGTAGCCTCAAAGATTCCTATAAATGTGATATTTTTTTAAAGAAATTAAGCTATCAATTCAGTTCTATGGACAAAGAATTTTACAAAAATAAATATTGATAATATGCAAGAAATTTGGAATATAGAATTAGAATTTCCATTTTTTACCAGGTAAAAAGGCTTACGTTTTGTTTTTAAAGATTAAATATGTTTCTTATGATCTTATGGCAAGGCTAAATCATCAAAAAAAACTTTTTTTGCTGTTCGATTCTTTCCCCAAAAAATCAAGTTATGAAGAACTTTGGATCTATCAAGCTTGGAGTGTTGCCAAAAAAGTTTGTTACCTGTTTTTGGAAAGATCGTTGTGTACTAGACGCCAAAGGTTGCTTGATGAAACATATGCACCCCAAGCCTTTGAAATGGCTCCTCACTAATGTGTTGGAAAGAATGGAAATGTGAGGTCAAGGTTTAACTTATTCTCTAAAAACTGAGATGCATGACTTGTATATATATGACCTATTGCTGTTTTTGTTTCTTTTTATTTGGATGTACATATTGTCTTCTCTCTCTTTTGTGATAGTTGTGGTAAAAAATAAACAAAATAAATTCAAATAAATAATAATTTAAAAAGAGAATACTTATTTTTTTTCAATTGGGGCTGTACATAAACTACATTGGCTCATCTGGAGAGCAGAAGCATGGAATTACATAGCCATAAGAGGAGGAAGAGAAGGAGGAGCTTTCATTGAAGGTTTATCCAACTTCCTCAGGGGCCCAGCAGTTGTCTTGCCTTACTATCTCTGAAGTCAGTCATGGATACAAAGGACGAAAGTGTCATAGTTGATAGCAAATTATCTGAAGGTTTTGTATTTGAGTCTCACTGGTCATTTCTGTAGCCCTTTGGCTCAGCAATAAAGCTTCAGAAGGCTAGCTGCATGTGGTGCTTTCACATGGAAACCCGGCCTGACCAGGATGATTTTCACTTATTTATCTTTTGAGTTGGAAGGAAGCTGCATGCCAGAGGCACCTGCTGTTTCTATATTTGATACAAGCAAAGCCTTGGAACATTTAGCTCTTCCCATTGATTCTTCTCAGCTTCTACACATGTTGCTTCTCCTTGGGTAGGAAGAACCTGCTGACAAAAGTGGTCTTTGCTCAATGGAATAATTTGTCAATAATATTTGGGACACCACCGCAAAATTAAAATCATGTTTAAAATATTGGCATTCAAATATAGGGGAAGAAACAACAAACTCTGAAAGTTAAAAGATAGCATCCAACATACAAGGGTAAAAAACGTATATATAAAAAAAATTAGAAGTGACTCGCTAAGAGATTCCAATAATTTTTAGTAAGGCAGAATTCATATAAATACTGAATTACAGGGGCTCTAAGAGATAGATCTCCCCATTCCTAGTCCCAGAATGGCTCTTCATTCATCACTGAGTATCCAATGACTAATTTTAATCAGGAGTGATGAGTTATTTATTTTTAGCATTTGTATGCTACCTTTCAAAATCAGGGTTGGCATATTTGTTTAATACCATTTTGGCTGTTGTCTGACATTGAGCTAGGAAATAAGCGTCCCACCAAATCATCTAGCTCTCACAGATTCAACACCAAGGGTACCAAATTTGATGATATACAAATATATTTAATACATTCATCAAACAAATAATTCCTTACTACTTCACAATAGAATCTGTAAGAGTTAAGAGTGTGTCAAAGAATAGCCTCAGTTTATAACTATGAGAGAGTTAAAGTCAATGTGGTACCAGTATTTTAATAGTATTTTATAATATTGCAAGATGCTGAGGAACATTACATCTTGTTTTATTCATTTAAGAAGCAAAATATAAGCACCATGCATTACATCAGTCTTCCAACCAGAAACCTATGCCCTCATTGTGGGAGGTTGTGCGGATCCAGAATTGGCCTTTACAGCCACTTATGGATCCACTGTTACGATTTTACCCCTGGAAGACAATCTTACTTAGCTACAAGAGGAGGAGGAGGAGGAGGAGGAGGAGGAGGAGGAGGAGGAGGAGGAGGAGGAGGAGGAGGAGACGACTTAAACTCACAGAATTGTCCAGCAAGCAAGATTTTGCTGAAGGTTGTTTCCTCTCGCAGATGCCAGTGGGAATTCTCCTGCCACGGGGTGTTTGGCTCTCAGCAACGCAGGGCCGAGTCTTCCACCCTTGGATTTTTAAGTATCAAGAGTCTCAACTCTGCCCACCGACCCACCCCTTTCCCCCTTTGCAGTCACAGCACAAACACACCCATGAGCTTTCCGGAAAGATATTCGAGGTGCCGAGAATTCAAAGCCTGAAGCAAATGCACGCCACCCTTTTAATGAATGGATTCACTTGCGGCTCCCAGGGAGAGATCTCCTGCGGCAAAGTAGCATTTTGCGCTGTTCTCTTCGGTGCTGCTTAAACACGGCTGTGACTGAGCTGCTGGGCTTTCATCCTTCTGCTCACTGCACAGCCTCTCAGGCATCTGCCCCTGAGCCAGACCTTCGTGGTAGCTGGAGAGTGAGATATTCATAGCGGCGCTGCCTGTCTGTCAAGATGGTTGTTGTTGTTTATTCATTCAGTCACTTCCGACTCTTCGTGACTTCATGGACCAGCCCACGCCAGAGCTTACTGTCGGCCATCACCATCCCCAGCTACCCCATGGTCGAGTCCGCCACCTCCAGAATATCATCCATCCATCTTGCCCTTGGTCGGCCCCTCTTCCTTTTGCCTTCCACTTTCCCTAGCATCAGCATCTTCTCCATGGTATAATGTCTTCTCATTATGTGGCCAAACTACTTCAGTTTTGCTTTTAATATCATTCCCTCAAGTGAGCAGTCTGGCTTTATTTCCTGGAGTATGGACTGGTTTGATCTTCTTGCAGTCCAAGGCGCTCTCAGAATTTTCCTCCAACACCACAGTTCAAAAGCATCTATCTTCCTTCGCTCAGCCTTCCTTATGGTCCAGCTCTCGCAGCCATAGCTTACTACGGGGAATACCATTGCTTTAACTATGTGGACCTTTGTTGTCAGTGTGATGTCTCTGATCTCAACTATTTTATCAAGATTTGTCATTGCTCTCCTCCCAAGAAGTAGACGTCTTCTGGTTTCCTGGCTGCAGTCAGCGTCTGCAGTAATTTTTGCGCCTAGAAATACAAAGTATGTCACTGCCTCCACTTTTTCTCCCTCTATTTGCCAGTTATCAATCAAGCTGGTTGCCATAATCTTGTTTTTTTTTGAGGTTTAACTGCAACCCAGCTTTTGCACTTTCTTCTTCCACCTTCGTCATAAGGCTCCTCAACTCCTTTGCGACATTTTTGTTGCCGCCTCCTGAACAATGTTGCAAACTTCTGTCCATAGTTCTTCTGGGACCCTATCTACTAAATCTAGTCCCTTAAATCTATTCTTCACCTCCACTGCATATTCCTTAGGAATATTAGTGAGCTCATATCTAACTGATCTGTGGGTCTTCCCTATTCTCTTTTGTCGGATTCTAAATTTTGCAATAAGAAGTTCGTGATCTGAACTACAGTCAGCTCCAGGTCTTGTTTTTACCGACTGTATAGATGTCCGCCACCTTTGGCTGCAAAGGATGTAGTCAATCTGATTTCGGTGTCGACCATCTGGTGAAGTCCATGTATAAAGTCGTCTTTTAGGTTGTTGGAAGAGAGTGTTTGTTATGCACAGTGAGTTGTCTTGGCAAAATTCTATCAGCCTATGTCCTGCTTCATTTTGTTCTCCCAGACCATGCTTGCCTGTAATTCCAGGTGTCGTTTGACTACCCACCTTAGCATTCCAGTCTCCTGTAATGAAAATAACATATCTTTTTGGTGTATTATCCAGTAGGTGCTGCAGATCCTCATAGAACTGATCTACTTCTGCTTCTTCAGCATCTGTGGTTGGGGCATATATTTGGATCCCTGTGATGTTAAATGGCTTACCCTGAATTCGAATTGAGATCATTCTATTGTTTTTTGGATTGTATCCAAGCACTGCTTTAGCCACTTTATTATTAATTATGAAGGCTACTCCATTTCTTCTGTGGTCCTCTTGTCCACAGTAGTAGATCTGGTGGTCATCTGATGTGAAGTGGCCCATTCCAGTCCATTTCAGTTCATTGACACCTAAAATGTCTATATTTAATCTTGACATCTCACCAATAACCACATCCAATTTGCCCTGGCTCATAGATCTTACATTCCAGGTTCCTATGGTGTGTTGATCTTTAGAACATCGGATTCGTCGTTCACCACCAGCACCGTTGGCCGCTAGCCGTCCTTTCGGCTTTGAGCTAGCTGCGTCATCACATCTGGGGCTAGTTGAACGTATCCTCTGTTCCTCCCCAGTAGCATTTTGACCATCTTCCGACCTGGGAGTCCCATCTTCCGATGGTATACCGACATATCTCTGGTTGTACTGATCCATTTAGTTTTCACGGCAAGAATACTGGGTGGGTTGCCATTACCTTCCCCAGGGATCGTATTTAGTCTGACCTCTCTGCCATGACCTTCCCGTCTTGGGTGTCCCTTCATGGTTTAGCTCATGGTTTCATTGAGGTGCTCAAGCTCCAGCACCACGACAAGGTAACATTTTCCTTCGGCATAAATATGCTTAATCCACTGCTGGATAGTGATGTAATGAACTGTTGTAGTATAAATAAGGATGTATAGTCGAAGGCTTTCACGGCCGGAATTCGATGGTTGTTGTGGGTTTTCCGGGCTGTGTGGCCATGTTCTGGCAGTTCTGGTTCCTAACGTTTCACCAGTCACTGTGGCTGGCATCTTCAGAGGACAGGAGCACAGCTAGAAGATTCTGTCTGTGCCCAAGTTGGGCACAGACTTGGGCACAGACAGAATCTTCTAGCTCTGCAGGGTTAGCAGGGTTTAAAATTAATTTACAGAAAACAAAAGTCTTGACCAAGAATATGAATTACCACCAACAAGAGAAACTGAGAGAAATGACAGGATACTCCATGGAGAAAAAAATAAAATATTTGGGAGTTTATTTAACATCGAAGAATGTCAAACTATTTCAAAATAATTATACCCCACTTTGGACAGACATTAAAAAAGATTTAGATCGATGGGGAAAGCTGCAATTATCACTATTGGGTAGAATATCAGTGATTAAAATGAATATACTACCACGAATTTTATATCTTTTTCAAACAATACCTATATTGACATCAGAGGAACCATTTAAACAGTGGCAGAAAGATATTTCTAAGTTCATTTGGCAAGGGAAAAAACCAAGAATAAAATATAAAGTCTTGCAAGATTCAAAAGAAAGAGGTAGTTTAGGACTCCCGAATTTGAAATTGTATCATGCAGCTTGTGGTTTGGTATGGCTTAAGGAATGGATTGTTTTGAAAAATGAAAAATTATTAAATCTGGAAGGACATGAATTAAGATTTGGATGGCATGGATATCTGTGGTATGATAAGGCTACAGTTAATGTGGACTTTAAAAATCATTATATTAGAAGATCCCTGTTGAGAATTTGGAATAAATATAAACCAACTTTATGTTATAAGAGACCTTTATGGATTTCCACGCAAGAAGCCTTTTACAGAACAGAAGTAAGAAATAAAGATAAGTGGTTGACATATAAGGATCTTTTAAAAAAAGAACAAGGACATGATGTAATAAAATCAAAAGAAGAACTTGCTCAAGAAGGATACACTTTTCAATGGCTCTCCTATATGCAACTTATAGAGAAATTTAAATTAGATTTAAAAAAATTGGAATTTGAACAAACTAAATCAGAATTTGAAATACAGTTATGTGAAACTGATGAACATTTAATTGCTAAAATGTATAAATTATTGTTAAAAGGAGAAATGTTGGAGGAACAAGTGAAAGACTGTATGATTCAATGGGCAAAAAATATTGGCCACAATATACAACTTCAACAATGGGAAGACATGTGGACTAAAGGATTAAAATTTACATTATGTTACAACCTAAAAGAAAACTTTTATAAGATGATGTACTGATGGTATTTGACTCCACAAAAACTTTCAAAAATGTATGGGAATATTTCCAACTTATGTTGGAAATGTAAAAAACAAGAAGGGTCTTTTTATCATACAGTATGTGGTGGACATGTAAAACTGCAAAAGAATTTTGGACTGAGATACATTCATTGATACTTGATTGAACCTCCAGATACCCAAGCCCTTGATGAAGAGGCTACAGCCGATATTCTCTATTTCCTTAGGCAAGCCGAATGCCTGCCAAGTCTACTGGACCCACATTAGAATTGGGGCTTCCAGGCACCTGAGGGAGTAACTCCAAACGTCCATGGAATACTGTCAAAGTAAAATGGTGCCCTGGCCTTCAATGGGGTTTGTAATTTCTACTGTGTAATAATCACCATATGCTCGAGTAATGCTTGAGACTGTAAGGACAAAGTGTGGCTCACCACCCATTCATTTCCTGCAAAGGAGACCAGGTAGCAACCAACATCCCACACCCACACGGCAGGATTTAAAACAGTCTAAAAAACAAAATCTCAGTCAGAAAACTACAGTCCATATCCAATGCAAGCTCCAGAACCCATCCACCTTTTCCAGACACAGAACATAAGCTTACATCTATATGGAAACAAGTCCTAGATTAAAAGCAAAACAACACAGTTAATGTCAATGAAATTAAAAAATGCAGTTCATGAGGGCCAGATTCTTCGCTCCAAAAAAACCCTGCAGGTCCTAAAAGTAGATATTAGTCCTGCATTGTTGAGAAAAACAAAGGGGAAAAAAAACAAAGTCCCATAGAACTGTATGCCAAGTCGAATAGAGGTCACAGCTTCTTTTACACTGTTCCTTCCACAAGAATCTCAGTCTTAAATCATCAGGCTGCTCCACAATGCAGGCATCAGGTTACTGCACAGTTCAGGCATGGAGGGGGCGGGGTCATCTGGCTCAGAGGTGTACTTTAGCCTTGTGTGATATATGCAGGTGACCTTTGCAGTAGTAGTTGTGGTCAGCAGGACTCCGAACGGCCCCTTGCACTTAGGCTGTAACTCTCCTCCATCCTGATACCATGCTTTCACCAACCCCTGGTCCTCAGCCTAGATCAGGTATGCCAGTTGGTTCACCTGCCAAGGTTGACGTTCCTGCAAAAAGGATGACAAGGGCAAAACTTGTGCAGATACTGTAACTGCTATAGTGGCTCAGGGATGTGTGGCTGAACGCATAAGAATTAGAGTAGCTTTGGGAAATTCATTTCCCAAAAAAATTCCAGGGTTTATGCTCATCTCCAAGCAACCCGGTGGGGGCATCCTGCAACTGCAGGGGTTATGATATAGACAGATTGTACCCCCATGGAATCCCTCCCCAGGAATCCTGGGCTGACAAATTTCTGCACTACAGAGTTTCCCAGTGCATTTTATCACATTTTTCCCCAATGCAAAAAATAATAATTTCAAAGGCAAGTACACAGTGGCTCTCATGTCTATGGCCAATTCCAGAGCCCTGGCTGAGGCAACTAGCTCAGCCATCTGAGCAGAAGCATTGGCACATAATATTATGAAATGTTCAATAAATCCCCAAAAGTAAGCCTACAGGGCTAGAAAAAAAGAAACTGAGCACTGCCCCCTCTTACTCTCTGGAAAAATGCAACCACTGTTCCTTAACAGGAACAGCTGAAAAAACATTTTCACCAACAGCAGTAGCCACAGGAAAAGACTTAAACAAGAACCTTACAAGCTTATCTTGGTGCATAGTTTAAAAAATTATATTACAAAAGAAAGAAAACCCTAAAGAGATGGGAAAAAAGATTTTCTGTGGAAGCACTGTATTTCACTTCTGTCCTCCCCGCTTTCTCTCCTTAGTTCACCCTCTAGCAGTTTTAACAAGAAGGGGGGGGGGGCTTGGGTGAGGATAGGAAGCTCTCAGCTTTCCTACTATACACATGCAAGCTTGTACAAATGATAATACACAAAAACACACGAAAATTAACGGAAGATGCAGGCATGGCCAGGACCTGCATCTTTACCAACATAGAAAGATTCGGTGTTTAAAGAGACAGACTCACATAATTTTCTCAAACAAATACACACAAAAAATAACTCACACCAGCCCCTAACATTAACAAAACACATTTGTGGGAGAATCTGGCACGTATAAAAAGCGGAGGGTGAAAACTTTCCCTGCCCTGCACATGCCAATGTTGTTAGAATGGGGGTTTTGCACTGTTTCCCCAATGCTTCCAGCATTGCCAAGTGCCGCTGTGTTTAAAAGGGCAATGCCTTGTTAAGACAAATCTGGCCGCTTCAGTAAACAGCTCACATGACCTTCCCAGTTTAAATTTGCTGCAAGGGCTGGGGAAACACAAGGGAGATGTACTTTGTTTTCAGAGGCATCTCGTTTGCCCCAGCCTGTTGCAGGCTTTTCACTAACAAATCCTGCACTCATATTTCCAAACTTTTGGAAACCCATTCTTCCCTAAAACTCTTCACTTTTATTCATGCTCGCCACCTCTTCCCCAAAAATCTAACTCCCTCATCTAGTATTTGCACATACATTCCCTTTTCTCCTTCCTTCTCTTTCTCTCATTTCAACTTTCTCTTAAACCATCTCAATTTCACAAATTCATTTCAATATCTGTCTAATCAGTGGGGGCAGACAGTAAACACAGTACAGGAGAAAGCACGTTTAGCATAGTCTGCAGTTTGCCTGGCAACTCTATCCTAGTTCCTCTGGATTCCCCCTGTTCCCCCTCCCTCTCTTCCCCCCTCAAGCCTGTAACCAGCAGACAAAAGACAGACCGAAGGAGGGGGGGTAGAAACAGGGAGGAAACACACATACACCCCAGACAACAAAAGTCTCTCTATTTTTTTTGCAATATGAGTTCAAATCATACAAATCACTGTGCACAAAATGCACACAAATCCAAAAAGACAAATGCTCACAAACAAAAATACACATGCACCCGTGCTTTAACATTGACAAAACACAGGAACTCTCCCTCCCTACTTCTCAGCCGGGATAAAGAAATGCATTATTAAGAGGGCGATGCTAATGCCTCTTAAATCTTAAATCCTCTACAGCCCCTCTTTGGCTCATCATGGGGACTGGGTACATACAGTCTTCATTAAGTTACGTCCTCTTTCTCTCACTCTTTTTTTTTTTTTTTGTTTTGTAGCCTCTGTCCATGAATCACTCTTCTCCACTAATTTTTCTTTCTTTTTTTTTCTTTTTTTCTTTTTTTATAATGAAACTTTATTATATAAAATTGTTTCAACATACAACATATATACATACACATACACATGTTACATATATACATACACACAAATCATATATACATACATATAAAAGGAGAAGAAAAAATATAAAAATGAAAAAAATGAAAAATAAAAAATAGGTGTCCGATTCCCGATTATCTTTACAGTGACTAGTATATCAATATAATTTTTTTCTTACTTGTCTTAGTTACATTTTGATACATTTCTATTTCTAATATAATTAATCGTTAAATCCTATATTAATTATATTACTTTTTGTACATTTTTCATATAGACAAGAAATGGTTGCCAATCATTTTTAAATTGGTCTATATTTTTATCCTTTAACATTTCTGTTAACTTTGCCATCTGTGCAAGGTCCATTATTTTTATGATCCAGTCTTCTATTGTAGGGATGTTTTCTTCTTTCCATTTTTGTGCATATGTGAGTCTGGCTGCCGTAATCATATATAATAAAAGTTTTCCATGTTTTTTTCCTAGTTCATCGTTCATGAGGCCAAGTAAATATAATTCCGGTTTTATTTGTATATCCAATAATATAATTTCTTTGATAGTTTTATGTATTAGTTCCCAATATTTCTTTGCTTTCTTGCATGTCCACCATAGATGATAAAATGTTCCTTTTTCTTTGTTACATTTCCAACATTTGTTTGATACATTTTTATACATTTTTGATAGTTTCTCTGGAGTTATATACCAACGGTACATCATTTTGTAAAAGTTTTCTTTCAAATTATAATTTAATGTAAATTTTAGTCCTATTGTCCACATTTTTTCCCATTTATCATACATAATATTGTATCCAAAATTTCTAGCCCAATTTATCATACATTCTTTGGTTTGTTCGTCTTCTAATTTTATTTGTAATAGCATTTTGTAGAATTTCGTTATGGTAGGTTCATTACTAGAATATAATTGGTTTTCTAACCACGTTGGTTCTTTTGTAAATTTATATTTCTTTTTATCTAATTTGAATTGTTCTTTTAACTGTAGGTATATGAACCAATTACATTGATAGTCCTTCTCTTTTTCCAATTCTTCTCTAGTTTTTATTTCTAATTTGTCACCTTCATAATATAGTAAATCTTTATATCTGAACCATTTACATCTGTCAGCACTTTCTTTTCTAGTGAAGGCTTCTTGGGAAGATAGCCAATAAGGTGTATTTGGTAGTAATCTTTTCTTATATTTATTCCAGGTTTTTATCAAAGCTCTTCTTCTACAATGATTATTAAACGTTCTATTTACTTTAATTTTGTTGTACCAAAGATATGCATGCCAACTGAATCTTAAATCATGACCTTCCAAAAGTAATAGTTTATAATTTTCTAGTGTAGCCCATTCTTTTATCCACATGAGACTAGATGCTTCGTGATATAGTTTTAAATCTGGAAGTCCTAGTCCTCCTCTTTCTTTGGCATCTTGTAATAGTTTATATTTTATTCTTGGCTTTTTTCCTTGCCAAATAAATTTTGATAATTCTTTTTGCCAGGATTGAAAGGTATTATCCGTAATTAGTATTGGTATTGTTTGGAACAGAAATAAAAATCTAGGTAATACATTCATTTTAATTGTTGAAATTTTTCCCATCAAAGATAAATGTAACTTTCCCCATCTTATCAAGTCTTGTTTAATCTCTTTCCACAGTTATACATAATTATTTTGAAATAAATCGTTTTTTGCTGATACTATTATTCCTAGATATTTTGTACTTTTGACATTTTTAAATCCTGTTTTGTTTTCTAGTATTTCTTGATTTTTTCAATTCATATTTATATTTATCATTTTAGTTTTATGTTTATTTATTTTGAAACCTGACAATTTTCCAAATTCTTTTATATTTTTCATTAAGTATTCAATAGATTCTATTGGATTTTGTATTGTTAATGCAATATCATCTGCAAAAGCTCTTAGTTTGAAACTTTCTTTTTAATCCTGATCCCTTCTATTTTTTCTTCGTCTCTTATATCATTAAGGAGAATTTCCAGTATTAATATAAACAGTAAAGGAGAAAGTGGACATCCTTGTCTTGTTCCTTTTTCAATTTTAAATACTTTTGTAAATTCGTCGTTAACTATAATTTTCACTTTCTGGGTTGTATATATTGCTTTTACTGCTGTTTTAAAGGGAGTACCAAATTCCATATATTCTAAGGTTTTAAGCATGAAGTCCCAATTTAAATTGTCGAATGATTTTTCTGCATCTAGAAATAATAAAGTTATTTCTTTTTCGTTATGAGTTTGAGCATATTCTATTACATTTAAGATATTTCTAATATTGTCCTTTATTTGTCTTTTTGGAAGAAAACCACTTTGTTCTTGTTTGATTATTTCTTGCATAACTCTTTTCAGTCTTTCTGTCAAAATTAGTGTGAATAATTTATAATCATTATTTAATAATGATATAGGTCTATAATTTTGGCAGAGTGTTGTATCATGACCTTCTTTAGGAATTAGAATAATGTTGGCTTCCGTCCATGATTTTGGTATCAGATTTCCAGTCAAACTTAAATTTGCCAATTCTTTAAATAATTTGATCAATAAAACATTTATAATATCCTGCTGTTATTCCATCTGGACCTGGAGCTTTTCCTAATTTCATTTTTTTATTGCTTCTACTATTTCTTGTGTTGATACAGCCCCATTGAGAATTAATTTCTGGTTTTGAGTCAATTTAATAAACTTGTGTTTCATCAGATACTCATCTATCTTCTCTGGTGCAATTTCTTGCTTTTCATATAATTTAGAAAAATATTTTTGAAATGCTTTTTGAATTTTTGTGTTATCAACCATATCCGTATTATTTTCTCGAATTTTAGTAATTGTTTTTTTTCCCTTATCTTTTCTTAGTTTATAGGCCAGCCATCTGCCTGTCTTATTTGCGTATTCAAAGTTCTTTTGTTTGGCATATCTCAATTTCATCTCAATTTCTTTAAGTGTGATCATATCTACTTGTTGTTGTAATATTTTAATTTGATGGATTATTTTATTTTCTGAAGGTTTTTGTTGTAATTCTTTTTCCTTTAATTTAATTTGATCCAAAACAGTTTGCAATTTCTGTTGATTTATCTTTTTCATTTTTCTGTTTAAATGCATAAAATATCCTCTTATATATGCTTTACTCGTATCCCAAACAGTGCTGGCATCAACTTCATTGTTTAAATTTATTTGAAAAAATTCCTTAAGTTTTTGTTTACAGTCTTCTACCAATTCTTCTTTTTTTAAAATATCTTCATTTAGTTTCCATTTGTAGCATTTTTGATTTAATTTTATTGCAATATTAACGGATTATGGTCCGAGAAAGTTTTAGGCAGGATATTAACATTTGTAATTTTATTAGCTAAATTTAATGAAATCCAAATCATGTCAATTCTTGAAAATGACTTATATCTATCTGAATAAAAAGTGAAATCTTTTGCTTTTCCATTTTTATGCCTCCAAACATCTACAAGTGTTAAATTATCAATTAGATTAAAGAATGATTGGGGTAACTTCCCTTGATTATTTTTGATTAATTTTGCAGATTTTCTATCTATAATTGGGGTGGTCACCCCATTCCAATCTCCTAATATACACCAATGGCTATATGAAAAGGTAGAAAATTCATTCAATAGATCTTTGTAGAATTTGTTTTGGTTTTCGTTTGGTGCATAAATACCCACTATTAGCATTTTCATTCCATGTAGTTCTATTTCAATTAACATATATCTACCATTTTCTTCTGATTTTATTAATTTAGGATTTAGATGAGACTTTGCATATATTACTACTCCATTAGTTTTTTTTTTCATTTGCAGATATAAATTCAATACCCAATTTTTTATTCACCAAATATTTAATGTCTTTTTTCTTTATATGAGTTTCTTGAATACATATTATGTCTTGTTTTAATTTATATAAGTAATGAAAATTTTTCTTCCTTTTTGTGAGAGCATTTAAACCATTAACATTCCATGTTAAACATTTTGACTCCAAGCCTGGCTGGCAGCTCGACAAGTCAGAGTTTCTCAGAGCTCTGAGCTCTGAGGCCTGGCTGACTTTCTATCTTGTTTGCAGGGGTCTACAGAATTTGTAGAACACTGAAGCTTCCCCCTGGAGAGGGGGGAACCAGAAGATTGCTCACAGAGCCATTGGAATTGCCCACTCCTGTTTTTCTTTGTTGTTTCCACCGCGGAGAAGAACGGGGGTGAATGCAGTGGAATGGCCGAAGGAGGATCCTAGCTCTGCAGGGAACGTAAGTCTCTTTGGGAGACACAAGAGCTACAGCCAGCTTTTAGATCACTTTATATTAGTTTTCTTTTTTAGATTAGAACATTTTTATTATCTAAAATTTATCTTTGGACTTTGTTTAAAATGTTGGCTAATTTTGTGTTTTCTTTGCTATAATTAATTTTGGTGGAGTTTGATAGATTTTATTTTGGCAACATAGTGAACAAGTTTGTATTTTTTTGCCTCTCTTTTTTTTTTGCCTCACAGATCATTTCTGTGCATATTTACATGGAAATGAACCCCACTTTTCTTAATGGAGTTACTTTTAAGTGTACATTAATTTAGAAGCTCAGCTTGTGATCCTATAGTACTTTGAGGACAGGGGTTGGAGGGAGTATAAAGAGTTAAGAGAGATGGCCTTGACAGAAATATGCAAGAACTGTTATATAAGCAAAGAGGGTTGAAACATTCTTTAAATCCTGGGAAGCAAGTTAATATTCAGAAGCAACTCAGGCAGGCTCCCCCTTAATTTGCTGCCAAGTGGAAGAAGGTGGGGATGTAAAGAACAGTCAGGCTTGCAAGATACTTTTTTTGTAACCTATCTCAATAAAGTTCAGTTCTAGTCTTCCTGTGGAGTTGATTGTCTGGTCTACCTAGTGGGGCTGGTAGGAAAGTGGTGGGTTGGACTTAAATCAGAGAAATTGGGACTTAAGAGACTTTGTTGGTATTTTTCACTCGACAAATTAACTGACTTTTGAGAAATTGTTTGTTTGGGTTAAGCAGCTTGCAGCCTGAAGAATAAAGAAGAATAAAGAATAAAGTATAGAGAATGTGTGCCTCTTTTCCTTTTTATTTTTCTATTTTTTTTTAGAACGGACTTTCTCTCACTTGGAATCTATTTTCATCTTTCCTTTTACAAACTGTTTGAAATACTGCTCTGTGAAATTTTTTATCTTTTCTTTTAAAAGCTTTTTTCACTTAAAGAAATAGACATCACTGACAATAATAGAACAGCTGTTCCTTACTCCCTTCCCTGTTCCCTGGGAAAATTTTTGTTTTGTCTACGGCAGCTGATTACGGCTTGGAAGGGGGGTGCAGGTGAAAATGGCATTTCTCACAGCACTTCAGGATTTTAAGAAAGAAACCAGCAAAAAAAATTTACAAATTAAGAAATCCATAGAACATATATTTATAGTACTGGTGGTTCAGGAACAGAAGATACAAGGGACAGATTTAGAAATAGAGGGAAGACCTTTCGAAGCAGTAGAGAAACAGGGAAAGAGGATTCTGAATGTATTGGTACAGAAGAAGATTATGATATTTTACAGGAAGTGGTCTATTAAACGTTTGGGCATAAACACATTGTGGCAGCTGAGACAGGAAGATTTTAACATGCAAATTGATAGATATGGTAAAATAAACATTTTGACATCCCACATGAGTTACAGAAATAAACAAGTTGCATATTGTGATATTGGCATAACCTAAACAGGAGATTTATTGATGTTGTTCTGGAATACAAGGTTAATGAAAATGTGGATCTGGATTGTACACAGAGTGAGAGTAGATATGAGAAACTGTATAGATGCATAAAAATATGATATTCTAAGTGTAAGATACAAGATTATAAATATAAATATAAGTTGATATTATAGATTACTCTTTCTGGAGATACATTTATGAGAAGACAATGAGATGATGAATTGGAATTAGAATGTGGGTTATTACAGGATGTTATGTATGAATATGTTGTATTATGTTATGTAATATGTTAGGTTATGTATTAATGGAATATATAGTCATAATATGAACAGAATATATTATATTTTATTAGAAGTAGATAAGGCCTTTATTTGTTACACTAATTGGTAATATATTGAAGATATAAATATAGATGTAAAAATGGAAAGAGCAAATGGAAAACATTTAATCGATGCAACAATGAACATTTGATTACTATCCCAAGGAGTAGAAACCAGAGATGGATTGTTGGAAGATATCAAGAAAGGTGAAACCTATATGAAGAACAGAAGATTGGATTATAGAAATCATAGGGTATATGACAAAGAAAAGTTCCTGTGTATTGTATGAAGGACTAACATTTAAAGTTAATTGCTGTACTTAAAGTTCAAGGATAAATTGGAGGACATCTATTTCCTATATTTTCTTTGTTATTTTTTGACTTCACTTTTTCTTTTCTTTTTTCTTACTTTGTATTTCTATTTCTTTCTTTGTATTAGTGTAAAAATAAGCATTTTGCATCTTTTTAAAACAAGCCAGAGATGAAGCAGTCCACACTGCTTCATCATTCCATAAAGTTGGTGCAACCTCAAAGAAGGTCCTTGTCCTGATTGATTCTACACAAGTCTTCCTCTGAGTCAGCATCCACGATAATCCTGCTTGAAGAGCAGGTGGCAGTCGTGGCCAGAAGGGCATTTTTACAACTTCGAGTTGTACGCCAGCTACGCCCTTTCCTGGACCGAGACGCCCTCCGGACAGTTACTCATGCCCTGGTCATCTCCCATATAGACTATTGTAATGCACTCTACATGGGGCTACCCTTGAAGAGCATCCAGAAGCTTCAACTGGTCCAGAATGCAGCTGCGCGTGTAGTTATGAGTGCCCCAAGATCGGCACATGTGACACCTCTACTCCGCGAGCTGCATTGGTTACCAGTTTGCTTCCGGGTCCAATTCAAGGTGTCACCTTTAAAGCCCTACATGGCATGGGACCAGGTTACCTAAGGGACCGCCTCGTCCCCAGAGCATCGACCCGCCCCACTCGGTTATGCAGAGAGGGCTTGCTACGGACCCCGTCTACGAGAGAATTCCATCTGACGGGGTCCAGGAAGCGGGCATTCTCTGCAGTGGCACCCGCCCTCTGGAATATTCTGCCCCTGGAGGTGAGGCAAGCCCGCACACTGATGACCTTCCGAAAACAATTGAAGATCTGGCTCTGCCACCTCGCTTGGGATGGGAGGAGTAATAGCTCCTCTTGGGGATGGCTTGCTCCGTAGAGTTCTTTTAAACTTAACATCAGAGCCTCTTGGGTTTTATATATTTAATTAATTTATATAGATATACATTTATGTACAGTATTTTATATGCTTTTATATGTTTTGTCAACTTTGTGTAAACCGCCCAGAGTCCCCTCTGTGGGGGGAGATGGGTGGTGATATAAGTATGATAAATAAATAAATAAATAAATAAATAAATAAATAAATAAATAAATAAATAATCAGAGTGCCCAGTTCACAACGCATGGGGGAAGCTATTCCTTCAAGTAGGCAGGGCACAAGGTTTTTGCAATTACATGTCAGTATACCTGTTCATGAATTGTTACTTTGTAATTATAAAGGGGCTTGCCCATCCCAGTGATACTATGAGGAAGGGTGACCCATTTTATTTATTTATTTATTTATTTTTATTAGACTTTTATCACCGCGCCATCTTCCCCACAGGGGACTCTGGGCGGTTTACAAACATAAAAATTAAAATTCTACTAAAAATATACAATACAATATATAATTACTTATTATTATAAATTAAATAGAAAATCCAAGCGGGCGATCTCAACCAACCTAGGACCCACATGATCTTAAAAGGGCTCTAAGACACCAACCATACCCATGAGGAGCTATTCCTATTCCCGTCCCACGCGAGGCGGCAAAACCAGGTCTTTAAATTCTTCCGGAAGGATAGGAGTGATGGGGCCTGCCTCACCTCCGGGGGCAGAATGTTCCAAAGGGCAGGCGCCACTGCCGAGAAGGCACGCCTTCTGGACCCCGTCAACCGAAACTCCCTTACCGACGGGGTCCGAAGCATGCCCTCTCTACATAATCGAGTGGGACGGTTTGAAGTTATGGGGATGAGGCGGTCCCTCAGATACCCTGAGCAGGTCAGAGAAGAGGGATCAGATTAAATTCAATCCACTGGAAAAGGAAACGGCAACCCACTCCAGAATTCTACCAAGAAAATCAAATGGACATTCACAACCAGGACAAGATCAACATGATCCTGGAAGATGAGTTCCCTAAGTTGGAAGGTATCCAGTAAGTTACTGGGGAAGAGCAGAAGGCACATAGAAGTAGTATTGATGCTTATGAAATAACTGGATTAAAGCCACAAGGTATCCAGCTGCTGATGTGCCCAGGGGCAAAAGGAAGATTCAATACTGCAAATACATGTATATTATTGGTATATCAAATGCCATAATCATGAACCAAGGCAAGCCAGAGCAGAATCAGTGAACTGAAATGGACTGGAAATGGGTCACTTCATATCAGAGAAGGAACAGATATTTTTCTGTGGACCAAAAATTATAGAAGGAATACCTTCTTTCAATAATCTAAAAGATGACTCTATCGAAGGAGATCACAAAACCAAAATTATATTGATTACATTCTCCACAAGCAAAGGCTGAGAAGCTCTATTCTGTCATTAAAAGCAAAACCTGTTGCTGACAGTGGCTCAGATCATGAAGTCCTTCTTGCAAAATTACAACAAACTAAAGAAAGCAAATAAAATCATCAGAGCAACAAGATACAACTTCAGCAATATTCCATATGATTATGCAGTGAAGGTAAAGACTAGGTTCAATGGATTAGATCTGATAAATAAAGTTCCTGAAGAATTCTGGTCTGAAATTCATTACATCATTAAAGATGATCTCAGAACGTAAAAAACAAAAGAAAGTCAAATGGCTGCCTGCTGATACACTGAAAAAATTGAAGAAATGTGGAAAACAAAAGGCAACAGAGACAGAAGAAAATTTGCTTGACTAAATGCTAACTTCCAGAAAAGAGTGAGACAAGAAGTTATATCTAAACAAGCAAGGTGAAAAAAAAAAGAGGAAACAATCAAAGAAGTTAAATTGATACTTGTGGTTAGTAAGCAGGTATGAAATACAGCAGTAACCAAGGGACTCAAAAAGAAAAAAATATATTCTAAGAGCAAGACAAACTAGATAAAATAAGAATAAATTTAAAATAAAAGAATAAAAGAACTTCCTTATTATGTAGTTCCAAGATTAGGACAAACAAGAAGATTAAGCCTTCTTATGGCAATAGCTGCCAAAATGAACTAGGCAATTCGTATAAAATATATATTAAATATAATAATCTTCTATCTATATCTGTTGCTAAAAACTTCTCCCATAGTTTCCCTCTATTTATTGTATCAAAGGCGGATGATAAATCAATGAATGTTACATACAGGCATTTTGAAGGTCCATTCATTGATTTATAGATCAAATGTTGTAAAATGAAACATTGATCTATGGTACTATGTCCCTTTCTGAATCCTCCCTGTTCTTCTACTATGATCTGTCTGGAATCTGCCCAATCCATCAGTCTATTTAAGAGATGCCTTGTATATAGCTTACATCCTATGTCGATAAGACTTATAGGTCAAAAATTAGCTGGGTTTGTAGTATCTCCTTTTTTATGTATTGGGATTACTACGCTATTATTCCAACCTGCAGGTAATCTCCCGGTATTATTAATATAAGTAAATAGAGTGGCGAGCATAGGTTTATATACTGTATAACCCTATTATTGTTATTATATATAATAATATAAAAAGAGGCGATGCTGAAAAAAAATGTTTGAGCTACTAAACAATTGCACTGTTCTCACATACTAGTGCTCAAGATTTTGAAATCCAGATTTCAACAATATATGGAACAAGAGCTACCTGATGTACAAGCTGGATCAGAAAAGGTAGGAGCACCTGAGATCACATTACTAACATTTGATGGATAACAGAAAAGGTAATAAAGTTACAGAACTATGCCTAATCCTACTTTATTGATTATACTAAGTCTTTAGATTGTGTAGATCACAACTAATTGTGGGTAGCTCTTAAAAACATTGGGGTATCAGGCCACCTCATCTGCCTATTGATGAATTTATATGATGCTCTGGAAGCAACAGTTAGAATGGAATAAGAAACAACTAAATGGTGAGGGAATGCAACAAGGTTATACACTGTCACTGTATTTATTTCGTTTATATGCACAATATAGTGCTGGGAGAAACATCAATAAACTCAGATATTCTGATGATACATCTCTGATGGCTAGAAGTGAGGAAGACTCAAGGGAACTCTTATTGAAGATGAAAAAGGAAGTGCAAAAGCTGATCTGCCTCTCAATATTTTTGAATATATGAAAAGATGATAGACTGATAGACTCTATCTTTCTGGGCTCAGAATTTCACAGGAATTCTGACTGTTGCCATGAAATAAAGAAACATCTGCTATTGGGAAAAAGACCATGATAGATCTAGACAAAATATTAAAGACACATATATCACACTGAAAATATATTGTCAAGGCCATGGTTTTTTGAGTTCTAGCTTGTAAAAGCTGGACCATCAGAAAAGCTGAATGAAAAAAAAATGATGCCTTTAAATTATGATGCTGGAGAAAATTGCTGAGAACATGTTGAACCAAAAGAAGAACAAAACTTTTGATATTAGAATTTTGTCAAGGGGAATGTAAAATAAAATCAAGAGAACAACTGGTGGCAGAGGGATATAGTTGTCAATGGTTCTCTTATTTACAATTATTAGAAAGATTTAAAGTAGACAAAAGAATTCATGGTTTTGAACATTGTAAGACTGAGTTTGAATTAGAATTGTGTACAAATGATGAACATGTAATTGCTAAAATGTATAAACTTTTATTGAAATTTGAAACAGAAGAACAAGTGAAAGAATGTATGATAAAGTGGGCTAGAATTTTTGGTTATAATATACAGATGGATCAATGGGGAAAGGATTGAAATTTATACTATGTTATAATCTTAAAGAGATTTTTTATAAAATGATGTACCATTGATATATGTCACCAGATAAATTGTCTAGAATGTATAAAGGCACTTCAAACTTATGTTGAAATGTGAACAACAAGAAGGGACATTTTATCTTGTTTGGGGATGTGTAAAAAACTAGAAAATTCTGGATTCAAATACATGCATTGATTCATAGGATTTTAAAGATTAATATACTGTACAATTGAGACCAGAGGTTTCTCTTTTGGGATTGATGGACAAATAGTTGGGAAAAAATTATGGAACTTTGCTTTTGTACATGATAACTGCAGTGAGATTATTGTATGCTCAAAGATGGAAAGATTCAACATTACCCACAATGGTTGGTGAAGATGATGGAACTTGCCAAGATGGCAAAATTGACTTCTTTGATCAGAGAAAAGACAATATCTACGTTTATTGCTGACTGGAAACCCCTTATGGACTTTTTGTGTGAAACTGAAAAAAATGAACTTACAATTTATGGTTTTGATGATTAGACAGGATAGATTATAGAAAGAAGAAAGTTATGTTGTAACCATAGAGTAAGAGGTAAATTTATAATTGTACTTACAACTGCTGTAAAGAAGATTGGAAGCTACTTCTTTGTATATTTTTTCTTTTTTTTTCTATTTTTCTTTTACTTTTTTCCCCTTTCTTGCACTTTTAGCTTTGTCTTTGATTTCTTTCTTTTTCTGATTTTATATTAGTTTGTATTAGTTTTTATCTTCCTTTTTAAAAAAATTAATAAAAATTATATATATAAATGTTTCAGTGCTAGAGGAGATAAAATCACATTGTGTTTTGAAAGCACTAATAATTTAACTCAGGTTTAAATAATTTGGACACATAATGCAAAGGCAAGACCCACAGGAGAAGATCCTGATCTTGGAAAAATCAAATGCAACCGAAAAAGACCAACAGAAATGGCTAGATACAGTATTATCTCTAATGAAAGAAGCATGAGCTTACAATAACTCAAAGAAACTGTTAGTGACAGACAATCCAGTCAAAATTATGGATCATAAAGAGTCACAAACAGCAATTGAACAAGAACAACATGTCAGTATAATAATCTGGAATGCAACCAGCAAAATTATGGTAAACCAGTACAGCCTTGGCAGAAAAAGTATCATATACTTCCACTAGGGAACATCCAATGGAAGCCTGGTTGCCTCATTCTGGAGTTGTTGCAAATTCTGAGTTTCCTTCAAGGGCATCTCCACATAGATCACATTTTTGTTGTTCAGTCGTTTAGTCGTGTCCGACTCTTCGTGACCTCATGGACCATAGCACGCCAGGCCTTCCTGTCCTCCACTGTCTCTCGGAGTTTGCTCAAATTCATGTTCGTTACATCGGTGATGTTATCTAACCATCTCATCCTCTGCCGTCCCCTTCTCCTTTTGCCTTCAGTCTTTCCCAGCATCAGGGTCTTTTCCAGTGAGTCCTCTCTTTGCATTAGGTGGCCAAAGTATTTGAGCTTCAGCTTCAGCATCTGTCCTTCCAATGAGCAGTCAGGATAGATCACATTACAATAATCTAATATATAATTTGTATTCAAACTTTTTAAGTGCTGCAGAATGATTGGCTTTTACTGCAATACCAACTTGAATACAGATATTTCTATTTTACATACAATGCAGTTCAACAGCAACCAGCTTTTAGCCTTGACATAAATGCTAATAATAACATCATAATGACAGGGAGAGTGCACTCTCTAAAGAATAATCCAAGGAATATTTAAAATGCCACAAGTGGTCTGTTAAGAGAAACCTGCATGTAAACAGATTGTGTACAGCATGGTAGCTATTGCAGCAAAGAATTCATAGATGTTCAATAGATTTACACAATGACTTACTGATATATTTTGATTAAAGTACTAGTTTATGGCATACATACATACACACATACATACATACACATCTCTACAAAGCATTCCTCCTAGATTTTATTCACAGCAGGTCTGCACATTAGAGATCTAGGGACACTATATATCAGAAATCAACCTCATTCTGCTTCATCAAAGGAGGCAGAAATCTAGTGCATTTAAAAAAAAAACCTTTGTGGCAATGTGACTTGCAGGAAAAAGCAGGAGGATGTTCAAATATGTCATCCACATACTGCAGCAAAAGGCTATTTAGCTATCTTCCAAATTCATAATGTTGCTTGAAAAAAAAGTCACAGCACATCTGTAATCAAGAGATAAAAATACAGCAAAATAGTATGATCCCATTATTTTTGACTGAATGCCTCCTGCTTCCTAGGTGGTATCAGCCTGATGTATGAGTCACTGCTAAGATTGTTAATGAAAAATTATTCTATAATTTGAAAACAAGAGATAACTTTCATACCAATCAATGATGTTGTTCCTAGCAACTCCCTGCACTGCAATTGATTTTTTCCCTTGGAGCAGAATTGCAGTGCAAGCAAATTGTACATCTGTCTCGCATCTAAATTGCCATTGCATTTCCCTACATAATCATATAACTGTAAGGTTGGAAGAGACCCATCTTGTCCAGGCCATGATCTATAGCACCCAGAAGGTTGATGATAGATATTAAATCTTGTTTCCTTTCAACCTACGTAGCTGTTCTTAATTAATCACAACTCTAAGCAAGTAGTAGGATTGAATGTGAGTCCAAATTACTATTTATTCTGTGAGGGTGCATGCTGCTCCAATTCTGTGAGATCCCAAGCTGTCAGAAAGCTTTTTCCTTGAAGTGGATTAATTAGCAGGACATACATTTAACTCAATAAGCTATAATCCACAGCAATACAAGGAAATACTATAACTTATTAAAGTTCATCCATTTCTCAGATTTGCTGGACTAGCTAGTACCATAGTTTCCTGACACATACTTTTACAATGAAAAATCATTATGGCCATTTTATTATGGGCATGGCAGTAGGAAGTGGACTGCTATTGGTTAGAAATCACAGGACCGCCTGTTCAGCTAGTTCCATTAGTAGACAGAAGACTGGGATGTGCCTCGATCTGGAGAGAAGGGGAAGAGGTTCTGTAGGGAGAAAAGAGAAACAATATATATATTTTAATTGCCCATAGCAACCAAGGACCTAACACAGTATTTTCAACCATAATTTTGTGGGAATTGTTAAATGCTATCATCATCCAGGAATTTCATAGTTTTTTTTAACAAATACTTCACTTCAAAATAATTACTCATTAATTCATCATAATCAATTTTTAACTATTAGCTATTTATTTATTTATTTACTTACTTATTTATTGGCACAATATTTGCCTTCAAGTTTTGTAATTGTGAATAAACTACATTTTGCTGGCTTTTTACTTTGTATTTCTTTGCATTGTGGAAGGTCAAGAAGGAAGATTGGAATTTGATGTGTACTACAACACTGGAGGTGGAATAGAACTTGGGCTGAGGGGTGGAATATGGTCCATTGTGCTGAGATGGACAGATAGAAGTAACTTACTTAGGAAGGAAGGAGTGAAGTAGTAATAGATGGATTGAAGGAAAACACAATGCTGAATAACGCGGGGAATTGTAGGAAGAGGCAGAAAATGAAGGGCAATACTCTGAAAATTTCTGCTTCCTATTCTCTCTTTCTACTAGGTAACGATTGAGTTATCACACAAAATTCTAGGGAGAGGCAACACCCATTATACTTTGCTCACACAATAAGAGAGTCCAGTTTTAGAAGAATGTTTAAGTTCCTTTGATTTTGTGTGTGTGTAAACATTATCTCCAAAGTACATCTTGGCAATGTGGCAGTGGTGTTCTAATATCACACATCACAATATAATCCATATTTGGTTGGCTGTTATCATGAATCCTTTGCTAAGAACACTACATCAATATGGGGCTTGATAGAAGGGATAGAAGCAGAAAAAGGAAGAGCAGCAAAAAAGGAGTATTACTGCCCCATCAAATAGGTGACTGATTTAAAATGTGGACAATAGGATATTCATATCAGTCTCTTAATTGCAACAACTCATTCCTCTTGTCTTCCTGCTAAGCCACCTCATTTCTTTTTTTCCTTTGTGTATATACAGTATGTATTGAACATCAACAGATGTGGAAGACTTCACATATAAGAGGGGCCTATTGAATATACCACTTAAGTGTGGTGATGGATCATTGCTAAGTATGACTACTAGTTGGAACAAAAAAGTGACTGATTAATTCATCCAGCCTTTAATCAACTTTGATGAGTCACTGGATAGACACTAGCCCTCAAGCCCCTTGCTCTATGCAGTAGCTGCAATTTGCTTTGTAGGTTTTTTAATTGGGACTTCAATTTATACATGGTTTGTAATAAACCTTATTAAACACATTGATGTTTGCTAGTAAGTAAACATGGATAGGATGCATATGTGGCATACCTTTTAACTTCAATATACTGTTCCATGTATTTTCACAAAAAGTCTTTCTTTCAGTATACCAGAATGTTTTTACACATTCCCCCAAAAAAAGTCTGAATTGTATCAAATAAACTCAACAAAACCTACCTTATTTATTACATCCTAGGCAATTTTCTTAGTTGCTGCTATAAGAGCTGCTACATCATGCATTGCAAGATGCATTGCCTATTCTTAAAGATTTCATCGTCTCCAATGTTATTGGGCTGAAAATAACAGGGAAATAATTTGTGGCAATACAGCTTTAAATGCCAGATGGAATAGAGACAAAGTGTGTAGAAAAATATGCACAAAGAGAGAACATTAAAAGCCACAAAATCCATACAAGAAGTGTTATCCAATCCTGTCAACCCAGATTGAAAACTAGATGAATTTACAATTAAAATGAAATTTGTGTTATTGTTTTTTCTCCTAAATCAAGAATCAGGGTTTCTGTAGAGATTAAACATCACTCTTGCTTTGTGCAATAAAATAAAATAAATAAAATAATGTTTCCTTTTTTAGGTATACTAACATATTGTTTTCCACAGTATTACATACAGTATAAGTATTTCAGTACTAATAGGAAACTTCTATATATGAACCTGAAGCATTCTGTCCTATTGTCAATAGATTAATCTTAAGAAAGGCAAAGTAACTTTAATATGCTGTTTGAAAAAAACTTCTTAAATCACCAACAAGGTTAATTTTAAAATTTGTAAAGCAAATTATATTACTTACTTAAATTTTATGTTTTCATTCTATACTCTTTTGCCTGCACAGCATATCATTAGGATGGGGGAGGGGGATAATTTCCTTTTCATTTTAATGCAAATTTTCTTTCTTCACACCTTATGAATCAATTCAGGTAGTCCTCACTTAATGACCACAATTGGGACCGGAATTTTGGTTGCTAAGCAAAGTGGTCATTAAGCAAATCCGTCCCGATTTTACAACCTTTTTTGTGGCGGCCGTTAAGAGAATCACCGTAGACATTAAGTGAACCACATGCTTGTTAAGAGAAATACGTGGTTCCCCACTGATTTTGCTTACCAGAAGCCAGCCAGGAAGGTTAAAAATGGCGATCATGTGACCCCAGGATGCTGCGACAGTCATAAATGCAAACCGGTTGCCAAGTACTCAAATTGTGTTCACGTGGCCATGGGGACACTGTGACGGTCATAAGTGTGAGGACCAGTTGTAAATCATTTTTTTCAGCACCGTTGTAAGTCCAAACCATCACTAAAAAAGTTTAAGCGAGGACTACCTGTACAAACCAAAGTGCTGTTATACTTTAGTTTTCAAACTTTTCCAAATGTTCCACCACAATTCTGCAAGATGGAAAATAATGCATAACAATGCAATGACTAGGTTCACCCATCGCACTAAACCATAATGTGGATGGCATGATTTTGGCTAATACATTGTATTAGGTTTATAAACTCTAGCTTATGATTTAGTATCTGTGAAAATCCAGCCTTATGAAATAAATTATGGCTAAGCAAACCATGATATAGCACACTGAATGAACCAAACTATTCTATTATGGAAAATCCACTGCAAAAAAAATCGTATTTTGGAGGAAAATGCATATAAAAATGGCATACATTATGAGGAATATGGATGAATTCTACAGTGATAATGCCGATGAAACTTATGATGATGTAACCATATCAGAAATTGTAACTGCTCATGTGCCATTTAACTTATGTTCATTCAGGAAACATTTAGATATGAAAAGTGATTGGGAAGACAGTTTCAACTAACCCTTGAAACATAAATTCATCATCAGTAACAACACTGAGCAATCAAGCATATGAAAAAGGCCATGCTACTCAACCTAGCAGCATTTCTGCTACCATCAGTAATAATTAATTGCTTTCTAGGGGAGTTATTAAATTTCTAGTGTATTTCATTCTAAACTTCTGAAATGTATAAAGATCCACAACAGCCAGCAATTTGGACAGTTAAACTCCAGTTTGGGCAAAAAAGAAATGCAATTGTTTCTTTGGATGTAATAGCAAACACACACACAGACACACAAATCCCACCAAACTGTGATTTAGAGTTATGCTTATAGTCTTCGGGCCTGTCAGTTCCCCATCCTAACTCTAACCCTCTTCTTTGACCACCTGTAGCATGGCTGAGAGTAAGAGATAAGAAGTTTTCACTTCAGTGTTTAATTTACCAAACTGTAATCTTATAATCAAACCCAGACTTAATTATGGTTAAGAAAAAAAAGTATTTCAGATTTAAGTTCCGATTATTATTAGGCAAAAGTTAATTGATATTACATTTCCTTAGAGTCACACCAGTAGAGGAGCAAGGGCAAGAACATATGCATCCAGGGTGTGCTCAAATCAAGCTCATATGTTGGTGTAGCTTAGGGTGACCATACGTCCCGTTTGAACAGGACAGTCCCGTTATTTTAGCATTTTTCCACCGTCCCGTCGTTTTGATCAAAATCTCAATTTTGTCCCTTTTTTAAACCCGGCGGGAAGGAGGACAGGAAGACAGGAAGGAGGACTGGAGCCGGACTTGCCATTGGAGGCAGCCCGGAAGAGGCCCTATCAGCGCAGCAACTGGAAGCCTAGTTGCCACGTGCGATCCCAGCAGCAGAAGCAGCACCACAGTCCAGGTTCCTGCCTCCTTACCTGATCCTGAGATTGTCTGCCCAGCAGTGTTGAGGCCAGGGGAAGGTTGTGGAAAGAGGGTGCGTGTGTGTGCGTGTGTGTGCGTGCGTGTGTGCGTGCGCAGATTACTTGCTCAGCGTAATCGCGCGCGCACACACACACACACCCCACAACCTCTTTCTCCAGCCTCCCTGCAACAGGTCCGGGTGCATTTGGTCATGGGGAGGCTGGAGAAAGAGCGTATGGGGTGCGTGTGTATGTATGTGTGCGCATCTGATCGGGCTTGGCTGAGGGAGGAGAGTTGGCGGGCCGCTGAGCAGGAGAATCCGGCTGCGCTCAGCTGCTTCAGCCACACCACTCCGCCCCTTGCTGCCCGCTGAAGCTCCCCAGGGTGGCCGCTCCTGCTTCTCACATATACACACACACACACTCACAGGACAGACTGCCCTCGGCAGGAGCCAGCCACGCTGAGGGGCTTCAGCCACACCACTCCACCCCTTGCTGCCCGCTGAAGCTCCCCAGGGTGGCCGCTCCTGCTTCTCACATACACACACACACACACTCTCACAGGACAGACTGCCCTGGCAGGAGCTGACCATGCTGGGGGGCTTCAGCGGGTGGCGAGGGGCAGAGTGGTGTGGCTGAAGCCCCTCAGCATGGCCGGCTCCTGCCGAGGGCAGTCTGTCCTGTGAGTGTGTGAGTGTGTGTGTGTGCATCTGATCGGGGTTGGCCGAGGGAGGAGAGTTGTTGCCACTACACATAACAATAACTACATTTATGTATACATATTTAAATTTGATTTATAATATTCATTATCTAATATATTTCATATAACATATCTTTATTCTAAATTATTTTCCCTGTTTCCCTCTTCCCTTCTTCTTCCTCTAACCCTTTCTAACTACTTTACTGTATTTATATATATCTATTTCTAACCTTATCACTATTTTCTTTTTCTTCTCTTATGTTATATTACTGATTTATTAAGTATTTATTTCAAATTCAATTTTTGACTTATACATCTTTACCATACAATACTTACGTACATTTCATTAAAATACCTCCAGTTTTCTTAACAAAAAATTGTGTAAATACTTGATTTACATTTTTCTTCTTTCTTCTATATATATTCAAAAAGAATATAATATTAAGTAGAGATTAATAAACTATAAAAATAAAAATACAAACATGGGGGGGCGGGGGAAAAAAGAAATATAAGAAGAAAAATGTGTGTATGTGCATCTGATCGGGCTTGGCCGAGGGAGGAGAGTTGTCGGGCCGCCGAGCAGGAGAAGCAGGAGCCGGCCACCCTGGGGAGCTTCAGCGGGCAGCAAGGGGCAGAGTGGTGTGGTTGAAGCAGCCGAGCGCAGCCGGCTCCTCCTGCTTCTCCTGCTCTGAGGCGGTGGCAGCAGCAGTGACTCTCCTCCCTCCTTCGGCCAAGCCCGAGGGGGATGGGGCAGTGGTGGGCCTCCATCCCCTCCATCCCCACCCCTTGTTCCCCGGCCGATGACGGTGCTGTGTGCACAGTGTGTGTACTCCGGCCTCCCCCAAACACACCAGCTCTGCCGCACCATTTACTGCTAGAAGAAAAAAAGACCCTTTAAAAATAAAGAAAAATTAAAATCTGAGCCAATCACGCTGATGGGGGCGGGGTTTGCAGGCGGGAGCCAATCATGTGGGGCGGGGGAAGGGTTTGCAGGTGGGAGCCAATTGCGTGGACTGGGGGGCGGGGTTTGGAGGCTGGCATGGTGGCATAAGACCCTGTCCCGTTTTGCCATCCCAAATGTCCCGTTTTTGTCTGAAGGAAATATGGTCAGCCTAGTGTAGCTAGACAATAAATTCTACACTAACCCACCATGGGATAATTGAAGACCATTCAGTGGCCTGTTAGAACCAGTGAATTGAGCAGAGCTTAACGTTGTGTAAACTTGTGCATAGAAAAAGGAATATTGTTTAAAAACACAGCCTGCAAGCACGTTAGAGAGATTCAGGTTCTTATTCTCACATTTTTAGCCCACCCAAGCATAGAGGAACACACGCTTAGACATTGCAGGTACAAAAAGTAAGTACAAAAGAGTTCTTACATTTATTCGGTCCAGGTACAACCATTTCAGTAGAAAATTGGTTTCAGTTCTTCTTTCTGTTCCCTAAACTGAATACCTCTGGCTCTGTTTGCTGCCAGAGGCTACGTGGAGAAAGGGGGCTTGAGGCCTAGGCATGGCCTCTGCATGGAGGAGTTCAGGCATGTGCGTCCTACCCCATCGGTGGAAGAATCAGAGAGAGAGAAGAAGTGGGAGGGGCAACAAGCAGCTTCCTCTAGTAGCACAGAGTTTGCCTCCTAGAGCAATCACCCATATGCTAATGAGGCATGCTTGATTTGCCGGATTCCAACAATAATGACACTATCAAATCAGCCTCATCTTTTAAACAAATAGGTAGATTTATCTGTTTCTTTTACTTTATCCCTTCACCTCAGCCAGGCTGTATCTAGACATCAGCTTCCAGGTTGGCTTCTTAACATTATAGACAACCTGGAATAACTAAAAATTCATAGGACATTTGTGCAGAGGGATGAATAAAACATAATGCAATCCAGGCTGATCCTTGTTATGAAATCTGTACAGCAGGTCTAGGCAAGACACAGACTTAAGTGTTCACTTATTTTTTCAGAATACTCTCAGATATATTCTATATTTTGTCTGAATCTTCAAGCATTTGTTCTGAAATTCCATTTACCATTAAAAATTGCTGGTCTCCCAAAGAACTATTTACAGAGAACATTGGTTGAGGCTTCTACCTTCTGCAACTTACCAAACCAAATATAGTATGGCAATGAATATCTGTACATTTCTAATTTCAGCTATCTACTTGGACTCCACAGAAAGAGAGATTGTCAATTATCCATTAATTACTGGCTCAGCATGTTTGAGTTGCTAAGTCATAAGATGTAGAAACCACTTTTATTGTTAAATGTGTTGTAACCCTTTGGCTTCAGAATGTCAGGCAGATTTATAATACATTTCCAAAACATGGGTGTACTATAGTTGCAAAGCTGCATCAAAAATCATCCTACAAGGTTCCAACCTCTTTTCTGTAGCAACCTTAAATAAGGCTGTTGGCTACCAATATTTAAGGATCCTGGTTTGTAGAACTTTGGATGTCTATTAGATGGAAGCACAAAGATAGAAAAAAACTAGCTATTTGCTGTCATCTAATGGTCATCCAGTTTTTTGGAGATTAGGACTGGTAGCCCTACCTTAAAAATGGGTTGAGTACAGTTGTGACTACCTTTTTCTGTTAGATCTACCAAAGTGTCCAAAGTAGGTGAGTGACATCCAAATCAATATATTTGGAATGATACTACAGTATGGGTTTCCTCTGTTAAAACTCAACCTTAAGTACAATAATATACCATACAATTGACATTTGGGGATATTTTGTCATTGTGTTAACTGCCCTGCAGTCAAAATATGTAAAAGCCCTCTGAGTAACGACCTAATTCCTTTTCATAAGCAACTGCTAAATCATCTGTTACCTGACTTTTGTAAATGACTCAAAATGCTACACCAGTATTCTGGTCCTATCATCTTTTTCCTTGAGTCAGCACTTACTCTCCAAGATTTGGCTGGATTCATTTCTTGTGGGATAGAGAGATTGACAATGAGCTGTTGTCTGCTTCTTTCTTATTACATGTCACTGACAATGATTTCTTTTGGTTGTGAGCAAACAAATGCATAAAGGGAATGAAATGTCATTTCCCAAATACTTCTTACCTAGAGGACAATAGCAATGCTAGAGACTATAGAACTCTTATTTTATGGTAATATAGTGAAAAAATAAAGTTTAACAGGGAAGAAATGTAATGTTGTGTAAGAAATAATTCTTGTAATAAATATATAAGAACAGAACCACTTATTTTAGAATGCTGTGTAAATCAAACAAAAGACAAATGGAATGGTCAAAATTGTGTTGATATAGGGGAAGAAAGTTTAATATTCCAGAGACTATTAAACATGGTTCCTATCAAAACCAGTAAGAAAAATTAAATAGGACAGTTATCTTATTGATTTCAAAGGGCTTAATTCTGCTCCAACTTTTCTATGTTGCAAATTAGCTTTTATAAAACACTTCACACAACCTCATGTTTAGCATATACTGATGGAAATAATCACTAGACTACGCAAACTTGGAGAGCCTGAACAGGGATGGAACTAGGGCTGTGTCACCCAGGGTAAACATGGATTCCGCGCCCCCCCCCAAGGGCTATTTTGTCATTTTGGTGCTCCCTGGGCATCATTTTGGCACACTCCCCAGTGCGGCGCCCAGGCCACATGCCCCGCTCCCCCCCCCCAGTTGTGGCCCTGAGCCTGCAAACCGAACACTACACTATAACCATGCCTACCCACCAGGAGTCTGAATAATCTCATTTTGCTGTCTTCTTAAGAATGCAAAAATGGAGAAAGAGTTCAATATCCTTTTGAAAGTTTACAAAATATAACTGCATACAATAAATTAAGGGCATGATGGGTTCAATAACTGTTAACTAGATATTTATAAGAGTTTTTTCTCCTATGATTAAGAATAGGACTGGCCATATCATAAGGCAACCACCTCAGATGCCTACTTCTGGAGGCAGAGGGCAATAGGGAGGTCAAGAAGACATGTTCAGCATGCCAAAATATTTGTCCTGCATCCTCTAAAGTTTTTATAAATGTGGGGCAGATATATTACTCTTGATCTATAGCTTCTGGGCTGTATCTACTATTAGTTCAAGTGCCAAAGGAACAGGTAACGTTACAGTGCTTCATGAGACTTTAAATATTACAGTGCTTTAAAATTGCATGGTGAGAAATTCTTAGTTTCTTATCCATTATTTCAAATGTTTCTGGAAACATTTCTCTGTTGTATTGTTATTGATCTTCCCTTGCTTTAGGGTACTGTTTCCAATTCTATAGAAAGACCTGCCTTATGCTTGAAGTGTGCAATGTAAAATATTTGCTCAAAATTTCTGCAGGCACCAGAGGTACTATGAGAGCCACATGGATGCCCATACACAGATACACATATTGAACATGGAACGGCTTATCGGGAAACAAAAAATGTTAAAATAACTTAGATTTTTACAAACAATATACAGTATTTCTTTAAAGCATCCCCCAAATAATGGCTTCATTGTAATGAGAATTTTTACAGAATAAGAATTATTTTCAGAATTTTCTGGTTGATTTAGTATATTTCTTTCCAGAACTTTTGAGTCTTTTTAAATAATTACCACATATGGTAAAATGTTCTTTCTTTGTTGTGGCATTTCCCTCAATTTTTGCTGTATGATTTGTCCATCTCGGCAATCATTGATGGAGTTATGTACCATCTACAGAACAATTTGCACACATTTTCCTCAAATTGTAGCTTGGTGTAAATTTTATTGATTTTTTTCCATAGTTCTTCCCATTATTCCAATGTTGTAAGTTCTTTTGCATCCATTTTATCATACAATTTTTAATTTGTTCTGCCTCATTGTCATACTTGAGTAACAATTTGTAAATACATACTAATAAATTATCTTGATTCTGTATAAGTGTTTCAAATTCTGTCATCTTTCTCAGGGTTCCTCCTCCTTCTTTGAGATCACTTTTTATTTTTCCAGTTATTTGCAAAAACATTAACTATGATAGATTCCTACCTTCATTAAGCAATTCTTGTTGTGTCTTTAGTCTGTTTCGTGAGTCCAGATGTATCATATTGGCACATGTGATCAGATCTTTCTTACTGTAATTGTCCTTGAAAGAAAAAGCATTTGACTGCAATGCTAATGGTATGTCAATGCTACTTCTGTGCTGAGCCAAGGACAGGTGGATTTCACTTTAATGTGGCCATCTGGCTTTGTCCTAAGTGGAGATTTAGTAAGGTGTTTTTCCTTCCATTAAGAATAAAAAATGAACGGTCAACTATGAACATAATTAAAGTACATGTCATTGTTTGATAATTGCTTGAATAGTCAAGCCCATTGTATAATTAAATTCCAGAAAATTGATTTCCTATAATTTTCCTGACAGTCATTTCCAAAATTAAAATACAGCAGTATTTTGTGCTCGCCAATGGATTTAAGGAAAAGGGGGGAGGGCAAGAGAGAGTCCAGTATATGAACTGCTGTGTACTCCAAGTGTCATAAATCAATAACGCAGAGCTTTCCAAACTGTGTGTCGGGACACGTTAGTGTGTCGGCTGCAGTGTCTGGGTGTGTCGCGGCTCCTGCTGCCTCCGAGCCCTGCCAGGATTCCGCGCAGGTCCTAGTGCCTGCCTTGTGCCTTGCTGCCTCCAAACCTGCTGTGATTCCGCGCAGGTCCTAGTGGCTGCCTTGTGCCCTGCTCTAAGACTGTGTCGTGAAATGATGCCCTGCTGTAAGGGTGTGTCGCAAAATGATGCATGTCTAAAAAGTGTGTCACCAACATGAAAAGTTTGGAAAGCTCTGCAATAACGACTTTTACTGTTTCAGTAATTATGATTAGAGCAATTCCAGCACATATCCAAATTCATCATCCTATTTTTCAGTTTTTAAAGTGTTAGCTCCTTCTAATTTTACTGAAAATTAGAAATGCCAAATGAATCTTCTTAAATCCTGAATTTTGCAAAGGGAGATTCTGATTGCAATAAATGAGTGCCATGACCTTACAATAGGGTTAGGCAGCACATTGCCCAACAGATTTATTTTTTGTTCCTTCCTTGTCCCACATACTGTATGCTGGGGAACTGTTTAAATACTGATTGTCTTGTTAACTGGAGGTTTTGTGGTCATCTCTACATTTTCAAGAGGAATGTTTAGGCATCTGTGATAGCAAAGTTGGAAAAGTATCTGCTTGAGATTTTTCTGAGATTTGGATGTGTAGTCAACACTACAGGATGAATTACTAAAAAAAATATTTTTATTATTATTTATTACATTTTACTGAATTTTAAGTATTCTCCACTATTTCACATGTGAAATCCTGGCAGGTAATGATAGAATCAGTCTTAGGATTTCCTTTGGAACTCTCCTTTCAGTTAATGCTCAACACCACAATCAAGAACTGAATATTATGAGGATACTACTACTGCTACTTCATTTCCAGTATAGTTATCCATTCAAACAACTGTATTTTACTCTCAAAATCACTCAGTGGGAGTCAGTTACATAGTAGATGAAAAACTGGCCCAATAAATATTTTACTGAGTAGTGATTTCAAACCAGGTCAATCTAGTTCAAGTCAAATCATCATGGCTGTAAAAAAATGTTTTAAACTGTATTGAACTGTTTTGTCAACGAAAACTCTATAGCATGTACCTTGTTTTTCTGCTATAAAATTAAAAGCTAGGTTCTATGGTTCCAGCCTCAGAATGGGCTGAAGTGACCATGAGGCAACAGGACAAGCCCCACACTACTATTAATTCTCATGGGTTTCCATCATATTTGCCTAACCTTTTAAAAAAGATACAAAGCTAAATAGGTCAACCCTGGACACAACTCAGGAGCCATATCTGGAAGGTTATGAGAGAGAATTTTTAGAATGTATTGTCACAGTAGATATTGACAACTCATAAAATCTGAACTGGGAATCTTAAAATATATTGTCATTTATTATCTAGCAGAAATACCAGAGAGGATTGTAACTCAGTGGCAGAACAATGGTTTGCATGTAGAAGGTTCCCAGGTTCAATCTTGTAGCATCTTCATGTAGGGCTTGAGAAACACCTTCCTGGAACCTTGAGACCTGCTGCAGCCACCCAACTCAGATACAAATTGGCCTTTAAAAAATTCTAGTATTGCAGAGGTAAAGCCCATGTGCATCAAGTGTGACTGAATCAATGGAGCATGATTTTTTATGTTGTGCTTTCTTACTCTGACTTAAGATGACTCTTCCAGCCTTTACTAAATCATTTTCCTGATTGCAGTGAGGAATTTTATGTAAGTTATCTAACAGCTAACAGAAATCCTAAAATCACATATTCTATTTAACAACAAGGATATACCATGAGAAGGTCACTATTATGAGACAAAAATATCACCTGTAGCCATTGATAATTTTGCGGACACGGTTGCGCGCGCAGTTATTGGTGCCCCAAGATTGGCACATGTGACACCTCTGCTGTACCAGCTACACTGGGTGCCAGTATGCTTCCGGGTCCAATTCAAGGTGTTGGTTATCACCTTTAAAGCCCTACATGGCATGGGACCAGACTACCTGAGGGACCATCTCATCCCCATAACATCAACCCACCCCACATGGGCATGCAGAGAGGGCATGCTGCGGACCCCGTCGGTAAGGGAATTTCACTTGGCAGGGTCCAGGAGGCAGGCCTTCTCTGCAGTGGCGCCTGCCCTCTGGAACATTCTACCCCCAGAGGTGAGGCAGGCCCCCTCACTCCCGACCTTCCAAAAAAATTTGAAGACCTGGTTCTGCCGCCTTGCCTGGGATGGGAAGGGTAATAGCTCCTCCTGGGGATGACTGGCACCATAAAGCCTTCTTTTATTATGATCTTATCGCCCCTTGGATCTTATATTTAATTTATTTTTTATTCATATTGTCTGTAGTGTATTTTATGTATTTTAATTGCTGATTCCATTGTAAACTGCCCAGAGTCCCCCTTTCAGAGGGAGATGAGTGGTGATAGAAATTGGAAAAATAGATAAAAAATAAATAATATATGAAGCTGTTAAAATTTTTGAAAATTTTTAGTTTTTGTTTATTATAGTGTATCACTTGTCAATAGCTATAATAAAGTTTAGAGTTAAAGGGATAATGACCAATGGACTATCTCAGTACACAGGAACTTCCTATGTTCAAGGCTGTTGTGATTATTATTTGGTGGTATGACTTCGGTGAAAATGCTGTCTTGTGAGTGGCCAGTAATACTCATATTCTATATTTTCCTGTAACATAGAAAGCAAAATATCTGGGAAAGCAAAAAGGCTACTACATGTTCATCGTTGTCATTACTTTCCAAAACAACTTCATCATTTTTGTATATAGCAAATGTCAATGAAGCTGGATGAAAAAGCTAATTTAGACACAGCTATTAAACAAGATTTAATCCTTTTACTTGCATATTCTTTTCACAATGTACTTGAGGGAGAATAGTGAAAATTCTATAATAAGGGACTGTGACCTGGCATTTCTCAACCTAGAGTCCTTTTTTAGATTTCAATTCCTGTAATTCTCAGTCAGCATGGCCTAGTTAAAAGAGAAATAAATCTTTGACTCTACCAGTAATTTAAATTCAGGTTGTGGGTGAACTCATGAATCTAATCCAGGTGCAAATGTGTTTCAACAAACTTCAAAGAAGACTTGTGTGACTTGAGAACAACTGCAGTGCACAATCTGAAGCCTGACTTCATAGTATAAAACTAGAAAATGTCTTTTGCATTCATGAGAATAATGATGAAAAAAGCAGCAGTAAGAGAATTCTTGCCAACCAAGTCTGAATTTTTCCAATTAAAAAAAACCATGACAATTGCAGGGCACATAACATCACATTATTGAGATCCAAACCAATAGACCAACAGCCTGCTAGGGCAAAAGTCTTCTCAGCCTGGCTTATATGCTGAACTAGAATTGTAAATTGAGCAAAACAGCATCTCTTGCTCAGCATTTTTAGGAGTAGCCTGGAGACTGATTAGAAAAATGCTGAATCTTGCAGAGCATTAGATAAGCAACAGTAGGTGCTAAGAAGAAAAATATTTTATTAGTGTAATAGGGCCATTGCATAAAGCTGCATTGTAGTTATATTCTTCTCATTTGGATCACCGACAAATGTTGCATTAAATAAAGTTTCCTTTCCTAAAGAGAAAGCTGAAAATCAGCACAGCACTGGGCAAAGTAAAGTTAGCTCTGAGAGTTTCATATTCAAAGGTATAGAGTTCTGATGACTCAAGTAGCATTGCAGAGAGCCACTGGGGTGTAGTGGTTAAAGCACCAGGCTAGAAACCGGGAGACCCTGAGTTTTAGTCCTGCCTTAGGCACAAAGCCAGGGTGACCTTGGGACAGTCACTCTCTCTCAGCCCTAGGAAGAAGGCAATGGCAAACCACTTCTGAAAAACCTTGCCAAGAAAACTGCAGGGACTAGTCCAGGCAGTCACTGAGAGTCAATACTGACTTGAAGGCATGCACACAAAAAGTAGCATTGCAAAGAAATCAAGAATTATAATTGTGCTTTTGCATTCAATTTGATGTTCATTGCTTCTGTAAAGATTTCTTAGTGATTATTAATACTGATTTATGGCATGAGTATCCCATTTTTTTCCTCTGAAGGGGAAAAAATACTGTGGAATATATTGCTTTCTCAAGATAACCCAGTTATCATTCTGAGTTTTCTCAGCACTTACTTGCTACTCTTAAACTTTGTATATTAGTGTGTCATATTTTGGAGCATGATGGCACTGAAAAATGGAACACAGGAAAAAATAATTAATGGAGCACATTTTTAGGCTGCCATCTTTCTTCTAGGAAGCTCAGGGTGATTTACTATGCCTATCTGCCTCCCCTTCAGATATGTTCACAATAGACCTGTGACATAAGTTAGGCTGCAAAATTGTGGTCAAAGGTCACTAAATAAAAACTTTTGGCTGAAAAAAGTCAGTCCAAAACTAACATTTTAACCAGTAGAGCACACATTGCTACCATACTCCAACCTGGAGCCCTCTAGATATATCGAGCTACATTTCTTCTCAGGCTGGCTGGGGATTATTGGAACTTTACTCCAACACGTCTGTAAGGCCCCAATATGGGGAAGACTGTACTGGATTCTATCAGTATTGATATTATTAGAATAAAGAATATGCAAATTTGCCAAATGACTCTGTCTGAGTTTGCTGCTGAAAGTAACTGTTACTTGTGATTGTGGATGAAAATCTGTTCACAGACAACAAAGCTTCTCTGAAGTTATTTCCCCCATCCAGTTGTGCACAACAAATCACAAGATCCTTCCATCTGAGCATGCAGCTAAATCTGGCCTATGAATGCAGCTTTTGATAGAACTGGTACTCCAGAAACAGTTCTCCAGAAACACTGGGGCCTTGCTGTAGATCACAGCATAAACAATGGATTGAGGCTGCAATAATGGGCAATGGAGTTGTTAGACCATTCAAAAGATAAATAAATAATGCTGTACAGCACACAGACAAATAAGTCCACCCCTGCTTAGCACTGAGGATCAGGAAATTCAACATATCTGTTAATTTTCAATAATAACTCTCTCTTGTAGTGCCATTCAGGCCCAACAGATGGTGCTGCATACATCATGGATCCATAGGAGGAATACAGCATCTGATTGCTACAACATCAGGTTCAATTAGGCACTTAATGATCTAGATGTTGAGTTGCGATAACAAATTAGAGAAACAGGATTACAATATGGCACTGCTGTATGCATGGGGAAAATATGAATGTAAGAGGCAAAGATACATTTAGGAAAAACCTAAAAGAAAATGACTGAGACAGACAGGCAGGCAGGCAGGCAGACAGATGATTGATAGATATCTGTGTATACACACACAGAGAGTAAAACTTCTAGCAGTCCTTTGGGTTAGTAGATTATGTAACATTAGGTGCCACTTTAGTTTATCAGATTTGATTTACAAATAAACCCACATTAGAACCTGGATTTAAATCAGGAAAAGTCACAAAATAATAACTGTAGAGCTTGAGGTTAATTCAAATGCACCCTCTGTATAGCATAATCCCTCCCCTACAGTCTCAAGTCTCATATATCTGAAAGCAATGCTGTATTAAAATTAACCCTCTCACAAAAAGCTGATATTAACTGAACAAATAACTTGTACATTTAGTATGACCCTCTCTCATTAAATTGCTTTCAGATTACTCCAGACCTGAAGGTGTGCCTGGAAGGAAATCAGGACATGACCCACCAGCTCCAATTAGTAAAAAGGCTACAATCCTTTTGATATAAGCAAGATGTTTCTTCATATCTTTCATATCTTGTGTAATGTCCTCTTTGTTTGAACTATGTTCACAAGAATACTTTCAGAGTTCCATGAATGCAATGAGTCCCTCACCTGTCCTCACTGGCTTCATTTTTTTCAAGACACAGTCAACGTGAATAACTAGACAGCCATGTTTTCCTCATCTGTTAGTCATTGTTTAAGCTCAGTATACTGCTGACATAAGAAAGTTTTGAGATTGCTTCAGCCTATGCCAATAATAGGTAATTGGTGTCTTCTGGTTTGCAGCCTGTTATAAGTCCAGAGCATCTCTAGATAACACTGCTGAAATTCTCTAGTAAAGCTTCTGATTTTTTTTTCCAGAAATGAGCAAAATGTGTTAAGGCTCTGCAAGGTCTGACTCACTTATTTTGCCCAATGATGCCCCCCCCCCCGACATTAAATCTTAAAGTGGACAAATCATGCCCACTCTCATAAAATTACCACTTTAGCCAGTAACATCTTTTACAGTCCTTGGGGACCAAAAATGTTAAGAAAAGATAAAGTGCAATCTCCTCCACAAAACACTGTCCCTCCCACCATCCTCAATTGCAAAATCACAAGAACATCCTCCCATGAATTTTTCTATGTGTCAGGCTCAAGCACTGAGCACATAATGGGAGGAATGCCCAAATATGCAACTCCCATCAGCTGAACAAATCTACTTCTTTGGAAAGGGGGGAAGGGAAGAAAGATTAGTTATCGTTATGATCAAGAGACCAGGATTAGAATCTGAACTTAAAGATTATGTCTGTGGAAGATGTACATCTATTCCAAAGTGACTGCCACAGATTACATGGAGACTTGCTACAGCAGAGAGATAAATAGCACCATTTGTTAGAATGCATCCAACCTTAGAGAAAGTGCAAAAGCTGGGTTGCAGTTAAACCTCAAAAAAACCAAGATTATGGCAACCAGCTTGATTGATAACTGGCAAATAGAGGGAGAGAAAGTGGAGGCAGTGACAGACTTCGTATTTCTAGGCGCAAAGATTACTGCAGATGCTGACTGCAGCCATGAAATCAGAAGACGTCTACTTCTTGGGAGGAGAGCAATGGCAAATCTTGATAAAATAGTTAAGAGCAGAGACATCACACTGACAACAAAGGTCCGCATAGTTAAAGCAATGGTATTCCCTGTAGTAAGCTATGGCTGCGAGAGCTGGACCATAAGGAAGGCTGAGTGAAGGAAGATAGATGCTTTTGAACTGTGGTGTTGGAGGAAAATTCTGAGAGTTCCTTGGACTGCAAGAAGATCAAACCAGTCCATACTCCAGGAAATAAAGCCAGACTGCTCACTTGAGGGAATGATATTAAAGGCAAAACTGAAGTACTTTGGCCACATAATGAGAAGACAGGATACCCTGGAGAAGATGCTGATGCTAGGGAAAGTGGAAGGCAAAAGGAAGAGGGGCCGACCAAGGGCAAGATGGATGGATGATATTCTGGAGGTGACGGACTCGACCGTGGAGGAGCTGGGGATGGTGACGGCCGACAGGAAGCTCTAGCGTGGGCTGGTCCATGAAGTCACGAAGAGTCGGAAGCGACTGAACGAATAAACAACAAAATCCAACCTTAGAGGTGAATTCTTTATGGCAAGGCAGCTGATCTTCCTTATAACAAGATATACCACTGCCTCTCCTTTTTCCCTCCCCTGCCCTTTAAACCTTTATAATAGGGAAGAATGGCAATAGCTGATAATCTTCCAAGGATATAAAGGCAGAGTTTGCTTCTTTTTACTAATATTGTGGGCTTCAGAATGGAGAGAGTGAAAGGAAAGAACTTATCCCATTAGGTATAGAAATGGTGGAAGGTTTTCCATTCTTTCTAGTTTCAGAGCATCCATCATAATAGGATAGTTCCAGGAACTGTCATTATGGGAATACTAGGAAAGGGAAAAACCTGTAGCTGGTTGGATCTGCAAAGCAGAAGAAAGTGTGTGAAAATACCCTGTGACATTCTAGCCCTGATTGCCTCAGACAGCAGGTGCCTTGCATCCTCCAAGTTACCATATCGCCTTAGGTGTGATGAAGAACACTCCCATTATCAGTGTGAAATTTAGATACAACTATCAGTCCAATGCAGAATGGGAGGATAGCATTTCAGCCTTTCACTTTCTTCTGCTGGCGTTACTATCCGTACCAGATCCATTTTCTGCTCCTAACAGGATATACCATTAGCATACCCATGGTGGGGATGAGAGGCAAACAGAACAAAACAAAACAAAACCTTAAGGTGTTTGGGAATCAATTTAATTTACCTGAGAATCCACAATTGGCTATTACAGAACATACTTTTGTTTCCTCTCTCAAAGAAGGCAACACTTGCAATCAGATACAAAAGCAGATCATAGACTTAATACAATTTTAATATGATGCAATTTATTACATTTTTTCAGAGGGAGGGCATGATTTGGAACTTGGATACATTAGGTAGGCAATAAAACTAAATCAATCAATCCCCCCCCCCCAGGTCTGGCTTATTGTTATTTTTTTTAAAAAAAAAAAAAGACCAAGCCAATACAATTTCAATTCAATTTTGACACAATTTCTGCTTTATCCTTGAGTTCTTAGTGTCCCAGCAGAAGAACTGTAAGAAAAACTTCCACTAATATATTGATGTTAGAGGGCAGCAACTAGATTCAACTGGTATTAAACTGAATTACAGTAGAACCTCTTATTATAAATTTTATTGCCACAATATGATTCTAGGGCTAGACACTCGTAACACATTTACGTATCCTTCAAATTCATGGAAAAATGCAGTATTCAACTTCTCCTGTCGTCCATAATGTCCCTGTATTGCCAATCCTCCTTTTTATTCAAAAGATATCACTTCCACCAGCCATCTGGAAGAACAATTGGATGTTTGGCCTTCCACATCAGTGTAGAAGGATCATTTCAGCTAGCCTTGCATTCAGGTGAAGAACCCCAAATACCATAGAAAAAACCATCAGCAATTTAGAGAAACTGGTTTTCAGACTTTCTACCTTTGGGTAACACTTTTTGCACCAACTTAATCTGCCATGCAACATTTCAAAAGTTTTCTGCCACGGCCCAGGGCATATTATGGAAGATTCCAGAATGTGCTCCACAGAATATCCACAGGTTATAGCAGAGTATTGCCTAAGTGTTAAGTAAGCTGTCTTTAAGGGGAAGCTGTCTGCCATTACTGATAACCACAATCAGAACCAATGCCAGAGCTTTCAGAACCCTGTTTGAAAACAACCAGAGCCTTGTTCAGTTAGTTAGTTGGTGCCATTCCCTCAACCTCCAGCCTTGCCATGTTGAATTGTTTGAATGCAGCCAGTTGGGAGGGAAAATGAGAAGACCCCGCCCCCATACACACACATACTTCAGTTCACAATACTCAACACAGAAAATTGAGAAACTGAAAGGGCAAGACAGGAGCACACCTGGACATGGGGGTGAGACCAGTGCACGTGATCTTTTACATACACTGAAATAAGGTTTTAGGTTGAAAAACTGGAATTGGTGCCTCGTGCCAGAAGCATATCAATTCTATTTGTGCCTGAAGATGAAATGCTTTTTTATTAGTAGTAGTATTTATTAAACAAAAAATTAACAAAGGTTCTAGAGGAAGTAATTAGGGAATCATCATTTATAAATTAATATCATGTTTGAATCTTATTTTAAGTTATAATGAACTGACCGCTCCTATAACTGTTGTGACAGAATGGAGTGAGTAATTACCACCTGCTGTCCTGTCACATGATCTCCCAGACATACAAACTACACTTATGACTGATAATTGGAATCTGGGAAGTACTGTAGCTGAGAGAAGAACAGATAAAGGTTTTTCATACACTGAGAGCCTCTCATGGAAAGGGGAAGTTGACATGGGCTAAGGAGCTGGCAGGAAGGTAGTAATGTTGGAGGTGGACTCAGAATGGAAGAAAAAGAAAAGCTGGCCTATAGAGATGCAGGTTCCAGGGTGATTCAGATCATCAAAGAGGAATTGCTATGCAAGGAGGTAAAATGTGGAGTTTGTTTACCTGGAACAGAATTTGAAAGAGGAATCCAGGTTGCAATAGCCACTAAATTTAATTGATGCTCTTGATTCCCCAGATAACTTTGGGGAATTTAGCAGGAACTACATATTAGGATAAGCACACTGTCATTTTTCAGAAGCAATACCATTCTATGCAGGGAGCTATCTAAGCTTAGAATGGTAGAGAAAGTGGGAAATAAAGCAATTTGTTATATTCCTTTGAAGTCAAAAGCCATAAGTGAGAGAGAGCTGAAACTCTGCATTACAGTAGCTGAATGTCACTTGCATAGTTAAAAACAAACAGAAGGGCAACTAGGGTCTGTGTCACCCAGGGAAAACATGGATTCTGCACACACACCCAGGAAACATTCAGTATACAAATACTATTTTGTCATTTTGGCGCCCCCCCAGCGCGGCACCCGGGGCACATGCCCCACTTGCCCCCCCCCTAGTTGCGGCCCTGCAAACAAATCTTTATTACGGTCATAGACCAGCATAAGGAGGGTGGGGTACACTTGCATAGTAAGCTAACTGAAAGAGTCAATCTTGTAAAGAAACTAATGTATTCTCTACCCTTTAATATGCTACCAATAAAGGGAAAAACTGACCTGGTTTGCAAGAAGGCCCTTGTGTGCTGGGTCTTGTCTGATCAGTCCTAAAGAACTCATGACATATAGTATTTATGCCTAATTGGTTTGTGGGTTAAGATGTCAATTTGTAGTCATTTCATTTCATTTTATACTGAATTTATACTATATTTGAGCTTTCAAATGTTCATTTATTTTTATTTATTTATTTATTATTTCAATTTATTCCCCGCCAATGCTTCTTACATTCCACTTTCCTACTATAATTCTGTCTTTGTAGCTTCATATTTTCTTTTCCTGTATGGCAACATCAGCAATTGAATGTCCCAAAGGCTTTAATCTAGCCACATCCTCCAACCTTTTTGTTTTTTGTTTTTTGGTGCCTTGAGTCAGTTTTTGACTCTTGGCAACTTTCTGGACTTGTCCCTGCAGTTTTCTTGGCAAGGTTTTTCAGAAGTGGTTTGCCATTACCTCCTTCCTAGGGCTGAGAGAAAGTGACTGGCCCAAGACCACCCATCTGGCTTTGTCCTTAAGGTGGGACTAGAAGTCATGGTCCCAGTTTCTAGCCTGGTTCCTTAACCACTACACCAAACTGGCTCCCTTTGTATATCTCTATTTGTGCATTAATTATATGATTAATGGTTAACTTATTGAAAGGCCATCTTAGGAATTTTGAGAATATGTTGTAAGCTGTAAGCTATTCACAAAATGACTGCCATAGCCATCACAAGATGTGGCCAGTCACAAAACATCCATTTATCAAAAAGCAAACTGATAAGGTTGGTCCCTGTCATTCTCCTCTAGTTCCCAGGATGCATCTTACCCAGCTGATGTGTGTTCTCTGTTCAGATGGCTTTGTTCAAATGGCTTCAAAAGAAAGATCTGGGATGCTACTCATGTTTTTTTTTATGATGATGATGATGATGATGATGATGATGACGACGACATCTACAGGCCATCTCATTCTTAATGGCAAGAAAGAAGCCCAGAAACATTCCTGTACACAAAAATAATGTTAGCAGCTGATATTTTGTTTCCATTTTTAATTGAAAAAAATCTTGAAAAAATCCCCAACCAATACAGAGGCGTTTCAGGGATATCTGCAGGCACAACATGCTCACCCCTCCTCAGTAAGGAAAAAGATTGTTGATCCTTTTGTTTATTTGAGCATACCATCATCTTGAGATCTTGGGGACACTTTCAAGAAAAAGTATATAGTATAATTCTCAATAAAATTGGAAAATTGCATAGTTGTAGGTCAATTTATTGAAAACAAAAGCATCAGGAAGTTCTAGCTTCTTCTAAAGCTATAGTTTGTTTTCTGTGTGAGAGAGATTGAGATCTATTTGTTAGAAAACTGGCTATATATATATATAAAATTATTTTAATGTAAAACTCAAAAGTCATCTCTGCGTGTAAGAATCAATTTGAATTGGACATTAGTTCCTAATCAACATAGTATTGGTGGTACAGTTTTGCTCAATTTTACATTTTCTCATTTTAATTAACTTTACATGCAAGGTCCATTGATACTAAAGTGAACTTTAGTGCATATTCCCAATTCTGTGCCTGTCATTGACAGTCTAATCAATACCATAATGTAAGAGGCAAGCTGTGCTGCTCCTAAAACAAGCAAATGGGTGTTCTAGAATACAATAATTATTTTCCTCAGTTTTAGTGCCAGACTGACAAAAAGTTTCAGTGCTGAGATTTTTAATTTCATTTCATTCTTGTGGACTTTCTCTCCTTATCAAACAAAAATAGATTTCCAGGCATTTATTGTGGTTTATTTAACTCACATTGTGAGAACTTCTATAGATCACAGTTCCCAAACTGTGTCTTCTCTTTGCCTAAAGTTTTTTTATTAAATATAATGACACTCCTCAATTACTGCTATAAGGTTCTGTATGCCCCATATAGAAGGCTCTTCTCCCCAGCCCATGTAGATGCTCTCCCCACTAAGGTGAAAGCAGGTCAATATGCCAACCTTCTGTAAGAGGACTGAGTATGTAACTACTTGAATATAGAACTTGAGTCTGTTTTGCACATCCTTTTAAAGTGCCAACTGTACATGCACTGGTGATTAGAGCTAATACACCCCCTCTTCAGTTTGATAAACTCCTCTCTTGATGAGGAGATTGAGATATTCTTATTAAATGACCAAAACCCAGTTTATTTGAAGGCAGTAGTGAAATTTTTATGTATAGCCTTAGCTTATAAGAACAATTTGGTCCCTTCTATGCAATGTTAACTTTATAGGGTTTCTCCCTTCTATATATACACTTATATCTGTATTAATGGTATGCTGTATTTTTTAAATTCTGTTATTTATGTATTTATTTATTTATTAATTATCCTGCCTTTGTTACTTTTATAAATAACTCAAGGTGGCGAACATACCTAATACTCCTTCCTCCTCCTATTTTCCCCACAACAACAACCCTGTGAGGTGACTTGGGCTGAGAGAGAGTGACTGGCCCAAGGTCACCCAGCTGGCTTTCATGCCTAAGGCAGGACTAGAACTCTCAGTCTCCTGGTTTGCCATTGGCTCCTTCCTAGGGCTGAGAGAGAGAGAGTGACTGGCCCAAGGTCACCTAGCCGGCTTTCATGCCTAAGACCGGACTAGAACTCACAGACTCCTGGTTTCTAGCCCAGCACCTTAACCACTAGATCAAACTGGCTTGGACCACAAATAAACAAACAAACAAACAAACAAACAAACATGATTAAACAGATTAACAAAAACATCAAAATATCAATCAGTTTCAGATTAACTATTTATTACTTAAACCTCTGAGCAACTCAGAAGAGTGTTCTATGATAATCCTCAAATTCAGTACATACCAATCAGGCTTGTGTCAGCAAAAAGCAAATTTGGGCAGTGGACCCATCTTCCAGATGCATGCCTGTTCTCAATCTTCCCTGGAAGAATTAGGTTCAAGCAGTAGAAAGATAGATTGGACAGCAGTAGAAAGAAAGTCAGTCAGTCAGTTAGTCAGTCAGTATTTGTTTGTTTGTTTGTTTGTTTGTTTGTTTGTTTGTTTGTTTATTGTTGGACTGGGAACAGGAAGACACAGGTTCAAATCCCCAGTCTATTTTGGACCTTAGTGAGTAACTACAGACAAGCTACTACCTTTCAGTCTAACCTGTCTTACTGGGATATTGGTAAAATAAGGAGACACTATGCTATGGATATTGTATAGAAGATCCATATAATAGTAATTAAATAATACATATATACTGGTTTTACCCATTTGGGGCATTGATCCAGAATGAGCCTTGCAAGGGAGAAGGAGTAGGTGATAACCCCAAAATAATACAAGATCCAGAGAACTGTGGAGAAAACAGAATGTTGGAAGCTGTTGGCTCTTTCAAATGACAGCTAAAAGAGGAGCAACCTGTCACTTGACTTCACTATTAAACATCCTCCTTAAAATGGAAGGTAGCAATCCCTGATTGAAGGATCCCACGCTACCCAGGTCTCCTTCAAATATAGTGTGAAGACCCAACCAACAATGGAGTTTTGCCCAGCACTTTTCTCTGGTGAACAGAGAATTCAAAAGTTTTGTATATCCCATCTTCTACAACTCTACAGAATGTTCATGTGGGGTATGATTTGCCCTCTGGAATGAGGTTCCCCCTGAAATTCACACAGCTCCCGCCTATTGGTATTTTGAAGGGCCTTAAAGACCTGGCTATTTGCCCAGGCCTTTGGAGAAGATGACTGATGCCCCTTTCTTCCTTTCTGTTCCCCTCTGGGTTCAGGGCCGCAACTAGGGGGGGCCAAGCAGGGCATGTGCCCTGGGTGCCATGCTGGGGGGGGTGCCAAAATGCCTCTTTCGATGGCCAGCCCTGAGGGAGGCCCGTGCTCCTGTCGCCGCTGCCACCGCCTGCGAACAGGCCCGCCAGGGCGTTGCACAGCTGGGCTCGTCCGCTCCCCAGGGCTGACCGCGGGCTCCAGGGTGGCTGCAGGGCCGTGCCCCCCCCCCGGCACTGCTCCGGACTGTCCTGCTTGGGAGCGTGGTGGCGGGCAGCTCACTCTGCCTGGCCTGGATGGGCAGACAGGAGCGCAGTGGGTCCTTCCCCTGGAGCCGGGGGGGTGCGACAGATCACAGCCAGGAGTGGGGTGCTTGTCCCGGGGCAGCCCCGTGCTGCTTCGTGGAGGTGGTCTGCGTTGGGTGTGAGGGGGGAATCGACCCTGCAGGGGGGCGTGGAATACATGTGGGGGTGCGGAATCCATGTTTGCCCCAGGTGACACAGACCCTAGTTGCAGGCCTGTCTGGGTTTATTTTCTTTGCCATCATTGTTCCTTTGTCTTCTGCTGTTTTTGTGTTTTTTGTCTTGTTCTCTGTTTTTAAAATGTTTTAACAATTGTAAACTGCCCAGAGGCACTGGGAGTCTGGCAGCATATACATTTAATATATTATTATTATTATTATTATTATTATTATTATTATTATTATTATTTGTAGTAGTAGTAGTAGTTGTATCAGTATCAGTATCAGTATTATTTTATCTGAAATAATTTGTTAGTTATAATAATGAATAAATAAAGCAATGGGGCAGGAAGGCCTTAAAAGTGTCCTGAAAATAATGTTTCAAGTCATAAGATTCTTGTTATTTTTTTTATTTTTTTATCCCACCTTAATTATTTTTTATAAATAACTCAAGGCAGCGAACATACCTAATACTCCTTCCTCCTCCTCTTTTCCCCACAACAACAACCCTGTGAGGTGAGTTGAGCTGAGAGAGAGTGACTGGCCCAAGGTTAAACTCTACTGATAACTTTTGCTTACAACAAAAAATTAGTTTTAAACAAAACAAAACAAAAATTGGGCAGAGGCAATTTTTAAAAGCTCTTCTAGGTTGATATATCTTTAAGAATATGTATTTTAAAAAATAGTTTTTGCCTGATAAATTGAGGTTCCTTTTTATCAAACAGAATTGTTGAAACTCTATCTGGCAGATCAACTTTAATAGTAATTGCTAAATAATTTATTACTAATGGTTTAATGTTAAAGTACGTAGTCTAATCAAGTCACCATTTTTTAAAATTTAATAATTATCTGTCTCAGCAGTTTGCTACTTTGAGTCATTTTAAGATTATAGAAATTAAGTTTTCAAATCAAGACAGAAGTACTTTTCTTACTTATAGGCAATTTTTCCCCAGTTCATGCTACAGGTCAAGACAAGACTTTTGGACTTTCACATTGTGATTGTGAATTGTGGTACTGATTTTTCATTATGCTCCAGTCTTTCTGCATCATGGAAACTGACTTTATCACACAGGAAAGAAATTGCTTACTGTATGTCTCACCATAAAATTCTAGACATTCCTACTGAGCTATATTGGCTGGAATTTAGTTGGATAGCATATCCTCTCTTAAACTACCCTACGTTTTACTAATCAAGAAGCATTTTGGGGAACAAAACAAGAATCCTTTCATAGTTCAAAAGCTGTATACATGGCAGTTGCAATAGAATAATAGTGAAATCAATTCAATAGTTGCCACAAAAGGAAATAATTGATACATTCTGGGGTGAAAAAAATAATAATTATCAACATTTAAAACATTTTTTCTGAAATTGGGGGAAAAAAACCCTGCAGCTGATTAGTTAATGCATGGCCAGATGATATATACAAACCCACTAATATTGTATTTCTTCCTTGAAGCCATGTTTACTGAAACTGCATTGAAACGTATCAACTGTGCTGGTTAAGATCAATAGTCTATTCGTACAACTGATTTTCTTTAGAGTAATCACTAGACATGTGGCTGTTGCTATTTTCATGAGCTTTTTGGTCAGTGAGAGAACGAACAAATGGAACTCATTATATTATTAAAAACTATAATTTAATGCAGACAACTAAAGATAAAAGATTACAATACAATGAAAGCAGAAGACCATAACTGATTATGAATGTTAAACTGGTTAATGTGGTACCTGAGGAATCCAATTAATGAATAAAATTTAAATACATCTGCACATCACTAAACCCTCCATATATATGCATTTTTCCAAAACTGGCAAAAGCATAAGATAGTTTTTGCTTATTAATGTGCAATTTCTACTCCTTTTGGAGGGAAGATAGTATTCTCTTCTACTTTAAGTTATTTTCTATTATAAAATCAAGAAAACAAGGGCGTGAAAAATGAATGGGCAAAAGCTTTAAACCTGATCCTTATCAAGTAAAATATGCTTTCTGTTATCGTTTTAGATTAATCAGTAATTAAACCTTAACTATCATAATTATGAGAGCCAGTTTGGTGTAGTGGTTTAAGGCATCAGGCTAAAAACCAGGAGACCAGGAGTTCTAGTCCCGCCTTAGGCACAAAGCCAGCTGGGTGACCTTGGGCCAGTCACTCTCTCTCAGCCCTAGGAAGAAGGCAATGGCAAACCACTTCCAAAAATCTTGCCAAGAAAACTGCAGGGACTTCCAAGAATCGGACATGATTGAACAGATAAAAAAAATCATAATTATATACTAAAATATGCAAATAAATTATCTAAAATGTATACAGGCCATATCAGTTACTGTATTGATGTAAGAACCTATGATGCTGGGAATAGGTCTCAGTATATTTTATATAAGCAAGAGAACTGACCTTCCTGCTTCATCATAATGAGTGTTGGAAGCAGAAGAGGCAAATTCTCATATTTTAATGAAATTGAAACCACATTGCTTATTATCTAAATACCATCCAGTGTTTTTGGAAGTTCTAGTGTGGGTGAATTCTTATAGCTCTACCTTCCAGAATCTAGCCTGCTAAAGCCTTGCTCGTGGCCACTGAATGCAGCTTATGTACCTGTTTATATACTTTAGTGATACAAGCCACTTTATTTATCTCTGATATGCATCAGATAGATTATAAAAGAAAGAACTGAAATTGTTACAGATGATTTCCCCAGCTTGGTGCCCAGTTGTGTCAAATACCCAGAATTCACCAACCAGCAAGATCATTCCTATGTGTGTATATACCCCAATAGCATTATTAATTTTCTTCAAAGCTGTTGTCTCCAAGCTTACCTTATTCATCTACAGAGAAAGCCTTCCAACACCATCTAGACATCACAGCAGGAAAGATCTTCCTAAATCATAACAAGAAAAGATCCAATGAATTTAACTGTTATATTCTGATGAATCACCAGGATGATGTGAGAAAATAATCTTTAGGAACACAGACATATATTATCAAAAAGCACTCAATTGCTTAGAACAAGTGTTGCTATTTCTCCAATTTCAGATCTCTTGATATATACAGTGTGTGTGTGTGTGTGTGTGTGTGTGTGTTTACTGTATGTGTGTGTGTGTGTGTGTGTGTATATATATATATATATATGTGTGTGTGTGTGTGTGTGTATGTATGTATGTGTGTGTGTGTGTGTATATATATATATATATATATATATATATATATATATAGTGATAGAATTAGTGTCAGCTAAGATCCTTTATACACAATAACAATACTTTCCTTAGTCTAACAAAGGGTGTTTGTAATCAAGTGTAAAACAATTTATCCTTCTAGCACCAGGGGTCAGCAAAAGTGACAGCCAAGTAATTGTGTAAAATTATATTACTACGTACAGTTGCTTATTTCCTTTTAATAATGGATGTCTGAAAAGGCAATCTTGGAGTTAAGGGCTATGATTTTCATGCATTGCTTAGCAACATGGGCAAATATAGAAGCACAGATGCAAAACCTAGTGACCTTTCTTTTGTGCTCCACTCTGAATACTTAGCTATTTATGTGTCATGTATGAGAAACCATGATGCAAACAATGAGTTGTTCATTTCTGCTTTAGCAGTTTGAAACAATTAAATCAAGTTACTGCAATAAGCATTAAAGAAACTGAAATTGTCACTCCTTGTGCTTTAAATGATGTCTGCTGATTGAAAATCTGACTTACTCAAAATCGTCAATGCAAATCCAAAGACAATCAGCCACATTAACTGTCAGCCCTTCAAGGTAGACCAGACTGGGCTGCCAGAGTTATGGTAATACTATTTTATGATAAGGTTACAGTAACAGAATCTTGCAAGTCTGAATAAGCTTCCTCCCTCCGTCCCTTCGTGAGAACTAGGGAGGGTCATGCCTGAGATGCTTACTCAGGTTACATTTCTGCCCCTGGCTCAGATTTTTTTTATCTGACTGTTGTCTTGGTTGCAGCTCTTCCTCCTGTTCCTCAAGGTTATTCCTACTTCCCATAACATTAACAGATTTCATTCCTGTCCCCGTCCTTGGGTCAGACCAAATGAACCAGGTAGCATTTCCTAACATACTGTAATTCTAAAGGGAGAATGCCATTCATGCTAGTGATATCTATCTATCTATCTATCTATCTATCTATCTATCTATCTATCTATCTATCTATCTATCATCTATCTATCTATCTATCTATCTATCTATCTATCTATCTATCTATCTATCATCCTCTTTATATTATACTACTTTCCTCCCTGAGAGGTAATTCCATTTTTCATTAATCATTTCTTTGTTAATGTAATGTTGAGAATGAACTCATTCTCAATAATAATATGAAGAGTATTTCTGCATCTTTAATTCAGCAGGTATTAGGGGTTCCCAATTGTGTTTCCTATTTTACAATTTGCTTAGAAACTGGTCAAAGTTTGATAGAAGCTAAAGCTTGGTCAATAACAATTAAATACTGGCTTAGAATCTTATTTAGAGCTGCTCCTCGAAGTTTATTATCATATCTTTAAAAAGATAAATATATTTCCCTCTGGTCTCGACATATCTCCAAGCTTAGGCAAATTGGAAGAGCGATGGATGACTTATTTCTATCGGATGAAATTTATGTATTAGAACTATTAAACAGAGATTCTTGGATTTAGAATATCACAAATTTAGACCTGCTCAACCTCATGTTTGTTCGTCTGCTATGTTAGGTATAGAAAACCATCTGGGTAAGATGGCAAATTACTTGTATGATCTTGTGGTTCCATCTCAGTGAAGGGCCTTCTTTTTGGCTAGAGTAAACTCTTTTCCCTCCGAGGTACTTTATGGAAGGTATATACATATCCCCAATTATGAAAGAGACTGTCCCTGTGGCAGTCTTGATACAATTCATCACATAATTTTTGACTGCTACTTATTTGAGTCTCTTCATTACGAATTACTTATAAAACCTTTACAGGGCAAATATCCGTTAAACGCTGTAAATACTGTATAATCCTGTCAATATCTATTGAGAGATGCTGTACCTGAAACCACCAGAATCATTGCTAAATTCTTAGATGAAGTACTTAAATGTAAATGTAAACAATTCTCTTAATGAGTATGGCTTTTTCTTTGTTTATTCTTACAACATGTTAATGTTTTGTATTTCCTGCTTTTTTAATGCCAATAGAGGTTTTGAATTGAAAATTCAGCAGGTACATCTTTTTCCTAGAGGTTATCCTAGTATGCAGCTTTCTTGAAATGAAAGAGATACATTTATCATTTGTCTCAATAGATATATCAGTCTACACCAATGGTGGCAGTTGATTCTCTCTCTTTCTTTTAATATAATGAAAATGCCCTCTCACTTTTGGATGTCAAACTATATTTGCAAAGGTTACAGAAACTTTGTCTTGCTTTTGTAACTAGTAAATTCCATAAATAAATAAATAAATAATCTAACTTGGAGAAATATACCATTAGCGCAGTGTTATAGATCATCTATCTCGGCCAATGGAATAAGAAAAATCTACTAGCAACATAATAATGCTACACAGTAGGAGATTGCTTTAAAGGAAGAAAATTAACATTTTTTGTCTTACATAGCTTCCCTTAGCACCCTGTTTTTAATGCAAGTAAACACTTTTGTGATCAGCTGTTTGTAATATGAAGGTTTTTAATGCATTGTTTAATAAATATATCTTTTTTTTAAATATCCTTTACTTAAGCATCTTCCCACAAAATATACTTCATAAACTACTACCATATATGCCACATTAGATTTGGTGTTGAAGAGCAAACAATTTTCTGCTAAAGAAATGCACTCACAACTGTACAAATGGACAGGAAAATCAGTAGCTGGATGACTGTAGCAAATTGTTAGAAGGCAGCTGAATTGGGCAGTACAAGTCTTAGGAGAAACAATTAGGTATGCATAATCTTCAGTACCATGGATAGCTCAAAAAGTAAGCAATTTGTACCAGTAACCAGTAATTCAACCAGTAACCAGAGCTGAATTAAGTTTTTCTATACAGTAGCTGTCTCTCTTGTTCCTAAAAATACTTGTTAGGGGAATGGGCTAAAATTGCATGGAACTCACTGCCACAACAAGGAAAATCCACTCAGATACCATCAGTAGGCACATACAAACATTACCAGCCATGAGAAATTGAGAAAACATGGTATTTTTCCAAACACTAAGTAAGAAAATCAACCTTAGGGCAATTTATGGGTGTCTTATCAATGAAACAGATTGTCTGGATATACTGTATCTTTTCACCCTGTTTCTGATGGGTAAAATGACAAGAATTAGAACTTTGAATATATCCACATATAATGCAGGCATTTTAGCTGGTTGTTTATAAATTTTCCTATGAGTCTTGTTGACTGAAAAATGGGATGAAAATGCTACAAAGAAATAAATATTTAAAAAAAAAACTGTTAGGCAAAATATTGATATGATATATTGATGCACATGAATGGTAAAGATGCAAAATAAATACAAGCTCAATTTAAACCATTTTTGTTTCTCCTTTTTTAGAGCAAATATGTGCAAATAGAGGCTCCAGGACCATACATATTCCTCAAAAGGCCTCTAAAAGTTTAGGTGCAACACCAGAGGCCTCCAGAAGTTGTTATCAAATTCTAATTTTTAAGAAGACAAAAAGGAGAAAATATTAAATGCATAACTAGACACTGATTGTAATAATTTAATGAAATATAAATTAAAACAACTTTACTTTTTGTCCTGCAAACACCCACTTGTTGGAGTGTTCATGGCATGTTACTCAAACAAAGTGAGTTCTCAGTCTGGAAAGAGTTGTGCATCCCTGTTTTATAATCTACTGCTATCAGTTTTACAGAGATTTATGCTCTCTTGAGACCTAGACGTGTATTTAAAGCATAAATGTTTTAATTGAGGATGACGTTTAACCATAAAAATGGTGTTCAAATGTTATCTCTACAATTTGTAGAATAAACTTGTTACTTGTATCTTGGCTTACAGAGATTTTATATTTTGATACTCAACAGAAAAGTTGTTCATAAGCCACCTTGTGTGTTATAAGGTAGGGTGAGAAAGAAATGTTGCAATAAAATACATATCCATTTTTTATTCTGTTCTCCAGTTTACAAGGAAGTTCCCAGACTAAGTCAGTAAAAATGCAAGCAATTTCCATAAAAAATATACAAAAATAAGAGAGGAGGAAGCAGTCTAAAAATATAAATATCTGTCAATTTAAGAGCAGTTGAAGAGAAAAACTTAAGATGCCTGAATATGTTTTAAAAAGTATATATTTGGTATTAACAGAAGTTGGTAGTAGGCAAGCTTATGCTATCCCTGGAATGCTACAATAAGACAACCATCTCTTGTGGTCACTCCACTCATTTCAGAAGCTCAGAGCTAAGGTGGATCCAAGCATTTTGGAAGCTTTGTGTCCTAATTACTGAAAAAGTTTTTAAAAATAGATTCAGATCAAGACAAAGCACCTGTACATGACTGTCAGAGCACGCAACACCGGGGCGGCCAGTGCTTCTCCACGACTTCAGAGTAATACGTTCTAAGCAGTAAATAGATACTCAAACAGAGAGTAGATAAAATAGTCTATTTACTTTATATACATACGCAGTCCAAAATACAGTCCAGTAACGTCCAACACAGATACAGATGAGTTGAAGTAACGAGAAGAAAGAACACAAGAACTTCCCTTCTTTTATACAAATACTGACCTATCACGTTATAGGTCACACTCATTATCTGCCACACCCAACTAAACTATAGCACCTGTAGTATGAGTCACATCATATTCTCTACAATGGCTGCTAAGTGGATGACTTGCAGAATATTTCACTTCTCACCTAGATACATCTAGCCTCTCCTGTATAATTTATCTAACTGTAAATTCTGGGTATTATTCAAACCCCAAAAATGACATATATCAGTTATGGAAATCATATGATTGGTGCAGTTGTCAAAATTCCCTCTTCTATATCATATGATCATCAAGTCTTCTTTAGTGTCTACACATCATAACTGTTTTTATCAGAACTCAGAAAAAAATAAGCATTCCTCCCCACTATTCATGAAATTACATTCCATTACTTAAAAGTACTCATAAACTGATAATAATTCTCAAATTTAAAGAAAGTGGAGTTAGCTGGCAAAAAAGAGGAGGGAACAAAAACAAACCCTACATGTTGTGTAAGTTAAATTAAAACAAGAAGTAGGAGCTTGTTGAAAAGCCAAATAGCCTTCCAGAAGCATTGCACAAAGTAAAGGAAGAATTGTGCATTATTCCAATTAAATTTTCTTCTTGAAACCTCGTATCCATTTCCTGGCTTGGCTGTGAGCCAGACATAAAGGCCAAGCTTGAATTGATGTAGACTTTGCCCAAAGGCTGCTGCTCAACTTTCTTTTGGTTTCATTCTGAATCCCACTCTATAGGAAATGTCTGCTGGGGCTGCTGTTCATTTCTCTGGTTTCTTATTCAACCTTTTTTATTTGCCCAATCTGATATCATATGTAACCTCAAGTTTTTGGCTGTAGTAGAATGCAATGGATTTTGGCAAAATATAAAATAAGGTATATTCAGCTGCACCGAAACATTTTTATGATCTCTATGAATGTACATCCCTTATGAACTCTACATTTTCCCCTCAGAGTATGGAAACTGATACTAAAAAGGTTCAGATATGGATAACAATGCATCCTGATCTTGTTATATCCATCATAAGTATAACAATGGCTTTAGCAGCTAAACTTAAGGCTTGGGGGTGAAAGCACTGAATTAATTGGTTCACACTGGTCATTAGTGAATGGCACATGATCTGCAGCAAATCTAGGCAACATCTTTATTTGGCTGTGCTGAAAGAAATGTTCAGAACTGTTTGCTAATACTTTAGTAACTTAAGTCATGTTATTGACCCAAACCTTGAAAGCTCCACATATGTAACACTCACATTTCCTGATTTACTCTTTACCACTGAAGGGCACTGATGGCTTTACTTAATCTCAATGTTTTTATTTATACATACATATATATTAGGGGGCGCGGTGGCTCAGTGGTTAAGATGCCAGGCTTGTCGATTGGAAGGTTGTAAGTTCGGAGGTTCGAATCCCTAGTCCCGTATGACGGAGTGAGCTCCCGCACTCGCCCCAACTCTTGCCAACCTAGCAATTCAAAAGCATGCAAATGCAAGTAGAAAAATAGGTACCACTTCAGTGGGAAGGTAACAGCATTCCGCATGCGTCATGCCGGCCACATGACCGCAGAAGTGTCTTCGGACAATGCGGGCTCTTCGGCTAACAAATGGAGATGACCACTGGCCCCTAGAGTCAGACACGACTGTGTGGGGGAACCTTTACCTTACATATTTTATTTATCATACTTATATCACCGTCCATCTCCCCCCGCAGAGGGAACATATATATTACTGTTCCCCACCCCTGCCAAAACTGGAAACCTGGTTATTTAAATTCCATGCCTCTCTATGCAGTGGGGGAGGAGCTGACTGGCAGGACAGGAAGCAGCTTTAAGGATAGGGAGACAGCAGGAAACTTCTCTCCCCATTTAGAAATATAGGAGTGTCAATCCAACACATTAACCCAAAGAACTATTGCATTAGCATCAGCAAAGTAGCAGCTGAGCAGTTTTATAGTTAATCCTGATTTGGGCCAAAACAAAATGGTTAATCCAATTCAGCAACAAATTTGGGGTTGTTATTTTTATTATTTTGTCAAGTGAGAAGAGTTAATGGAAAAGATGTACCACAACATCAGTAACTGTTTCCTTTTTTAAAAAATTCAATATTTAAGAAATTGTGTTTAAAAAATTACTACTTTGGCTGAGTAACAAACAGAGCAAAACTCCAACTGCCATGTTTTCACCCAGAATGACTCAAGGATGGCCCTAAGATGATACAAAAGTGCATCACTAGCCTTATTCCAAAGGAATTCTGAGAGGGAAAAGCAATAGCCAGAGCTTTGCTCAGATTACCATCACTGTTGACAAGGGAAGACTTTTTTTAAAGCATAAGAAGTAAGCACCATTTCTTAACTTTAAAATTAAAAAAAAAAAAAAAACTAGTGACATCACTACAATGAAGGACATTTTCATCCCAAAGCATTCTGGGGCTTTACTTTTTCATCAACTAAATCAGACATACCATTTTAGGGCAAAATGGCTAATCCCAATTTGGGAAAAATAACAAGTTTGCCAGACCTTAGTTCAGCCCCATTCCCAGTTCTTTTGATCTTCAGCAGGATATGCATCAGTGTGTTTTCATCTTTCTGCGGAGAGTTCAGAAAAAAGATATCCACTGACTTTTCTAGGGATCACAGTCCATGCTCCAAAATGAGATGTCTTGCAGATCAGCTTGTTGCCACATTTCACCTCAAAAGGAGATCCTCAGTGGATAAATCATACGGCCAGAGAACAATGGGGATGATAGGGCATGTATATGCTAATCAGTTCAACTAGCTGTCTGAAATAAGCATTTAAATCCAAGTCCTTTCATACTCTGGTTTAACATCTAAATGTTGCAAGCAACTCCACTTATAAACAAACTAATGTTCTCATTCAAAATGACTAATTTGATCAAAATAATTACAAAATGAAAAAAAAAATCATGTAATTCTGGATGCTACAGTTATTATGCAAATCTCTGAATTCTCATATTCAGATAGGTGCAAGCACAATTTCACATATGAAAATTGGTAATTTGGTAATAATATAATTTGGTCATTATATTATGACCAAAGCATAATATAACTGTTTATAAGACAGAGTAAAGGGGGAAAATCAATAATAAGAATGCTATTTCTCTGTTTTTCAGTCACCTATTGGGGTGACTACCACCTATTGGGAGAACTACCAGAAGTGCAAGCTGGGTTTCGACGAGGCAGAGGAACTAGAGATCAGATTGCCAACGTTCGCTGGATCATGGAAAAAGCAAGAGAGTTCCAGAAAAACATCTACTTCTGCTTCATTGACTACGCTAAAGCCTTTGATTGTGTGGATCACAACAAACTGTGGCAAATTCTTAAAGAGATGGGAGTACCAGACCACCTTACCTGTCTCCTGAGAAACCTGTATGTGGGTCAAGAAGCAACAGTTAGAACCGGACATGGAACAACCGACTGGTTCAAAATTGGGAAAGGAGTACGACAAGGCTGTATATTATCACCCTGCTTATTTAACTTATATGCAGTGTACATCATGAGAAAGGCCGGGCTGGATGAATCACAAGCCGGAGTTAAGATTGCCGGGAGAAATATCAACAACCTCAGATATGCAGACGATACCACCCTAATGGCAGAAAGTGAAGAGGAACTAAAGAGCCTCTTGATGAGGGTGAAAGAGGAGAGTGCAAAAGCTGGCTTGAAACTCAACATTAAAAAAAACCCAGATCATGGCATCTGGTCCCATCACTTCCTGGCAAATAGAAGGGGAAGAAATGGAAGCAGTGACAGATTTTATTTTCTTGGGCTCCAAGATCACCGCAGACGGTGACTGCAGCCATGAAATTAAAAGACGCTTGCTCCTTGGGAGGAAAGCTATGGCAAACCTAGACAGCATATTAAAAACCAGAGACATCACCTTGCCGACAAAGGTCCGTATAGTTAAAGCTATGGTTTTTCCAGTAGTAATGTATGGCTGTGAGAGTTGGACCATAAGGAAGGCTGAGCGCCGAAGAATTGATGCTTTCGAGCTGTGGTGCTGGAGAAGACTCTTGAGAGTCCCTTGGACTGCAAGGAGGTCAAACCAGTCAATCCTAAAGGAAATCAACCCTGACTGTTCATTGGAAGGACAGATGCTGAAGCTGAAGCTCAAATACTTTGGCCACCTAATGCGAAGCGAGGACTCACTGGAAAAGACCCTGATGCTGGGAAAGACTGAAGGCAAAAGGAGAAGGGGACGGCAGAGGATGAGATGGTTAGATAGCATCACCGATGTAATGAACATGAATTTGAGTAAACTCTGAGAGACAGTGGAGGACAGGAAGGCCTGGCGTGCTATGGTCCATGAGGTCACGAAGAGTCGGACACGACTAAACGACTGAACAACAAAAAATTGGGGTGATTATACCAACCCCCCAGTGAAAATTTAATTTATAAGAGCTGCTTTAGAAGGTACTGCTACAGGTGCAATTTGGAGAATACATAATGCTTATTCAGTGAGGTTAACACTGGTGACTCTGGTAAATGCTTATCTTCAAATGTGCAAGTTATCCTTTGTCTAATTTAATAAAAATGGACTGGTCATATTATTTACTCAAATGGAACTTTAATGAAGGGCTATTTCTCAGAGCATCTTTTTTTAACTACACAGTAAAATCACCATCTTAATGGTTTATGATTTTAACTGACACAGAAATTCTCTGGGGACAGTTGTTTGAATTCTCCATATCATAGTTCCTTCTCTCATTCCAGTAATTACTAAATCAGAATTCAGACTTAGGGCTCTTCCTTGTGACCACATTAATGTGCTTTCCTCCCATCCTTGAGTCAAGAGAAAGTGTGTGTCAGAGTGCACACCGTGGGGTGGCCTGCTCCTTTTTCCAAGACACCAGTGATCCACGTTCTATGCAGTAAATAGACACTCAAGCAGAGATTAGATAAAATAGCCTATTTACTTTATATACATACATAGTCCAAATTACATCCAACAGCAGTAACAAATGATACAGCAATACAGCGATGAGAAGTTTCAACAGCAACGAGAAGAAAGAACACCAGGTATTCTCTGCTTATATACATAAACTGACCAATCACATTATAGCTCACTCTCATCATCTGCCACACCCAACTAAATGATAGCACCTGTAGTATGAGTCATTGCTGCCACATCATCCCTACAACAATGGCTGCTAATTAGGTGACTTGCAGAATAATTCCCCTCTCACCTAGATATCAAGCCTCTCCAGTATAATTTATCTATCTGTAAATTCCTGGGTATATACAAACCCCAACAGTGTGTCTCATGCATGTAATGCAGATGTAATGACTCCGACTTCAATGCCTCAATAAGCACTTCTCAATGCACTTCATTGAAATGCGGAATAAGCTTTATTAAGGATACATGTAAATCAAAGCACTCCCAAAGATCCGAATGCCGGATTCGCGCCAAACAGCCCTAACTTAACTCTCCCCCCTGCACGCCAATTTCTCAGCGCCTGTGATGTCAATGTCCATTGCTTTCACTCTCCATTCCCAGGCCTCTCTCCGACTCCTGCAGGTGGCTGACCTTGGCGCCGCATTCCACAGTTTCTGATGGAAACCACAACCCCGTGCTTGGCACAGCTCACCCCCTCCTCTCATTCCACAATCTTACACTAACACTACACAATGAATGTCAGGATTCAACTTTGAACCCTGACAGCAGAATAGTTTCAGGACCCCAATTGGTGGATATCCTGCCTTCCTTACCCCAACTCCGTATGACCAACTAGCAGGAGAACTAACTATCAATTGTTCTCCTGTACATGTGGTGGAACAGCGTTGAGGTTCATCAATTCTTGATGACTACCAGAAAAAGATGTAAAAGTAATCTTGTGCCACAAGCAGTTCCAATGAGAGTCATTGTATACAAATCCCAAATCATTCTCCTAAAGTTTAATGCTTTTAAGATAATCCATTGTGTTTAATGTATATAACACAATGTTAATATAACACTGATAAGGTTTCCTTGCTTTTAAATGCAATCAATGAAGTACATTCTTCAAGTATTATTAATTATCATAGTTCAGGAGATCTAGATAGTTTATTAAGAAATAACTGAACTTGACTCATTTGAAATCAAGCTGGAACTTAATCTTTTTGCAAAATATATTTAGCAGTAAATAATTCAATCAATAATTAAGTATCTAAATCTATAAAATCCACTATCTTACCATTCCTTGTATTAAACACATTTATCATTATTCTTAAAAGAGAATAATGGAACAATGGAAGAAGAGGAGAAAGGTCAGGAACCAAAACTTGTTTCCATCTTCCCCACACTTCTAAATTTTGGGTTTAAGATATGTAGCATAAATTTATTACTTAATGTCAGGAAGGAATGATATGACCCTAACTGACAGATAGGCCATTACTAACTGAATTTGTACCTAACAATATTATTTGAATTACTAATGATATCAACTAATTGCCTTACATGAAATGTATCACAGCAGTGTTTCAAATCCATTATGCCTAACTTGCTTTGGTTTACATTGTACGGTTTGCCTATTCTGAGTTTCCCTTTAATAGCTATGTATAAATGAAGACAATTATTATTTGCTTCAAAACCAAGAATTAGAAAGTAGTATTGGGAATTTCTGAAACAACAATTAAAATAGTCATTTTAAAGGCAACTTACTCTACCAATGAAATAAGATAATGAAAGACTACTTTGCTTGTTTCCACCATAATACACCATTGTTTGCCATATTTTCAAGTATATTTTAAAGTAAATGTAATAGATGAAAATGTTCTTACTACTCAAAGTTAGACCACATGTTACATTAGCCACATAATTAGGTTTAACTCAATATACAACTTCCCTGACACCACTGTTACTAAATTTCCTTTAAACAACCAGGTATACTGTACATATTTAGGAGCTACATTAGATTCAGTCCAATGGTAAATAAAGTTACTCCAGTTAGGTTCTTTAATTCCCAAAGGTAAAAAGAGAGCTTTTTGAAACAACAGAATCTGAAACGGAACTATCATATGTGTGTGATTCAGGACTTTAGACTACAGACAAGCAGCTTGTATGTCTTGAAAAAATAAAACAAAATAAAACTGTGATACTTTTACATTGGTGTTCTTTAGCATAGCAATACAAAGTTGGAACCTCCTTCTGAGTTCAGAGATCTCTTGGAAGACTTTCCTTGTTTTTTGACGACTGTTTCCATCTATGATGGCTTTATAGTATTACAGTTGTAATACTACTTCTTGTCTCTTCTAATAGCTCTTTAAGTTCATTTCTGAGATTTTTATCTTCCTTGGCTTTGGCTTCTCTTCTCTTCTTGGCAATTTCCACTGTTTGTTCTGACATTAGGTTGATTTCTTCATCTTTGGCAGTCTATTTTCACATTCATCCTTAATGAATGAATCCTTAATTCCACAGTTCCTCTGATTCTCTGTCAATGAGATTCAGGACTTCAAGGCAATTTCTAATGTTCTCCTTGAAAATAGTGGATACATGCTCAAAGTCATATTGCGGAAACTGGTTGGCTTTCTTCTTCTTTAGCTTAATTTGGAACCTGCACATGAGCAGTTTGTGATCTCTTCCTCAGTCAGCCCCTGGCCATGTCTTTGATGCTCTAATTAAGCTCCTCTACCTTCTTTTAGCAATAATATAGTCAATATGATTTCTGTGCATGCCATGTAGTGATGTCCATGAATACAGGCATCATTTTATTTATTTATTTATATTTCTAACTTATATCACCGCCCATCTCCCCCCATTCCTGAGGGGACTCTGGGTGGTTTGGTTGTTTTTGGTTGTTTGAAGACAGTGTTAGCTATGAAGAAATCATTGGAGTGGCAGAAATTAATGTCAATCTCCTGCTTAATTTCAGTTTCCTAAGCCATGTAGTCCAATTACATTTCCCTCCGTAATATTTCCAACTTTGGCATTCCAGCCTCCAATCACAAGCAGCACATCTTGCTTGCATTTCTGTCAATTTCAAATTGAACTTGATCATAGACGTCATCAACCTCCTCTTCTGCATCAGTGGTTGGAGCATAAACTTGGATGGTCATTATATTAAAGGGTTGTTCACAAAATCTAATTGATATTATTCAGTCATACCCTTCCTATCTATAAAAGCAATATTGTTCTTCATGTCATGAGTAATAAAGAGTGTGATGTTCTGACTGAAAGCGTCCAATCCCAGTGCACCTCAATTCTCTGATGCCTAAGATAATTAGGTATTTTCTTTTCCTGTATGGCAACATCAGCAACTAAACGCCCAAAGGCTTTAATCTAGCCACATCCTCCAACTTTTTTTTTCTTTTGGTGCCCAAGTCAGTTTTTGACTCTTGGCAACTTGCTGGACTAGTCCCTGCAGTTCTCTTAGTAAGGTTTTTTGAAAGTGGTTTGCCATTGCCTGCTTCCTAGGGCTGAGAGAGGTCATCCAGCTGGCTTCATGCCTAAGGCAGGACTAGAACTCATAATCATTATCCAGCATTATATCATCAATTAGTTTACATTTTCTATCTATGTGGTTTTCTTGGTAAAAATACAGGAGTGGTTTACCATTGCCTTAGTGACCATCTGCCTCCAGCATCTTCCTATATCACTGCTGCCCAATATAGGTGCCTGCTTCCTTTAGTTGGCAGCTAGGATGACCTTCATGCCTTAGGTGTCCCTGCTGGGAATATATACAAGTAGTCTTCACTTACCGACCAGCCGCTTAAGGACCGTTCAAAGTTACGATGATACCCCAAAAGTAGATTTCTGACAGGGGCTCAAAATTATGACCCTCACAAGGCCTCCACGATCACGTGACCCAGATTTGGCCATCCCAGAAGCGGTGGCCTTTTTGGGTCATATGACCACCCTTTGGTACCAGGAAGTCCTCCAGGCTTACGACGCTGGATTTCGGAGGCCGCAGGCCCGGTCACGTGGTCACACTACTTCCTGTGATTTAGCAGCCGGCAGAGGGAGCCTTGTGTTTGCCTTACTGTACAGGAAAGGTAAGTACTTTTTCCATACAGTCCTGTATTGACTTATGCTTGCCTTTAATTTTTTCCAAGTTTTTGTTTAACTTAAGGAGAGATTTGTATGGTGGCACGCATGTTCCATCCTCTGCCTAATTTTTAATTATATTTAACGATACTGAATGCTGGTTTACTGTTTTTAAAACAGTTGTTCTATAAAAATCAGATTTATATACAGTACTGTACAGTAACAAAAGCTGCAGAGTTTACTACAGCAGGAAAAAAAAGTTACAGTACTGTACAGTACCTTTAAACCTGTTTAGTACTGTACCGTAGAACAAAGATTCCAATGAAGACCTTACAGTAAAAGTTTTGAATAATCAACCAGTAATATTAGTTGAAAATAGCAGTAATATTAACTGAAAATAATACTACTGTAGCCACAGCAAAAAAAAAAAAACCCAGGAAAACTGGCTGTCAGCACACTGTCCTGCTTTTTGCCAGTAGGTTGAGAGTCTTGAGACTCTCTACAGGCAGAGCTAAGATACTGTACACTTCACATACCAAGTGCCTTGTGTGTTAAATGCTTTGGCCTTCTCCTGGGCCTTTAACAGGTTATTTGTCTCAAGATGTCATAGAAGTACACATAACCATTCAATTCAATTGTGGTAGCAGATCAGGCTTCTGATAAAGCCACAGAGTCATTGGCTCTGGTTTAAAAAAGAAAGTGGGCAATTTTAATGTCACCGGATCCTTATCTCCACATCGCCGAAAGTTCCAGCTGCTGAATGTGGGGTAAGGCTCTTGCGGTGAAGCAGGATAGGGGTGTTAAAGGTAACAGTTGTACTTCCTCCTTGGGATCCTATAAAGATGTCTCAATCCAGCTCATTTGCAAGCTCATTCCCCTCATTGGAAACCTCTCCCGCCCTTCATTTTTCCAGGAAATATAATGCATATTTAGATTTGAGTAATTGTTAACCCTCCCATCAAGCCATCCATGCAAAGCAAACATCTGATTATCTCAGTAGAATCAGATGCAGATGAGCATGAGGAGAAGAAGGATTGGTCTGTAATAAATTACTTGTAAATTACACCTTCTAGCCAAGTACACAGACACAAGAAAATAGGATAAAACTTTTAAGGGGCAAGCTTATAACAACCCAGGCTGTTAACATCTGCACAAAGCCTCTTGTTCATGCTGTTGTTCCATGCTATTCTGGTTCCCTCACACGTCACCAACAACTCTAAAAATGCAACTCAATTTTTAAAATTAAACATATTCATTTGTATTTAATTGCAGCAGGCATCACCTTTTTTGCTGCTGAGGCATTAATGGGAAGGAAGTAATTTCAAAATGTGCCAAGAGCTCTCTTGCAGCTCCAGCAGGAACTTGTTGCCATGGCAACTGGCATATCACCCTCTATTTGTTCCAATTAAATGACATCTCAGAGCGCAGCCATAATAACACCAAAATTCGACTTCTTCTAATGGAAGAAAATGGGTAATATACACATATACACACCTCAGATTTAAGACATGGATGATATAATCTGGTGCTAAACGATGGTTTAAATGGGCCGCTCTTTTGGAAGATAAAGTGTCACACAGCACCTATCGCCAATCATGTCAGCTCTCACAGTCACCTTGTCCTTCTAGCTCCTCACTTCTCCTTAGGTGTGAAAGAATGAGCAAGGGGCTTATTTTCCCCTAATTGTTATCGATCAAAAAAGATATTTTGTTCTATGCTCTGAGACAGCAACTCCTGAAAAGCCTCCACAGTTACTGAGTTTCCATGTGCAGAGCTGCAATATGCAAACCTAACTCAATCTTGCAAATGGAGGCATGAAATGTCAGCCAATGTATCTGAGCCAACAAGGCTGGCCTTGCCATGAAGCTCCATGAGGCTAATGCTTGAGCAGACAGACCTTGGGCTATAGAGCACCTGATTTTCTCACCCTTAGTTCATAGTGTGAAGTGGAATGATAAATGTGGTTACGACTCTTCGCTTCTCTGGAAATAAGACTGCTGTTGAACTCCAATATGGTATGAGTTACTCAGAATTCAGAAAACCTCCTTAAAGAAAGGAAAGGAAAAAAGGTACAAGAAAAATAAGAGGGAACGAGGGAATTCTAGACAAGTATCTCCTTCATCATTCAGAATTTTACCCTAGTCAATGCCTGAGTAGGTAGGAGCAGAAGTCATCATCCTTAAAATTATTTATAATACCGTTATATTGCTTTAATTCACTTAAATGACAAATAATATAATAAAAGCATTCCTGGAACAGATTAAGATCTATAGTCAAGCATCCTGTTTCTATAGCAGTCATGAAAATGTTTATGGCAAGCCCTCAAACTGACTTATCTTCCCCACAAACTGATATTGGCAGGAGTCCTGATACCAGCGTTATCCGTCACTTCCAGAGACAGATTTATTCAAAGAAAGTATGGTTGTGGTTGTGTATCAAAGGACTATAAGATTGCTGCTTGTGTAGCTGATCCTCTTTCCCACCCTCAAACAGGGAATGAACTGCACATAATACATTCAGCATATATGCTCCATTCAAATCTTACATGCATTTATTACCATCCAGAGGTATCAGAAGTGAAACAAGGATGTCCAATGTATGGGACAAGCAAGCAGTAACCTCTCCCCTCACGTAGACTGCATCAAGTCAGCAGATATAGCTATATAAGTTACTTATTTAATTCTATCCAAATCTACAGTGAAGTAGAGATTAGTAGACCGAAGAAGTATGCTCTATTTTATACTGTAGATCACCTTTAGGTACAGATATTCAATCTGGAATATCTGGATATTTTATTAAAAATATCTGCGGAAATTCTTCAGATTGGTCCAAGGGGTAAGCAGGAATTTTAGAATTTAATGGGATAATCAAGAGGTCTCCAAAAAAAGGCTGATATGCTTATAGCAATATGGGGCTCTTCAAGAGTTGACCTTCTTTACTACTGCTTCCAGAAATGGTCATGTGACCAAGCAATGTCACAAGAAGAAGCAGGGGAAAAAAAGCTCTATTCTTCCAAGAACTGTCATTGTCATAAATATTCTTATTTTAAACAGAGGAAGAGGGTGAGGGATCACTTGATCACCTCATAAAGATTCTAAAGTGAACGCAAGTCCAGTTGCTCAGAAACATGACTTTTTTTTCCTTTTTTTTTTCTCCTCGGGAAGGATGGAATGCTAGCTGGAATTTGTTTCGGCTAGTGGCCATACCACAGAGGGTCTGCTAGAAATAAAACAGCTAAATTTGTTCCCATCTGGATTCCAGGCAGAATGAATTTTAATCAGGAGGCTAAAGATAAATTGATGTTCACTACAGCCTTAATATACATTATGAATTAATATATATTAAGCTGGGAGCATGTTCTGTCACATTTAATGGCACTTCTCTATAGACATGCATAGGATTGCATTGTGAATTAGACTAGTATTAATCAAGTAGGAGCATTGTTTTGTCAATTTTACATCTTTCTCGCTCAGCCCCAAAAGACAGACAGGTCCAGACCGGAACAATTTCAGGTCACTTTCAGTTCTCACCAAACTAACCAATGCTAACTCTCAGGTTTCAGAAGCACATTGTGACAAATGAATGGATATCACCCTAATTACATTGGTTTTTACATTAACTGAATACAAAAGCAAGCATCTATAGGCTCCTATAGTACTTGAAATAAACAATCCAAGTGTTAGAACTGTATGCTAAAACACAGGTTGCTATAACAACTTAAATAATCACATCCTAATTAATGTCTAGAAGTTAAAAATATATCCAAAACAAGTAAACTCATTTACCTTCATAATTGAAGTCATTCATTTTAATGGATGACTCTCTCTCTCTCTCTCTCTCTCTCTCTCTCTCTCTCTCTCTCTCTCTCTCTGTGTGTGTGTGTGTGTGTGCTTCTGTCTTATGCAGAACAGTTGATTTCTTATAAATCAACTTATTCTCGTTACTGAACTAAATAGGACCAATGTCTTGCTGTTTTGACATATGGGGATTATTATTTTGTTTCTATATTCAGTGCCATCTGTAGAACTTTACTAATTATGTGATATGAAATATTGTTGATTTAACTATATTCTCATGGGAAGAAGCTACAAAAATATGTATCTTCCTTGTGAGTCTTCACTGGGAATGTGCTACAACAAAAAAACTACAATAGATTGGCTTGAAGTTAGTTGTGAAATTATTTGTACAACTACAGTGTATACAAGTTCCTTCATTCCCCATTGTCAGAATCATTGTACTTAACAGCTGGTCTAACTTGTATCAATAATTTTATTTACTTAATTACTTACTTAGGCTTATTTGCCACTTCAGGGCTATACAACTCTAAGTGGCTTACACTCCCAGTTATAGTAGCAAAGATTACAAACAATATACATAACAGAATAACCCTCTCACATAATGTTACACTGAGGGAAAGAGAATCCAAATACCAGCCATTAGAAAAACAGCAACCACACTGCAAGAGGAATCTCAATTCATACCAGCCCCCAAGGGTTTCTGAAACAGCCATGTCTTAATGGCTTTTTTGAATGCTAACAAAGGTGCAGCGAATCTGACCTTGGGTAGAATGCTGTTACAAAGAAGGGGGCAGTGAAAGAGAAGGCATGTCCCCGCAATCCCTGATCACAAAATTCCCTAAAAGTTGGGACCCAAAGGGAGCCTCACACCCAGGTCTTAACAGATAGGCAGATGCCACTGGAATACAGTAGGTAGTCCTATAGATACTCAGGTGCTGAGCCATGTTGGACTTTAAAGGTGAAAAGCAGCATCTTGAATTGCACCCAGAAGCCAACTGTGTGGTGGTATCACACTGGTGAAACAAGAAATCTTCATAACTATACAAGCTGCTGCATTCTGGTTCACCTGTAGTTTATTGGTGATCTTCAAGTGTAATCCCATGTAAATCATGTTGCAATAGTCCAACTGAGAGAAGATTGAGGCATGAGTGACTGTGAGAAGGGCCTCCTAATCCACAAATGGTGGTAATTTACACCCAAGATGGAATTTTGCAAAAGCCCTCCTGGCTTCAGCTGCCAGGAGGTGTGTTGGGCCACAGTGAAGACACAACAATAGCTGAGTTTTCTGACTAATTTTAATATCAGTTTATAACTCATATTTTAAATTCTCCTCTTAGTAAGCCATTAGCTGAAATTTATTACATCTACGTATTTCTTTGTGTTTGTGTATAATTTCTGATCTTTTATCATAATAAAGGCTCAATTTTTATATGTAGGTTTAAATCTACATTTTAGATTAGAGTTCCTGTAAACTATGCTTCCAGTTACCAATTAGTTTAACTGGTATTAATTCAATTAATTAAAATGAAATAATTATTTGGAAAAATGCATTCATATTTTAATTAAATATACTGATTTTAAGTTTTTAAAAAGCAGCATTTAGCACTTCACTGGTATTTTAATTTCTAGACTCCAACAATCTTAATCTTTCTTTATGGAGTCATAAAAGAACCCCCAAAACACTCCCTGAAAATTATAATAATTCTTAGAGAGACGCTATGTTCTTCAAACTTTTTTAAATCTCTAGATATAAAAAAAAAGGTAAAGGTTCCCCCCGCACATTTGTGCAGTCGTGTCCGACTCTAGGGGCTGGTGCTCATCTCCGTTTGTTAGCCGAAGAGCCAGCATTGTCCGAAGATGCTTCCACGGTCATGTGGCCGCATGACGCACACAGAACGCTGTTACCTACCCACCAAAGTGGTACCTATTCATCTACTTGCATTTGCATGCTTTCGAATTGCTAGGTTGGCAAGAGCTGGAGCTAGTGCGGGAGCTCACTCTGTCATGCAGGGCTAGGGATTCGAACCTCCGAACTTGCGATCTTCCAATCGACAAGCCTGGCGTCTTACCCTATTCTCCAGAATTGGTAAAATGTGCCCTATTTCTCCCCTCCCAATACCAAATATTTATACACACATACATGCATACACATTTTTAATGGGAAAAACAAACAGCCTAGTAATCATATTTGCTAAGTTTAAAAAGTCCCCATCTTCTTAAAATTATTTGTTTGTGGGTTACACAGAAATTCATTCAAAAATATCCTCATAGCTTAGGTTGTCAGTCTAAAGGCAATAAATATCAAAATATGGTGTAAGATCGAATGCAAATTAAAATTCTAAGACCTTCAGAAAAATTTAAAATCTGGGAGAATTAATTTCTGAAGTAAAGCTCCATGAACAAGCAAAGAGCTATAATTTATTTTATTTAAGTATGGAGAAAGATTGTGCCTAATGAGCATCATATTTCTTCTATGCTGAAAAAAGTGAGAAAATCTAGAGGATTTACCTCTAGATTTATTACCCAGGGAGTAATAAATTAGAACATATATTTAAGAACTGAAATATTTCATTTATTAAGCAGAAAATGCCAGTTTTTCCTGACAGTTTAATAAGCCACACCAATTGGGGTAAGACTAAAGTATACTGTTTAACAGACTAGGCTTGACATGTTCAACCACATTTAGACTCTTATAAGGCAATTGTTATTATAATTAGTTATAGTAATTATAATAATATATATAATAATTATAATAATATGTATAATACTTATAATAAAATAATAAATAAAAATAACAAATAAACAAATAAAATAATAAATAATTAAAATATATAATTAAATAATTAAAATATAAAATATATAATTAAAGTAATAAAATTAAATAAATAAATGAATAAATAAATATAATATAATAATAAATAGTTACTATACTTATTGTAATTATAAGGCAAAACCCCCAGCTCTTGCCAACCTAGCAATTCAAAAGCATGCAAATGCAAGTAGATAAATAGGTACCACTTTGGTGGGACGGCAACAGCGTTCCGTGTGCGTCATGCCGGCCACATGACCACGGAAGCGTCTTCGGACAGCGCTGGCTCTTAGGCTAGAAATGGAGATGAGCGCCACCCCCTAGAGCATAGCTTTCCAAACTGTGTGTCGCGACACTTTAGTTTGTCGCAACACACAGTTTGGTGTGTCACAACACAACCCAGAAGCGGCAGCGGGGGCATGCACGGCGGTGGTGTGCATGGCGGTGGCGGCAGCGATGATGGCAGCGGTGCGCCATCAGCGCTTCTGCGTTTTAGCGGAGGCCGCCGCCGCTGGCACCGCTGTGCACACTGCCACCGCCGTGCGCCCCCCCGCACCACCGCTGTGCACACCACTGCGTGCACCCCTGCTACCGCCATTGGTGTGTCACCAATGGCGGCACTTTGGAAAGCACTGCCCTAGAGTCAGACACAACTGTGCAGGGGAAAATCTTTACCTTTTTTTACCTAAGGAAATTGTGTATATGTTCACTCAAATAGCCTGCGTTTACTATTAAGTAACTGAGTATAAGCTTCATGAGTATGGGATTGCAGCATAAATCCATTTAAAGTTCACAAAGGCTTGTACCATCTTTATTACAAACACGAACTATATGCAGAATTCCTTTAGTATTGTTTACTTTATGTGTAAAGGGAAGTTTTAAAAAGTACACGGAGTCCCTAAAGGCAAATCCAAAAATCATTAGTGAGAAACTTGCATAAAAATAATTTTTAAAGTTTGTGTTTTAAGCTGGTACATGAGTTGCATACAGTCTTCCTCACTGTCAATGTAATAATCTATCATGATGCCTACACCAATAATATATCCAGGCTTCTTCATTCATTTCTAAGACACTGTAGGCCTTTCTCTCTCTTCACAAAGCTGTGGGAGAACAGAGGAATATGAGAACAATCGTAGGGCATAGCTGCTTACCGTTGTCTCTAGCAAGGACTACATCTTTTAGAAAAACCTTTTCCGCAGTTTCTTTTGAAGAAGAAAACCTACAAATTGAGGATTTATGGGGCATCTCGTATGCCCCAGCATGATAGCCAACGGGAAGAAGTTGTAGACACTGTCTTCTCCCAACGACAGTTAGGCCTGGCAGTTACCACCCGCAGACAAACAAAGACCAGGGCTGACCCACTGCCAGTGCCTCCATCACAAGTAAAAACTACGTGGGAGGAAAACCTCCACTCAGCGCTGCAATCTGATCCTTGGTTCAAGGAAAACCAATCAACACTACAACATAAAAACCAGAACTGGTATTTTGCTGATAAACTTTATATACCTCATTCCTTGCGCAAGGTTGCCCTCACCAATGCACATGATCTCAAAACTGCTGGCCATTTTGGATTCACTAAGACTTTGCATTTAGTCCACAGGCAGTTCTGGTGGCCTTCTTTACGTAAGGATGTCAAAGCCTATGTTAATGAATGCACCACCTGTGCTCAAGCTAAACATAAGGGGGGTAAGCAGCAGGGTTTATTGCAAAGTGTAGCAAAACCAACCTGCCCCTGGGAGCAAATTGCAATGGACTTTGTAGTGGAATTGCCTGAAAGTAAAGGCAAGACTGTAATTTGGACTATCATAGACTTATTTTCCAAGCAAGCTCATTTTATACCCTGTGCCAAGGTGCCTACCGCTAAGCAATTAGCCAAGCTCTTTATCCAACATGTCTACCGACCCCACGGTTTCCCCATGCGCATAATCTCTGATAGAGGTTCGCAATTTACTGCCAAATTTTGGAAAGCGTTTTTGAAATTGCTGGGCACCACATGGGTGCTCAGCTCCTCGAACCACCCGGAGACTGATGGAGCCTCTGAAAGGTTCCAAGCCACTTTGGAACAATACCTTCGCTGCTACCTGAATTATCAACAAGATAACTGGGTTGATCTACTCCCATTTGCTGAAGCAGCCTACAACAATGCAGTGCACAGTTCCACGGGCCTATCTCCATTCAAAGTGGTTCATGGACACGATTTTGTGCCAATCCCCGAGCTACCACTAGAGGCCCCCACAAACCACACTGCTAAAGACTGGAGTGCCTTAATCTCAGCTTCCTGGCCGGTAATTCTCCAAGTGCTGCAGAAAGCCCAACACACATACAAGCATTTTGCTGACAAGAAAGGGAGGCCTGAATGGAATATGAAAGTTGGAGACCAAGTCTACTTATCCACCAAATTCCTTAAAACTACCCAACCTTTAAAGAAGTTGGCTTCCAAATTCATTGGTCCTTTTCGGATTATCGAGATTATTAACCCAGTGGCAGTCAAACTACAGTTGCCTAAAAGTCTTAAATGTATCCACCCAGTTTTTCACTGTAGCCTCTTGAAACCCTATGTTCCCTCTCCCGTGTGGCATCCAGTCACACCTCCACCTACTCCGATCATTGTTAATGGTGAGGAACATTTTGAGCTCCAAGAAATTTTGGACTCCAGACTACATCGTAACAAATTACAATACCTAGTCTCCTGGAAGCATTTCCCTGATCCTGAATGGGTCCCTGCTTCTAATGTAAATGCTCCTTGCTTAATTACTCATTTTCACCACAAATACCCTCTTAAACCCTCTTAACCTGTATATTATCTTACTCATTTTTTTTAGTCTTTTTCAGGAGGGGCAGTAATGTCATGATCCCTGTTGTAAAGCTGCAGACCTTTGCAACAGGGATCATGCATTGAAGGAGTTAAAGGGGAAGAGGCCGGACCTGCATTCCTCGACAGTGATCTGCCAGCCGGTGGACCAAGGTTGCGAGGAGGTGTGAGAAGAGCAGAGCACTCAAGATCTCAAGTGGCCTAGACTTCCAGTCGGACTGGCAGCGCGACAAGTCGAGATTTTTCAGAGTGCTGAAAATCCGGCTAACTTTTCCCTGTTTGCGGTGGTCCCTAGAAGGCAAAGGACCACCGGAGTCCAAAGAGGAGGGGGCCAGAAGATTTCTCACTAAGCTGTTAAAATTGCTCCCCTCTGCTCTTTCGGTTATTTTCCACCACGGAAGGAGCGGGGGTGGGGGTGGAAGCAGTGAAAACAGCAGGACAAGACAGCCGGTTCTGCAGGGAACCATAAGTCTCATAATAGAGACGCAAGGGCAAGAAACCGACTCTTAGATCACCTTTATTTTATTTTTATTTTATATTGCCTTATTGTTATCTAAAGTCTATCCTTGGACAATGCTCAAAATGTTGGTTATTTTTTTGCTTTCTTTGCTGTGATATTTGTGGTGGAAGATTGAGATGGATTTTGCATTTGAAATACAGTGAAACATCTTTATTTTTTTTATTTTACTAAAGTGGTTTGTCTCCCACTTGGAAGTCTAAATTCTCTTCAAAATCTTTATTGGATTAATGACTATTGATTTGGAACCTTTTTATATACAGTGACTGAGTTTTTATTGAATATAACTCATTGGATTAATTATTAGTGAACCTGTTTCTTTTTCTCTTTTCTATAGTGACTGAATTTTTTTTTATTGAACACAGACTGTTTGAAATACCTCTCTTTTCTCTATTTTTGTTATTGGGGTCTCTTTTTTTCTCTTTAATAGCCTTTTGTATTTAGGCAACAACCCCTTTTTTATTATTTGGAACCTATTAGATCCTGTTGGTAATTTTCCATCTGAGAGGAGCAGCTGTTTTTTCTGGGAAATTCCTCTGTTGTGTCTACAGAGTTTAATGTGTGTGTGCTGGAGTGTGGAGGAGACGTCACGGAAATTTACAATATTGAACCAGTAAAAGGAATGGGGGGGGGGGAATGGCAAATACAATAGGAGAATTAATCCAAGATTTTAAACAGGAGATTAGAGAAGCATTTCGAGAAATTAGGGAAATAATGAAAAGTCTCTTGCTTGATACGCAGGATCAGATACAGGGGATAAGGGGTGGGTTAGAGGAGGTTGTGATATGTGTTCAGCAAGGAGGAGATGCTGCTGAAATGGTGGAAGGTGGGGAGAGGGGGATTTTAAATACTTTGTTACAGCTGAGAGAAAGAGAAAGAGATTCGAATTTAGAAACTGATAAATATTTTAGAATTGATCTACCTAGTATCAGACAAAGAAATGTCCAGAACAAATGCAGTGTTAGACAAAGAAAAGTCCAGAAAAATATTTTGACATTTTACATGAGACAGATAACAAAACAAATTATATATTATAACTTTGGTATAACTTGAAATAGAAGATCTTAAAAGAAGATATGAAGGGATATAAGGTTAATGAAACCATGGATTCTAACTGGAAATAGACTACTTTATAAATGTAAATTAAGTTTAAACTAGTAATGTAATTGTTGGAAATATTAAATATTAAAAAATTGGTTATGAGAAAATGTATTGAAGATATGTAAAAAAATTGATATTTTAAGTGAAGGATATAAAGTTATGAAATTAGATATATATATACACATTGATGTTACAGATTAAATTTAAACTAGAATTATTCCTATAGGGATATATAAATGGAAAAATATTTTATTAGAATTGGATGTATAAGGATGTAAAGAAAATAGGGATTTAAATATATATTTCAATGTGAAATGTATTATAAAATATAAATGTAGACTGTGTATTAATGGAATGAGAATTTATAAAAACCTGACAGTTAGTTAAATGTGCTGAAGATGTAGAATATAGTATAAATATAGTTCAAATAATAGATTATGTTTAAACTATAATTATTTTATGGATATATATAAATAGAAATATATATTATTAGAAATAAATAACATATGGTTATAGCAATAAGACCTTTTTTATGTATAATTCAAGAAAATTGGACTTTACCAAGGATATATGTAAAAATGGAAAGATTGATCAAAAATGTCAAATTGATACGTTTAAATGAAAAGAAAACTTAAATTGTTATCACATCAAGGAGCGGAAACCACAGATGGACTATTGGAGAATTGCAAGAAGAGCGAAGCCTATATGAAGATTAGAAGATTGAAATATAGAAACTAAAATATATTAGACAAAGAAATGTTCTTGTGTATTGAACAAAAGACTGACATTTAAAGCAGAATATTGTACTCGATGACCAGAGATAGATTGGAAGTCATCTATTTTCCACACTTCCTTTTGTCTATTACTTTACTTTACTTTACTTTACTTTACTTTACTTTACTTTACTTTACTTTACTTTACTTTACTTTACTTTACTTTACTTTACTTTACTTTACTTTTTACTTTACTTTTTACTTTACTTTACTTTACTTTACTTTACTTTACTTTTTCCTTTTCCTTTTCCTCTTCCTCTTCCTCTTCCTCTTCCTCTTCCTCTTCCTCTTCCTCTTCCTCTTCCTCTTCCTCTTCCTTTTCTTTGTATTTGTATTTCTTTTTTTATTTTGAATTTTTAATATGTATTTTAAAATTTAATAAAATTTAGGGGAAAAAAAGATCTCAAGGCCTGAACAAGGGGGAGGGATTGTGGGGGATATTATCAAGGGAGAAAGCCCGTGCTTTCTTCAGATGCAACTTTCTCTGTATACAGTAACCTAGTAGTAAAGTAGTTTTCCAAGAATACCTTGTGAGACTCGTTTGTTGCTAACAGGGTTCTGTAGTCATTACAATGGGTGAGCTCCCTCAGCCTCCAGGCAGATTGGCTCAAATCTGAACTCTATTTACTTCACAATTGCAAAATGATTCAATTCACTGCTGTATTAATCTAGGCAACTTTTCAAATCAGCCAGAACCAAAGTAACAGAGAAAAAACATCTTTGTTGCAATATTAGCAGGCTACTTTGAAGAGCTGGCTCTAGGAAACCTGGGGCTGTGGCCAAATTCCATCCCTTATAAGGAACCCTTTTATTTCAAATGAAAATCCTGCTGAGTTGGCAAACTGGCCTAGCCCATTAGCTGCTCTTCCTTATGCAAAACATGAGTAAGTCCATTGTCGTAAGGCAGAAAAAAAAAATTAATAAAAGAGAGAGATTATGCCTGAGGATGTATTCATACCATGTAACATTTTTACTAATGCGTATTGCATGGGACATAATACCTGTTGTAATAGTTGGAGACTATTAATGTTGAGTTGCTTGCTGGCTAGCTAGGGGACTTTTATGTATTTCAAAAACACAGCCACTGTCCTCTCCAGTGAGAGGCAGAGAGGGAGGTTTAGGAGGAAAGGAAATTAGGAATTTCCTTTTTTTCCAGTGAATTTTGGCTTAGAAGTCCCTATTGAAAGGAGATACTTTAAGAAAATATATTTTCTGAAGGAGTCTGGAACCTATGCCCCAAAGCCCTGGGAAAACTGGATCCCAAAGGGAAAGAAAGAAGAAGAAAGAAAGAAAGAAAGAAAGAAAGAAAGAAAGAAAGAAAGAAAGAAAGAAAGAAAGAAAGAAAGAAAGAAAGAAAGATTTATGCATGCATGCCTATATTTCAGAAGTGGTTTGCCATTACCTCCTTCCCAGGGCTGAGAGACAGTGATTGGCCCAAGGTTACCCAGCTGGCTTTGTGCCTAAGGCAGGACTAGAACTCACAGTCTCCTGGTTTCTAGCCCAGTGCCTTAGGGCTTGTTTATTTTGTAGTATAAGGGATTCTTTATTTCTGCTCAGTATTGCTTTGTCAGTGTTCGATAATTTTATATCTGCTCCAGTTCTCTGTCTTTTATCTCTTTGTTTGCTCAGACTTCTTTGCAGATTATTGAGTGCTGACTTTGGTCTGCAGATCTCAGCTTCATGTAACTTGTGGTAGTTAAATCTGTTTTCTCAAATATATACTTAGTTGCTTTTATGAAAATAAAAAATCCTTTTCCTAAATATATTCTAGTGTAGGGTTTATAGCATAATGTCATGCACTCAAAAAGTTCTTAGGCTTTCTAACTGCAACCATTTATTTAAAAGTTTATTCCTAGGAAAGATGAATTTCCTCAACGAACAGCAGACAATGGCAGTATAACTACGTACCCAGGTGATACTATTTTGTAGAGAGAGAATATCCACATTGGACCTGGAACTCAGGTAGAAGAGGTGTGAGGTTAGAGATCCCAGGGAGGACTCTGGTAGACTGGTATGGTTGTTGGTGACAGAATCCCCCACATCCTTCCTGCTATATCAATGTAATTTAGGTCCCAGAAAATCTGTCTTCAGGGGCACAAATCAGAAAGATAAACCTGTTGTCAGATGGTAATATATTGAGCCAAGAGCCACAGGTCACAGCATAGCTGCCTTCTGCTGATGCCAGGTTGCTGCCCTCAATGCTTTCCCAAGGATTGATTGAAGCTACTGTATGATATGAAGCCTGGCAGAGGTGCTAAGTACTCAGAGCCTACAAATCAGAACTCACTCACTCTGCCATTTAAATTATGTCAGCTCAGTCCCCAGTATACTTACAGGAGAGGAGAAGCAGGGTGAAATAATTTAACAGGCAGGAAATCCAGATGGGCTGGCAGACACTGTTACTTAATGTAAACAGTCAGTAATGGAGGAGATGATGCCAGGAGCCTGGCCACATGAGGCATCAATAAGTGCATGGAGCAGATGTATCAAGTTTTTTTTCCAAGCACCAGGCAACTAGGACATGTTTAATGGAGAGAGAATCAAAAAGTGAGAAAGAGACAATGAGAAATGTAGGACAAGCAGGATGTAGAGGGAGTGAGACTGTTTTTGTTGGCCCCACCTTCTTGGTCATGTTCCCATCTTGCCCCCCAGTTTGGTGAGCAGAATGTCTGCAATGGGGAGGTTGTAGTATACATATCCATTCATAAAAGAGAGGAACTGCATTTCTCTTACACTGACAAATTCTTGCGATTTTGGTTGCACGTATACCCGTATAAACAAGCTGATTAAATCCCACTGGCTTTTAATAAGATTTAATGTGTGCCAAATTTAAACCTGTATTATGTTGGACTAACAATTTAATAAGGATCCTTGGAGATTTGAAGGAGCCCTAGGTAAAGTATCATCTGAAGAGCCACCTTTCTTGGACTTCCAGGGAAGAAATGGCGGACTGAAGATGGCTCCATGACGATGACTGTGGTGGAATGAAGAACCTTCATTCATTGAAGATTCCTTCAATCTTTAGCAAAAGAAGCTTTAAATACAAGTTTAAGGATTAAAAAAAGTTTTTTTTTTAATAAACAGCAAAAGGATAATTAAAAATTTGATTTTAGAAAGTTACAAACAAAGGGTCCAGATAAATTTGAAATATTTGGAATTAATTATAAAGAATCCTTCCTGTGGGAAAATGCTTTTGTTTTGAATTCTTTTTTAAAAACCATAAGATAAAACTTTAAAAACTGGACACTAGAAGGAACTAAAGATTACAATTATAGGAGAACACTCAAACTCAACTTACAAATACAGAATGAAGCAAAATATTTTAACATTGGACATAGTGAAGGATATTTTTGAACAATGGACTCAGAAATTAATTTTAAGAGTGTCTGCCTCTATAGATAGACTGATTAAAAAATGTTATGGAAGAGGAACAAGTTCTACTTGACAAGATTGAGACTGATATGAAAGTGGATTTAAAAATGACAGGCTACAAGAATGATATGGAAAAAGATGTTACTTTGGACATACAAAAGAAACCGGCTGATGTCTTAATAATTAAAAGGGATATACAAATAATAAATCAATAGGAACTCCGAGCCGGATTGGCAGCTTGACAAGTCAGAATTTTTCAGAGTGCTGAAGACCTGGCTAGCTTTTCCCTGTTTGCGGAAGTCTACAGAAAATATAAGACCACTAAAGTTTCTCCCTGGAGAGGGGAGAACCAGAAGATTGCTCACTGGGTCATTGGAATTGCCCCCTCCTGCTTTTTTTGTAGTTTTCCACCATGGAAAGAGCAGGGGGTTGGAAGCAGTGAAACGGCTGGAGAAGCACCAAGCTCTACAGGGAATCGTAAGTCTGAGAGACACTAGAGGAAGAAGCCGGCTTTTAGATCACTTTTATTTTATTTTATTTTCTAGATTAGATTGTTTTATCATCTAAGGTCTACCTCTGGACTTTGCTCAAAATGTTGGCAAATTTTGTGCTTTCTTTGCTATAATAATTATGGTGGAAGTATGATGGATTTTATATTTGAAACAGTGAAATGTTTGCATTTTTTTTTCTTTTACCTTTCTACTTTACCAGAGAGGATTCTGTATCACTTGGAAGTATAAGAGTTTTTATTGAATATCTTTTGAATATATTTTGTTGGACTAACTATTGAGGAATTTGTTTTTACAAACTGTATGAAATACTGCTTCTTTCCTTATTTTTGATTATTGGATCTTTTTTATCTTGTACTCTAAAAACTTTTTGTATTTAGGGAATTTTTTTTCTTTTTTCTTTCTCTTCTTTTTATTTCTTATAACTGGAAACTATTTGAGATTCAATAGACTCTGCTGGTAATTTTCCACTCAGCTGTTTGCTCCCTCCCTCCATTACTTCCTCTCTGAGAAACTGTTTGTTTTGACTAGAGAATAAGCTTGAAGAACAAAGAGGGGGGGGGGAATGGCATTTTTAACAGTAATTCAAGAACTTAAAAAATAAATTAGTGAAACTCTTTCAGAAATTAAGAAAACACTGGAAATTTTATTGATAGATTGGCAAGGTCAGGAGCAAAAGATAGAATTAGAAATAGAAGAAAAAATTTTTGAGATAGAAGAGAAACAGAAGGTTCAGAAAAACACTTTGACATCCTACATGAGCCAGACAACAAAACAGGCTACACATTATAATCTTGACATAAACACATTGTGGCAGTTGAGAGAAGGAGAAGATTTGAGTATGCAATTTGATAGATATTGTGAAATATGGGGAAAAGCCCAGAAAAATACTCTGACATTCTACATGAGACAGATAATAAAACAGGCTATACATTATAATTTTGATATAACCTGAATAGGAGATTCAGTTTAATATGGGACATAAGGTTAATGGAACCATGGATTCTTATCGGTTATAGAGTATGCAAATGTAAATTAAGTTTTAACTAGTAATATAATTGTTGGGAATATTAAATGCTAAAAATTGATATGAGAAATTGTATAGATGTATAAAAATGTGATACTTTAACTGTAAGGTATAAGGTTATAAAATTAGAGATATAAATATAAGTTGATATTATAGAATATATGCAAATTAGAATTTTTTCAATGGAGATACAAGAATGAGAAAATATATTATTAAGATGAGATGCTGAGTTGGAATTAGAATCAATGCTATTACAGGATGACTTATTTTTATAATTACTAGTATGAATATTATTGACGATTGTTGTTAGGTTATGCATTAGTGGAACAGGTAGCTATAAAAATTTGTTAATTAGGTAAATATTTAGGAAGATGTAGAATATGATATAATTATAGTCTTATTATAGATTATGTTTAAACTAGTGTTATTTTTATGGATATATATGAAATAGAATATATTTTGTTTTACTAGAATTAAAATAAGGCCTTTCCTTGTTATATATATTTCAAGACTAATTGGACTTTATTAAGGATATAAATATAGATGTAAAAATGGAAAGAGCAAATAAAAATATCAAACAGATGCAGCCAAGAACACTTAAATTGACATTACTTCAAGGAGTGGAAACCACAGATGGATTATTGGAGGATTGCAAGAAAGGTGAAACCTATATGAAGATCAGAAGATTGGATTATAGAAATTAAAGTGTATATGACAAAGAAAAGTTCCTGTGTATTGTATGAAAGACTAACATTTAAAGCAAATTATTGTACTTAATGACCAAAGATAGATTGGAGGCCATCTATCTTTTATATTTCTTTTGTCTATCATTTTTCTTGACTTCACTTTTCTTTTACTTTTTTCTTACTTTGTATTTCTATTTTTATTTCCTTTTCTAACTTTTAATATGTATTTTAAAATTCAATAAAATTTATACAAATGATAAATCAATAGAGTAACTTGGATAATTTTCCTATATTGGATTTACAAAAGAGGCTTGTTAAAGCTTTGAAGAATTTTGTGAGAAGAGACAAAGAAAAAATGAAAACAAAATCAAGTTCTAGGACATTATTTTAAGGGACTAAATATTAAGATTGTTAGAAGTAAAAGCAAGGAATATAAAGTTGGTTTATTTGATCAAGATAAAAATAGATATGTTGTTATTTCTGGTAACCCTTAATGGACTTTTGCTGACATCAGGACTGAAACTATGAGACTTTAAGGATTTGTTTATACAGTAGATAAGAGGTGGGATATGGGAAGAAGAGATATTTTGTTGTATTTTAAGAGAAGGTGATAAGTTACTAAAATTGTTTATACTTGTTCTGATGAAGAGGGAAGTCATTTTTATATATTTCTTTTCTTTTTCTTTACTATATTCTTTTTTTCCTAATTCTCTTTCTATTACTCTATTTTTCTTTTCTGCACTTTCTAATTTTCTTTTTATTCTTTTATTTTTTTAGCTTGTATTAGTTTGTATTCTTGTAATTGTAATTTTTAATAAAATTACTATTAAAAAAATGAAGAGCCACCTTTCTTGACCACTCCTTCCACTGTCCAGCCTGTGACACTACTGCCTTGGTTTACTTTGTCCCAAGTGGTCACTAATCCTTGCTCCTTAGCAATTATCATCTACATTGAAAATTCCCTTCTGCCCTATAATAAGGCCAGTCTTACAAAAGGTATGGTAGAAGGCTTAAGAGAAAGTTAAAGTGGACTAGCAAACTTTATATAGAAGTATACAGTATATCTGCCCTAATAACTAACTTAAAAAGCTTTATTTTCCAGTTTTCCAAATAATTTAAGACACATAGATCAAAATGCATTTCTCTAAGCACAGGACTTAAAGAGATGTATAAATATAAGATATATAAGAGAAGTAGTAAATTATGGCCATTCTTTGTGGCCATAAGAGACATAACTGTTCTCTCAAGCCTGGAAACATCTGGTTCATTCCTAACTAGCTTCATTCCTAACAATAGCACTATGAATGCCAGTGTAAAAGTGGAGGCATATAAACATCTAAAACTAAAGCATGCTATCTAGGATGTGTAATAACCTTTGTGCTAATAGCTAATCATGTTAATATATTATTACTCCTTTTTCCTTTCTTCAGTGGACTGTGTGTGTGATCCAGATATTCCTGACTGTATTGGGTGTTTGGTGACAGCTCTACTAAACAGCCATATAGGTCAAGTTATGGGAATTGTATTTCAAAACTTCTTCTTTACAAAGGGTGGCTTTTGTCACTGCAGAGGGAGACAAAACAGCATGTCTGGCTTTGGTGCCTTTAACGCCAGATGTCATTTTTTTTGAAAAATTAGTCTTAATTTGTTTACTATCTTACTGCCTCTCCTAAAAACTGACTGAGGTATATATTATCTATGAATCTCTGGATATGGAGGTGAAGCTAGATGACATATCAGAGTATGAGCTAATTTATTTATTTATTTATTAAATTTATATAACTGCCCATCTCACAAGTGTGACTCTGGGTGGCTCACAACAATTAAAACAACAGAAAGAGTAAAAATATAAATAAACACAATAGCATACAACTATCCTAAAAACCAATAAATTCAATAAAACATAATTACAGTCAGCCGGTGAATAGAAAGCATACATCCATTTAATGCAGCTATTGCCAAGGCTCGCGAGACCCCCAGGCACAATGGCACCACCAAGTCTTCAGGCCCTTCCTAAAGGCCAGAAGGGTAGGGACCAATCTAAGTTACTACATTATTTGATTCATACTTGAAAAATAACATCCAGAGGATTAGGATTAGGGCTGCACAGAGAAGAAGTGAGCTCCATGCTGGGGTCCTAATGAAAACCATCTCACTTGGAGGGGGAAAACAGAAGGGAGGGGATTGGGGTTTCAAAAATAGTTCATGAGGCACCATGAAAGCAGCCTGTTGTTTCAACAAAGAAATAAAATAAATAAAATAAAAAACTGACAAGAGTTCAAACACTACTTCGAAAAGCAAGCAAGTGTTTTGTGGACAGTGAGATTGACTACCAGTATCCCAGTATCTCCAGCAAAGGAGATCGTTACCTTGTCGTGGTGCTGGAGCTTGAGCACCTCAAAGAAACAATGAGCTAAACCGTGAAGGGACACCCAAGACAGGAAGGTCGTGGCCGAGAGGTCAGACTAAATACGATCCCCGGGGAAGGTAATGGCAACCCACCCCAGTATTCTTGCCGTGAAAACTAAATGGATCAGTACAACCAGAGATATGTCGGTATACCATCGGAAGATGGGACTCCCAGGTCGGAAGATGGTCAAAATGCTACTGGGGAGGAACAGAGGATACGTTCAACTAGCCCCAGATGTGATGACGCAGCTAGCTCAAAGCCGAAAGGACGGCTAGCGGCCGACGGTGCTGGTGGTGAACAACGAATCCGATGTTCTAAAGATCAACACACCATAGGAACCTGGAATGTAAGATCTATGAGCCAGGGCAAATTGGATGTGGTTATTGGTGAGATGTCAAGATTAAATATAGACATTTTAGGTGTCAGTGAACTGAAATGGACTGGAATGGGCCACTTCACATCAGATGACCACCAGATCTACTACTGTGGACAAGAGGACCACAGAAGAAATGGAGTAGCCTTCATAATTAATAATAAAGTGGCTAAAGCAGTGCTTGGATACAATCCAAAAAACGATAGAATGATCTCAATTCGAATTCACGGTAAGCCATTTAACATCACAGTGATCCAAATATACGCCCCAACCACAGATGCTGAAGAAGCAGAAGTAGATCAGTTCTATGAGGATCTGCAGCACCTACTGGATAATACACCAAAAAAGAGATGTTATTTTCATTACAGGAGACTGGAATACTAAGGTGGGTAGTCAGACGACACCTGGAATTACAGGCAAGCATGGTCTGGGAGAACAAAATGAAGCGGGACATAGGCTGATAGAATTTTGCAAAACAACTCACTGTGCATAACAAACACTGTCTTCCAACAACCTAAAAGACGACTTTATACATGGACGTCACCAGATGGTCGACACCGAAATCAGATTGACTACATCCTTTGCAGCCAAAGGTGGCGGACATCTATACAGTCGGTAAAAACAAGACCTGGAGCTGACTGTAGTTCAGATCACGAACTTCTTATTGCAAAATTTAGAATCAGACTAAAGAGAATAGGGAAGACCCACAGATCAGTTAGATATGAGCTCACTAATATTCCTAAGGAATATGCAGTGGAGGTGAAGAATAGATTTAAGGGACTAGATTTAGTAGATAGGGTCCCAGAAGAACTATGGACAGAAGTTCGCAACATTGTTCAGGAGGCGGCAACAAAAAATGTCCCAAAGAAAAAGAAAACCAAGAAGGCAAGATGGCTGTCTGCTGAGACACTGGAAGTAGCCCAAGAAAGAAGGAAAGCAAAAGGCAACAGTGATAGGGGGAGATATGCCCAATTAAATGCAAAATTCCAGAGGTTAGCCAGAAGAGATAAGGAATTATTTTTAAACAAGCAATGTGCGGAAGTGGAAGAAGACAATAGAATAGGAAGGACAAGAGACCTCTTCCAGAAAATTAGAAACATCGGAGGTATGATCAAAAACAAAGATGGTAAGGACCTAACAGAAGCAGAAGAGATCAAGAAAAGGTGGCAAAAATATACGGAAGATCTGTATAGGAAGGATAATAATATTGGAGATAGCTTTGACGGTGTGGTCAGTGAGTTAGAGCCAGACATCCTGAAGAGTGAGGTTGAATGGGCCTTAAGAAGCATTGCTAATAACAAGGCAGCAGGAGACGATGGTATCCCAGCTGAACTGTTTAAAATCTTGCAAGATGATGCTGTCAAGGTGATGCATGCCATATGCCAGCAAATTTGGAAAACACAAGAATGGCCATCAGATTGGAAAAAATCAACTTATATCCCCATACCAAAAAAGGGAAGCACTAAAGAATGTTCAAACTATCGAACAGTGGCACTTATTTCACATGCCAGTAAGGTAATGCTCAAGATCTTGCAAGGTAGACTCCAGCAATTCATGGAGCGAGAATTGCCAGATGTACAAGCTGGGTTGAGAAAAGGCAGAGGAACTAGAGACCAAATTGCCAATATCCGCTGGATAATGGAGAAAGCCAGGGAATTTCAGAAAAACATCTATTTCTGTTTTATTGACTATTCTAAAGCCTTTGACTGTGTGGATCATAACAAATTGTGGCAAGTTCTTGGTGGTATGGGGATACCAAGTCATCTTGTCTGCCTCCTGAGGAATCTGTATAATGACCAAGTAGCAACGGTAAGAACAGAGCACAGAACAACGGAATGGTTTAAGATTGGGAAAGGAGTACGGCAGGGTTGTATACTCTCACCCTAGCTATTCAACCTGTACGCAGAACACATCATGCAACGTGCTGGGCTTGAGGAATCCAAGGCTGGAGTTAAAATCACTGGAAGAAACATTAACAATCTCAGATATGCAGATGATACCACTTTGATGACTGAAAGCGAGGAGGAGTTGAGGAGCCTTATGACAAAGGTGAAAGAAGAAAGTGCAAAAGCTGGGTTGCAGTTAAACCTCAAAAAAACCAAGATTATGGCAACGAGCTTGATTGATGACTGGCAAATAGATGGAGAAAAAGTGGAGGCAGTGACAGACTTTGTATTTCTAGGTGCAAAGATTACTGCAGACGCTGACTGTAGCCAGGAAATCAGAAGACGTCTACTTCTTGGGAGGAGAGCAATGGCGAATCTTGATAAAATAGTTAAGAGCAGAGACATCACACTGACAACAAAGGTCCGCATAGTTAAAGCAATGGTATTCCCTGTAGTAACCTATGGCTGCGAGAGCTGGACCATAAGGAAGGCTGAGCAAAGGAAGATAGATGCTTTTGAACTGTGGTGTTGGAGGAAAATTCTGAGAGTGCCTTGGACTGCAAGAAGATCAAACCAGTCCATACTCCAGGAAATCAAGCCAGACTGCTCACTTGAGGGAATGATATTAAAGGCAAAACTGAAGTACTTTGGCCACATAATGAGAAGACAGGATACCCTGGAGAAGAAGCTGATGCTAGGGAAAGTGGAAGGCAAAAGGAAGAGGGGCCGACCAAGGGCAAGATGGATGGATGGTATTCTGGAGGTGACGGACTCAACCATGGGGGAGCTGGGGATGGTGACAGCCGACAGGAAGCTCTGGCGTGGGCTGATCCATGAAGTCACGAAGAGTCGGAAACGACTGAACGAATAAACAACAAATCCCTGGGGGATCATTTAACCCCAGGCTGTACATTTTGAATTGGCAGAAAGGGCCCTACATGAATATGCACAATACCCTCCCAATATGTTTAGAGCGCCTCCTGAGAGAAGTTGGTAGGAAAAGGAAATCTGATTGGCCCAGCAACCCTCTTCAGGGGCAGAAATCTTAATAATTTGATATGCATGTACAGTAGGGCCTTTCCTTAAATGTGACAAACACATGGTTGGATGGGTGCTAGGCCTCCAACTAAACCTCACCACCACCACACATGGTATTTGTGTCAGTAGTTCTGTCTTGCCACTAGTTTTGATAAATACTTTAAATGTTTAGTGATTAATTTTCATTATCTTACCTCATTCATGGGTTTTATTAAATTTATGTTTATCTGTATTGTTGGCAATATTGCATTATCATTGGAGCTGTTTCTGGGTGTCTGTTTATTTTATTGCCTTCTATTTTTATCTGATAGTTGAGTTTCTTTAGAACCTAGGAGGTATCTGTCCAGACCCATATCAGTTCTAGCTGGGAAAGATCAGTTATTTGACTTCTCTGACAATCTGACAATATTTTACATTCTCTTCCCTTTAGTCTAAAGTTAAAATAACTCACAAAATTCTCCCCTGCCAACACTGATGTCAGATATCCTTCAGACAACTGAATGTTTGATATCTCTACTTTATATTGTACGTATGAAGTTTGGCTTCAGAGTTGGATGTCTGACACTGTTGATAGACAACATGCAGGAAAAATTTTGACAAATAGCATGCAGTAGTATAGATGGAGGGCACTGTCCCAATGCCATTTTTGATCCCTCTTCACAAACACCTTGACTAAAAAGGTTTTGTTTTTATCTGAAAAGGTTAGCTAGTCAGGAAACAATTTAGCAAGCAAAGTCAAAGTACACTTGAAAGATTTCTAGCTTTTTTTTTTAATGAACAAGAGAACAGCTCCACCTTATACAAGCTGGGACTGGACTTTCTGAAATCATAAGTGCCCAACCATTTCATCTTCTAAATCTAATCAAGGCAACACTTTTCCAGTGGGCGATGGAGAGCCATCAGAGTTAGAATGTTGTCTTTTACAAATACTTCAAATTCTACCTAGAAAAGGCCTAGAAAAGCAGTTTAAATGTGTATAGAGATACCAAAAAGCATAATAACAATCCAATATTTAGTATTTAGTTTTTGTTTGGTTTAATTGACATGGAACATTATGTAAGATTTCAACATATATTGGACATTTAGCATGGAGCTATATTTAGTATGTCCTTGAGAATATTCAGTAGCTGCTGACCATATGTGAAATGTCATACTTGATGCCCATCAAAACAATCAAGACATTGGTACCAATATCCAAAATATCAAACTTTCAATAAAAACATTCATGTTCAAAATATGTTCTGAATTCAGAATTTCAAACCAACCAACCAACCAGTATAATACATTCAATAAATATTATTGACTATACTATTTGTGAGTACTTGTTTCAGCTCTACTTCTAAATAATAGTGATATTATGAAGGTTCATGTTTTGGTTTAACTCTAGTGTATACTTATTTGTATGTATAATTTGCATTATTTTGAAGAAAATGAGAGCACTGACCAACATTTGAACACATGGGTCAGCATCAGTCACACATAGTTCTGTTCTCAACTTTCACCACAGATATCTTATTATTTTTATGGAATGTCCAGTGCAGCTAATGCTTTTCAGAACTTCTCAACTCAATGCAGCAGTTTAAATATACTTACAAAACTTAAAACAAGAAAAAGAAACAATACAGAAGACCTATTGGAATGAAGAAGCCATTCAAGCTCATGATAACAGTGAAGGATTACTCTAAGTATTATTATCATAGGTGAAATAAAGACTATTTTATAGCTAGACTAAAGCAGTCTAAAGAAAGGGACAGTCTAAACATTAACTTATTATTCATGTGTTACTAACAAGATGCTGGGGAGTCTTTGGTGCTCTCTGAGCCTTGTTGTTTTCATGCAGACGTTTCATGTTGTTTTCATGTTGACTAACAAGATGCTAGGCATTATTCAATACTATTTCCATCATTAGTGTTAACTGCACAATAGTAAAACTGAAAAATAGCTCAATAAATTTTTACTTAATTTTCAGGAGTTAACATTCTATGAGAATTTTTTTTTCCAAATCTTAATTTCTAATTCTATACCAAGACACACAAATATTGGAATTTCTGATACTTAAAAAGGTGAGCTATCACAAGTGGCATATAAACCATGTAGAATTCAGGAACCATCATAGTATGAAAAACCTGGTAAATTCACAGCCATTATAAATACATTCCATGGGCCAATGGGATTAAGTTCCTCAAGTTAGATACCAAAAAATAGCCTTTGGTATCTAACTTAAATAGTCCACACGATTGGCTCCCACCTGCAAACCCCGCCCCCCAGTATGCACAATTGGCTCCCGCCTGCAGACCCCGCACCCCGGTCCACGCGACCTTTAATGACATCAAAATTCATGGTATCTAAAGCTTTTTCAGCGTCAGCGCGCTGCTGTAAGTTGACATAGGTGTAGCCTAGTGAGCACCGGGTGATCCGGCAGATGGAGAGGATGGGCCCAGCGGGGCTGAACTTCTCCTAGAGCATGGCCTCAGTGACATTGGGGAGCAGGTCGCCCACGTAGAGCGAGGCCATTGGGTAGCTGGGGGCGCTGGGGTTCATGCTGGTGGGGGTACGGGGAGGGGGAAGAGGCGGCTGGGTAGATTTGCAAGCGTCGAGGAGGCCGCAATGGGCCGGTAGGTTCTAAACTCAACAGCTTGGCAGCAGCGGTTGTGCTCGAGTGCTCGGGGCTGCTGGCGGGAGGAGGAGCAGATGGTCCTGCTGCTGCTGCTGCTCGTGACTCTTCTTGCTGCTGGTGTGTGGATGAGGTGGTTTGGGTGGGTCTCCTCTCAGCTGAGCTGGGTCCGGGACTTTGCTTCACTTCACCGGGTTATTTTATACTAAACCGGCCAGTTATAGATGGGGGCGGGTGGTAAGGCGAGGGATTTTTTTAAAATATTTTTTCGGATTTTAATATTTTTTTTGGATTTTTAGTTTTTTCTTCTTCTTCTAATAGTAAATGGTGCAGCAGAGCTGGTGTGTCTGGGGAAGGCCGGAGCGCACACACTGTGCACACAGCACCGTCATTGGCCAGGGGACAAGGGGCGGGGATGGAGGGGATGGAGGCCCACCACTGCCCCATTCCCCTCGGGCTTGGCCGAGGGAGGGAGGAGAATCGCTGCTGCTGCTGCCGCCGCAGAGCAGGAGAAGCAGGAGCTGCCCATGCTGGGGGGCTTCAGCTGCACCACGCCGCCCCTTGCTGCCTGCGGTGCTGCGGGAGCTCCCACAGTCCGGTGGGCGGTAAGGGGCGGCATGGTGCAGCTGAAGCCCCCCAGCGCAGCTGGCTCCTGCCGAGAATGGAGGCCCACCACTGCCCCGGCCCCCTCTGGCTTGGCTGAGGGAGGGAGGAGAGTCATTGCTGCCACCACCACCACCGCCGATGAGCAGGAGAAGCAGGAGGCAGGCAGTAGCGCAGCACGATGAGGTTGTGATGCCTCCCGGGAGAGCAGTGGCAGCAGCAGGGAGAGGGATGGTTCCAGGTGGAGGCGCTCCTGGAGGGGCCGCTGCCAGGTGGGGGAAGCAGCTCCTCGGGCCCCTCATGGGGAAAAGCAGCACCATGGCTCCACCGGGCCCCCCTCTCCCTCCTCTGCCATGGCACCTGACTAACTCTCCTCCTCCAGACATGCTTCAGGCTGCAACCCAGCAGGCGCATGCATCCCCGCGGACCCCGCAGCGGCCGGCGTAGTGTCTCTGCCCCACCTCTCATGCAGTGCTGCCGAGCCCCTCGTGGAACACCACCCCACCACCTGGCTTGGCCACCATCCCACCTCCCCGGCGCTGACATCAATGAGGAGAGACCTGGAGCGTCTTGCGGGCAGGATTCTGAGGCAGGATCTCAGCCTTTTAAGGTTGGAATCTTGCGCCGTTTGTGGCTGGGACCCAATTGGCTGAGCAGCGCGCTGATTGGTAGAGGGGCTTCTTGTTCCAGGCTGCCTCCAATCGGCAGCTCTGGTTTGGACCAGGCCAGCTTCTTCCGGAGGTCAGCTCGTCTTCCTCTGACTGAGTCCGAATCTGGCATGGCGGTGGGGGCTGACCTACTCCTGTCAGGCTTACTCCTGACTCAGATTTTTCAAAAACGGGACAAAATCAAGATTTTGACTATAACGACGGGACGTTCCAGAAATGGTGAAATAACGGGACAGTCCCATTCAAAACGGGACGTATGGTCAGCCTACCAATGGATCCCAGGAACAGCGTTAGAGCGCTCTGTCCAGAAGAGTGCAGTGCTAGGAACAGCTAAGATACTGCACAGAACCCTCAAACTCCCAGGCCTCTGGTAGAGGACCTGAGATTGAGGAAGACACATACCACCCATAGGGGTGAGAAGGGAATTTTTAATATAAATTTTTATAAATGTAATGTAATATGTTTTATATATATGTTACATACACACACACACGCCAGCAAAATCAGATTAGCAGTTGGAAGGCCAGATGACTTGCACTGATGAGTTGAGATGGCAGATGTATATATAATTTGTGGTGTTTATCTGATTAATAGATAACATGCAAGATGTTTGTGGTACACATAAATAGTTGATGGGATATGGCTACTCGTTCTATTGTTCTTTCTATTATTTTCTATTTTGCATATTTTGAAAAGTAAATGTGCAATATAATGAGAAGCTGCCAGGAGATTTGTAGCTTCAGCATTTTGCCAGATGAGTTTACTGTCATTCTGATGTTGGCTCTTGTTTTCACAAGGAATTACATAACTGTGCAGTGAGCCAATTTTGCTTTTCATACATAGCAGAGAAAATTGCTATCAACTCTCTCCTGGTCACTGAAATAGAAGGATGCTTGATTTATATTTTAATTAGCCATCTATCCTTTTAATTTAAAAAGATCATTTGTGAATCATTGTGTTGAGTAATCAAATTTCCTTCTAACATTCCACATGGATGCAAATCCAGAACTTTATAGTGCATTGAAGAACAAGGCTATGCAAGGTATTTTGCTACTGCTACTGAATCAGCTTTGAGATGCTGCACATACGTATGAATATGAAGATGTGGAATGCTTGCCAATGGAGAGCAAGTACAATTGCTTAGCTTGTTTGTGGTGGACAATGTAGATGCCAACTCATATAATGTTATACAGTTCCTATGTATAGGCCAAGCAATATGCACCCATGCTTCATTTGCTCATAATCCCTGCTAGGCATTGTCATATCCTGCAACAAGAAGCATGGAACTTCCCATGGAAAATGAAAATAAGTAGTAGACCGTAGCACCAGAAGGAGAATGCTGGGTGGCATCCTTAGAGTGATAACCTCCATCCGTTATGAAAATGCCATCATGTGCAAACAAAGAATGAATGAAATAAATATGTTAATCAACTACCTTGAATAAATGCCAGGGGGACATGCTCAGAAAATTAAATGCTATTTCTGGATTACTCTTCTCATTAGCTGTTTCGCAGAAGCTGCAGATACAGCATTATAGTATAGAAGTCTAACTTTTTCATAATTATTGTAGACAAATGGAAAGCAGTGGATATTGCAGGTTTCGGTGGCATTATCCTTAACAACACAGATGCTTGTTAGTAATTAATAGTTTCTGTAATACATGTGATCACATCAGTATATTTTATTAGCATTGCAAGTATTAGCATTTCTATAGCATTAGCACCAGTGAGATCTGAAATCAAATGCTGCAGGGTAACCATAACCCCAAATCCATACTCAAGCACTCCTAAATAGCATCTATTATCCTAAAAGATTTAGGCCCAGGTACTGTATATATGACCTCCTGAATGATTAGGCTTGAATAATCAATGATGTCAAGTCCTACCAAGGGTGGGCCAGAAAGCTGGGCATGCATCCCAACTCAAATCAATCTGATAAGTAAAGTTCCTCCCAAACACAGATTTCAGACTTTTTTTATGTTGAACATGATGTCTTCTCAAGTGGCCTCTGCATCAGTCCAAATTTACACATCCAGCATACATACCGTACTTATCTCCTTGTTTAAGACTTTTCAGGGATTTCTTGGAATTTCTTACAATCTTGTTCATTTGTGGGTATTTATAACCATTGCACACTTCTGGAAACCTCTGGAAGCTCTGATAAACCTTTCCATGGCACCCACTTAGTTTTCTAGGCTTTGATCTTCAGTTCCTAGACATCTCTGCTATTCAGCAGGCTTAATCTTGGGATCCTGGCCTGCATTCCTCTCTTTTTCTCTGCTTTACCAAAAGGATGTTCATCTGCTCTGTTCGCCACTTGGCCTACCCTACTGTCAATTTTCTCCTGTTTGTGCTCAGTCTACATTTGAGCAGCTTCTCTGAGTCTGTGTCCCACCCTTTATATGCATAACACATTGTCTAACCTAGATAGAACAATCAATATTATTTCTTATTCTGCTCCTGTATATCAGAGACAGGCACATGTCAGAGAGCATTGTTCTTCTTTCTTCCAATGACTGAATCCTATGACCAAGCTACTTAACAGAGTTTCACATTCATTCATAAATGTATGTTAGCGTTATAAGAAATTCCAGACTTTTCTGAGTCTGACCTTTGAACAGCTGTGACATTAGAAATGTCAAATATAATTTAAAATGTTAAAACAGTAAAACTATTAACTTTAAGACTTTATAGTCCCTTTTTACTAATGCATATTACCTCCTGCAGCATGTGTATTTACTGTATTTACTCAGGGAACTAGCAGCAGCATCCCCCCTGATTACTGTAGCAAAATAAAAAGTTTATCCTGTGTTTCCCAAGAGCTAAGCTGGGATGGGAAATATAAGGAGGGTACGTTACATGAATCAATAAAGGTTTTCCCAAAGTAATTGGTGAGTTCTGTGTGTACCTAATTACATCTTACTATAATGTTTATTTGGGCAGTGAATACTTTGCATATAGGCAATCTCAAGTGCAGTATTGCCTATTTTCTTCCTGAAACCATTTGAAATTCATGTAAGGAGACTGGCCATTGATTCTTCCAATTCAGTATTGCTTACATTGATTTAGAGCAAGTCTATAGACTCAACATTTTATCCCAAGTGAAAATATCTAGAAATAACTCAAACCAAATGTAGCTGCTTTAAGAGAAATGCTGTGCTCATGCCCCCCTCCTATACACACACCAAAGCATCTTTTTGCCCATCAAATTAGGCACTGCATATTCTCAATAAAGAAACTTGTGGAGTGCAATGCATCCCTGCACACTCCCCTGAGATAAATAGGAATAATTCAGTAAGGCCAAGGTTATCCAGTATCATAGGCAATATTTTAACAGTATCCTCAGATGTAACCATTTAATTTTTTATTTTTTCTTCTGGAAGTAAAGCAGAAAGGAAAGGAATGCATTCAAGACTCCTAATGTTGGGGCTAAATTTCCTTTATCTTGCGACACTTGTTCCTATCTAAACATTCTTGCCTCTACATCAGTAAAGCCATCTGTATATACTGTTCTGAGTTACTAGAAAGTGGCAGATTACTGGTATAAAGTCACATACATCCTAAAGATAACTGGAAGTTGATATGTCTTGGTGTCTTTGTTACAAAAAGGCACATACTATTCTCCACATTGTCTTGTCTTGTCTGCCTCCTGAGGAATCTGTATAACGACCAAGTAGCAACAGTAAGAACAGAGCACGGAACAACGGACTGGTTCAAGATTGGGAAAGGAGTACGGCAGGGCTGTATACTCTCACCCTACCTATTCAACCTGTACGCAGAACACATCATGCGACGTGCTGGGCTTGAGGAATCCAAGGCTGGAGTTAAAATCGCTGGAAGAAACATTAACAATCTTAGATATGCAGATGATACCACTTTGATGGCTGAAAGCGAGGAGGAGTTGAGGAGCCTTATGACGAAGGTGAAAGAAGAAAGTGCAAAAGCTGGGTTGCAGTTAAACCTCAAAAAAACCAAGAATATGGCAACCAGCTTGATTGATAACTGGCAAATAGAGGGAGAAAAAGTGGAGGCAGTGACAAGACTTTGTATTTCTAGGCGCAAAGATTACTGCAGATGCTGACTGCAGCCAGGAAATCAGAAGGCGTCTACTTCTTGGGAGGAGAGCAATGGCAAATCTTGATAAAATAGTTAAGGGCAGAGACATCACACTGACAACAAAGGTCCGCATAGTTAAAGCAATGGTATTCCCTGTAGTAACCTATGGCTGTGAGAGCTGGACCATAAGGAAGGCTGAGCGAAGGAAGATAGATGCTTTTGAACTGTGGTGTTGGAGGAGAATTCTGAGAGTGCCTTGGATTGCAAGAAGATCAAACCAGTCCATACTCCAGGAAATAAAGCCAGACTGCTCACTTGAGGGAATGATATTAAAGGCAGAACTGAAGTACTTTGGCCACATAATGAGAAGACAGGATACCCTGGAGAAGAAGCTGATGCTAGGGAAAGTGGAAGGCAAAAGGAAGAGGGGCCGACCAAGGGCAAGATGGATGGATGATATTCTGGAGGTGACGGACTCGACCGTGGGGGAGCTGGGGATGGTGACGGCCAACAGGAAGCTGTGGCGTGGGCTGGTCCATGAAGTCACGAAGAGTCGGAAGCCACTGAACGAATAAACAACAACAATTCTCCACATACAGTCCTTAAGTGGAGGCTGTTCCCTCAAGAGTTCGAGGCAGGTTTTGCTTCTACTACATTGGTAGTCACCAAGTACAACACTGTGCTTTTACCATAGCAGTGTATAACCATCATTTATTTGTAAGAAAGGAAAAAAGGATGGTACTTTACAATAAAAGTAGCACTGACCTACATGATATTGGATTCCTAGTCTGGTCTACCTTGAAGGGCTGACAATTATACAGCTATTTAAGAATGTTTCTTTAGGTATCTTGTTGTTAAAATTATGAGCCTACATCTTATTCTCAACTGAAAAGAAAACTTGTATCATATAATATCATAAATCTCCAGTGACTAAATTCCAAGAAAAATAACATTTGTGACCCAGTTTATTTATAAACCCAAGTTCATATACAGTAGCTTGCCCTTCCAGTGTTGGTGGGGTGTGTGGTTTTCTCTTTGGAACTACCAAAGTCACTTGACACTGAATTGGCTAAGACTACATTAACTTCAGACCCTGTATCTTGGCCCAAGCATCAGCCACAATTGGAAATAAACTAAAGCTGGCTCATTTGAAGAAAAAATGATGCATTATGAATATAAAGAAATCCATTCAGTAACAGATGGCAAGAGGTTTACTCCAATTATCTTCTTCAAAATTCTCAGAAAAGGAGAAAGTGTTGAACAAAATTGACTTTATATTCAAAATACATTTTTTTCTGTTCACTGTTCCTGCTGTCCATTGTTTAGTTAAAAAACAAGTCAGTTTTCTTTGGATGGACTGAATGACTGAAAGCATTTAGGGGGATGTCTTAAAATTCATGGGTGTTCACACGGATATATACATTGCATGTGAAGATCATTCAGTGGTCTGTTGGAACCAGTGAATTGAGCAGAGCTTAACGTTGTGTAAACTTGTGGGCAGAAAAAGGAATATTGTTTAAAAACACAGCCTGTGAGCATGTTAGAGAGATTTAGGTTCTTATTCTTACACTTTTAGCCCACCCAAGCATAAAGAAACACACGCTTAGACATTGCAGGTACAAAAAGTAAGTACAAAAGAGTTCTTACATTTATTTTGTCCAGGTACAGCTATTTCAGTAGAAAATTGGTTTCAGTTCTTCTTTCTGTTCCTTAAACTGTATACCTCTGGCCCTGTTTGCTGCCAGAGGCTGCATGGAGAAAGGGGGAAAAGCCTCTGGAGTTGAGGCCTAGCACATGGCCTCTCCATGGAAGGAGCTAAGGCACGTGCGGCCTACTCCATCGGTGGAAGAATCAGAGAGAGAGAAGAGGAAGTGGGAGGGGCAACAAGCAACTTCCTCTAGAAACAGAGTTTGCCTCCTAGAGCAATCACCCATATGCTAATGAGGCATGCTTGCTTTGCTGAATTCCAACAGCATGAAGTAGTGGTACAACTTCAAAAGTAGAGTAATTGCAAACTAACTATTGATGTATTAGAGCAATCTCCGTGTGAAACTAAGCACTGGAAGGAGAGTCGTTTGCACAAGATGGGTGATGAAGAAATATGATAAATAAATAAATAAATAAATATTTCAACCCCTTTTATCAAGTATTCAGTTCTTAGCTGAGAAAAATTTAGTCCTGGTAGAACTGCAGGCCATGAAACACTTGGAGACATCTCAAATGGTAATTTTCCAGGACAAGTTGAACTTATGGCTATGTATGTATGTCAGGTGAAGATACATGAGGATGGGAGAAACTCTTCATCAAGAAGATAACATGATGAAGGAAAATGTAACTTTATAATTTGCTATCATTTATACATTATGATAACTGTACTTTCACAGCTACTTTATGAATAGAGAAATCTTAGAATTAAATCAGATAGATCAGAACTGGTAAATTGCTGACAGGTTTAAAAAAATCAACACTATAGCCTGTAGGGCCCCTGAATGAAACCACTCTGTTTACGTCAGTATATTTTTCTCCAGACACAGGAACAGGAGAAGTGGACATTAACCTGGCTGTGAGGAACAGTCCTTCTGAACAAATGAACTCATGCAAAGCTGACAGGGATTGAAAATGATTGATCCATACTAATGGAGTATCCATCTGTTTGGATTATAATTCCCACAATTCTTGGCTATTAACCATGTTAAAACTATTGGAGTTATTGAAGTTGTGGTCTAAAACATCCGGGCAGGGCAGAATTGCAAACCCCTCATTCAATGTATCTTTGCAAAAAATTGACATTGTGGCATCTTAGATATAACAGCAATTTGCATGCACCAATATGATTTCTTATAAATCAACTGAAAAGAGAAAATGTGCAAAATTTGTTTGCCTTTCTGAAGGCAAAGCCAGTGAATAAGTGGAGCAAACGTAATTTCTTCAGAGATCTCTTTATCATTAATCATCATCATTAATAGCAAGCAAATACTCCTCCAGCTTTCAAAGAGTATATGTCAGAGATAAGCAACCTTTTTTCAGGCCAAGGGTGACATGTGGTCTTTGCATGGCATGCCAGAGCCACAAATCAAAAGTAGGTGGGACTTCATTGATCAGTGGATAAAGATTAATGTGTATTGAAGTCTCCCCCCATTCTCTGCTCTAGCTAACCTTATCTGATTTCTGTGTTTAGCCAAGAACTGCCATTCAGTATAATTAACCAGCTGTCGCATGCTGTTGGAAAAGTCATCCCTGTTTTCTATGTATTAGCAGCTGTAGTTATTGCTGCTGCATAAACAAACATAACTATTCCCTCCAGCGAATACAGTTAACTGTTGGTATTTAATAACAGTCTGCAACATGTTTGCCATATTCTCCAGGGCTGCCTGGGAAAGTAAACTAAGCTTGGCAAAGCATTTTTTCTTATCGAGCATTATCTATAATGTATTGAATATTACACTGGAATATCTAAAACAATAGATATTCCGGTGTAGGTTAAGGATTGATCATCATGGAGAAAATCTATATATGTGGTTGCTAGGAGTCAAAATGACTTCATGGCACATAATCAATCAATCTATCTTTAGCTTCAGTTAAATCCAGGGGCATTGGGGCTTATCATCAGTACTAGTTTCTGAACCCTGGAGCATCTGAATCAATAACTAAGAAGATGCTCTATCAACAACATCACCTACAGAGATGAACATCTTCCATACAGCTAGCACAGTAAATTGGGGCTGGACAGCTATTTTTGTGGAAGGCAGCACTCCATTTGCTGCATGGGGTCATGTGCTATGCAGGATTTCATTTAGATTATATGACATCACAAAAGGGGAGACAGTCTTAAAGACTATACTACTGAATTCAAAGGGTTTTCTATCTCTTCTGTGTCTTGATCCTTCTTAATTCAAGCTTTCTAAGATAAATTTGCTTGTGGCCTTCATGAGTATTACCCGCATCACTTACTGAATGAAAATGATCTGGCTTTTCACTCTGCCTGTAACATTGTTTAGGTATGGACTGACCGGCAGGATTCTCAGCAATTAAAGGAACATATAATAATGCACTGGCAAATGTACTTAACTATATCTTTCCAAAATATAGAAATGCAGGGCACCATAGATAGTTACATGGGCCTGTAGAGTAGGAAATCTCACCAACAGCAACCTAAGTCATGCTATCTCTGTGGAGACACACATTTACAACAGACCTGCTGATTTAAATCGAAGATATGCCACAGTTCTGGGAAACATAACCAGATTATGCAAGTCTGACAGAGTATGTGGAAGTGCTGAAAAAATTATTGTAAAGGTACTTGGGCTGCAACTAGCCACGATTCTGCTTTGGAAAAAAGTGTAGGGTTCTACTTCCAAGGGCAGGACAAAATGATAAAATGCTATTTTGAGGAGATTAGCTTTCCATAGACCAGGACTACATATCCTGTGGATTTGGGTGGTTATGCCATCAATAGTCCAATAAAGACTATGATATAAGCGCCATGACAGGGATCTTGATATCAACAGAATAAAGGCTTTAGCCCATGGTTATTTGTTTTAGCCCACAAAGTTTGTACCTCAGTGTGTTGCCTGTTATTCTACACAGAATATAGCGCCCCTTACCCATGGCCATGGGTGTCAGGGTTCATGTCTATGAATCCTGCCATTGGGATTAATCAAGGCTTAGTGCTTGCATAGTAGTTGGGAGGGGGAATGGCAGTTGAGTGTTATGTCTGCTGCTGGAAGCTAGAGACAGCTCGGCCAAGGTCACGCACCTGCAACGGAGTGGAGCTGGGACCGTTTGCTTCATGAGATCATCGTTGGTGAATTGGCGCGCAGGGGGAAGGGTTAAGAGAGCTTAGTTTGGCGGGAATCAGTATTCAAGTCTTTAGGAGTGCTTCAATGAACATGTATCCTGAATAAAGCTTTATCTGCATTTCAATGAATTGCATGGAGAAGTGTTTATTGGGACATTGTTGTTGAGATCATCACAGAAAGACTTGAATCCACAATCCAGTCGGTTTATCCTGAGGTTACAAGTGGTAACTCCATTTAGTGCCTCCTGAGTGAGAATCGGCTTGTCCAAGCAACTTCAGCATGGAAGAATCTATGGAATGTTTCCAGGCGGAGGAAGGGGAGCAACCAGGCCCCTCTTCAGGTTGGGAAGCGAATTCCAAGGAAGGGAAAAGTGCGGCTGCTGAACCAGAAGCAGCTAAGAAAAAAGCCTCTAAGAAGGTGTCTCGACGGAGTGGCGTAGAGACTACCGAGCTAGCCATGGCACGCAGCCCTAGAGTGGGAGCGGAATGGTCTGTGGGAATTGGAGGCGGCATCCAGGCTGGGATGGGGAAATGCACGGCTAAGCCCAGAGTGACCCAGTCCCAGAGGATGGCTTCACTGGAAGCGAAGACTGCACGTATTGATTTTGAAATGGAGAATATTAGTCACCAACTACAAACCCTTATCCAATCCGTGCAGCAACTGGCCCTGGCTCCAAAGCAGGAAGGGATTCCAGGGGTGGAATTACAACCTAAATTGATGACCACGGCAGCCAAGAGCGGCACGTCCAGTGGAGAGGAGGAGGAGGAGTTCTCTGGACCCGAAATGGAGGTGCCTCAACCGGCCATAAGTGGATTAAAAAGGGGCCAACCTAGGGTGTTCGCCTTGAACAAATTGAAAACAAGATTTGATGGGGACCCAGGGAAATTGGCTTGCTTTATGACCCATGTCAGGGGTTTTATGGAGGAGTTTGAAGAGTCTTTCTTAACGGAAGAAGCCAAAGTAAGGTATGTCTCAAGTTTCTTAGAGGGAGAGGCTGCTTTATGGCTGGTGGCGTTGCATGACTCTAACTCTCCAGATTTATGGACTTTTAATGGCTTTATGCTAGCCTTACGACGCCGGTTTGAAGATACCCTCTCTAAAATGTCAGCCAAAGTGCAATTGCAGCAGCTACGCCAGGGGAACCGATCTGTTGCCGAATATGCAATGGAGTTTAAAAAGCTTATAGGAATGGTCCCAACCTGTCCTGAAGCTTTTCAGGTGGAATATTTCCAGATGGGGCTGAAACCAGAGATTTTAGAGATGGCAGCAGGACGAGGTGATCCTGACACCCTAGAAGAATGGATTCAATTAGCCGGCAGGGCTGAGAGCACTCAATTGAGACTGAGATCGTACCGGAAGCTGCATAGCTCGGGGAAAACCCCTGTGGGACAGCCACCGGCTAAGAAGCTGGCTAGAGCCAATGCTTGGGAAGAGGAAAAGGAACGCAGAGCAAAAAGGGGCTTGTGCTTCAAATGTGGCAGAGAGGGGCATCGCATTAGTGACTGCCCTCAGAAACCCTCTACAGTAAAAGCAAAGCCAGACAGCCAGCTTTCCAAACCATCTAAGCTACAACCACGCAAGGGAACAGCCCATGCTCTGGATGAAAGCAAGATGCGGGAATTGGTTGGGGGAGAGAACGACTCCTCTGACGAAGAATTCATGCAGCCGGCGGAAAACGAGCGATGTCTGGCTTGAAGTGCGCCGTGGGCCAGACATTTGCAGATCGGCACTCCGATCCGCTGGTGAGTGGAGATTGTCCTACCATGCAGGTTAAGATAAAGCTTGAAACTTTGGATGGGAGGGATCAGAACAATTTGATGGCAATGCTGGACTTGGGGTGCTCAAGATGTTTGATGCATCCTGCCATTGTTACAGGACTGAGACTTAAGTTGCATAAGTTAAAAGTTCCCATCATATTTTGTCAGTTGGATGGGTCAGATATGAAAGGGGGTCCAGTAGAATACTATACAGAAGCCCTGAAAATGACTATTGGGATGCATCAAGAGACTGTTAGGTTCATTGTGGCTCCCATTTCCAATCAGCCCATAGTATTGGGGCTCAAATGGTTGAGGGAGCGTAACCCTCAGATTGACTGGGTTTCTGGAGAAATGGAATTTGCAGATGGCTCATATTTGGGAGTTGAGCGGGAAACTGCAGGACTCTGTGTGGTGCGGGAGCTAGCGCAAGCAGCGGTGGCACCGTCAGTGTATGAGGAGGAGGGGGAGATTTTTGTGGAGACGGAATCAGACCAGATGCCCCCTCATCGGAAAACAGACTGTTCTTTGCAATTGGAGCCTGGGGCAGTGTTGCCTAAACCCAAGTTGTATTCAATGACTCATAAGGAACTGCAGGAGCTGAGGAATTTTATAGATAAGAACCTAAAGTGGGGGTTTATTGAGCCATCCACCTCACCCACGGCTGCTCCGGTATTGTTCCGGAAAAAGAAAGATGGCTCCTTAAGGCTTTGTACGGACTATAGGGGGTTGAATGCTATTTGTATTTCTAACCAATATCCGCTACCTTTGATGAAAGATATGCTGGCTCAACTGACCAAAGGGAAAATATTCACCAAGCTGGATTTGAGAGAAGCGTATTTTAGAGTACGCATAAAAGAAGGGGATGAGTGGAAGACCGCCTTCAATTGCCAATTAGGTTGTTTTCAATATAAAGTCATGCCGTTCGGATTAAGGGGCGGGCCTGGAGTCTTCATGAGCTTAATTAATGAGGTTCTGCATGAATTTCTGTACCAGGGGGTATTGGTATATTTGGATGACATCTTAATATACACAGAGACCATGGAGGAACATATAAAACTAGTAAAAGCCGTGCTCAGAAAGCTTTTAGAAAACAAATTGTATGTTAAGTTGTCTAAATATGAATTTCACAAAGAAAAACTGGATTTTCTAGGCTACAGAATATCCCATCAGGGCATAGAAATGGATCCCGCCAAAGTTAAAGATGTGTTGGCGTGGGAAACCCCCAGAACAAAAAAGGAATTACAATCTTTTCTTGGATTTGCAAACTTTTATCGCCAGTTCATTCCCGGGTTCGCCAAGATTGCGTTACCATTAACCGATATGTTAAAAACCAAGAAATCGGCTGATGGCGTATTAGCAAATAAACCTCAACCGAAATTAAAATGGACGCCGGCGTGCCAAACGGCTTTTGAACAACTGAAGCAGTTGTTCACTGCAGAACCCGTTTTGAAACATCCTGATCCAGAACGTCCCTTTGTGATCCAGACAGACGCGTCCAATTCTGCGGTTGTATGCGTATTATTGCAAAAAGACAATAATGATCAGTTAAGACCTTGTGCATATATTTCTCGTAAATTTACTGAGGCTGAACAACGTTGGTTGGTTTGGGAAAAGGAAGCTTTTGCAGTGCGACATGCTCTAGCTACATGGCGACACCTGCTGGAGGGTTCGCCTCATCCATTTGAAGTCTTTACTGACCATAAAAACTTGGAAGCACTTAAAACGCCTCGGAAATTAAATCCTAAACAAATCCGTTTGGCTGAATTTTTCAGTAGGTTTAATTTCACGCTAAAGTATTTGCCAGCTGGGAAAAACTTTTTAGCAGATGCTTTGTCTAGGTTACCACAACATGACACTCAAACAGAACTGGTGGTATCTACAGTAATGTCTCCGCAACAATTGGGATTATCCAACCAGGAGGAGCCTGGTCCTGGAAGTGCTACAGTACCCATACCTGTACAATTGCAAGGGAATGTGGCTCTCACTAGAAGCAAGGCCAAAACACCGAAACCCCCATGTGAACCTTCTCTAGAGAAAGAACTTAGGGCCGCTATAGAGACTGATGATTGGTGGAAAGAGCACAAGCAAACTTTAACTGAGACGAATGGGGTGTGGTGGAACGGAGACAGATTATATGTTCCGGAGACTGTGAGAAAGGCTATTTTACAACGTTGTCATGATAGTAAAATTGCCGGACATTTCGGATTTGTAAAAACTTTACATTTGGTTAGAAGGCAGTTTTGGTGGCCAACTTTGAGGAAAGATGTGAAACAATATGTTTTGTCATGTCATGTTTGTGCTTCCATGAAAAAAGCGCCCGGGAAACCGGTGGGACTGTTGCAAACCGTGGCTGAGCCAACAAGCCCATGGAAACAAATTTCAATGGATTTCATTGTGGACTTGCCAGAGAGTAAAGGCAAGACAGTCATATGGGTAGTGACTGATTTATTCTCTAAGCAAGCTCATTTCATCCCTTGTAAAGGACTACCCTCTGCGGGTCAACTGGCAAAATTATTCATCTTGCACATTTACCGAGCGCACGGCGCCCCCTCGCGGATTATCAGCGATCGCGGAAGTCAGTTTACCGCCAAATTTTGGAAATCATTCCTAAAATTGATTGGAACTGAGCAGGGTCTCACCTCTGGGCATCATCCAGAGGGTAATGGGGCTTGCGAACGACTTAACTCCGTGTTGGAGCAGTATTTACGGTGTTACATTAGTCATCAGCAAGATAATTGGGTGGAGTTGTTACCCTTTGCTGAGGTGGCTTATAATAATGCCGTTCATCAGAGCACTGGGTTTTCCCCATTTAAAGTGGCTACTGGTCAGGATTTTGTACCTATTCCTGAACTACCTGACCCTGCCGTGATTCAACAGACTGATCCTGTACTGGCAGATGAGTGGATTACAAAAATACGATCAAATTGGCCGATAATGTTGAATATATTGCAGGAGGCCAAAAATTCTTACAAAACGTTTGCTGATCGTAAACGGGCTCCAGAATGGCCTTTAGTGGTGGGAGAAAAGGTTTACCTGTCTACAAAACATTTGAAATCTACTCAGCCATCCAAGAAACTGGGGCCTAAGTTTATTGGCCCTTTTCCTATTGTGAAAGTGATCAACCCGGTGGCCGCTCAGTTAGACTTGCCAAAGAACCTTCGTAGAGTACATCCTGTCTTCCACATCAGTTTACTGAAACCAGTTAAACCTGCTCATCAATGGCATCCAGATCCAGTGACACCTCCACCTATCATGGTGGGAGATAACGAACATTTCGAAATTGTGAACATCTTGGACTCCAGAATGCACAGAGGAAAATTACAGTATTTGGTTCAATGGAAACATTTGCCTGTGGGGTTTGAGGAGTGGGTTGATAAGATCCATGTTTCAGCGCCAAGGTTATTGAAGAAATTCCATGACCAATTTCCTACTAAACCTGGTTAACTTCACAATTGTTATTGTTTCTGTTTTTCAGATCTCAGTGCCTCCCATTGTATTGCAGCCTGAAGATTTCTGGAATTGTTCCATGTGCCTTTATGTATACTTGTATTTTTTAACCTTTCTTGTTCTTTGCATACTATTCTTTCTTTTGGAGGGTCGGCATGTCAGGGTTCATGTCTATGAATCCTGCCATTGGGATTAATCAAGGCTTAGTGCTTGCATAGTAGTTGGGAGGGGGAATGGCAGTTGAGTGTTATGTCTGCTGCTGGAAGCTAGAGACAGCTCGGCCAAGGTCACGCACCTGCAACGGAGTGGAGCTGGGACCGTTTGCTTCATGAGATCATCGTTGGTGAATTGGCGCGCAGGGGGAAGGGTTAAGAGAGCTTAGTTTGGCGGGAATCAGTATTCAAGTCTTTAGGAGTGCTTCAATGAACATGTATCCTGAATAAAGCTTTATCTGCATTTCAATGAATTGCATGGAGAAGTGTTTATTGGGACATTGTTGTTGAGATCATCACAATGGGCAACATCCATGTGAACTATTGGGAAATAAGTAGAAATAAGCTCTTTTCTATGATCACAGACAGTAATTATTCCAAGGGCTTGGAAGTATTGCCTCTTAATATCAGCACCAGCAAGGGAATTGTATTGTCTCATAATTTGTTTGCCTCCTTTGGTCTGACAAGAGAATGAGTCTCAGACTATAGACCTTATCCCACAATTTTTTTTTTCATAATAATTTTTATTAAGAATTTTCACAATAATAAAAGATAATATAAAGTAAAATTAAAGAAAATAAATTAAAGAAAAAGAAGAAAAGGAAAACTCACCGCACCTCACAGGGTTGTTGTCGTGGGGAAAATAGGAGGAGGAAGGAGTATTAGGTATGTTCCCCACCTTGACTTATTTATAAAAATAATAAAGGCAGGATAAAAAATCTAAAAAATAAAAATAAAATAAATATATTGTTACAACAGTAAACAGTTACAATTCTATATATAATTATCTAATACAAACATTATGCAGATGTGTGTGTGTGTGTTTGTATGTATGTGTATATATATGTGTGTATATATATATATATATATATATACTGTATATATATACACATACATACATACTGTGTGTGTGTATGTGTGTGTGTGTGTGTGTGTGTGTGTGTGTGTATATATATGTGTGTGTGTGTATATATATATATATATATATATATATATGTATATATATATATATATATATACACACACAGTATATTTCTAATAAATTTATATAACTATCATGCTTTTTTTTAACCTACTGTATTTTGCACAAACGAGTCCCATATTTTATTATACTTGTCCATACAAAGTGTACGTCTATAGGCAATCTGCTCATAGGTGGCAAGTGTATTCAGATTTTCAATCCATTGAGTAAATGGGGCCATACATTTATCTTTCCAATGCTGCAATATAAATATAAGCTGCAGAACAGGCAGTTCAATAATTTAAACACCTGGATGAAAGAAGTCATTGCAGCAGCTGAAACCACAGCTCAGGTTCCTATTCATTTATAGGAATACCCCACACAAGGTAGCTGAAAGTACTCCTGCAGAACTACTCCAAAAATGGTAATCCCATTGTTGATTGGATTTACCTAAATCCTCCTTGGCCCGTGCTGTGGAGAAGCATCAACAGGCATATGAGCCTATTTAACTGCTTACAGATAAACTGCACAAGTTCCACCTTCTCACTACTTCTCACTACTTCCAGGGAGATCTGCACCACATGGCATTTCCATCAGAGGAACCTCATATAGGGTGATCTACTGCACCTTCCCACTGTAGCTTATATGTGGTCTATGGTCCATAAAAAACTCCCTCTGCACTAGGCCAAATAAAACTGATCAGTCACAGACTGCAACCTACCAGGTTCCTGATAATCCCTTCTGTGTGTTTTGCATTCCCAAGAAAGTAGGAAAAACAAAACATCTGTAGAATCCCCATTGGACCACCAAAAATGGGCCACCATTGCTCTGAAACTTAGGTAATAAGTTAGGCAGGGCAGCCACAGTCCAGAAGCTTCTTACTTAAATCAAAGGGAAATAGAACTTATGCTGTCTATTTAGTATTTTCATGTTTAGAACAAGTATTTCCCAAGAATCCAATTTAACACATTAATAATCAAATTTAAACCTTCAATGGCATATAACTAATTTATTCCTTTATCATGAGTTTTTCATTCTCTGAAAATATGATGAGCACCTTTCACCTATGCAAATGCAATCTGAAATGGAATGGGAAAGAGAGAGAGAGAGAATAGCATGAATGTGTGCATGTGCATGAGAGTGGTCTGTCTTATTTGTCCAGAAGGGAATTGCAGGACATGAATCAAATTCCAAATTATTTTTTATTACTTCATACATAGACATGAATCAATGAAAGCCCATAGGGATTGAACTATCTGCTTTTCTGCACCCTTATGTGATTGTTATTGATAATAACTAAGATCACAGTTTCTTTATACATGGAAGAGAAGATACTTACTTTATGAAATCCCAGTGCAATGCAGATAAGCCAATGCAAAGGGAACGACAGATGCTTCCCTACCCCCTACATGAGATTTGCCATGCATGAAGTCATTCTGGCATGAGATGTGAGCTCATACAAAAGGAAGCATCTCCAGGGACTCCACCACCACCACCACTCCTCTCCAGTGCAATATAACACACAGCTCTGGGACCTTATGATTAGCTAAAAGTTACTGTATTGGATTAAATGTATCCTTCTTTGTGACATGAAAAACATACGGTACTAGGCAACAGCTTTGATCTACCACTCTCATCTTTTTTTCCTTCATATGGTTGGTGACTTGCGTGCACATACAAAATGTATAGACACCGATACACACAAATAAAAAGGTAAAGGTACCCCCCCCGCACATTTGTGCAGTCGTGTCCGACTCTAGGGGCCGGTGCTCATCTCCGTTTGTTAGCCAAAGAGCCAGCGTTGTCCGAAGACGCTTCCGCAGTCATGTGGCTGCATGACACGCGCGGAACGCTTTTACCTACCCACCGAAGTGGTACCTATTCATCTACTTGCATTTGCATGCTTTCAAATTGCTAGGTTGGCAAGAGCTGGAGCTAGTGCAGGAGCTCACTCCGCACGCAGGGCTAGGGATTCGAACCTCCGAACTTGCAATCTTCCGATCAACAAGCCTGGCATCTTACCCGCTGAGCCACCACGCCCCTTTACACACACATAGACACACCTCTTTCATCAGCAGTAGCAGCATGACCTACCACAGCATGTCTAGATGGTTAAGAAAAACAGGATGAGTTGTCCCTGCATGTTTCCTGTCTTATATCTAGATAAGCATTATATACAAGAGATAGGATTGGCTTCCTCTCTGTTTTTATGCAAATAGATATCCTCTTTTTTATATAAGGTCATACTAGACATCTTAAATCTTTCACTTCAACTCTCCAGACAACTGGGGGTGGGGGGAATCAGTTGTTTTCTATATCTTCTATATTTAAACAGTTTTTTTTTAATGGATAAAGAAATAAAATTTCTTTGGGATTATGAATTACCGGATTACAGAGAACCCATTCAAAATCATTGTTGGGAAAAGGCAGTACAAAAGTGTGGTAGACCAGACAAACTAAATAATTAGTTCCAACTAAGGTTTATGGAACAGAGTAAATGGGCTGCAATCTGGGAAATAGTTCAGTGAAGGCAAGTTCTGTCCCTCACCACCCACGGTAAAGTCATCTCATCCCCTCTCCTCCTCTCATCTACATCTCTTAATACTGTCCCTCAGTGCATCCCATATAATTCCCCCTGGGAACTGTACACCACTCAGAGTCAGTTTCAGTTGAAGCACCTTATAAGCCTTGGAAGGATAACATAATACATCATAACAACACAATATATTGAATGGCTTTGCTTCAGTAGAGAAAGAATAGCTTTCCAACATATGGAAATGTTGGAGTATGAACAAAACTTCTTCCTTCTTTTGACACAGTGTGGTCCAGTTTCTATTATCAGGAACTCATAGATGGAAGAAATATATCTTTGCGCACAAAGAACATGGAAAGCAACCATGCTTCCTGGTCAGATAGGGTGGCATGCTCTAGGTTCCTTCCTTTAAAGGTTGTCATCTAGTGGGACCTAGGAAGTACACTTTCTCAGTAATGGCCCCCACCCTATGGAACACCCCCTCCCCTGAGATCCAGCACACCCCTGCCGTTCTAGCCTTCTGGAGGACATTAAAAAGCTGGCTCTTCTCCCAAGCATTGGGATGGAGTGAATCTGGAGCCCAATGATTGGGGAGTGTTGCTTTAGGGCACCAGGTGCTGGTGAGGGGATGTTGGTTTTTTATTGTTTATTATGTTTTTTTTTAAGAGAGCCTATTTGGTGTAGTAGTTAAGGCATCAGGCTAGAAACCCGGAGACCGTGAGTTCTAGTCCCACCTTAGGCACAAAGCCAGCTGGGTGACCTTGGACCAGTCACCTTCTCTCAGCCCTAGGAAGGAGGCAATGGCAAACCACTTCTGAAAAACCTTGCCAAGAAAACTGCAGGGACTTGTCCAGGCAGTCTCCAAGAATCGGACACGATTGAATGGATTAAAAAAATATATTATGTTTTTATTGTTGTTGCTGTGAGCTGCTCAGAGTTATGGTATATAAGATGGGTGGCTATGTAAGTTTCCTAAATAAATAAATCAGCACAACACAAATTGAACAGGCCTTGTTCAGTACTGTATTTCTGGTCACTGTCAGCTGTTGCATTGTATTGAATTGGGAGATTGCATATCTAGCTACACTTCTGAGGGGAGAATCAGACTGCTACCTTGAACTCATATAAAGAAGATGGTTTCCCTAGCAACCATGTTCAGTAGAAGAAAGCATGGTTTCCAAAGAACAAGAGAACAGATTTCCACATAATGCCAAATGTTACTGCATTCTCTTAAGCAGGAAGTCTTCCTTGGGCCTTTGTAAAAAATGAAACTAGCATGGGCCTGAACAAGATTAACTTTGAACACGATTAACTGTTTGGGGTATGCATCTACTTTACATTATCATATCATACATAGCCAATCAGCTGCATAAATATGTGTCGGAGTGTTCCTTGGAGCCTGTGGTTTAGTTTTACTGAAATATTTGTATTGAGGTTAGTTTTGTTGTTGTTATTTCTATCACAGTTGCCAATTGTTTGTTTATATATTTATTTATTTATTTATGTTGTTTGCTGATTTGTTTAAGATGGACTGCCATATAAATTAAATAAATAAATAAATAATACCGGTTGTTCTAAGGCCACTCTAATTCATAGCTACTGTATATAAAGATTTGAAGCAAGGTCTCCTTAATCCAATCTCAATGCTTCATCAATTGCAACCCACCTGTGTTCATTATGGGGCATATTGGGGACAAATGAAAATTGGATGCATATTAATCAGCTGTAAAAGCAAGCAACAAAATGAAAATTAAGGTAACATATTAATGGCATGTTAGCTGTAAATTGTACCAAAGAGCCTTCAAAAGTTAAAGACAACCTCAAGTCAAATTCAGCTCCTGGTGTCTGCATCCATGCAGTTTTCCTGGCAGAATTATAGAAGTGGTTTGTCATTGCCTCTCCTAGGTATGTTTTTCCCATCTTTTAATCTAGCCACAGCCTTGAAATTTTCAGGTTGTTTCCCATACTAGTACTAACCAAGGCTAGCCCTGCTTAGCTTCCAAGATCAGCCAAAGTCAGCTAGGTGTCACCACTTGCTGAGGCCTAAAACCCTTTATATGTCATAAATTCCTCCTTCCCAGTACTGTTTTCAGTGTTGCATTCATACAGTATAATACAGCAATACTTCATTCCTACTTTACAGATAGAGGCCATCATATATTTTTAATGCTTACATAAGCATTAGCCACACATAAAGCACATATTGTAGTTGAGCCATGAGGGCATGAGTGACTGTCTGAAGGGTCTCCCGATCCCAGAAAGGGTGCAAATGGCACACCTGATGAAGCTGTTCAATGGCCTTCTTGGCCAAAACTGCCACCTGCTCATCAAGCAGTGTGAGAGTTTGGCCACGAGGCGGGCCACTTACCTGTCTGCCGTCCGATCCGGAAGAGTCCGATCTGGAAGAGGAGCCAGCCCCCGGAGGCAGCAGGCTTGGCGCGAACCCTGTGGAAGAAACAGAGACGCTGATTGACAGAGGCTCAGAAGGAAGGACACCTCCACCAATCAGCACGCGCCAAAGGAGAGCAGAGAGGCGGGCCGAACAACACGAAGCCCAATTGGCCCCTGCTTTCCAAAGGCACGAAAAACGAAATAAAAGACCGGCGCGACTTACCTCCATTGCCAGAGACAACCTTTCTATCCGCTCCACGCCAAAGCCGCCAGATTCCGCCCCGGACCCTGCTCCCTAGCCTTGCCTTGCTGCCGCCCCGGACCTCAAGCTAGAGCCCTGTCTTGCTGCCATTCCGGACCCCGTTGACGAGCCCAGCCCTGCTGCCGCACCGGACCCTGCCTCTTCGCCTCGCCTCGTCGCCGCACCAAGCCCTGGAAACAAGCCCTACCTTGCCACCATGCCTAGCCTCATGCCCAAATCTCCGCCTGTCGTCGCGTCTCCGCCCTGCAAGAGTCCAGTCCCGGAACGCTCTTCAGAGCCCTTCTTGCTTCCTGTGGAAGAAACCAGCACCGGGGTAAGCGCCGCTGCTTTGCCTGCTTCTTTCCCAACCGCCCGAGCTACCGCTGCACCATTGCCCTCTGCCCCGGACCCAGCCGACGCCGGTCACCAGTGGGTTGCCTTTGTCGGGCCCCGGTCTACCCAGACGGCCACGAGCCCAGACCAGCAGCCAAGCCCAGCCGACGCCGATCACCAGTGGGCTGCTTTCGTCGGGCCCCGGCCTACCCAGACGGCCACTAGCCCCGACCAGCAACCGAGCCCAGCCGACGCCGGTCAACAGTGGGTTGCCTTTGTCGGGCCCCGGTCTACTTCCAGCCCCGACAGCCAAGCTAACTCCATGCCCGCGGTCACCTTGCCGGTCTCCTCCGGATCGCCACCGGCTGTAGCAGCCACCACAGCGCCTGCGCCCTCTCTGGTCCTCCCGGTTAGGCCAGGGATGTTCTCTGAACTGGTTGTGGTACAGCCTGCAGGAGAAGAAGAGGACATTATAAATTGGGCTGCTCTTGTAACTGTGTAAATAAAGTTGTTTTTCAGTGTCCAGTCCGTGTCCAGTCTTAGTCGGAACAGGACAAGCAGGAGCTGTGAGTCCATAAAGACCCCAAGATTGTGTACCACTCTTGAATGAGGAAGTGCAACCTCATCCAAGATTAAAGTTGGAATCTCCCCGGATCTAGGTGGCCCTAGTATCCACAGCTTGGTAGGATTGAGCTGGAGATGGTTCCTCCCCATCCAGGCCTGTACAGCCTCCAGGCACAGTGACAGGACTGCAACAGCCTCACTTGGCCAGCCTGTGGCTGAAAGATATATTTGGGTAACATCAGCATACTAATGATACCAAACCCCAAAACAGTGGATAACCTCACATAGTGGTTTCATGGAGACCTTCACACACTGGGTGACCCTGCTGGGAATATATACTCCTAGCATACACTCCTGGTATTCTTCACTCATCCCTTATTTCAAGGGCTTCTCTCTGTGTGTGTCTCATCTTTAGGCATTTTTCTGCAAGGAAATGAAACTCTAGTGTGAATATAGTGTGAATATTCATTAAACATAGATCACCTCTGCTTAGATACCGAACAGATTTTTCTCCCCTTCTAATTTTTTTCTTTTTTCTTTTCCCTCCAACCAAAACCAAGTTATAAAGCAGTGTCTAAATCACAGAGCAGGGAGAAAATGGTTGCCTTGGCAGCAAAGTTGAACCAATCAGCTGCACAAACTCTCCAGAGACCATCTAATTTGTGCAGCCTATAGAAGCAGGAACAGGTGGCTAAATTAGTGTGTGCCAGACAGATGAGAATTATAGTACATGTATACTACAGGATCTCCTTTGACACTTTTTGTTAACAGTTGGCTGCCTATAATATATTCCCAGGGAATGGCATGAGATATAAAAACTAGAGATGTACCAAAGCCGAGGAATTCCTGTTTTGTTAGTGGTACAATCCACAGATGCTGCTGCCTTGATTTCAGCACTCATTTGCAAGCAGCCTTTTCCAAAAAGAAAATCACCAAGAGCCTTAAAACAAAAATCAGGTCCTCTGACTCAGGAACAAACAATCATTTTACTAAAAGCCAAAGCTGTAACCACAAGGGAGCAGATTTTTCGGCAGAGGTCCCCTGTCCCAAGGCATTAGCATCAAGTTCAGAAGGTTAAGCACAACACTGATTTACATAGGAGATCTGCAACAGCATTTACAGCATCCAGTGCTCTTGTTTAATATCCCAGCCAGCCAACTGACATCTCCCTTTTCTGTATGGATGATGACATTTTGATAAGTAACACCCCTTGCATCCAAACAGAACGAGGAACAAAAGAAATGAAAGCACATCAATATATTCTCCTAAAATCAAACAAGCAACAGCGTAAACATTCTGAAGGCAACCAAAGCCATGAATGCCACATTGAAAACTACTTCTGTAGTTATTTGGGGAGATGGAGTCACCCACATTTTCCTTCTTATCTATGTATGGTTATAAATTAAGTTAAATTAATAAATTAAATAAATTAAATAAATTAATAAATTAATAAATTAAATTTATAAATTATATATATAAATATATATATATATGGAAATTATAAATTATAAATATATATATATAAATTATAAATTAAATAAATTAATAATTTATAAATATACCTATCCATCAGGTATGGGAGCCTGCTTGTAGTACATAAACATCATTGCAAGAAAAATAGAACATAGTGACTGGCATACTAAAGGACAAAGAAGCAGCCCACATGGCTGCAATAGAGGCATAATAAAAGCAGTAATTCTTCAGTCAAATCATTACTCTCTAATCAATTGGTGAAATGGACATCACAGCAAATATGAAGGAAATTGAACACACTTAAATTTAAAATGCATTTATCAATAAGTTTAAATAGAGAGTAGAGTTACGGGTAGGGGGTTATTATTATTTCTTACACATCAGGAAAATGGTTTCCCATTTTTTTATTTCTTGTTCTATAAACTTTTGAATTGAGAAAGGGTGAAGTACAGTTCTTGTCAGACTGTATTTAAGCTACCCTCAATAACTAAAGCAGTAAAAAGGACAAATTTCCAATTTAGTTGCCATGTCCCTCACGCAGAGAAGAGGGCAAAGAAGAAGCCATGAGTATTCAAGAAGTAGATAGGAATTCAAAGTTGGGTCACAGGATCATGAACATGGATTACCTAATCATTCCTAGGCATTCCTTGTTTCCTTTTTAATTTATTTATAGCTGCAGCGGGTGATGCAATAATGTCACACTAGTGGATATCATGAAATCCATGTGGTTCCCACCCTGTTGATGTTCCACAAGCCCTGGAATACCTGGTTGTTCCCCCAGGCCTTGGGTTAAGATGGATGAAGCCCCTTGTTGGATAAGTTTTTGTTCATGTTTTTGTACAGAGCGACTGTATCCCACCTTGTTTTGTTCTGTATTGTGTTTTTATTCTTGTGAGCTGCCCAGAGTTGGTTTGGAGTCCAGTGGCACCTAAATTGAATTAAATAAATAAACAATATGGCACAAATTTGTTTACTTTTCCGCAGAAAACCAGAAGGAAATCATGTCTTTGTTGATGGGTAGTTCACTGTCAAACTTCAGCAGAGCAATCTATAGATCTCCAGGCACCAGAAAACAGGGATTTGGGAGTGACCTGTGAGTTACAGGCCATGGATTGCCCACTCATAGTTTAGCATTATGTGTCACTTCCATTTGTTCAGCTCACCATGGTTACAAAATTCTGATTTAGTATGTATGAACCCAACTGATTTTATTTTAAAAATGTAGTGTCTCTTTAACAAGGCTACTATATAGGACTTAGAAAAGATCAATATTAGCCATTACACAGTGAGTTCCAGTGTAGGAGAAGGGGAGATTTTAAAATCTTGTTAAAACTGTAATTTAAGGATCTGTTGCTCCCACCTCTAATTCTTGCTTTCATTGACTTTAATTAGCTAGAATAACAGTCCAAATTATATTTAGCTTTCTTGTATACTCAACACTGCCTAGTTGATCCACTGACCAAGGGATCATTTAATCTGCCAAGGAACTTTAGCAGACCTGTAATCCAAGCATTATAGAATATATGGGAAATGTTCTAGGACAAAAAAGGGAACACCTATGCTTCACTAAATGCAGCACAGTTCTAATTGCCTGTTCCTCAAGGTGCTAAACTGGAACAACTTCCACTCTTTATTCTCCCAGTTCCATATCAAAACAGTGAATGATTTCTCCCCTGCCCTGCCCTTACCTTTTCTTCTTTTGCATATTTTATGGTGCTTACATATAGACCATTGGCCAGATCTAAAAAGCCTTACTGTTGCTGAATACGTGAAATGAAGGGGTGGCCAAGAGTACATCTATTATCTTTGTACGGTTGCATACTGAAGAGAGGGAAAAGGTACTAATCAACCTTGTTTGGATGCCCCGATGAAAGATTCATAGAAACCCAAGGGATATACCAGGAGGCCTTGCTCAACAGTCACCCATGCCTTAGCCACCTTCTGTTTGGATTACTGCAATGCACTCTAAATAGGGCTGCCTTTGAAGACCATCTGAAAGCTGCAACTGATCCAGAATGCAGCAGCACATGCAGTTTTGGGTACCCCGCAGTTCACCCAATTAACACCATGTAGGGCTTTGAAAGGTGATATCCAGCACCCTGAATTGTACCCAGAAAGCAACTGGAAGCCCTAGATGGCACAGGGCCAGGTTTCTTGCGGGACCGCCTCTCCCTGAGGGTATCAGCCTGTCCTACTGGGTTAGATAGGGTGGGCGTGCTCCAGGTCCCCTCCCTTAAATGTTGCTATCTGATGGGACCTCGGACGCATGCCTTCTCGGTGGCCGCATCAGTCCTTTGGAACAGCCTCCAGCGGAGATCAGAGGGATCCCTACCCTTTTAGCCTTCCAGAAGGCTGTGAAGACCTGGCTCTTCCCCCAAGCATTGGGCTAGGATGGGAGGGTTGAGCTGTGAGGATGTTTGGTCTGGCCTCTGGGGGGAAGGGTATGTTTTTAACTATGTTTTATGGATTGTTGTGAGCCATTGTCTGAGATAGGCAGCCATATAAGTCCTGTAATAATAATAATAATAATAATAATAATAATAATAATAATAATAACAACAACAACAACAACAACAACAATAATATAATCTGATAGGCCAACTGTTTTCTCATTAACATCATGATATCTAAGATAAATTTAAAAGATTCCCTTACAAAGGTACAATCTCAGCAGAATGTCTTACAGTGAGAAAGAGCTGGTCAGTAGGAGAACAGAAGGCTAAAGTATTAATTGAACAGTATGTTTCCATCACTGAAAGGCAAATTGCTACCATGAGAAAGTGCATGATGGTCATTTCTGCCTGTTCTCACAGTACTGATTTAGAACTCCCAGCTGAGAAAGCAGCTGCACAAAGCAAGGAGTTGCTGAGCATTGCGGGAGGTCCTGTATTCTAATACTGCTCAACCAAATTAATGGTTTCTTTCAGTCATCATTAACCAAGCCAGCAACATAAAGCATTTTCTTCTGTAGTTGCATACTACAGAGTTTAATTTGGCCTTTAAAAGACTGAGGAATCTGGCATTGACTCCAATTTATTTATTTAATCATTTATTTATATGTATTTTCCAGACAAGGTTAGGTACTTATTTCAAGTAGAAAGTAAAACAACTACTGGGGGAGGTGTTTTCAAAAGGAAAGATAAGTTTCACAAAGGCTCATTCTTAGGCTAAATAGATGGATCTACCCATATTGCCAACCTAGCAATTAGAAAGCATGCAAATGCAAGTAGATAAATAGGTACCACTTCGGTGGGATGGTAACAGCGTTCCGTGCTTGTCATGCTGGCCACGGAAGAGTCTTCGGATAGCGCTGGTTCTTCGGCTGAGAAACGGAGATGAGCACCGCCCCCTAGAGTCGGACACGACTGTGCAGGGGAAATCCTTTACCTTACCTTTACCCATATGCTTGGATATAGGAGGCTTAATCCTTTCAATTGTAACTTTTTAATGATTTAAATTGCACCCATGCTTCCAGCCTGCTACTTTCTTGGAATGTGCAGGCTTCAAAAGTAATTCTGAAGAAGTGCTTCAGTCCGTAGTATCTCTCTGCTATTCATTAAAGCAGACAATCTTTTTTCAAGTTTCCAAACCAGCCTGAAGAACAGTTGTGGCTGCTTTAAGCATCACATCTGAATTGAGTCCTTAAAGCAGCCACATCTTTTTTTTCCCACCTAACACAGAGTCACTTACTTCTTTCTAATCATTTTTGAAAAATGCTGAGCCCTTCCACTTCTGGGGGGGAGAGGAAGTGATGCAATGTGCTTCATGATGCAGATTTCTCCCTCTTACATACTTGTGTGCAATGCTATGATGGAAGTACAAAAGGACAAAACTTACACGGCAACACCCATTCTGTCATCTTAGCATCAATGTGATTCAGAAGAGACACCTATAGGAAGAAAGTGCAACACCAGATAACATACAATATACAACCGTATATATACTGCCAGGGAAATAACAGCATCAGTGAGGCAGGAACAAAGATTTAGATCAGGAAAACAACATTAGACAAAGGGATTTTAAAAACCTAGCATACAATCATCCCACTCTACTTACCCAACTGTTCGTTCAACGTAAAAAGTAGAACCTTCAATCCTAGATTTCCATTTATTTCATCAAACTGCATTTGTAGCTCCTTTAAATCCTTCCAATGGATTAACATATCAATATTATACTTCATGCAGGCGGTGCGGTGGCATAACGGTTAAGACTACTGACTGTTGAACGAAAGAACGGCAGGTCGGCAGTTCAAGACCCAGAAGCACCACGTAATGGGGTGAGCTCCCATTCTTGCCCAGCTCCTGACAACCTAGCAGTTCGAAAGCACATAAAAATGCAAGTAGATAAATGGGTACCACTCCGGTGGGAAGGTAACAGCGTTCCGTGCTCCTTGGCATTTAGTCATGCTGGCCACATGTCCACGGAAGCGTCTATGGACAACACTGGGTCCCTCGGCCAAGAATCGGAGATGAGCGCCACCCCCTAGAGTCGGATACGACTGGAAGGGGAAACCTTACTTATTATACTTCATAGAGTTTAAATGTTTATAACATAGAGCAATCTTGCATATGTGTCATCAGAAATAAGGCCCTCCTGGGTTGATTCCCAGCCATTTTTACTTAGCACAATATATGAAAACAGTTTTCAGCTGTTTGATGGCAACCCAGGTTTCTAGAGTCTAGAATGCTATTACATGTCAAAAAAGTAGTTCCACCTTGAGAATTTGCATATTTAATTATAGTAAAATGAGATCAAATCATTGCCTTTTCAAAAAAAATTCATCACACCTTATCTTATAACCCTTGAATTCTAAATAATTGAAAGAGCCATCTTCTGATTCCATTTCTATGTAATGGAAGGTGTTATTTACAGGCTTGATGTAGATATACTTCCCTAATTCATATTACCTGCTTTTCTAGCCTACTCTAATCATGATCTAAAAAATGGTTTCCATTGGTTTAAGCCTATCAAGAGAAGACAAGCAAACAAAAAAAATTCTTAGCAGATGTAATGCTAACTTAAAGATGAACAGCCCCCCCCCCCATGATTCTAATGATTCCGCAGTCTGAAATTCTGAATGATATTCCAGCTTCTGCATTTATAAACTCCTGTTTATTGTACATCTGCAGACTTCCTACTAAAAGGGAAAAAAGGTTGTATAGCTATGTATTTTCCATTTCATATCAGATTATTTAAAAGCTACTGACTGCTGTTATTACACTTGTGCAGAACTCTTCAATTATGCCATTAGATGAGGGAGGGGAAATGGGATGGTATGTTAGGGACTGATATTAGTCTTTCACACACAGACTGGCACAGGCTTAATTCTTCCTTATAAATAAATTCAACCAAGAGAGAGGCATGATAAAGAAGCAGCACAAAAGAGCTGACAACAAGCTCCTCCTTTTATTCATACTGTATGTCCTAAGCAGTCCAAGAAGTACTAATTATTCCAGTCGCTTATGGAAACTTAAAGACAAATGATAAAAATACCACAGTTTTTCCATATATTTTTTTCACGCTTGCATGTTTCTAGTACAGGATAATTAATATTAAAATCAATTTCAGAAATTACCCCTACACATTCCCCGCTTTGCTTAAGCCACGTTTGTTTGTTACTAATGTATCCCTGCAGCTTGTCCAAGTACCTCTGACTAACAGCTATCCCATTTATCCCATGTCATCTTACATCAGCTCTGTGAAGTAGAACAGATGGAGAAATGAAGGCTCACCCCCTTCAGAGATTTGAACCCATGCCTTCTCAGTGTTCCTTCAGCACACTGTTCAGTGTACCACTCTGGTACTAATCAAAAGCAACCATAATGGTAATCTACACTCTGCCCTCGATGGACAAAAGTAACACTTAATACAAACCATATTAACAAACTCACTCAGAGCTTGCTATGTAACAAATGCTGGCCAGTGTACCTTAAAATGTATTAGCTGAAAGCCCGGCTGTTTACTTACAGACACATTTTCTTCTGATTGTTATACCCATTTATGCATCTCTACTCAAAATTATGTCTCACTGAATTCAGAATGCAGTTTCTAATACCGAGAGTTCATACTGTTTCAGAGAGTTCCTTTGCCCACGTTATCAATGTCCTTCTCAGTATACTAAATGTCTAGATAATAGATTTTCTGGTTGTATATTTGCTTTTTGTGCATATTTTTTGTTTAATTAATTTTTTGCACAGCACACAACAAATAGCAGGAAAGCAACAATGGGTCATCAACATTTTCCTTGTTTCATCAATAAACAGGCACTTCCAAGCTGTTTGTTGCAATGCCTTTGCTTGCAGTTGACAAGTCCATCCTGGTTACCTCTTTGCCTGCCTCCTACAGCTTCTTCCCATTATACCACAGTACCATTTGAAATCTGGCACCATCTGTCTAGTGGTACCTGGTTTCATTCCATTTAAACCTTGGTTTTCCTCCCTGCTCAGTGTTCGTTTAGTTTGAGGGACATTTCCATCTGGCTCTATGCTTCAAAATGTCAGTGCAGGGTGACCCCAAAATAATGTTCTTCCCTGCCTCCATAGCATACCAAGAGATTCTCTTCGATTGATTCAATTCTCTTCAATTGATACCAAGAGATCTCAAATAAGGTCACACTTGGCTTTTCTTTGGGTCTATGTGTCACACAGCCTGTTCTGGTCTCCCAGAATGAATCTGCTGTCTCAAATGTAGTGGAGGAAATTATCCTACTGCCAGCATTGAAGAAAGGTTCAACTGCATGTGAATTGGGACAAGGCACATCTTGTCTTTTGTTGCAGACAATAGAATAGATTGGGCTGGCCTATACAATATAAGAATGTTCAGTGCACTGTTGCTTAATCTTAAGGCATTTGGAACGTTTATAATTCATAGAATGTCTAATGGCAAAATATGATGTTGTAGTTAGCTGCTATTTGTAGTGTCCCAGTTATAAAACATAAACTACAAACCTTCAAGACAAAGAACAATTTGAATAAGATAATTCCAAAAGCTATTTATTCTGATGATTTTCCTATATGAGAAAAGGTAAAATGGCTTTTTAAAGAATGCACTGTGCTCTTCAAAATAAGGGATAATTTACAAAAAAGTTCTTTTTCTACTGATCTCACTAATGGGAGGGTGGTTGATAAACTCATCTGAAACTTCATTCTTGTTTAAGCTCCGTATGGCTAAAGAACTGTCCTATTCAAGCCACACTATAAGACTGTAATTCTTAAGAAGGCTGAAGTGAATTTTGAGCAGCAGATTCCAGCTTTACAGAACATGATAGATTACCAAGGGAAAGCAGAAATGTATCCCAAAAGCTCCATCTCCACTGATTGATTTTATCCCTCGGCTAAGTCTAATAACTTCCAGAGTCCCATCCCAGCAGTGGCTTCACAGAGATTTTGCCTTTGTACTGCAGGGCATCACTGAATGAGTAACAGTGGGCTCCTATGTATATTTACTTTGAAAAAAGAACATTTTACTTTAATGGGGCTTACTTTCATGTAAGTCTGCATGTTTGCATCCTTAAGGTTGAATTCTCAGCCTTCTCCAATTTGAACCTTACAAAAGTGGACAGCTTTAGCAGGCAATGTTTGGAATCAATCCAGGCTCCTCACCTGCTAATTCAAGGGCTAAAACCTAGGGCACAGTATGAATGACTAAGGAGTAGTGGGCACTTTTTTAAATATTTCCTCTATCACATCAGCTTGCTCAGTTTTCAGTCACTGAATATATACATCAACAAGTTGCAATTCTAATCAACTTGACTTGATGGCCTTGATTTAAGATGCCTTAACTAGGTTTTGTGGACACACTTCTAAAATAATTCAGAGGAAGTGCTTTGAACCTCACACAAATACAGTACTTCTTTCTTATTCATTAAAGCAGCAAGTCTTTTTTCAGCTTCTGGTTAGCTCTGAAAAATGGTGGAGCTTCTTTAAGGAATTAAAAAGTCAGCGCAGCTCTTGGAACAGCCATACCTTTACTTCAGGCTGATGTGGGGGGGAAATATGACAGACTGCCTAACACAGAGTAACTGTACTCCTGAGAGGATCAAAGTGTTTCTTCCAAATCATGTTCAAAGCACCACAGCCTAGTGGTCTCCCCTTTAACTCTAGGTCCATTGTAACTTATATTTTAAAGCAGGGGTGTCCAACCCGTGGCCCATGGGCCGCATGCGGCCCTGAACAGTTAGCAATGCGGCCCGGCCCAGTCCAGAATGAGCCTCCTGTCCCCACCACCATGCCAGACTACAGAAGAGGTTGGCATGGCGCGAAAGGGGAATCCGAGCCAGAGCTGCCGATTGGAGGCAGCCCGGAAGAAGCCCCTCAACCAATTAGCATGTGGCAAAGGAAGGCAGAGAGGTGTGAAATTCAAAGATATAAAGGGCCAGCACAGCCAGTCATTACCGGCTGCCTGCGCGTGCCGAAGAGAGCTACCCCCGTGCCACATGTAGCCCTGGACCTGAGCCAAGGGCTGCCGACCCCGCCGACTCCTCCTCTGCACCAAGTCCTGCTGCTACCGCAGGAACCCTTCCCGGCGCCAGCCCAGCTCTTGCCTTGCTGCCGGTTCCTGCCCCGTGTCCTGCCGCCGCCACAGAATCTGCTTCGGAAGCCTGTCCAGCCTTTGCCTTGCAGCTGGTTCCTGCCCAGAGCCCTGTTATATATATTTATAATATACTATATAATATAATATATTATAAATATATATATTTATATATTATATATATAATATATAATAAATATATAAATAAAATATATAAAATATGTTATATTTATATTATATATTAAAATATATGCGGCCCAAGACAATTCCTCTTCACTCAATGTGGCCCAGGGAAACCAAAAGGTTGGACACCCCTGTTTTAAAGTATGTTTTCTCTTTCTTTCTACAAATATTTGTTCATAGGACACGGTGGCTCAACAGGTTAAACTGCTGAGCTGTAGGCTGCAGATCAGAAGGTCTGCAGTTCGAACCCCGTGCAATGAGGTGAGCTCTCGTTGCTAGTCCCAGCTCCTGTCAACCCAACAGTTCGAAAGCTTTGCAAGTAGATAAAAGGGTACCACCTTAAGTGGGCTAATTTGCTGGCGTCCTGTCGGGAAGTCGGCACCACCGGAGGAAAGGATCAGAGGAAGATCGAATGGCGGAAGTGACGACGGACCCGGATGCAACAGCTACAGGACGTCAGCAGCCGGCTCAAGGCATCCTGGGAATTGTAGTCCAGATCCTGGAAGAGTTGGTTCCCTTACCCCCTCCCCTCACAGGCGGTGAAAATGGTGATTTGTAAAAATTGTATAATTAATGTATATATATGCTTGTAAGCCGCCTAGAGTCCTCCATTAGGGAGGGGATAGGCGGGGTATAAATACCACAATAGATAGATAGATAGATAGATAGATAGATAGATAGATAGATAGATAGATCAATAACAGTATGCCCTTGGTTTTGACCATTTTATTATGTACAATGGAGGCTGCTTGGTGCTATTTTATTTTACAGAGTTCTGCTATGAGTATTTAATTTCATCATTACTGAGCAAGCTTGTAAATAACACCTTTCATTTCAGAATGCTTAATTCTCTGTTTAAATATAAGATATTTTTGTGAAACTGATAGCCATTTTAATTGAACAGTATAATTTTTCACCTCTGGGAAGAGTAGTAAACTTACTGTTTTAGCATCATGTTTAATATCCATTGTAAATGAAGATGCTGCATTCTTACAACTCACACGCACAGACACATGCATACGCACCTTACAGAAGGGATATCATTTCAATCATTTTTTTTTAAAATCTAAGGCTAGCCATCAAAGCATAAATCCACTTACAGCAAGTAGTACACATATTCATTTCTTGTTATTTCCATCCCTGCCCTCTGTTGTCTCCTTCAGCCATTCTGACTAAGGATGATGGCAATTGTGATCCAACATCTTTGGGACATCAGATTCTGGAAGGCTGTTCTAAAATATAATTAATTCAATTCATTTCAATAAAAGATCTGTGTGTGTGTGTGTATGAATAACATTTAGACACCAACAATATAAAAATTGTCTAAAGAGACCTTTTGGGCTTTGTACTAAAATCAAGTGTGCCTGTTTTAATATATGGCTGCAAAAAATGTGATGGAATGTCAGGAGGATGTGGAGCCATTACCAAAAGAGATCTTGATTGTGTTAGGTATAAGTTTTTTTTAATATAAATTTTATTGATTTTTAAAATACATATTAAAAGTTAGAACAAGAAATAAAGATAGAAATACAAAGTAAGAAAGAAGTAAAAGAAAAGTGAAGTCAAGAAAAATAATAAAGAAAAGAAATATAAGAAATAGATGGCCTCCAATCTGTCTTTGGTCTTTAGATACAATAATTTGCTTTAAATGTTAGTCTTTCATACAATACACAGAAACTTTTCTTTGTCATATACACTTCAATTTCTATAATCCAATCTTCCAATCTTCATGTAGATTTCACCTTTCTTGCAATTCTCTAATAGTCCATCTGTAGTTTCCACTCCTTGAAATAATGTCGGTTTAAATGATCTTGGCTGCATCAGTTTAATATTTTTTGTTCACTCTTTCCATTTTTACATCTGTATTCATATCCTTGGTAAAGTCCAATTAATTTTAAATCATATATATAACAAGGAAAGGCCTTATTTTAATTCTAATAAAATGAAATATATTCTATTCATATATGTCCATAGAAATAACACTAGTTTAAACATAATCTATGTTTAGACTACAATTATACCATATTCTACATCTTCCTACATATTTACCTAATTAACATTTTTATAGCTACCTATTCTACTAACACATAACCTAACAACAATTCTCAATAATATTCATACTAATAATTATAAAAATAAGTCATCCTATAGTAGCATTAATCATTCATATATCTCCATAAAAAGACATTTCTAATTTTCATATAATCTCTAACATCAACTTATATTTATCTCTCTAATTTTATAACCTTACATCTTACAATTAAAATATCACATTTTATACATCCATACAGTTTCTCATATCAATTTTTAACATTTAATATTCCCAACAATCATATTACTAGTTAAAACTTGATACAATTACACACTCAATATCCAATCAAAATCCATGCTTCCATTAACCTTATGACCCATATCACACTAAATCTCTTATTCGGGTTATGCCAAAATCACAACATACAACCTGTTCTATTCTGTATCTCATGTACAATGTCAGAATGTTTTTCTTAACCTTTCCATCTTTTCCCTGTCTCAACTGCCATAATGTGTTTATACCAAAATTATAGTGTGTAGCCTGCTGTGCTATCTGTCTCATATAGAGTATCAGAGTGTTTTTCTGAGCCAATGTGTTTAAAATCCCTTTCTCCTGATTCTCCTCTATTTCAAAAAAAAAAAAATTCTGCTTCTAATTCTCTTTTGTTCCTTTTGTTCCTGACTTTGGTAAACTATCATTAAAGATTCCAATGATTTCTTAATTTCTAAAAGAGTTTCACTAATTTCTTTTTTAAATTCTCGAATTGCTGTTAAGAATGCCATTCTTCCCCACCCCCCTCTTTGTTCTTCAAGCTGCGAGAGCTAGTCAAAACAAACAGTTTCTCAGGGAATTAATGGTCAGCTGATCTGTTCGGGTGGAAAATTACCAGCTATATCTCAAGTAAAAAGTTTTTAAAATAAAAGAAGAAAAATTCCAATAATCCAGAGTAAAGGAAAAAGCAATATTTCAGACAGTCTATAAAAAGAAAAAGGAAAAATAAATTTCCACCATTATAAAAAAGCAAGGAAAATAAACAAATTTATCAATAGTTAGCCCAGCAAAATATATTCAAAAGATATTGAATAAAGACTTTTATACTTCCGAATAAGACAAATCCATTCTGAAAAAAGTAGAAAGATAAAAAAGAAAAAATGCAAACGTTTCACTGTGCTGAGGAGAAAAGTTTCATCCAATATAAGAAAGTAAGAAAAATAAATCTTATATTCCCATCTGAGTCAGAATCTTCTCTAATACAAAAGAAAGGTAAAAAAAATACTTCAAATATAAAGTCCATCGTTACTTCCACCAGAATTAATTATAGCAAAGAAAACACAAAATTAGCCAACATTCTGAGCAAAGTCTCCAGCAAAGGAGATCGTTACCTTGTCGTGGTGCTGGAGCTTGAGCACCTCAGTGAAACCATGAGCTAAACCGTGAAGGGACACCCAAGACGGGAAGGTCGTGGCAGAGAGGTCAGACTAAATACGATCCCTGGGGAAGGTAATGGCAACCCACCCCAGTATTCTTGCCATGAAAACTAAATGGATCAGTACAACCAAAGATATGTCGGTATACCATCAGAAGATGGGACTCCCAGGTCGGAAGATGGTCAAAATGCTACTGGGGAGGAACAGAGGATACGTTCAACTAGCCCCAGATGTGATGACGCAGCTAGCTCAAAGCCGAAAGGACGGCTAGTGGCCGACGGTGCTGGTGGTGAACGACGAATCCGATGTTCTAAAGATCAACACACCATAGGAACCTGGAATGTAAGATCTATGAGCCAGGGCAAATTGGATGTGGTTATTGGTGAGATGTCAAGATTAAATATAGACATTTTAGGTGTCAGTGAACTGAAATGGACTGGAATGGGCCACTTCACATCAGATGACCACCAGATCTACTACTGTGGACAAGAGGACCACAGAAGAAATGGAGTAGCCTTCATAATTAATAATAAAGTGGCTAAAGCAGTGCTTGGATACAATCCAAAAAACGATAGAATGATCTCAATTCGAATTCAGGGTAAGCCATTTAACATCACAGGGATCCAAATATACGCCCCAACCACAGATGCTGAAGAAGCAGAAGTAGATCAGTTCTATGAGGATCTGCAGCACCTACTGGATAATACACCAAAAAGAGATGTTATTTTCATTACAGGAGACTGGAATGCTAAGGTGGGTAGTCAGACGACACCTGGAATTACAGGCAAGCATGGTCTGGGAGAACAAAATGAAGCAGGACATAGGCTGATAGAATTTTGCCAAGACAACTCACTGTGCATAACAAACACTCTCTTCCAACAACCTAAAAGACGACTTTATACATGGACTTCACCAGATGGTCGACACCGAAATCAGATTGACTACATCCTTTGCAGCCAAAGGTGGCTGACATCTATACAGTCGGTAAAAACAAGACCTGGAGCTGACTGTAGTTCAGATCACGAACTTCTTATTGCATAATTTAGAATCAGACTAAAGAGAATAGGGAAGACCCACAGATCAGTTAGATATGAGCTCACTAATATTCCTAAGGAATATGCAGTGGAGGTGAAGAATAGATTTAAGGGACTAGATTTAGTAGATAGGGTCCCAGAAGAACTATGGACAGAAGTTCGCAACATTGTTCAGGAGGCAGCAACAAAAAACGTCCCAAAGAAAAAGAAAACCAAGAAGGCAAGATGGCTGTCTGCTGAGACACTGGAAGTAGCCCAAGAAAGAAGGAAAGCAAAAGGCAACAGTGATAGGGGGAGATATGCCCAATTAAATGCAAAATTCCAGAGGTTAGCCAGAAGAGATAAGGAATTATTTTTAAACAAGCAATGTGCGGAAGTGGAAGAAGACAATAGAATAGGAAGGACAAGAGACCTCTTCCAGAAAATTAGAAACATCGGAGGTAAATTCCAGGCAAAAATGGGTATGATCAAAAACAAAGATGGTAAGGACCTAACAGAAGCAGAAGAGATCAAGAAAAGGTGGCAAGAATATACGGAAGATCTGTATAGGAAGGATAATAATATTGGAGATAGCTTTGACGGTGTGGTCAGTGAGTTAGAGCCAGACATCCTGAAGAGTGAGGTTGAATGGGCCTTAAGAAGCATTGCTAATAACAAGGCAGCAGGAGACGACGGTATCCCAGCTGAACTGTTTAAAATCTTGCAAGATGATGCTGTCAAGGTGATGCATGCCATATGCCAGCAAATTTGGAAAACACAAGAATGGCCATCAGATTGGAAAAAATCAACTTATATCCCCATACCAAAAAAGGGAAGCACTAAAGAATGTTCAAACTATCGAACAGTGGCACTTATTTCACATGCCAGTAAGGTAATGCTCAAGATCTTGCAAGGTAGACTCCAGCAATTCATGGAGCGAGAATTGCCAGATGTACAAGCTGGGTTTAGAAAAGGCAGAGGAACTAGAGACCAAATTGCCAATATCTGCTGGATAATGGAGAAAGCCAGGGAATTTCAGAAAAACATCTATTTCTGTTTTATTGACTATTCTAAAGCCTTTGACTGTGTGGATCATAACAAATTGTGGCAAGTTCTCGGTGGTATGGGGATACCAAGTCATCTTGTCTGCCTCCTGAGGAATCTGTATAACGACCAAGTAGCAACGGTAAGAACAGAGCACGGAACAACGGACTGGTTTAAGATTGGGAAAGGAGTACGGCAGGGTTGTATACTCTCACCCTACCTATTCAACCTGTACGCAGAACACATCATGCGACATGCTGGGCTTGAGGAATCCAAGGCTGGAGTTAAAATCGCTGGAAGAAACATTAACAATCTCAGATATGCAGATGATACCACTTTGATGGCTGAAAGCAAGGAGGAGTTGAGGAGCCTTATGACGAAGGTGAAAGAAGAAAGTGCAAAAGCTGGGTTGCAGTTAAACCTCAAAAAAACCAAGATTATGGCAACCAGCTTGATTGATGACTGGCAAATAGAGGGAGAAAAAGTGGAGGCAGTGACAGACTTTGTATTTCTAGGCGCAAAGATTACTGCAGACGCTGACTGCAGCCAGGAAATCAGAAGACGTCTACTTCTTGGGAGGAGAGCAATGGCAAATCTTGATAAAATAGTTAAGAGCAGAGACATCACACTGACAACAAAGGTCTGCATAGTTAAAGCAATGGTTTTCCCTGTAGTAACCTATGGCTGTGAGAGCTGGACCATAAGGAAGGCTGAGCGAAGGAAGATAGATGCTTTTGAACTGTGGTGTTGGAGGAAAATTCTGAGAGTGCCTTGGACTGCAAGAAGATCAAACCAGTCCATACTCCAGGAAATCAAGCCAGACTGCTCACTTGAGGGAATGATATTAAAGGCAAAACTGAAGTACTTTGGCCACATAATGAGAAGACAGGATACCCTGGAGAAGAAGCTGATGCTAGGAAAAGTGGAAGACAAAAGGAAGAGGGGCCGACCAAGGGCAAGATGGATGGATGGTATTCTGGAGGTGACGGACTCAACCATTGGGGAGCTGGGGATGGTGACGGCCGACAGAAAGCTCTGGCGTGGACTGGTCCATGAAGTCACGAAGAGTCGGAAACGACTGAATGAATAAACAACAAACTGAGCAAAGTCCAAAGAAAGACCTTAGATGAGAAAACATTCTAATCTGAGAATGAAAACATTCTAATCTAAACAATCATATTACTAGTTAAAACTTGATACAATTACACACTCAATATCCAATCAAAATCCATGCTTCCATTAACCTTATGACCCATATCACACTAAATCTCTTATTCGGGTTATGCCAAAATCACAACATACAACCTGTTCTATTCTGTATCTCATGTACAATGTCAGAATGTTTTTCTTAACCTTTCCATCTTTTCCCTGTCTCAACTGCCATAATGTGCAACTGCCAAAATAAAATAAAAGTGATCTAAAAGCCGGCTGCTCGCTCTGATATCTCTCAAGAGACTTACGTTCCCTGTAGAGCTTGAAATTCCTCCGGTCGTTTCACTGCTTTCACCCCCCTGTCCTCTCCGTGGTGGAAACTACAAAAAAAACAGGAGGGGGCAATTCCAACGACCCAGTGAGTAATCTTCTGGTTCTTCTCTCTTCAAGGAGAGGCTTCAGTGGTCTTACAATTTCTGTAGACCACTGCAAACAGGGAAAAGCTGGCCAGGTCTTCAACACTCTGAAAAACTCTGACTTGTCAAGCTGCAGTCCGGCTGGAGACTCCGTGTTAGGTATAAGTTGAAGTAGAGAGGGGTTTTGACAGCCTTTCAAGATTCTGCTACAATACCTTAACTGCATTAAAATACTTTCCAAGACACCTGAAGTCTCCTGTTTCTTGACCTTGTCTACCTCAGAGGTCTGACAGAAAAAGGTTAAAGTAAATAAAATTGATCTTCTGGAAGAATTATGGCATGCAAGAGAAGGGGCTTAGCTCAGTGAAAATACCACCCAAAGCAGGACTTCCGGCCGTAATGGCGACACGTTAGAAGAGGTTTTCAGAGCTCTGGAGCCTCTTCCCAGCTGCTCTCGGTGTGTGGAGCCTGAGACCACCGAAATACTCCCCTGGATAAGGGGAGTTCAGAAGATTTACCAAAAGGGTCACGGACCACTGCTCCTCATAGCTCTCTTGTCTTTTCCACCACGAGAGAAGCTGTGGGTTGGAGTGGGGGGGGGTGACTGGAATAACATCTAGCTCTGCTGAGAGCAATAAATAAACCATTAAGGTAAAGACAATAGTGTCAGTTAATTCCGGTTTCTTAGATCACTTAGAGGAGAGGGGAGGGAATTCTTTGTTTTTTCTCTCTCCCTCTCTTTTTTTTTCTTTTTAAAAAGTATTTTTCTTATTATTATCTAAGATCTATCCCTGGACTTTGCTTTGGATGCTGGTGAGTTGCTTTTTATTCTTTGCCATGGAATTATTATATGGTGGGAACTAATGGATGGACTTTGCCTTATTATGGAAGTTTTTCTTTTTATGAATTTTAGAAGATTTTTTTTTATTGAAAAGTGGTTTAACTCTCTTTTGGGATTACAAACTATTGATTAAATGGGCAAAAAATATTGGTCATAATATACATATGCAGCAATGGGAAAATATGTGGTCTAAAGGATTGAAATTTACTTTGCGTTACAACTTGAAAGAAAATTTTTATAAGATGATGTATCGATGGTATATGACTCCCAAAAAACTTTCAAAAATGTATGGGACTATTTGTTGGAAATGTAATAAACAAGAGGGGTCATTTTACCATATGTGGTGGACATGTAAGGTTGCAAAGAACTTTTGGAATCAAATATGTACTTTGATGCAGAGTATATTACAAATACAGATTCCGCTCAAACCAGAATTATTTTTGTTGGGGATATTGGATTTACAAATAGAAAAACATCTAGTTAGAATTATACAATATATGGTTACTGCAGCAACACTTCTTTATGCACAATTTTGGAAAACTCAGATTCTACCAATGATACAAGAATGGTTGTTAAAATTGATGGACATGGCAGAAAATGATAAACTCACTTGTTTATTAAAAGAAAGCTCAAGTTGTCATTATCTCAAAGAGTGGAAACCACTGGTGGACTATTTGCAAAATGCAGGAGGGGCAAAGCTTACATGGGGATTTGAAGATTAGATATTATAAATATAATGGGTTATATTAGACAAAGAATTATTCTTATCTATTGCATGAAAATCTAGCACTTAGGATGGATTTTTTTTGTTTTTATGACCAGGGATAGATTGGAAGTTACCTATGTTTCATACTTTACTTTTTCTTCTTCTTTTACTTTACTACACTTTTTCTTTTCTTTTTTTTCTTTTGTATTTCTATTTCTTTTTCTATTTCTAACTTTTAACTATGTATTGTAAAACTCTAATAAAAAAAGAAAGAAAGAAAATACCACCCAAAGCACAATGCCTGCTCTGGAAGTGCAAATGCTAACTTCATCCATAGTAGCCATCCTACCAAAAACAAATAGTAGGTCTGGGCATGCGGATTTTTTGCCAGGACAACAGTGTAAGCCAGTGTTCTTCAAACTTGGCAACTTTAAGATGTGTAGACTTCAACTCCCAGAATTACCAACATGCTGGCTGGGGAATTCTGGGAGCTGAAGTCCACATATCCTGCCAGCATAGTATGGGGTGGTAGTGGTAGTCTGGCATGCCTGCAGGGCCATTAGGAATGTTGATTAGGGTTGTTTAGTCAAACGACCTGACACCAAGGCCAGTCCAAATGGCGCTATCAGCTTGTTAGTAAACTTGTTAGTAAAGGATTTGTGACTGGAAGGTATGGAACCTGTGAGAATGTAGGGAGGGGCTGTCACAAAGTGAATCCCCCAATGGGGGGGCTGGTACGAAAGTGGAAGATGTAACTGCTGTTTGTGCAGGCTTTTTCTCAATCTAGTCTTTGCATTGGAAAGGATCACATGCTTTAATAAAGAACTCTTTCATATCCTTTGATGGCTTGTAGTAAGAGTCTCTGAATTAATAGTTAAAGGATCAGGACCATCACAGGTGGAAGCAGACACAATTAAACCCTCTCCGTCTTCAATACACCAAATAGATGAGCCTCTAAAAGTAAGATATCTTTAGAGAAGCCTCTAATGAACCACAGATCTTAATTTCCAGACAAGTTCAAAATGAGACAGGAGTCGCACAAGCAGGCAGGTACCAAACTATACAACATCTATACCTACACAAATCTTCCAACAAAATGGATACCCATGCAACTTTATCAAAAAGTTTCTGACCACTCAACTCACTATAGCACAACCAACACAAGCTAAGAAAAGGATAACGCTACCATACATCAGAAACATATCAGAAACAACCAACAGACTATTACAACCACATGGCATCACCATAGCACACAAACCAACTAAAGCCTTCCAAAACATCTTAAGTAAACCAAAAGACCCAGTAGCCCAAGAAGAAAAAACAGGAATCATCTACAACATACAGTGTAAGGACTGTAAGAGCCACTATTAGGACAGACAGGCAGAGCACATCCGTGAACACCAACTAGCAGTCAAAGACGCAATGAAAACTCCTTAATCTGACAAAACATGGACAGACTCAACCACAGTTTCAACTGGGAAACTGTGAGCATCCTAGACCAAGCTAAATCCAAAAACACTAGGGAATTCCTGGAAGCTTGGCACTCAGACAAAGCAGCCATCAACAGACACAAAGAAATAAACCATATTTACACATCATTCAAAAGATACCATAAAAAAGCTAAGAAGCAGGGATTAACACTAGGCAAACAATCAAGCAGAAAACAGTACTCTAATCAAGGAACTACCAAGGAGAAAACCACACCCCACCAAAACTGGCAGGGCAAGCTACTGTACATAAACAGGGAGCAAACCCCATACTCATTCACACTGATGATGTTACCTAGTTGGGTAATGAAACATCTGCAAACAAACAACCAAGCTCAGAGAGAACCAAGGGCTCCACAGGTACCAAACTGTTCAAGGTTTATCAAAGTCACAAACTAGAATTTATGCTTTAGTGCATTGGGCAGATCCAGCCTGTTGTGGTTTATTCAATAAATCTCCGTTAAACAAAGTGTTAGTAATGATATGCAAACCATACCACTATGCTGAATGTGCTATTAATGAGTGCATAGTAACTTTAAAACATAATCATTTGACTGAGGCAGCAAGTCTTCCTGTTCTGAGGTCATATTCTTTCAACTATGTTTGACTTACTGTTTAATTATGAAGTTGTATGTTTTGAGACATTGCATAAACTGCATTCCAGCATATCCCAGCTTTTTATGTGAATTATCCTTCCTCTTCTGTTTTGTTTGCGCAACATTCAAGGTGACTACTACACTTACTTTTACTTAATGAATTTAGAAAATGGAGCTTCACCACTAAACATTTGCCTAGAAAACCTTGAATGTGTACAAAATACTGTACTGTCTTGTATCTGAGCCAGTAGATGTAGTCACATCAAAGGAAACATTATTTGCCTTTAGTCCAGTCCTCTGAGTAAACAAACAAATTCCATTTTGGCTTACTATTAAGGAAGTCTATATATGAATGGCACTTAATGTGGAGTTCAGCTCACTTCTGCCTGTGAAATTGTGGGAATAATGTAGCTTGGCTGCACTATGCTGAGGAGTAGGAAATTCACTTAAGTAATACCTTGTTTGCTTGGGAAATTCTATCATAATTTATCTTGTATGTGGATTGTTTATTTTCAACAAATTCACCAAGAGAAATACACTGAATTTTCTTGTTAAATTATGATTGGCTACAGTAGGATAGTTTTGGACACACGGATAAGGTAAACAATGTAGTTTGCATCCCAAGAATAAAACAATCAATTCCATCTGTCTCTTCTTCTCAGACGCAGAGTTCTTTAAATATACCATAACAGAGGCAATCGTATCCCTACGAAAAAAGGATGCAATTCCTGGTGATGGATAATATTTTCATTCATATGCTCTTTATAAAAAGTATAGGACAATAAGAAGTATGAGAATGAGAATGTACAGAATGACATCATAAAAAGAAGAGGCAGAGTTCAGATTATCCAATTGCTTGAGCATATAAACACAGTATATCTTGAAAAGATCACTTAGGCATCCACAGGATCCGATGCTTCTGTTAAAATGACAAAAGCAGCATCATGTGGTAAATTCTGCCTCTTTCTATATCATGTGGTAAGTTCTGCCTCTTTATATTTGTGCATGCAAAAGGGCCAGGCCTTATATCATGTCAACACAACAATGCTTTTATCATTTCCCCTCCCCACCCAGACTTGTCACCCTATAGAGCAGAGCTTTCCAAACTTTTCATGTTGGTGACACACTTTTTAGACAAGCATCATTTCGTGACACACTCTTAGAGCTGGGCATCATTTCGCGACACACTCTTACAGCAGGGCACAAGGCAGGCACTAGGACCTGCGCAGAATCACAGCAGGTTTGGAGGCAGCCAGGCACAAGGCAGGCACTAGGACCTGCGTGGAATCCTGGCAGGGCTCAGAGGCAGCAGCAGCCGTGACACACCCAGACACTGCAGCCAACACACTAACGTGTCGCAACACACAGTTTGGAAAGCTCTGCTATAGAGACTGCTGAAAGATCATTTTTTATAAACTTGCAATCAAATTAAATTCTCATCCAAGGATATAAAATTACAAAGAAATTTAACACACTTCTGATGTGCGTAGCACATCTTCAGGTTCCTAAGGCCATTGACATCCATATTCTTACAGGCTTGGTCTAAGGAGATCTCCCATTTGCCCAGATCTGCTCCTTATTATTCAGTTGTCCATATTACACAATTTCTTATTCTATTCCATGTGAGCAGGAGTAAGTAACAATCAAACTATGGTTGCTGTTCAGATAGGATGGTAGTGCTTTGTATCTCAGGGCCAATAGGCTTAGATCAGCTACTACAGGGGTACCCAACCTTTTTGGCACCAGGGTCGTGGAAGACAATTTTTCCACAGACTGGGTGGGGGGTTTGCAGGTGGGAGCCAATTGCATGGACCAGGGGGCAGGGTTTGCAGGCGGGAGCCAATCGTGTGGATGGGGGGTGGGGTTTGCAGACGGGAGCCAATTGCGCGGAGGGGGGTTTTGCAGGCAGGAGCCAATCACACGGACCACCACCGCTCACCTGCTGTGTGGCCCACTTCCTAACAGGCTGCGGCCCACTAGTGGGCCGTGGCCCACTGGTTGGGGGCCCCTGAGCTACTAGAAAACCATGAGTGCCTGCCACCTTTGGAGCTACAGTATGCTGTTGCTTCTTCCCTGACTCACTCAAATTGGTCCAGCATTTATTTTGCCCTTTCTCTAATCATGCAACCTATATCTGTGTTGCATGGGCTAGGGATAGAAGAAGGTAGCAGTAGTCCTACCATTTAATCAATTTCATAATTTACCACTTTACCACTTCAATTTAATCATTTACCATTTAATCACTCTTACAACAGCATTGCCACCAGCCAGATCTTGCAGCAGAATATTACAGAAATGTTGAAGACAGCCCTAAGGTTTTCAGTAAGCAAAAATTCCTAGGAAGTTGTAACACATCCCTCAGTTGCTTTCCGATTTCACCTTGTTCAAAATTGGAAGCATTTTTCTTCAGCTGCAATTGTTTTGATAAGGCTTGAAAATATTCCCAGCAGGGTGGTGTGCACATATGAGGAATTACACATGCCTAGCTATCGCTGAAGCCACTTATTTGTGACCCAGTTTAGTGATTGCTATAGAACTACTTTGAAATAAGCAATTTGCCCAACTCTCAAAGAGTTGTGTGTTTTTGAAAGAAAATTACAGGATTGAGAAAAGAACCCTGTGGCAGGCCCAGCCCACACTGGCAGGGACAATGCAGGAAAGTGCAAGGAGTCTATTGATAAAGTAATCCCTGGAGAAAGGATGAAAGCAAATTTCCACTAAAAATTCCAATATAATGCAAGTTATGATTTGAAAGAATTAAGGGAGTTTATATTTTTTTATTTAAACCAAAAATGGCCACTCTGATACCATAGGATTATATACATTTCTAAGCCTCCCCCCCCCCCTTTGAGCCCCATCCAAACAGATTTGGAAAAAATGGTTTTCTGCCATTTTGAGTTGGAAACATTCATATTGTAGATTGTGAGGTAAGCCTGAAAACAGGCCTGACACAACTTTAAAGAAACAAGGAAAAGAAAATTCCAAATTCCAAAAACTCTGGGAGAAAAAACCCTGAAAATCATTTGCCATATCATACTGTGGGCAAGAATACTTACTAGAATCAACTATTTCCCTTCTATACCCTGCAATCCAAGCTGGCTTTGTGGGAAATAAGTCATCACATGTTTGAGTATCTTCTAGGACCATTTAGACTATTTATGGATTAGCCCTTGGGCAATTTGTGTGATTAATGCCAGTTACCCACATTTTTTTTCCAAAATTGTGGTAACAATCTGAATATCAGAACTCCATAGACAAATCAATTCCATTAAGTAAACACAAGGGGTACTATAAACTACCACAGCTGCTGTGCCATACCTGGCCTACAAGAGCTACTTGTCTATGACCAACTCCCCTGCAGCTATGGTAACATGTAAAGAACACAACAATGTGCATATTTCCCTCAGAATCGACATCCCCGTGTACCAGGTTTCTACAGCCCTGCAAGCCTCTGGTGATAAAGAAATTCCCATATGAGAAGGATAGCATTTAAAGGACCCTGGAAAATATTCCAGATTATGTCAAAATGTTATCAGCAATTCTGCTTTTGTTATGTCACGTTTCTAGGGCAGAACATGAAACATAAATGGTGTGCTGTAGGCTTATTTAGTGGATATGAATTGTGTTGGAAGAAAAGAATGTATAGGCTAATATTGACAAAAGGCCAGTCCTGGGTGGAAGGGTGTAGCTTTAGGAATGCTTTTGTGTGTATGTATAAATAGTGCAAAGGGAACTCTGAGTAGATTAAAAGACAAGAATTGCCCTGCTGAAGCTGGCCAAGGCCTGTCAGGTTCCAGCATTTTGTTCCAACTGCAGTAGTCTGATACTTCACAAGCAAGATATGAGGAGGGTAGCTTTCCCAGGTCATCTATCCCTTGTATTCTGCAGATGGATATTAATCAGGCTAATGGTGAAGAACATAAGAAGGGCCCTGCAGGATAAGACCAGAGGCCTAACTAGTTCCTCCCAGAGGCCAAGTTGTCACCTTGCAGGCAAGGCCTGCATTCAGCAGCACACTGCCCAACATCTTGTACTTTGAGGCATGCTATCTGTGAAACTGGAGGTAATATATAACCATCCTAATTAGTTAACAACCATGTACTCTGTGAATTTATCTAATCCCCTTTTAAATTCTGCCATAGTGAGCGGGCAAAAAATGGACTAAGATAGGAAAGGCAACTGGTAGCCTTCAGGCCAGATTTGCCTCCAAGGCATTTATCTGGGCCCTAGTTGTTCTATCAAACTTTGCTTCAGGTAAATAGAAAGTTTGCCATCAGTTTCTTTTACAAGAAAATGGGTTCAAGCTAATCCATTTTGTTAATTTTCTCCCACTTTAAATGCATATGTGATGTGTAAATATCTATAGATTTGTAGGTAATATAGGCATCAGTACCTAATAGGTTCCCTTATTTAGTGATTGAGCCAGTTTGGTGTAGTGGTTAAGGCTAGAAAACGGGAGACTATGAGTTCTAGTCCTGCCTTAGATACAAAGTCAGCTGTGTGACCTTGGGCCAGTCACCCTCTCTCAGCCCTAGGAAGGAGGCAAGGGCAAACCACTTCTGCAGGGACTTATCCAGGCAAGAGTCAACACTGATTCAAAGGCACAAAAATACATACATTTATAAATATAGTGATTACATTTATATCCTGATTTCCTTCTGAAGTTCAAAGTTACATATGTGGCAATGGCATCCAAATGCATTTTGTAAAATGCTACCAGTAGAGTATGTCATATGTTCAAGGTTGGGTTTCTTTTGCTATATAGCCCTTACAATTAGCAATATTAGCACACTGCATTTTGAAGCTAGGGTGTTCTTGGATATGGATGTGGTGCACTTTTAAAAAAAAGTGGGTTTAGCTTTGTAGTGTCTGATTCTTTCCTTTGTTAGACAATAAAACCCTTGGGATTACTCAGCAGTGATTCAGTTGCTTGTATACAAAAGGGAAAGACACTAACAAAGAAAACCAACAGGCTTCCATGATCAAAGGCTGCAGGAAATCCATGTAACATATAATAATTCTAGAATACATGGGGTGATTGTTTTCTAGCTCTGCCTTACCAGCAAACAGAGGGAGCCTAATGTAGAAGCAATTTAAGCAACTCTCTGGAGGACAGTGATTTCAGGGAACACATCTACTGAATTTCAGCTTGAGGAGCATCCTGCTAGCAGCACTTTCAGAGGAAGCACACACAGGTAGCCAAGCAGTTCATAAACTCTTCCTACACAAATAGGAGGTAGCATAAGGAGTTAGTTCTACTGAAGCCAGTAGGACTTACTCCCAGGTAGCAGCACAGAAATCATGCTGCTTTCTAGGCTAAGGATTGCACTTGACCTTTGAGTGGCACACAAGGGACCACACTCCCAAAAGCTGGTGAGGCCAGGACAGAAATGAAATCTGAATTAATTAATTATTTATTTATTTTATTATTTGATTTATATCACCGCCCATCTCCCCCCACAAGGGGACTCTGGGCGGTTATTATATAATTATATATAATAATTATATAATATATACAATTATATAATATATAATTATTATATAATTAAATGTCAATGTAATCAACATTTAATCAAATTAATTCATTACAATCAATAAGGTTACTTGCCATAGATTTAATAATTTTCTCCTTCTGATACATTACTAATTATCTATTTTGGGGCAACTTTGAAAGGTTTCTGGCAGCTTTGTGACTTCACCAAAGGTGTGTGGCCTGCTGTATAAGAAGAGATGCTGTTTTCCTTTATCCTTTTGTATGTTAAAAAGAAGGTTAAAGGTTCCCGTTTAGTCGTGTCCAACACTAGGGGGTGGTGCTCATCTCCATTTCATGGCCGAAGAGCCAGCATTGTCCATAGACACTTCCATGGTCATGTGGCCAGCATGACAGTCACGGAATGCTGTTACCTTCCAAGAAGTAATAAATTCTGCTTCGCAGAAGCAGAACCTATTTATCTACTCACATTTGCATGCTTTCGAATTGCTAGGTTGGCAAGAGCTGGGGCGAGTGTGGGAGCTAATTCCATCACATGGCGCTCAGGTCTTGAACTGCTGAACTTGCAACCTTCCGGTCGACAAGCCTGGCATCTTAACCACTGAGCCATCATGCCCCCCGTGGTGTGTATGGAAAAACATTACATTTTGTATGGAAAAAAAATTTGTATGGAAATACATTTTGTATGGAAAAACATTAAATCAATTGAGCAGAAGCTGGGTTAGAGTGCCAATTATACTACTTAGGACAACACTCTAGCTTTGCAGGGTTTTTTGCTTTTATTCTATAGAAAATAGGCAACGGAACCACACTGAGAAAGGGAGCTCTGACTTTGAAAAACAAGGGCTTGCATATACATAAAAGGAAAAAAACTATATAGATTCCTCTGTTCATTCATTTTTGGCAGCACAAATGTCATGTGGAAGTGGATAGGTTTGCAGTATTTAAACGCTGCTTCAACTGGAGACCTGCAAGGCAGAAAAATGAATGCTTGTATTGGAGACAATGATAGCTCCACTATACTACCTCTGGGACTTCGCACAGCTTTCATATGTTGGCAGCATGAGTGATTTTCCGGTGGGTAAGTAATGCTTTGGCTTCTCTGGGCAAGGGCACAATAGATGAAGAAACTAAACATTCTAGCTAGATATTTTGATGTCAAATGTATGAACAAATTGCCTTTCGCTCTGAAGGAAGCATAAAGCAAAAGGGTTATGCAGCTCAATGCTGATGTGGTCAACACATGTCTCTGGAAAAGAAGACATTACTGAACAACTATTAGAAAGATTGGTTCACAGTAAAGAGGCCTGGGGTAGGGCCTTCGGGTAACTGACATCCTAGTTATGGAATTCTCTTCCAAGGAAAGTATGGCTGACCTTGTTTTAAACAACAGTTAATAGATTGCCTTCTTTAAACTATTTTTCTTTTAATGCTTGTGTTTTTATTGTCATGTTTTAGGACAGGTATTTTTATTTTTTACTATTTATGTAAGCTTGTTGCTTATTTTGTACAAAGTTGTTCTTTTTCTGCAAATTGTGGGTTCCTTCTGTTATTGTGAAACTATCTCCCATTGGAAGTGAACTTGGTTTCATTGTTGCCTACTTTTATATCGCCAGAAGACTACACCTGGGAATCCAAATGTATACGCTAGAAGTCAAAGAACATCCCAGAAGGCAGCAATTACAAAGCACTTTTGGAGACTTGCCAAGAACACTACATGGATGCATCTGTGAAGCCATCAGGTGTCAAGCTCCATTTAAAGGAGACTTTACTTTTTTAATTGACTTGTCATTTAGATATTGTTCTGCAGCTATGCACAAGAGAAAAGTAAAAGGACATATTCCAATGGCATATGGTGCACTGACACTGCTGAAGCTAAGTAAAACCAGGGTTTTGTTACATAAACTAGAAAAAACATGTTGCCATCAACACTAGTTAGTTAGTTGAGTTCAGTGATGTTAGAAAACTAGTGAGACAAGGAAACAGGCTTTTATTCCTCCCAGCAGAGGATGGGAAAATTTTGGTGAAGAGAGATATGCAGATTTTTTTTTCTTCAGGTTTGTCTTCATACACAGATAGTCAGTTTTGTTTTGTTTTGTTTTGTTTTGTTTTGTTTTGTTTTGTTTTGTTTTGTTTTGTTTTGTTTTGTTTTGTTTTGTTTCGTTTCGTTTCGTTTCGTTTCGTTTTGTTTTGGTTGAGAGACTGGAAGTCCAATTGTTGAAACTGTGACTCTTAGAATGCTGGACTGAGCATTCTAAGCAGAATGATGTTAGTAAGGTCTAGAATGTGCAAACACCTCTATGTATGTTCAACCATTAAGTTTGGAAGTAAATGTTCATATTCCAAAATCCTGTACCTCCCATGACCTCTTTCCAAAATAAACTTGATAAGTGGAATCCACCCAGAACTCTTTACCATTTGGAAACAAAGAATACCCCTAGTAACATAGCCTTCTTAAAGAAAATCAAGCATGAATTCTGAAAAATGGCTGAAATTCTGAACAGAAATGTGTTGAGTATCTAAATGGGAGGCTCATCTTGTTCAAACTTGGAAAACTGTAGACAGATTTAGTAATGAGTTTCTAATTTGTGGAGAAATTCTTAAAAATCAAAGTCTGCTTTGCCATAAATAAAAAATATATCTTTACAAAACCTTTCACATGTTCATCTCCATTTTTCAAAAATTAATTGATATTCCTGCTGAGGCACCACATGTTTACTCCACTAAGCATTGTGGACGTTCAAGATTTATGAAAATAAAGAGGAACTTTGCAGAAGGATCCAAATCTTTTTAGACAGATTTAATGATGTGCAGAGAGAAGTTTCATTGTTTATGAAAATCATCCAATTATTTCCTAGTCTAGACAACATATAGCTTTTTCCTTTCTTTGTTTTTTTTTTCTTGTTAATACTAGAACTTAGAAGAAATAACAAATTATTTTGATGGAACCTAGCAGTATTATGGGATATTTCATATGTCATGCTGATAATGACCAAATTCTTGCTGCCAATCATTGCATTTTCCAGCATGTAAAGGGAATTCATCACAAACTCATTCTTAGTTTTAAAGATTTATCTGCCTTCAATAGAGAATTATTCACTTTTTCAGCAAAATAAGCATACTTTATTATATCTCTTGTTTCCTGCATTAGCAACTCCTTAAAATCATCAGAGGGGGCATGGTCAAAAGTTCTGGCATGTTTTTATTTCTAAATAAAAAAGGAGATGTAAACTTTAATATTGCTCATACCATGGTGCTACATGGGCCACAAAATAATACTTATGTGTCACATATATCCTGCAGGATTTGGGTTATGCACCTATGCCTTAGGCCAACTTAGTAAGGTCCAGAGAAGTCTGATTTTTCATTATCTGTTGGTTATTAGTAGCATATTTTAAATTTAAATGGCCCTTCCATGGAAGATAAATAATGGGACTCACTGAAGCAGTAGTTGCCCAAGTTTGGATGCGGCATCAATATGTTCATTGTTGAGGAACTCTTATTTGTAAGTACATTGTTTCCTGAACAATCTTTGGTTGAATCTGTTTTGGCCTCAAAGGCCTTAATAGGGATATAAACATCATTGGGCCTTGCAGTGTTTTGATCTGGCCAAGCTACTGCTTTAGGCTCCAATTTTCTCTGGCCCTCCATCCTACATTCCAAAACAGCAATTCATCACTTCAGTCCTGTCCCAGCCTTCAGATATGAAAACATGAATCAGCTCTTTAAAAAGCAGTAGGGAGGATCAGTATGATCACAGTGCTAAATTAATAAGAATGTCCAGTTTGTTTGTTTTTTTAAAATCCCTGCTGAATCATGAAGCCCTCTAGACTCGGCCAAGCATGTACTTTCACAGTTCTCTCTAATCTACCTTGGAAAGTTGCTCTGATAATCCCAGGTATACCAACCTAAATTCTTGCAGGATTGTTAGGATACAAGCATTATATGATAAATAAGATACTGTAAATAATAAATAATGTAGCATTTATGATGAGCAATTAAAATCGATTCAATTTCTCATCCAGATTTTTTTGTCATAAATGAGTGACCAACCTGTGGCCTGGATGTCAGGTGAGCAGTGGGAATTTGTAACTTATCTTAAATATCCAGGAAAGGGATTGTGTGAAGTTTGCTTTCTTCCTGCTGAACTCTCTTGTCCTCTGTTGCTGTTTCTAGGCAAAGAGACTAGATCAAGCTAGCACTAATGGATTTTGAACTACCCCCGTATTATAGAGTACCTGGTAGTAATACCAATTCATATTTTGATGTAAGCAAATTCCACCATGGCTTCTTCTGGGGCTAAATTTGGAGATTCCACACAAACCTGAAAAACCCATGCAGGACAAGTGCTAGCTACAGGCAAATTCCATCCAGCAATTGCTTTTTGTTAAACATTAAATAGTCACATTGTTAGTCCAGAAAATTCCTGTGCTTTCCTATAGGAAGCCCACCACAACTGTACGATTGCCAAGCCTTTAAAAAGTGAAACTAAGTTGAAAGTGATTTTTCAAGTACTGTCCACATTTTAAAAGAGGAAGTGTGCAATCCCTGTCCATCCCAGCAAATATCAAAATTTTAATTTCAATAGAAACAAAAAACAAGGGGGGAAAACCCTATCTGTGCCAAAGAAGACGTTCAGCAGGTTTTCTGAGGATTTGTATACCCCCCAGTTTGGTTTTTAGTGAATTCCTAAGAGCAATTTAAAAATGCTTTTTTTATTATTCTTTAAGAAGTGGGTAACGCATTGCAATGGGTGATGCATTGATCTTCAAGACCTGTTGATACTGTATCTGCCTTTCTCACTTCAAACCAAGAGTGTTTCCTCCCTTCGTGAATTCAACTGCTTTCCAAAAACAAATTCCTCTTCCTTTTCTTATTCTTTCAAAGCAACATTTTTGTGAAGCACATGAGTTTAAGTGATTTCCCAAAACCTTGGGGGCCTAATCCGTGAACTCAAAACCAAATTGTTTTTCGTAAGTAAAATTTCAGCAAAGATATTAATTATACCAAAGGGAGTCTGACTTGGAATATCCATCTCACCAGAAGAGATCAAGTCTTTGTGGAACACAGCCAGTTTGGATGACAGCTTGCAGCTCAGTTTACACTTACGGAGACTTCATATGGTCCAGGTATTTGTGCTTTAATCGATAATGAAGCACCTTTTTCTAGAGAATGAAAGCTACGAAAAAGCCCTGCCATTTGTGAATTCACCCTTGTCATCACACCCAGCTGTCCTACCTCTTCCCAGTCTTCCCTCTTAAATCTAATTTGCTTTACACTTTGTCTTGCTTTTCCCCACTGCAACCACACTGAAATGCAGCACAGCCATGCCCTACCAAATTATGGCTGCAGGCACAAAAGGAGGCCTTTTTGTGTCCTCATCAATAACCTTTCTGTCCATTTCTGAACCTTTCTACTGTATTCCTCAACTTTCCTCCTGGCTATTATTTTTTCCTTGCCTTGCCATTTGTTTGGCTGTCTCTCTCCATTGCTTTGTTCTTGTCATTGAATTTTCCTCTCCCCAAAACAAAGCACTCATACATAAGCTCCTTGTATTTTATTCTCTTCAGTTATTAGTCCCAGTTGTGCCTGCATATCCAGTCCCAATCATTCCTCTCATTCCTCAGACACATTTCTTCCTTCTTGTCCTCTGATTCATGAAGCCAGAGATGGTCTGGCTTCTTGAAAACAGTTGCCACAGGCATTAAAAAAAGAGAAAGAAACATCAATCCAATAAATTTGATAGAAGCAAAATTCATTATTGATGTTTACTAAATATTAAATTAAATTTTCTCTGAGCCTCATCCACTTTATTTGTCACCCTTTTGAAGCTCCTGTCACTACGGTGAGGCACAGTTGATGGTGATGAGTGATAGGAATTTTTCAATGGCCACCAATATTGTGTGCATGAAATGCAGATTGCCCCCTCTCTGGGTATCTTTTTACAGCTGGTGAAAGTATTTGTACTCTGACAGGCCAAATGTCTGTTTTGTATAGATGTTATATCATTGATGATCTCCACATCTGCCTGTTTATATTCAGGCTTTGGAAACTTGGCATATAATTTGTTATATAAATAAGCAAAAATAAATCAGGGTGCCCAGGTACAGAACAGCTAAAGACGTAAATCTGGATTCATAAAATGGGGATTATTCAACAAGAACCCTAGATTAGAATAGCCAAATATACATTTTATTACAGAAATATGAGGTGATTACATAAAATATGGATAGGTCCAGCCACTATTTGGTTAATTTTTTTTTATCCATTCAATCATGTCCAATTCTTGGAGACTGCCTGGACAAGTCCCTGCAGATTTCTTGGCAAGATTTTCATAAGTGGCTTGCCACTTCAGCAAACTGGCTCTCTATTTGGTTAATACTGATTTAATAATAAGTACACAACTATTGAGCTAATAATAACAGAGAAGAGAGTGAAATGAAATTAATACCAAATAAGGAAGAGGATGGGGAGACACCAAGCAAGCCACATGATCATCCAAATTAGGTTAGAAAAAGGAATCATAACATAGTCTGGTCACCACATAAAGGTCTTCTGGATTTGTGTAGCTCAGATCTGGTACATGGTACGGATGATGTGGCTAGCCTGCATGGCAGAGTGATTGGTGTGAGAGGCTATAATGTTGAGAAGATAAGGGACAGAAGAAGGAGAAGGGAATTTGGAGCATAAATATCTCAGGGTTTCTGTGCAAAAACAAATCGCTTTCTTTACTCTGTGTGCTGTCTAGTTCTCAAAAACAAAGGAACTGATAAGGAAGGCACAGGTGGGTAGCCTTGGCCAGCAAATGCATCATGGTATGTTATGTCTCATCCAAAATAACTCTCTCATGGGAACCAAAGCTCACATTCCCGGGGGGGGGGGGGGGGGGGAGACAATATGCAACACTGCCATCTCGTGGCGATTTATAGTATGTGCAATTCTAAACGCTTAAGGCTTTGTTAATCTGAAAATGCCTTGTGACCCTCTGATCCTAAGATCCCTCCAATCAGAAAGCTGAGACAAGTGTATATCTCAGCTGTGAACTATGGGTCTATGCTTCTTGACTTCTGTCCGGTCTTTTAGCCATGTTCCTCTGTGTGTGTTCTGTTCCTGTGGACTGGAGAGTGCATAGTTATGCCTGGCTGTGTATGTAGGCCATGGCTGTCAATGGAACCAAGGAACGAAACTCTGCTTATAGGTTTGTTTTTCCTTTTTGCAATAATGTAACTATATATGCATTTATTGCCTTATGCTACAAGTAAACACTTTCAGCCATAAACACTGCACTCTGTCTGTGTACTCTGTTTACTCTGCGCCTAAAACCCCATAAGCCAGCATTATCCCACAAAATATGGGCTGTTCCATCATAGAATGAAAGGAGGCTTTTCTTCTGTGGAAAAGTTTGAATACTGCAGGCTAGGAAACTCTTGTTAAAGCATGGATATTGTTCTTTTGTTAATTTTTTTTTAATATATTTTATTGAGTTTTAAGTATACATAGATAAAAGTTAGAAACGGAAAAAGAAATAGAAATACAAATCAAAGAAAGAAGAAAAAGGGTATAGTAAAGTAAAAAGAAAAAGATGAAACATAGAAATTAGTCAACTTCCGATTTATCCCTGGTCGTAGTATATTAAAAAATTAATCTTACATGCTAGGTCCATTTATAACATTGAAAAACATTTCTTGTCTAATATATCAATTTATATATATTTTAGTCTTCAAATCCCCATATAAGCTTTGCCCCTCCTGCATTTTGCAAATAGTCCATTAATGGTTTCCACTCTTTTAGAAAGTAATAATTTGAATTTTCTTTTAATAAACATGTCAATTTATCATTTTCTGTCATATCCATCAATTTTAACATCCAGTCTTGTATTGTAGGTGTAGTCTGATTTTTCCAATTTGTGCATATAAAAGTCTTGCAGCTGTAATCATGTATTGCATAATTCTTGTAAATTGTTTTCCTATTTGTTCTTCTAATATTCCCAGTAAAAATAGTTCTGGTTTAAATGGAACTCGAATTTGTAAAATATTTTGTATTAATAGGTGTATCTGAGTCCAAAATTTCTTTGCAAACTCACATGTCCACCACATATGATAAAATGACCCTTCTTTTTTTTACATTTCCAACACAGGTTGGAAACATTCCCATACATTTTAGCTAATTTTTGTGGGGTCATGTACCATCTGTACATCATCTTATAGAAGTTTTCTTTCAAATTATAACATAAAGTAAATTTTAATCCTTTAATCCACATATCTTCCCATTGTTGCATTTGAATATTATGACCAATATTTTTTGCCCATTTAATCATGCAATCTTTGACTTGTTCCTCTACCATTTCACTTGTTAACAATAATTTATACATTTTAGCAATTAAGTGATCATCTGTTTCACAAAGTTGTATCTCAAATTCCGATTTAGTTTGTTCAAATTCAAATTCTTTTTTATCTGATTTAAATTTTTCTACAAGTTGCATGTAAGAGAGCCATTGGAAAGTATATCCTTCTAAGGCCAGTTCTTCTTTTGATTTGGTTTTATATTGTCCTTGTTCTTTTTTTAAAAAGTCTTTATAAGTCAGCCATTTGTCTTTAATTCTTACTTCTGTTCTGTGAAATGCTTCTTGCGTGGAGATCCATAAAGGTCTTTTATAACATAAAGTTAATTTATATTTATTCCAAATTCTTAACAAAGATCTTCTAATATAATGATTTTTAAAGTCCACATTAACTTTTACTTTGTCGTACCACATATATCCATGCCATCCATATCTTAATTCATGACCCTCCAAATTCAGTAATTTTTCATTTTTCAGAACTATTCATTCTTTAATCCATACCAAGCAACAAGCAGCATAATATAGCTTCAAATCCGGTAAAACCTAGTCCACCTCTTTCTTCTGAGTCTTGCAAGACTTTATATTTTATTCTTGGTTTCTTTCCTTGCCAAATAAATTTGGAAATGTCCCATTGCCATTGTTTAAAAGGTTCTTCTGATGCTAATATAGGTAGTGTTTGAAAAAGATATAAAATTCGTGGCAAAATGTTCATTTTAATTACTGAGATTCTACCTAACAATGATAATTGTAGTTTTTTCCATTGATCCAAGTCTTTTTTAATGTCTATCCAGAGTGGAATATAATTATTCTTAAACAACTTAACATTTTTAGATGTCAAATATACTCCCAAATGTTTTACTTTTTCTTCCATTGAATATCCTGTTATTTCTTTCAATTTCTCTTGTTGATGGTGATCCATATTTTTAGTCAAGACTTTAGTTTTCTGTAAATTCACTTTAAACCCTGCTAACGACCCAAAGTCTTTTAATTTCTGTATCAATAATTCAATTCCATCTAGTGGATTCTCCAAAGTAATGACTAAGTCGTCAGCAAAGGCTCTTAGTTTATAAACTTCTTTCTTAACTCTAATACCATGAATACCATCATCTTGTCTAATGTCTCTAAGTAACACCTCTAGTACCAATATAAACAAAAGTGGAGATAATGGACAACCTTGTCTTGTACCTTTTTGAATTTCACATGGTTTACTAAATTCTCCATTAACAATTATTTTTGCAAATTGGGGAGTATATATTGATTTAATCCACTTAGTAAAATTTCCTCCAAAATTCATATTTTCCAATACCTTAAACATAAATGGCCAGTTTAAATTGTCAAAAGCTTTTTCAGCATCTATAAATATCAAAGCCGCTTGTTTTTCATAATGTTGTTCCAAATATTCAAATACATCTAATATATTTCGGACATTGTCTCGAATTTGTCTCTTAGGTAAAAATCCAGCTTGATCTTGATGAATAAAGTTCTTAAGAATATTTTTCATTCTTTCTGCCAATATGGTTGTAAATATCTTATAATCATTATTCAATAAAGATATTGGTCTATAATTCTTAGTTAGGGTCAAATCTTGTCGTTCTTTAGGGATCAATGTTATGTGCGCTTCTTTCCAAGTCTCTGGCATGGTTCCTGTTTCCATAATCGAATTCATAGTCTTCTGCAAAGGTAAACATACGTTTACGTTTATGGTTATGTTCTTTTGTTAATTTTTGATGGATGATAAGGGTCATCAGATACGTAGCATGCTCTTTTTGCTTTGTGCATTATATGGATGGATGTAGAGGAAGGGAAGGGAAGGGAAGGGAAGGGAAGGGAAGGGAAGGGAAGGGAAGGGAAGGGAAGGGAAGGGAAGGGAAGGGAAGGGAAGACTGTGGGCTGTCTTTTCCATTGAACCCTGATTAGACTGAGAGCAAGGAAACTAATGAGTATATGAGAAGAGAAAACTGGGGAAGAGGATAGCCCCATAGGAAACTATGAAACAACCTGGACTGACCAAGATTTAAAGAGAGCAGGGACTGAACCCTCATTATGGAATCTGTCCTTGACTTGAGGGACATGTTTCAGTAAATAAAAGATAATAAGGGTATCAAGGGTGCAGATTGAACCTAAATTTTCTTATTGTCAGTGGTAAGGGTAAAGATTGAAAATCCACTGTAAAAATGTAAAAATGAATGCGTGCAAAAAACCCTCTCCATGTACACGTATTATGACCTGGTCATATATATATTATATGTTAACTTAGTTAATGTGGTGATGCATTAGGAATAAAGCTTTTCCACATCCAGTGAGGACATGGTGAACTGAAGACCTCCCTGAAGAAGTGGGGACAACAGTATGGCTGAAATTGGTTGCCAGATGCGGGATCCAGACCGGCAAAACCTCTCCAGAGAAAGTAGAGATTGTGAGATTCCCCACGTGTACTCCTGACAGCGGATCCTGAGTGGACGGCAGGAACCGATAGTTTTGCAATCTGCTTGTGAGTTGAGCGGCTGGGAGTCAGGGATTCCATCAAAGCTCATAGGCATAATGTAGCTTCTAAGGACATTAAGGTTTGGCCTATCCTCATACTTAAAATTGCAGCAAGACTCACTATCAGCAAAGATTATTAGATTTCAACATTTCCTAGAATGTTTGGTGTTACTTTTCATCTTTCTTTAGCAATATTATTACAATTATTACCCAATGGATTGCTATTTCTTTTTTTTAAATAAATATTTGCATTGAATCAATATAGTGAAAACAAGTTGATGCTGGAACCAGAAGAGAAATATTAATTTATTTGGCTAGGATCATTACTATGATGGAGAGGAAAGAACTATGATGTCACTGTGTTTAATCTTAAATGCATTCCCCAGATCAGTGGGACTTCAGGGGCATAGGGACGTTAAGCATTAGCTTCTAGGAGAAACACCATGTGAACTCGTGTGGAAGAAATAATACCTGTAATCTGTAGATATCTTGCTGCTTTGACAAGGTGACTTTGAACAAATTGCAAGTGCTTCCTTAGATTTACATGTTCTCCTCTAGCCTTATCTTTACTTTGTAAATGTCATCCCTGTCCGTTCAATATCATTTGAGACTGGTGCAGAATTTTTTGTTGCACTTTTCAAACTGTTTCATCCAGCCCTTTCAGTGGTGTTTCTTAGTATGCAGCACATAAAGCTGCCTCTCTGAAAAAAAATATTTTTCAAGCTATTCTTCAATGCAAATTTCTCTTCCTATTCCCATCCCTGAAGGGAGGAGCCCTGCTTCCACTAACTGCAGTTTGGAGACATTCAAGATTCACTGCCACATGCTGCAGCTATTATCCAAATCCATATTTGAACTGAAGTGCTGCCATTCCTCAAGAGCATCATTCATCTATGCTGACCGAGACTGCTTTGGCATCCAAGAAAGAGCTAAACTGTTCTAGGGACTCTGGGGGAGGCTGTAGAAGATCTCACACAATAAAAATGTATTCTATCTCTTTTTCTCCTGCTCTTCCTCCCCCTCCCTTTAAACCTTTACATAAGTCTCTTGAAATGACAATATTAAATATTATTCTTATGTTTACCTACTTTAAACTACATGTGAGCTGAATATCTATACCACCTCCTCCAGAAGAGCTTAATGTCCCAGAAAAATAGGAGGGATATTTGCAGATATTTCAGGCAGCAGATGAAACTTGAGAGGTTGGTAGGCAAGGAAAAGACAACATTTTTTTTCTTTGCAGAAGGAAGGAAGGAAGGAAGGAAGGAAGGAAGGAAGGAAGGAAGGAAGGAAGGAAGGAAGGAAGGAAGGAAGGAAGGAAGGAAGGAAGGTCGCTATCTCAGACTACTACCTGAGAACACTCCTGAAAACAATGGTACACCATGATATAGCATCATTCCCAGGGGCATCCTATAACAAAAATGCCACCAGGCATTTCTCTTGGAGAGGAGAAGGGGAAGGGGAAGGGGAAGGGGAAGGGGAAGGGGAAGGGGAAGGGGAAGGGGAAGGGAAGGGAAGGGAAGGGAAGGGAAGGGAAGGGAAGGAAAGGAAAGGAAAGGAAAGGAAAGGAAAGGAAAGGAAAGGAAAGGAAAGGAAAGGAAAGGAAAGGAAAGGAAAGGAAAGGAAAGGAAAGGAAAGGAAAGGACATTTTATTTTATAGAAATCTCCCTTTTCCCCAAAGTCTCAGAATCTCCCCTTCCTAATGACTGATTTGATCTTTACCTCACTCGAAGAAATGTCAAAAACTTGATCAAATACATTAATCCTACATTAAAGGTCAAGCTATGCGCAATTAAGGCCACAAACTCCTGAGTTCTCCCAAACCACCACCACCCTGGACATGGAGATTAAAGATTAAGCCTATTTGGGAGGATTAAATACATACTGTAATTTTTAACAACCTCTCTGTTTCTAGACTATTTTAAATATTTTTAATATATTGGTAAGTCTGTTATCTGCAACTTCATTTCCGTAGGTTTGGTTTTAAATTAAAGTTGTTTTCAAATATTTCATTTATGATTTCAATTGTTATTGTTAGCCTTGAGAAAAAGCAAGTCGAATTTCTAAGAAGTAAACAATTTAGGTAAAAGTTAACTTATGTTGAAGTTCATTACATAGCAAATGGATCACAATCTTATCATTTCTGAATAACAAAATGATCCAAATGAATATATTTACTATATGTTTACACATTGATATCATGTTCCTTAACATAAAATATGTAAAATGCCTTCCAGATGGTTGCCCCAATCACATAATGTGATTGAACCCGGTCCCTTTTGTTCATGCAAAATGGTCTTCAATGACATGGTTGGAATTGCCATCTTGACTATTTTGACTCTTTTGGCTCTCATGACATCTTGATGGTAATGCATTCCATTATTTAACTATATTGTACTTTGGATTAAAAAATCAAAAAGGACTTCCTTTTATTGGCCTGAATCTCCTCACATTTAGTTTCAATGGATGGTCCTAAATTCTACCATTAAGAGGTAGAAAAGTTGTCCCAGTCCACATCTTTTCTGCCATTCATAATTTTTCTGTCATATTCTATCATCTTCACTCTAAGCAAAAAGTCTTTCCTCATAGGGGATTATTCTGTATCTGCCTCTCAGATCTGCACTCTCCATTTTGAAGCAATGTACACTCAGAAATGTACACCGAAGTATAAAGTTGCATACTGGGTACAATTATGGTATACAATTGCATAAAAATTATTTAAGGTCTTTACTATATTAGCAATATTATTTTCAGTCCCTTTCACAATGTGGGCTACTAGAATTTTTTTTCTTCTTCAGTAGTTGCATACTAGATAACATTTTCATTGAATTGCCATGATTCCAAATTCCCGTTTGTGATCAGTTACCAGCTCAGATCTAATTAATGTATAGGTGGATTTTGATGGGGGAGGGGGGTTGCCAATATGCATCACTTTGTATACACTGAACTGATTCTGCCATTTTATGATCCATTCATCCAGCTTGGAGAGATCTGGAGCTCTTCCCAACATTTTTAATTTTACAACTGTGAAAAAGTCGGTATCATCAGCAAAGTATGCCATGTTAATGTTCACTTAACACTACTGTCATTAATAGAAAAGGTTAAATCCCTTCGAATCAAGCTTGACTCCTCATGGCTCCATAGACACCTCCCTGCATTCTTCTTGCCACAAGAGGTAAACAATTTGCCACTGTCGTCTTGTGGGATGTTTTCTTCAATTTCCTATTCTATAGCCATGATATTGCTGGAAGTCTCCCACCCAAGTTCTAATTAGTCTCAATCTTGCTTAGCTTCTGAGCCCAGCCAAGATTGCCCAAGTGCTGTCATTTGCTTATACAAAATAATTTATTATGATTATGTACCATCAAGTCGGTGTTGACTTTTCTAACCCAATAAATAGATTTTCTCCATGTAGATCTGCCCCTAACTGTCTTCCAATGGTGCACTCATCATCAGTGAAACTGAGTCAATTCACCTTGCTGCTGATCATCCTCTTCTTCTCTTTCCTTCCACCTTTCCCAGCATTAAAGCCTTCTCTAGAGAGCTACAGTAGATCTTTGCATAATGTGTATGAAATAGGGTAATTTAAGCTGGTCCTTTGTGCCTCTAGGGGGCGTGGTGGCTCAGTGGGTAAGACGCCAGGCTTGTCGATCAGAAGATTGCAAGTTCGGAGGTTCGAATCCCTAGCCCTGCATGCGGAGTGAGCTCCCGCACTAGCTCCAGCTCTTGCCAACCTAGCAATTTGAAAGCATGCAAATGCAAGTAGATTAATAGGTACCACTTCGGTGGGTAGGTAACAGCGTTCCACGTGTGTCATGCCGGCCACATGACCGTGGAAGCGTCTTCGGACAACGCTGGCTCTTCGGCTAACAAACGGAGATGAGCACCGGCCCCTAGAGTCGGACACGACTGCACAAATGTGCGGGGGGAACCTTTACCTTTTTTTGTGTGTGCCTCTATTGAGAAATCTGGGTTCATTTGTTCAATGATCCATTTGTTTGTTTTCTTGGCTGTCCATGGTATTCTCAGGAGTCTTCTCCAACACCAAAGTTCAAAAGCATCAATACTCTTCCTATCCAGCTTCTTCAAAGTCCAAAGTTCATTTATACATAGGTTTAAAAGCCCCAGTCCCAATATAGATCCATGATTCCCTACTTTATAACTCTCTCCAGTGTGAAAATTGACTATTTCTATTGCCCATTTTCTGTTATTTAATCAGTTACCAATCTTTGAGAGGGATTATCCTTCTTATCTCATGGCTACTGGATTCTATAGGACTGTTTGGTGAGAAACTCTAATTCAAAATACATAATTCTGCCTACATGTTACCTCAATCTATATGCCTAATAACATGCTTAAAAAACTAGATGGTTGACAAAAAATTACTTCAACAGAAACCATATTAATTCTTCTTAAGCAAAATATAATGTTTTATTGTTTTGTCTTCCACAATATTTTCCACTATTTTACCCAAAGCAGATGTCAAACTAATTGGCCTATAATATTCTGAATCCTCCTCAATCACTATGCTCAAAGTTAGATATTACACTGGATATTTTCCTATCTTGAGAGATTGATGCTGCATACTTTGTTAGAAAATAGTCTTCACAGAAGACAAGCCCATGACCCAGGAGGATTTGCTCACTGAGATAATCACCTTATTTTGTCTAATAATATGGCTCATTCTGGAAAGAGGCTTCAATTAGGATAGGACATTTCTTAAGCCCCAAGTGTCAGCAACCAATCACACTCTGTTCTTAAAACAGGTGCAGCCATAGGCTCTTGGCTTGTAGAATTTTGTATTACCCTGAGACTTACAAATAGAACGTGTTACAGAAGACATAAAAAATCAGAAATTTTTAATCCAAGAATATGCTCTAAAGGTAATGGATGGGCTAAACTGCCAGTTTGTTTTTCACTCAGTTATTATCCCAAGCATAGTTCATTTAAGAGCTCTTTCTAAATCAGTTTATGGATTCAGCAAAACAAAAACTGAGCATGAGAATCTGAATGTATTTCCACACATATTTCTTATATAAATGCTTTTCCTAGTGTACATATTTCAGAAAACAATTTGCCCTGTTATATGCCCTAATACATTTTTCTGTGCACTGTACCTTAATATATGCATTTAGGCACATATGTTTTTGTTTTTGGTGGTGGTTGTTTTACTATATCCATTTCTGTGCATATTTGTAAAGCACGTTGAAACATTCTGAGAAGTTCAGATTTTGGTGCATACATCTGTTTTGGTTCCCTTGTTAAGTGTGGAAGGCACAGTTGGATAACTGTGCATACACATCTGGATAGAATAATATGTTGTCAATCTATATTGAGCACCGAAATGACTAGAATTCAGCAATTCCACACAAAAACCCACTCTTAGTTATCTCATACCTTCCCAATGTCTTCAGTACACTTCAAGCTATATGGGATTTGTCATCTTATTTTGGCTATTGTAAGGAAACCTGTAATCAGAAATCCTTATTGATCTATTGCAAATCATACATAGATTTTCCAAGCGATTCAGATAACAACAAATACCCTATCCAAATGCATCATTGTTTGGTTGAGCAGATTCTTCTCAATGGAGTTTGAAAGTGCATTTACCTTTAATTCCTCCCTCCCTTTCTGTTAAACTATTGCTGATTACTTCAACCACTCCAGCACAGTAGGAAATAGAAATCCTTTATTCATCCATAGCAATTGCGGCATAAGCCCTCTCTCCTTTGTTTAAACCCTGAATCAGAGCTGACCTTGATAAAGCATAAGTGAGCCAAAAGGTTTTCATGCCCTTTCTAGATTATCTGCCATGGATGGGGATTTAGTTATTCAATTAAATTTGGATACATTTGCATAGAAATATAAAAAAAAATTTCTTCTGAAGAAAAAAAGCATTCTTTAGGATTACAATGCACAGACATGTTACAAGAAAGACAGTCAGGTGAGGCATTCCGTCAAGTTCGGATGAGAAATGGAATGCCTCTTTCAAAAGCTGCCAACCATTAAATTATTTATAGTTGTATTTCTTTGTTGAAGATTTTAAAACAAATAATGTGAATCTATTAGAGGACAATTTTGTATTCCCCTGGGACCTTTTGGCTGTGGTAGAACTTCTGCCGCCACTGAGACTGCAGCTCTGCCACCAGAGGTCACCCTCATTCATGGCCATTAGGTCTGCTGCTGTCACCATCCCATTGGCAATGTTTGGCTAGTGGTAACAGCTGAAACAGGCATGTCAGGAGTGGGTTGGAAATAATGTGAATCAAGAAGTTTCTAATCCCTCCTTGTGTTCATCTGATAACCCTGCAAATCATGCTGGATAAATAATTCCATCCCATTGTGGTTAATGGTAGGGTGGAAAAAAGATACAGAAAGGAGAAAAACATATCAAAAGGTATACTTTTCTTTTATATCCCTCTCTTTAGTCTGAAACGGTCTCAGAGCATCCAGGAGGAGAAGATGACCTATGCCTTTAGGCTCACCATTAAAAAGGCATAAGACAGAAAGAAAGGGGGAAGTGGGAGAAAAAATAAGAAAGGAAAAATACTAGAACTGTTATTTCAAGGACCTTGGCTGTGATGGAATTGGGCTGTTAAGGAAAGCCAGAGCAGATAACTTGCTGTGCATTCTTATAGGGCTACTGCCTAAAAGTTGCAGCCCTGTTTTTATGGTGTGTGTGTGTGTGTGTGTGTGTGTGTGTAAATAACGGGATATTTACCCCCTTTTTATATAAACCTCACCTGTAAAATATATTAAAAATGGCTTGTGAGCATGCCAAATGACCCATTTATTTTTACAGTGCCCTTCAACATATAATAACAAAGTAGAATAAAAACAATAAGGTAAAAATATATTTCTCCTGCAACTCATCATGCTCATTTTCACATTTAGATATTACAAACGTATGATATTCTTATCATCCAGCGACATCTCAGATACATCACACAAGAATGCAAACATTTCTCTAATGGCGGAAACATTTCCATAGTTGTGACTGCTAATGCAGCAGTCACAAAACAGGTGCAGTTCAGGGCAAACCTGCCTTTGACAAAAAGTTTTAGAGGAACCGGCATCCTGTATTAAATTCTCCCAGTTTTCATAAAGTTTTAGTGCCATGGAAATACAGTAGATCTATCACCTCCTGTTGCCCATCTAAAGCCTCGTGGGAATAGATCTACACAGGCACCATTACTTCTGGAAGAAAAGGCCCTATTTGGCATGTTTTAAGATAAAGCAGGGTGGAGGGGCGTGGTGGCTCAGCGGGTAAGACGCCAGGCTTGTCGATTGGAAGATCACAAGTTCGGAGGTTCGAATCCCTAGCCCTGCGTGCAGAGTGAACTCCCGCACTCGCCCCAGCTCTTGCCAACCTAGCAATTCGAAAGCATGCAAATGCAAGTAGATGAATAGGTACCACTTTGGTGGGTAACAGCGTTCCACGCGCGTCATGCGGCCACATGACCGTGGAAGTGTCTTCGGACGACGCTGGCTCTTTGGCTAACAAACGGAGATGAGCACCGGCCCGTAGAGTCGGACACGACTGCACAAATGTGCGGGGGGAACCTTTACCTTTTTTTTAGGGTGGAGGGCAGTCTTTGATCTACTTTTTCTTTTTTTTTTCCTACTTTTTTTAAGCCCCTTTTTCTCCCAACGCAATTCTAGTTTATATACTTAGATACTTACATTGAGATAGTGTTAAAATAACCTTTGTAATTACATAATTTATTGTATTGATCTTTTCATTTTGTTTTGAGTGGGGGGGGTCATAGCAGCAACCAAAACTAAGTAGAGGGATTTAGAGTAGCTGGTTTGGATTTTGGTCTATACAGTATTTATTATTAGTTTTCCTTATGATTGATCTGCTTTCATGTGCAAGCAAACTTATTTCCTAATATTAAATCATCCAGTTTAGTCTAGTGATTAAGGCAACGGGCTAGAAACCAGGAGTCTGAGAGTTCTAGTCCCGCCTTAGGCATGAAAGCCGGCTGGGTGACCTTGGGCCAGTCTCTCTCTCTCAGCCCAACTCACCTCACAGGGTTGTTGTTGTGGGGAAAATAGGAGGAGGAAGGAGTATTAGGTATGTTCGACACCTTGAGTTATTTATAAAAATAATAAAGGCGGGATAGAACATAAATATAAATAAATAAATATAAATTTTATTAAACATTAAGAAATCCAGCATTTCCAAATCAATAGGAGAATATAATACAGCAATGGATTGTATCCATCTTGCTGGTAATCTGTTACGCTGTGAACATTTACACTCACAATTAATCTTCCTTCACTGAATGTGTCAAAATCTTTTATTGAGTCTGTAAATTCAAGCAAGTCTCAGGACCTTTCACATTAACAATGTTGTCACCTGCCAAACTGATTCCAAATATTTTGCCATTGTCCTCACCACCACTGTTCTCACAACACTGTGACCTGCTCATATGCTGACCTGGGCTGGAAAGGCATTCCCCAGCCACTTCCAAAGAGAAGGAAGGCAAGATAAGGTGAGTTCCCACCGGGAGGAAACAGGCCTGTCTCTGAGCTTCAGCTGCAGAATTACATTCACAGCTATTCCTCCTGCGTTGATGCTGAGCCAGAAATGAATCAGCTCTGTTGCCCAACAGCAGCGTGTTACTGGCTCTGCATCTCTGCATATGTGGATAGGCTCTTAGGTGACCATGGAGATCAGAAAGCTTTGAATCATATCCTCTGGGAAGAAGATATCCAGGCTATGAGTCCCGGAGAGGCTGCTGCATTTCTCTCCTATAGGTGGAGGCCCTGGAACTCTGGATCTCTTTCCCTCCTCTCTCACTCAAGTGAAGCCGAGGCCTTAGAATATTGGTACCTCAGGTGACAGCCCGGTGTCTCCTTGTGTTTGAAGTGAGCAACATCAATAGCCAAAGAAAAGAAGAAGAAACACTTCTTAAAAGGAGTATCAGTCCCTACTTACTAGTCATAAGAATTCTCCCCCCACAGACACACATATCACTATTGTCTTCAAAGAAAGCTTTCGCTCTGCACAGACCGTTCTTTTGTACATGGATGCATGCTATGTCAAATACAATCTATAAAGAACTCCAGAATAGAATAGAACACTGATTATCTCTAGGCTGCAAATTGCAGGAGTCACTTCCCTTGGTCCCCACCGAGTTCTCTGCCTGACCTGATTCTAAATAATAATAATAATAAAATAATAATAATGAAAATGAAAATGAAAATCAGTTTGCTGCGAAGCACGGTGGCAACCTCAAGCACTGTGTTTATTTATAAGAAGGGGGGAATTGGAATAATGCCAATCTAATACCCCCAAAAGGCAGAAGTAAATTGAGATGATAGAAAAGAGAAGAGAAGCAACCTGACTAATGTGCTATCTCATAAATGAGTGCCTTGTGGCTGCCATATTGTTCACAGCAGTCATTTTGTGAATAGGCAAACTCCCCACCTACAGTGTTGTTTTCTGAAGTTCTTGTATTGCCAGCTAATTTAGAATTTGCAGGACAGATACCGAAGCAGGAGGACATGAAAAGAGGTGCTAGGACTAAAACAAACAGCATCATATGTATTATGTGGCCAAAGAATATTCTTTAGTGGGTGACAAAAATCAGGTCAACCACTATGTGGCAGTCAAGAGAGACAAGCTTCTTACTGCTAGTGGTTGTTAGATCTACTGGTTAACCATTTTTTAAAAACTCAGGAAAAAATAGATTGGACAGAGCACCTGGACCATAGAAACACCATTCAGGCATCCATTCTGTACAGCAATATGTGGTGTCTTTTTCCAGGATTGGTGATGTTTAAATTTCATTAATATTTTAATTTTACATTGTTATCTCTTTAAGATAGACTACGTATACTCTAAAACAGATTATGTACTCCACTATAGAGCATTATCCTTGTATTGGTCCATGACCGAAATAAACAGTTTCATCTCATTTCAATTTCAAGCATGAAAACCACCAATCACTGCCCTTACAGTGTCACACAGTACAGCTGCACTGAATGTTCCCATTCTGGATGCTTTGTAAGGGTGTGCTGTGAAGGCAGCAAGCCACATGGCATCAGGACAGAAGGTTGTGTAGATGAGTCCTGAGACAGCTGACAATTCCACTCTGGAGCTGTTCGGAAACTCTCCCATTTTCCCAAGTAACAAATATAAGTTCATTAACATGTGGGCAAAAGGCAGCATTGCACGGCCCATCCCCCAAAACTGGGGTACTTCTTGCTCAGAGCATAATTGTGTTTCATCTCTCAGATTAAATGTCTGCATAAGAGTGTCTCTTTTTCTTCTTTGCTTTAGAAAAAGTTGCTAAGGCAACAGAATGCCAACATCTTGCTCCTCCCCATCAAATTTTGATTAAGATTGTAATGCTTCTCATTTACAGCAGGTTCTGGAGCATAACTATAAGACAGCTCAGCTATATAACTTCTGGTTTTGCACATTTCTGAATTTACCTCATAGAAATGTTAATTCTCAGCTAGAAGTCTAGCACAATTTCTATAGGTTGCTCTTAAAAACCAAACAAGGGGAAAAAAAACTTTTCTCCCAAATGGTTTTTCATGACCTGTTTCCCTGAGTTTGTTTTAAAATAAGCTCTTAAGGGTGTGTTGTGTCTCAATTCTTAACAGCCCGTTGCCTCTAACATGGTAATTAGTATTTACAGAAGGGTAAGATGCAGGGGAAATAGTTATTTGGCCTGAAAAGAAGCCACCAGTAGAACTGTATTCACTTTTCTGCTCCAAACTTCCCCTTTATGTAGATGCATCGTAAAAATCTAACATAAAATCTTGTTAAACTCTTGATGTGTACAACAGTCAAAGGAGGAACTTCATTTGTAAAATATCTCTTTGACAAATCAAATATATTAAACTGGTTTTACGTATATAAATGAGATTTGAAAGGGCAATAACAACAACAACAGCAACAACAACAACTAACGCTTGTTAGCACTGCAGTCATTGAGAGATGTTTATTATATCCCAATTTACCACTTGCTGTCTTAGGTCAGGTTGACAAAGGAAACATATGAGAAAGTAATTTGATTATAGAGCAGCACACACTCCCTCTGGGATAAATCCTCCTTTGCCAATATCCTTGCATGATAAGGCTACCTTGGAGAGATATGGCTAGAGGGGACTTACAGTGATTTATTTAGGAGCCGAGGAATGCTGACATGAATCCAGGGGCTGATCAAGGTGAGCCAACATGTTTTTTCTGCTTAGAGTCAGCCCCTGTGGTGATTTTTAACAGACAAGAGCAGGAGTATAAATACTAATTAAGCATTTACTGACACTTCACTGATAGTAATTGTGGCTATTATAACAGGGGAAGGGAAGTTCCCAGCACATAAAGGCATCTGGTTAAGACTCTTACAACTATATTGACATCAAGTTTATCCTTACCTTTCCAAATTAAGATAAAATACTTTCAAAGCACACAGCTCACCCTCTTTCTGCCACCATCCTTTTTTTGTCTCTCACCTGTCCCTTCTCCCTGGCACAGATAGATACCTGTCTATCACTTGAAGAGGACTTCTTAAATTAGGCTGTGGGCCCCTTGAAATTATACCCCATATTGGCAACATGGTGCTGCTGACACCACTATGCTCCAAGAGCCCTCCTGTGCGTACTGTTCCACCTCATGTTTTTAAAAAAGATTCTTTTAAATTAGGGAGAGTAAGTACAAATCAAGCATGCTGCCTAACAAGGCATCAGCTCAAGCACTCCAATTTGATGGAGGATTGCAGCCTCTCATCTAAAGATTTACATGCAAGCAAGAAAACCCTTAAAGAGCAAATCCAAGTGAAACCGGCTGAGTCCTTCCAATAGTTATATCATGCCATCACCACATATTCCGTTGGCAGCAACTTTATGATATTAATCTCCATATTTGGAGACAATGTCTCCCATTCCACCACAGTACATATAATAATGTAAGACTATAATCACTACTTGCTTCTTAGTCTCTAAAATTAAGATTCAAAATTACAGAAGGAAATTGCAGAAAGAAAAGACTGTTTTCCGCTGGAACAAAAATAGAATGAACTTTTCACTTTACACATTTGAAAAATGAAAGCCTCCGTGAAACAAAAGCTTCTATCCACATATCAAGAGAAATTCACTAAATGACCAGGCAAGATGTATTCTCAAAGCTCTTAAAATGAATTTCTTCAATGCAGCAGAAACTGTAAAAATATTGCTGAAATCCAGGAGTAAATGAATTGATATATAGAAGGCTAATCCTATGGCTAAACCAAGTGAGCTATTGCCTCAAGCAGCAATGCATATGGATATCCCACAGCTATCCCAAAGGTTTGGGGGATAAGTGGCCAAAGAATTGAAAGTCTGCTTCTTCGAGCCAATTATTTAACCAGAAAAAAATGGGGGAAATGAAATTTAGGGGGGCTTCCTCCTGCCCTCCCCTGCTACTGCCCTGCAGTGGAGGCTGGTCCCAGCTGTCTTCTGGATTCACTGTGTGTCCTTTCTGCCAGCTAAAAGAGCTGAAGATGCCATACAACCTTTCTGGCCTCTGAATCCTAGTCTGCTACTTCAGGCATTTGAAGAACTTTATCCCATAATTAGCATTGTGTGGTGGCTCAGCGGGTAAGATGCCAGGCTTGTTGATCAGAAGATCGCAAGTTCGGAGGTTTGAATCCCTAGCTGCCCGCGCGTGACGGAGTGAGCTCCCGCATTAGCCCCAGCTCTTGCCAACCTAGCAATTCGAAAGCATGCAAATGCAAGTAGATGAATAGGTACCACTTCGGTGGGTAGGTAACAGCGTTCTGTGTGCATCATGCCAGCCACATGACCGTGGAAGCGTCTTTGGACAACGCTGGCTCTTCAGCTAACAAACAAAGATGAGCACCAGCCCCTAGAGTCGGACACGACTGCACAAATGTGCGGGGGAACCTTTACCTTAAAATTAAAATGCCATCTCTACCTGGTAAAGAAAGGGATGTACCTTGACTTGCTCTTCTAGAAGCAAAATGTTTTGGGCTAAACAATGCTGTTTTTTTCCAATTATAAAAATGCAGGATTGGAAAGAAATGGGAGGTATATTGATCATAATCTCTCTGTAGCCGTTTTCACAGTAGATTCTGCTCTTTGGTTACTTTAATACTTTCCGACCCAAGAGAACGTTGGAAAGAAATTAGATAAATGGCTTTGGTATTCTATCAGCAAGATAACTTTCTGAAAACAAAGCAGAACAGAATCAAATTTGGGGTGGTGAGAGAAGCCAGAGTTTAAAATGGGACTGGATCCAGCAAGGGGTTGTAGAGAAAAGAATTCCAGAAATGCTGATGAGTCCTCCATTCTAAGCCCCCTTCTGTTTTCCTTCTTGTGTCACATGAGCAAAAGTAGAATATATGCACTCTGCCCAATCCCTTGCAGTGCACACATATGCACAAACATACGACGGGAGAGTAGAAAAACACACCCATACATGCATCCATCTTGACTCGAGAGAGAGAGAGAGAAACAGTGCATATTCACCTGCCTTGATTAAATACTCACAAATCAAAAAGAATACTAGTCACACAGAGGCAATACACATGCACACGCCCTGATTAATTCCTGATGAGAAAGCGGACACATAAAAACAACATATTACTTAGTTACATAGAAAAAATACAGACACCTCCTATGGCCATTGCTGGTAAAGGGGTAGGAAAGAATTCAAGAAGCCAGACTTGTATCCCATTTGTGCATGCACACTCATGGAAAAGCCAGCACGTATATGTGTCATTTTCAAGTTTTATACATATGGTCAGCCCCCAAATGATGAACTTATACATATAAACTAGGAGCACACTTTCTGGTCCTGTTCCTGCATTGCATGTGTTGGAATCTGGCAAATCAGGCATGCCTCATTAGCATATGGGTGATTGCTCTAGGAGGCAATCTCTGTGCTAGAGGAAGCTGCTTGTTGCCCCTCTCACTTCCTCTTCTCTCTCGCTGATTCTTCCACCATCGAGGAGGAAGCAGCATGTGGCTGCTCCTCTTCATGGAGAGGCCATGTGCTAGGCCTCAAGCCCCTTTCTCCACGCAGCCTCTGGCAGCAAACAGGGCCAGAGGTATTCAGTTTAGGGAACAGAAAGAAGAACTGAAATCAATTTTCTACTGAAATGGCTGTACCTGGACAAAATAAATATAAGAACCCTTTTGTACTTATTTTTTGTACCTGCAATGTCTAAGCGTGTGTTTGTTTATGCTTGGGTGGGCTAAAAGTATAAGAATAAGAACGTGAATCTCTCTAACATGCTCACAGGCTGTGTTTTTTAAACAATATTCCTTTTTCTGCTGAGTTTATCAACTTTAAGCTCTGCTCAATTCACTGGTTACAGGCCACTGACTGATCTTCAGCATGCTCATTACAGATCTCTTCTACTTTCTGCATATTGGTAGGAAAAAAAACTGCAGCAGACGGCACACCAAAATAGAGCAGGCTTATTGCTCCCAATCTTTATTCTTAAATATTTCTTAGTTGTGGGAACAGGCAAGGGGAATTCAGCAGAAGAGTTTGGAGCACCAAGCATTCTCCTCCCACAATTATAATGGTGGTGGGTCAGGGGGGGATCTGATTAAATAAAGTTTTGTGGAATAAGAAGGACCAATACACAAGACCAGCTCTGATTTTTAGAGTGGAACTCCACCCTAGCATTTGTCTGCAGAAAAGTCTGCACATCAATATTTATTGTCTTCTCAAACTGCTAAGTAAATCATAGTAAGTGTATGTGTTTCAGAAAAGATGAATATTTTAACCTTTTCCCAGTTGCTAGATTTTTGTGTAGAGAAACTTGGCTTGGGGACATAAAAGGCACTTGACAATCAGTCCACAAGGCTGCGAATTTAGCAAATGTGGCATAGATTTGTAATTTACAGGGTAAATATTTTCACACCAGAGTATACTTAGACTAGGCAAATTCAGCAGCTTCAGACTTTTAATAAAATCACCTGATAACTAACAAAGTTCAGTCATCTGAGACTGAGAGCGGAGATGGATCACAAATATGAGGCAAGAATAAGATTCAAAGAAATGAATATCATCACAAAAGCAATTTTATTTTTGGAGATGTAGTTACTTCTATAACTTCAGGCTCAAATCCATTTTATTTTGTTGTTTTTGAAGTTTAAGATTATTCTTTTGAATGAGCAGTTGACAAATGTAGGTAGGTAGGTAGGTACAGGTAGGTAGGTAGATGAGTAGATGTTTTAAAAAGTCCTATTTATTGATTCACAGACACACTTAAAATATAAAATCAAGCATTCCCGTACCCTGCTAACAGCCTCTACTGGTAACAACCAACATTCTCTCAAGTTCCAACAGCAGCTTAATGCAAACACATGACAGAGAAGCAGAAATCAGCAAAATCACTTGAGGTGATGGGAAAAATTAAGCCTCCTCCCCTTTTTAATGAAACCAGCTACTGGTTGTTGGCAGAGTTACATTGGTGGTGGCTCCTATTTAGCCTAGAGCACAGAATGAGTGAAGAAAATACAATGTGCGAGAGAGTAGAAATGTTGGGGAAAGGGTAAAGAAAGCAAAAAGCAAGAAAAATGACTTGAAAGGAGAAACTGTCTTATCCACTCCATTACCTTTCAGGAACACTATAAGCAACTGCATATTTTTGGCCTGTGCAATTTCTGACCAATCAAGCTAAATATATCAACCACATATGGTAGTCCAGCCAGTTCTCAAGAAACCTACTTCTCTAGTAAAGAGCAGTGCGGCATATCAACCACAACCACAAGGACAGATGGGTTGCTGCATTCCACTGGGTCAATCCTGAGTTGTGCATGTGTTACCAGAACCTCCTTTAGATGTGTATAATGCAAAGAGGCATAATGTATACAACAGGGCTACAGAATTAATCTCAACGTATCCGAAGCTCATGGGAAGACTCAAATGGGGATGAGTCACCATTTTAAAATATTTTCATACTGCGCTCTAGGATTTTTCAAATCTTCCAGAGATTCTTGCTGAAAGAATTATTGCCAATGTATCACTCCTCACCCTTTGCTTTAGGAGTCAAAGATTGCATAATGAATCATTGGCCTTTTACGGGCTCATACAGCTCACCCAAAGGCTCCTAAAGGCTCCAGGACCTTGATTCTGTCCAGGGTTCTAATGGGCCTTGCCTTTCATGGCCCTCCTCTGCTCTGTCTTGCTGTATGAGGCAGTTCTCTTGGTGTGTCTTGGACCAAGTGGTAAGTATTTTTCCTACAAGCTTTCCTAATAGTACTAAGATAAAGAGTCAGGGGTGGGGAAGAGAGACAATGTCACTTTAGGGGGAAAGCCAGATGTATGGCCCTGCATTCCCTTTCCATATTTCATACCCATTCCTGTAATGGACAAAAGAAGAAGGATTAATTTTTCCACAATCACTTGTTATTCCTGTATTTTAATCAAATTACATAAATGCATGAGATAGAGGTCTTTTGTGCCCTAACCTTTTAGATGGGTTTATTCTTTCCATCTTCCATCCTTCTTGCAAGGATTCTTTCTTTTCCAAGGGCTGGACACACCACAGCATAGCAGATGGATGCTTTATTGTGGCACACACCTTCTCCAACAATGGGCTATTGCTCTGGGCTAATTCCACCCTCCTAGGCCTCGCAAGCTGATGTAGCCATGTAAATACGTCTTTAATACTCAGTCCTTAAAACAAACAAAAATCTCGAAGTCTGTCAATCTATTTTAAAAGGTAAAGGTAAAGGTTTCCCCTGCACAGTTGTGTCCGACTCTACAGGGCAGTGCTCATCTCCGTTTCTTAGCCAAAGAGCCAGCACTGTCTGAAGACGCTTCCACGGTCATGTGGCCAGCATGATGCACACAGAACGCTGTTACCTACCCACCGAAGTGGTACCTATTCATCTACTTGCATTTGCATGCTTTCAAATTGCTAGGTTGGCAAGAGCTGGGGCGAGTGCGGGAGCTCACTCCATCTATTTAATCATCAATCTATTTTACATTGATGTAATTTTTCATATACTTCAGTATGTATTTCTTGAAAAAGATATCCTTAGTCTACAATGGCATCTTAAGCGCATTGACTTCAGAAAGTTTCTTTTAAATAAAATTGTACCATTCTGGGCCACACTGAAGGAGACTGAAATCAAATATTTAAAACATAATAATGGAAAACAACCCCTAGAAATGCTTATGGAGTCCACTCTTCTGGCCTTAAATCTTTCCATGTGGCATACTAGTTGGTTCCATCTTGTGTTCCATGCTTTTCAATATATTCATGAAGGCACTCATTAAATCTTCTGAGGATCTAAGACAACAAGATATCAAGGAGATAACAAAGAATGCATTTGAAAGGATAGACATCAGATTTCCTTTGTTGGAGTTGTAAAAAAATTGAGGGTTTACTGACTCATATGATTTGGTCTTGTGAATTAGTTGCATTTTCTAAAAAATAGCATTTTAGTCGGAAGGAAACCTCATTGGTGTTACTATGTAGATGTTTTTCCCTGGCTAAGGAAAACAGAAAAAGGAACAATGACATATGAAAATAAAAGACACAGGCTTGGAAGATACAGTGAAGATGGACAAGGACAATGGAACTAAAACACAGAAAGCTTCACTGAAAGTTGAAGAGCAATGAAGTCCCCATATTAATTTGAAATAATCAACCAGCCTTATACTGTAGCTATAGATTTTTCAGTTTCATTTATTTTTCACAACCAGATTATCTCTGTTTCCCAAATCACTATATAATCTTTTAAATTTCCAATCTGGATACCAAGGCTTTAGTCCAAAATATAGCCTTTTTGCTTCCAAAATATTCCAGTTCTTATCTCTTGGGATACGTGGGACTGTTCTTTTCATCTTCAATCAGCAGATTAAGAAGAACTTGAGGGAAGGCAGCACATTCATAATTAATATTTACTTTCTGACTTTAAAAAATCAGCCTGAACGAGTGTAATATATAGCCATTTGAGTAAGCTCTTGTATACATGTTGGAAATATACTGTACATTGCACATTCAGTATGGTGCTACATCTCCAGATACCAGCTTTCATGTTAGTGTGAATTATTCTTTTAATCACTGAAGTTGGATTTCTTTTCAAGACATCCTTCTCTGACATTGCTCCAAGAAAAAATGTGTCAGAATGGCTAATGAGTATTACCACAAGTCCCCAGGAAATTGTCTGAATATCATTCTGTCTAAGGCATCAGAGGATGTTAGATATACAGGCTCACTGATCTACATGTATGAACAGATGCACAGCTCCTTTCCTGTTTTTCTACAAGTAACAGTCAAATTCCACATGCATACTTTAATGTTTGTACTTGTTTTAACATTGACAATGGTGAAATGCTGAGGTGATGATCCAATCTGCCAATAAGAAGAAGTGATGGAAAGCTTTATTCTAAATTCAGCAGGGAAATGCAAACTGGAAATTGAAGTTGTTCTGCACAGATGGAATTTCTCTGCAGTTTTATTTTAGAGAAAATCCAAGGGATTATTCGTTTGTCTGAAGGGGCTGTTAAAGATACAGCATCCTCTATTTGGTCAAATTCTAGACAGTTTTGTTTATGGTGTGATTTTCCAGGCCTTTCTGGTTCCTTTAAGCTTACTGTTATATCGTATTGTTAATGCAGTTATGAACACTTTTTTCAGTTATAAGATTTTTTCTGTTATTTGTAAACTAATTTGAAAAACAAATAATGTTTTCATGTATAAAGACAATGCTTGTCAAGGCAGCCAATTTATATCATCAGGTTATGACATGCAGTATAATATAAAGTTTAGTATATATGACCAGAGAGCCAGTTTGGTGAAGTGGTTAAGGCATCGGGCTAGCTCTAATCCTGCCTTAGGCACAAACCCAGCTGGGTGACCTTGGGCCAGTCACACTCTCTCAGCCCTAGGAAGGAGGCAATGGCAAACCACTTCCAAAAAACCTTGCCAAGAAAACTGCAGGGACTTGTCCAGGCAGTCGCCAGGAGTCAACACTGACTTGAAGGCACCAGAAGAGAGGGAAAAAAAGCCAAACTCCTGAATGCAGAAATTTAAATATTCTAAATAGCACACAGACCCTCTTCTCTTTTAATTGAAAGATTGTATCAGAAAGATCTAGACATTTAAAAACCAATAAAATTAATATACAGTAATTTACTACTAATAAAAAAAATCTACTCTTCTCACTGATGTGATTTTGGAATACATTCACTGAGTGCTCAACTAATATGAACAGGCCATACCAAATACAGCTGTATCCTTATATTAATTCCAGTTATTTCAGTGAAAATTTTTAGATGACATTTTTCATAAGGGATTGAATTCAGATGCTGTCATGCTAACTACAGGCCCACTGAACTCAATGGACTAAAATTAGTCATGGCTAACTTAACCTATTGAAATTAAGGGCTTTATTCTAATGAAAATAAAATCTGAAGCCAATCCAGAATGTTATTCTTAGGGGAGAAACTACATACAAAATCTTGCACAAACTGTATTTCTGAAGCTTGCTAGTCAACTTTGTGAACACATAAACCCAAGAGCTGTATTATGTCCCATGGCCACATAATAAACCCTGTGGCATTTTGGGCTAGCCAAGTTTTCAACAGATGGTATCAGCATGAAGTTGATAGGGCTGCCTTTTGCACACCTGGTTTGAATTTGATGCATGTTGTTCCAAATGTTTTTTGTGGAAATCTGGGGTCATCTATTAACATCAAAGGACAGTGAGATTGGAGATGGCATGCTGGATTGTATTTAAACATTTCTGGCAAGGATATTATTCAACTCTAGGAAAGCACTGTTAATTTAACGCTTTATCACAGACAGTTAAATAATCATCTAGGTATAGGAAGTCAATCTCATATTGCCCCTTGAACAACAATATTATATAGCAATCTAGTTGAACTAGGTTTTATTGTTTCACCCAGACTTCCCCTCTTAAAAATAGTCTGTACATTTTTACTATCAATCTTGCTTTTGTTTCATTATTTTGATAGATCACTTAAAAATGTTAACTTGCCTGGAAAAAATGAAAAATTATACTTTCATTGCTTTATATAAATACTTCATTTAGAAAAACATCTTGATTTTAATTGATTGGGACAAAGCTTACCAAAAATAATTGAAATATCTTAGAAAGTCAAAGGACATGCTGATTCAGAAAGATAGGAGTTGAGAATGTTCCTCTGATGTACTCAGTTCAGATCAGGTTACTGCACTTCAAATTAAAGGCAGATACCTAGCTTCAAAAAATATTTTGTTTCTGATTGCAAAACACATATGATACTGCATTTTGCCATCATATATTATTTCATGTCACAGCATAAGTTAATGAAACATGACATATGATGCAGTCAGTTCAGCAAAAATGCCTCCCATACAGTATTCTCTTTTCTTCCTTTTAATGATGAAAAGTTGCTCCTTTTTTGACTCTGTTGAGATCACCCAACCTAATATGATATGGGTGGCCTTATCACTTTGAGGATATCAAACAACAACTATATGATCAATAATGATTTCTAAAGACTGTTCAAGGCTTTCCAGCTGGAATGAATACTGCTCAGAATGATGTGCAATGAATACAACAGTATTTTAAAGTAGGCAAGGCACAAAAATTAAATATTAGTACTTTTACTGTACTTAATTATTTAACTTATTCTATCTTAACATAGACACACACATAATGTGATCCTCATCACCTGCATGTTAACTGATGTCAAGGTTTGAAACAATGTAAGAATATGAGCAAAAACACCCTCCCCAAATCAAAACTATCCTCATTCTCTTCCTTCTCCCTCCCTCCCTCCCTCCCTCCCTATCCCCCTCCCCCTCCCTCCCTCTCCCATGAAAAATGCAAAAGCATAGACAAATCTAATTTGCAGAGAAGGAGACAGCAGGACAAGGTAGTAATGTGGTAGTAAGAGAAGGGGTTGGTTGATGAAGGGCATCAGAATCTTGGAGATGTAGAAAGCCTCAACTGACTTCCTGGATTGTGCACCTATGCTTTAAACTAGTGTTTCAAAACCTTGGCAATTTCCAGATGTGTAGACTTCAAATCCCAGAATTCCACAGCAAGCCTGGCCACTGATGAGAATTCTCGGAGTTGCCAAAATTGAGAAACGCTGCTTTGAAACAGCTGACATTCCCTCTGTATAATCTTTATGGCAGTCTCTTTCAGTGACTTCATTATACTTCCACTATTCTCTCAATGGCCCTTGGGTCCAGAATATATTTTTAAAATATTTTTGTATCTGTAGCTGCAAAAAGATTGCCAGCCCCTGTGATAAAAGGAGGGAGGATAAAGCAGCAAACATGGACTTTGGGGAATTGTGGCTAGAAGTAAACTTAATATGATGTGAAGATATAGCAGTTCCTTTGGGAAATAAGCAAAATTGCTTGTCTGTATGCCTGTTTCATTTCCACAAACTCAGATTTAAAGGAGAAGCCACAACAACTGGGCGTGGCATGAGAATAGAAACATGATCTTTTAACATTTTGTCTCTTCCCCTTCCTCCTTTCAACTGATTTTTAGGTGAAGGATTTGGACCATTAAAAAAAAAATTCATCTCAGACTAATCCCCACAACTGTAGTATATTTTCCTCAAACAGGCATTGTAGGGATTGGTAGTGGGAAGTTTTAATATCCCTTCCCCCCGTAATTCTGTTTCTTTTCTATTGTTGCTGCTATTAATTTTTAATAATACAAGAAATCTGATCAAAAATCTCACACATCAACATACAATTGTTATCTTGTAGAGTTAACTGGGAAGGTCTTTGTTATACAAGACAGGCAATAGTCCTGGATTTAATTTTTTTCCTGCTCCCTGCATCCTCATCTTCATTGTGCCAGAACATATTTGTAGCAGCACAGAGTATTTTCTTGGTTCTCCTTACCATCTTTGGGCTCCTTGGAGCCCTGCCAAAGTTTACAGCACCCCGACAGATTCCACCTATATCAAAACTAAACTCATTTGACTCTACCACTGTTTCTGCCAGAAGAATGGTGGGAGAAAGGAAGAAGTGTGCTGTAGATCTAAGAAAGAGGATGTTGTTTATCTACTTCACTGCAAGTTTTTTTTCTTTTTATCTGTATAGTAATTGAACAAAATGGTGGAGTCACCACAGAATGAAAAGCAAGAAAGTATGATCTTGTTTAAGCATTCAAAGTAGTAATAAAAAGAAAACCAATGGGCCGGTAAATGAGAAATAAATATATTTATATATTACTAAGTAAGAGTAATTGCACAATGAGTCTTAATGTAAGATACAGCTCTTTCCTCAACCAGAATTAAGAAGAAAGACATCATGGCAGTCTTATGTGGAATTTGAAAGTTTGCACCCCAAGAACAACTATCATTGGGAGTGTGACAAGGAAGAGGGGACTTTTTATCATGCATGGTGGACCTGTGAAAAAGCAAAGAAATTTTGGGTGCAAATCCATACAATGATGCAAAAGATATTGCGGACTAACATCATGATGAAACCAGAATTATTCTTACTGGGTTTTATGGATAAGGAATTAAAAATATGGGGAAATAATATTGTATATGGTAACTGTGGCAAGATTATTGTACATAAAAAGTTGGAAAAGTAATGAAATACCTACAGTGGAAGACTGGATTATAAAATTAACTGAACTTGCAGAAATGGCAATACTGACTAGTCCGGTTAGAGAAAAAAGCGAGAAAGATATTTTTAGAAAGACTGGAAAGCTTATATGGACTTTCTGTTGAAAGAAGAAAAGATCAAATTGATGATTTCGGGATTTGGGTCTTAAAAAGGGCCAAAGAGGATAGGGAAAAGAATAAGATGATAATTACTTGATAGAAAGAAGGGTGGAAGGCATAATTGTATGTTTTCTTCTCTTTTCATTCCTTTTCCTTTTTCTTTTTCTTACTTTCTTTTTTTTATTTTGTATACTTTTGAAAAATTATACACACAAACACACACACAACTGTCAAGTGAATCGTTATAAATATAGAAACAAAGAGAAATTAGTAGTAGAAACAGCAATAATAAATGTGAAAATGTGTAACATAGACATGTCTGCCCACTTTACCTCTCCTAAATGATTTTAAACTCCTTGTACAAGATTGGTAATGTAAGAATAAGAAAAGTACTTAGCTGCAGAAATCTGAACTTTCATTCAGAAAAAGAACCCAAATTCAGCATACTATTTGATGATGATGCCTACACCAACTAGTCATGCAATTAGCTCCCTCTGCCATATTTGTAATACTTAAAAAAAACATGATTTCAGCAGTAATTGCATCTACGCATTCTGCAATTCTTCTTGGTGATCACTCGTAGCCGAGTAAGATTGTCTTCTAAGGGTAAAATCTTAACAGTGGATCCGTAAGTGGCTATAAAGGCCAATTCTGGATCCGCACAACCTCCCACAATGAGGGCATAGGTTTCCAGGCGGAAGACGGTAATGATGAGGGTTTGCTTGACGTTCCTTCCTTTTAGCTCTTTTCTCCCTTCCACCCTGTACTCGTGCTTCTTCAAAGTCCGTAGCGCCTTTAATAAAGGCTGACCTCCAATTGAAACGCTCATGAGTTAGGGCTTCCTAGTTCTCAATGCTGATATTACATTTTTTAAAATTAGCTTTGAGAGTATCTTTGAATCTCTTTTGCTGTCCACCAATATTCCGTTTTCCATTCTTAAGTTGGGAGTAAAGTAGCTGCTTTGGAAGACGATGGTCAGGCATTCGAACAACATGGCCGGTCCAGCGAAGTTGGATGTTGGATGATCATTGTTTCAATGCTGGTGGTTTTCGCTTCTTCTAATACGCTAACATTAGTCCACCTATCTTCCCAAGTAATTTGCAGAATTTTCCAGAGGCAGCGTTGATGGAATCTTTCAAGAATTTGGAGGTGGCGTTTGTAGAGGGTCCATGTTTCACAGGCGTACAAAAGGGTTGGTAGTACAATGACTTTGTAAGCAAGCATTTTGGTCTCCCTGCGAACACTCTACGCTTCATTCGGGAGAAAGCTACACTCGCAGAGCTCAGGCAATGCTGAATTTCAGCGTCGATGGCGGCTTTTGTAGATAGATGGCTGCCGAGATAAGAAAAGTGGTCGACATTTTCTAGTAACACACCTTTAAGCTGGATTGATGGCGCTGCAGAGGGATTGGTTTGAACTTGCTGGTAAAGCTCTTTGGTTTTTTTAATGTTAATCGAGAGGCCGAGCTTTTCATATGCTTCTGCAAAGATGTTTAGGATAGTTTGAAGATCTTCCTCGGAGTGTGCACAGACTACATTATCATCAGCATATTGAAGTTCTATAACAGACATTGTAATTACCTTATTTTTTGCTTTCAGCCTACTAAGATTAAAAAGCTTTCCATCTGTTCTATATATAATTTCTATACTAGTAGGAAGTTTCTCTTCAACAAGGTGTATAATCATAGCGATGAAGATAGCGAATAAGGTTGGAGCAATAACACATCCCTGTTTAACGCCGGATTCCACTTTAAATGGATCACTTTGAGAGCCATTGTTATTCAGGATTGTTGCCATCATGTCATAATGGAGTAGCCGCAAGATGTTCACAAATTTATCAGGGCATCCGATTTTCAGAAGGATGGTCCAGAGAGCAGTACGATTTACAGTATCAAAAGCTTTAGTCAGATCAATAAACGCCATGTACAGAGGGCGGTTTTGCTCCTTGCATTTTTCTTGAAGCTGTCGTGCAGTGGAGATCATATCCACTGTTCCCCTGGAAGGGCGGAAGCCATTTTGTGTTTCAGGGAGGATGTCTTCTGATATAGATAGGAGACGGTTTGCGAGGATCCTTGTGAGGATTTTGCCTGCCGTAGCTAGAAGGGAGATGCCTCGATAGTTTCCACAGTCTGTTCTATCACCCTTTTTAAACAGAGTGATAATTATGGCATCCCTAAAGTCTGCTGGAATCTCCTCCCTCATCCAGATTTTTTCGATGAGCTTATGAAGTTGTTGTGTAAGTTCAGGCCCGCCTTCTTTAAAGACTTCAGCAGGAGTCCCATCAGGTCCACTAGCTTTGTTATTTTTCATTTGATTAGTGGCTTTACTGACTTCCTCCAAACTAGGGGATACTGCAAGCTCATCTCTTATTTGTTTTTGTGGGATTTGCAAGAAGATTTCATCAGCCACAGTAGAGTGACGATTAAGGAGATTGTAGTAATGCTCTTTCCAGTGCAGTGCAATATACTCTTTGTCCTTTAGAAGTTTGACACCATCTATTGAGCGTAAGGGATTTGTACCATAGTTTGTTGGTCCATAGATGGCCTTTATGGCATTAAAAAAGTCCTGTGCATTCTGCAGTATAACTGATGGCACATGGAAAGAAGAATAGGAATGAATCTTCTATCATCATCCTCTACCCTCTACGTGCTAACTGTTCCTTTATGAAGAGAACATAGAATCATAAAATCATAGGGTTGGAAGATATATGGATATAACTTCAGTGTACATCAGTCCTCTTCAGGCATTCAAAATCTGTATATATGTGGAAGAAGCACAGATATGTCACCACTTTTATATCCAATTTCTCAGTGTTGACAGCTAAGTTCTGAAACGTGGTAATTATGTTTGGTTGAAGACAGTTCCAGTTTTCAAGGGGATTGGAAACCCTGACTGCACAGGAATTTTGATCTTGTGGAGGACTGGGATCCCAGCCAGTCAAATGCAGCTCAGAAAGTCTTCAGCACAGGAAAATCAGAAGTAGAGTTGGCAGAACTGGAGTTTACATCTCCAGCTCTCTGCACATTTAAAAAATGTACATCAAGACAGCAAAGGATCCTGTTACAGGAAAGGACTTAAATTAGGGACAATAGGTGTGATCCTACACTCATTTCATAAATTCAGTGCACATACTCCCAGGCAGTGGAAAACAGTCCAGGGAACAACGCAGGAAAGAACTTTGCATCTATATCTCTAGCCAGATTTTATTGTTGTGAGGGACAGAATATTGTATAGCTGAACAAAGTCAGAATGGAGATCTGGGTGCAGATAAAGTGATGATAGGCACAAGAATCTTAAGTTACAAAAACTACCAGGAATCAGAGACCAACAGAAATGTGGGGAAATCAGCCTGGAAGAGGCATGGGGTTTTACAGTTACCCACTCCACTCGTGCCAGCCACGTTTCCATTTGGCTAGCAATTCAATAACAATTACTAAAACACTTGGGCATATAATATTCTATCCTTCCTCCAAGTCCTGAAGTTAACTCTACCCATATACCCTGCATTGATCCTTTCCACTGGACCAATTTGTAGGGCCATTTTATGAGATAAAAATCACCTTAGGGGATTCGTCTATTGTCAATTTCTGTGGAGAGAAATCCCTTCATAAAATTATATCCATAGAAGTAAGGTATACCATATCTCTCAAATGCACCAGAAAATGCATCTCTCAAATGCACTTTTTTTCAGTATCAGATAATATAAGATCTTTCCTGGGCAAGTGCTTTCATAATCTCACTTAAGAATAGGAAAACTGAGGGAAATACTACCTTATTGTACAAAATCGTGTGAATCAGCTTTCCCCTATTCTCCTGCAAAGTACCATGGTATTTCAAAGATTTATTCTGATGTGATGGATTCACTTCATCAGATTGAAGTCTCATCCTCCCTTGGCCAATATACATGAGCACAGAGAGAAAGAGGACTGAGGCCAAACAAGCATGAAAAGCAAAATCTTCATTCTGTAATATTCTATATAAAACTCAAGACACAGCCATTCTCAACACCGATAATTTATGATAATGCATCCCTTCCAATTTTTCTATGCTAATTAACACCTACTGGGGAAAGCAAGTTGTTATTTCTGTTCAAGCATAAATAAATAAAGTATTAATTTATTCTAAACCAACAAGCGTATTATGACATTTCCCAGTGGAATCTCCATTCCACTGCAAAAACCACCAGTCCAAAGAGTAAATGATCCAAATGTATCTCAAGGACCCACTCTATCCAACCAACACTGACCTGCTAAAGTAAGGCATGTAGTGTGGACAAAACCTAAGGAGGGATAACTATTTTTTGTAGTGAGGTAGTTAAATCTAGTTTGCTTACCATCATGCATTTGATGTATAGAATGCACAACATGGTAAAACTAACAGTTCTGATGGTGGCTTATTATATTATAATAGGGAAGTTATATTCCTATGTATAGGTTAACATTTATAAAATATCCCAAACTTTTCAGAAACTTTTCATTAATTTTTGCTGTAGAAATATCAAATGCCTTGTTACTTACTATACCTACTCTATTTATTTTAAGATTAACAGATTGAAAATGATTAAAAGCCCATCTATATTTTCTGCGGTCTTCTACATTTTCTACATCTGCGTGATTGATCACTAACAGTAATACTGATCAAGGCCCTGTGAAGAGAAGTTGGCTTGCATATTGCTGGAATCCCAGGGAATCTTATGTGTCTTTCTTTACCCATTTGATCCCATTAACTCCTTGGACCTGCTCATCTTAGGACAAAGTGGAATTGAAAAACTTCCTCCCATGCAAGGAGTAGCACATATACTGTATGCATTGACCCTCGGACTGTCTGTAGCTTGCTCCCATGTTATAATAAACTGGATTGCTTTTTTTTAATGGCTGCATAGTCAGATTGTGCAAGGTTTTTAAAAAAATACTGAATACCCTACAGCAACACCCCAACATTTTTATAGCTTCTTGCTTCTTCTTTTTTAAAAGCCTCCAATTTAATTATGTTGAGGCCATGTACTTTGCTTCCGCAGAATACTTTTTAAAAGTGGTGGTGGAAAAGAAGGAGTCGCGTAACAAGTCTGTCCTTATTCCTGGATGAGATGTTATGTCCTGTTATTTAAAAAGGAGATTAATGTACTGTATGTCCCAATCTCTGTAGGGTAGCTTTCCCCTGCCTGACAATCTCCAAATGGGGCAGAGCTGTAGCTTCCAGAATTTGCAGACATTTTCATCAAACGAATTCTGGTAGTATCCAATTTGGAAGACATCAGGCTGGGTGGGCACACAGAAAGGCCCCAATAACAATAATATCAAAGAAGTATTTAGTCTTAATTTAAAAGTTCCAAATTAGTTCAGAATTTCAGCAACCTCACCTGTCCTATTTCAGGCACAGTGGAGCTGAATTCAGCAAAAGGCCGACAGTTTCTAACAACTCTATGGACAGTTATTTCACTGGGACTTGTATACTGCTTGGATGAAGTTTTCAGGATGGGGAAATGCATGCAGTGTATCTGGATGTAGGTATGGTTCCTTATCTGATACCAATTTGTTCAGGGAAAGATGTTCAACCAAACTGATGATAAACTTTTCAAAATATAAAAGTGCCACAAAAAACGGTATATTATTTGCTATTGCTATTTACCAGCTTGATTGATAACTGGCAAATAGATGGAGAAAAAGTGGAGGCAGTGACAGACTTTGTATTTCTAGGCGCAAAGATTACTGCAGACGCTTGGACTGCAAGAAGATCAAACCAGTCCATGCTCCAGGAAATAAACCCAGACTGCTCACTTGAGGGAATGATATTAAAGGCAAAACTGAAGTACTTTGGCCACATAATGAGAAGACAGGATACCCTGGAGAAGAAGCTGATGCTAGGGAAAGTGGAAGGCAAAAGGAAGAGGGGCCGACCAAGGGCAAGATTTGTTGTTAATTCATTCAGATGCTTCCGACTCTTCGTGACTTCATGGACCAGCTCACGCCAGAGCTTCCTGTCGGCCGTCACCATCCCCAGCTCCGCCACGGTTGAGTCCGTCACCTCCAGAATATCATCCATCCATCTTGCCCTTGGTCAGCCCCTCTTCCTTTTGCCAAGGGCAAGATGGATGGATGATATTCTGGAGGTGACGGACTCGACCTTGGGGGAGCTGGGGATGGTGATGGCCGACAGGAAGCTCTGGCGTGGGCTGGTCCATGAAGTCACGAAGAGTTGGAAGCGACTGAACGAATAAACAACAAAAATTTACTAAAGTGGCAGCCCACAGTGAATGGTAAAAGAAGGCAACCATTACTTTTTATGGCACAGCCATTGGAATGTATTCATATTGTTGAAGATTCTTTTTTGCTTATGTATTCTTTAACTCAGAGATTTCCAAACTTTTCATGTTGGTGACACACTTTTTAGGCATGCATCATTTCGTGACACACTCTTACAGCAGGGCACAAGGCAGGCACTAGGACCTGCGCGGAATCACAGCAGGTTTGCAGGCAGCAAGGCACAAGGCAGGCACTAGGACCTGCGCGGAATCCCGGCAAGGCTCGGAGGCAGCAGCAGCCGCGACACACCCAGACACTGCAGCCAACACACTAACGTGTCCCGACACACAGTTTGGAAAGCTCTGCTTTAACTGATGTGCCTGTAAGTTATGTGACTAAAATAACATACAAAGTTTGTCCCCATAATATACATGTTCTGAAGCACTGAATCCCTTCCCACTTAGAGATTTAAGGAACTGAAAAAAATGCAACTCCGCTATAATACTTAAACACACTGCAAAATGTCTAGAAAGGCTAACTAAGGGTAGTATGGGGAGATGGGCGGGATATAACTATGACAAATAAATATATACATATACATATACATATACATATACATATACATATACATATACATATACATATACATATACATATACATATACATATACATATACATATACATATACATATACATATACATATACAGGCTTAAATATGGTTTTCTTTGCCTCAGCTCTCTGCTGTAAGTTTTCTGACTTTTCCAATGTAATTTGCTTCCTCAAGCCTATTTGCACACAGAGGAGCTCCTGGTCCCTATGTAGCCCCCCATCCAAATGCCTAAAACAAAGCCTAAATCTACTATGTTTCAGCAGAACTGCATTGTGAATCTTCCGACCACTATCTGAGCTAGAAGTCCTCAACTATGCGCCTCTTGTTACTGTTGATCAAGAAATGAAAACTTTCACAAAACCATGGTATACAGAGAAGCTTTGTGGGGGAACCATAGTAATCTAGTCTTTTAATTTATCCCTGTTTGCTTGATAGAGTCTAGTTTCTGTTTTTAAACAAACATTGCATTATACCCAGGTTACCTGTACTATACATAGAAACATATATCAATATTTGACTAAGCTAACCAAACTTCTCAAAATCATAATCCCTAGCAGCTAGTCTAAATTCCCCTCCTTTCATGCTCTTCAGAATAATGTGAGGAGCTAAAGGTTGCTGTTTATGACCAAAGGATGTGGCTATTTGTCTGAGGAAAATTATGTCTCCAATGCACACACATAAACACAGATTAATACAGATTATTTGGAGTTTAACACTGCAATGTGTACCAGTAACCTCCTTATATTATTTAGTGACAGACAGTTTTGGTTGTAATTACGAATATAGAACCACAAGTGTTTTTCCATACAAAGGGGAAATGCAACTGAGAATGCAGGATATACAGTATATTAGGGGGAAAGGGAACTGAGTTTAAGAAAGGCATCCTTCTCATCAGGGAAAAAACTTAGAAAATCAAACACTTATAAAGGTTCTGAAGAATGGACAAGCAAATTTTTTCTGCAGATTCAGAGAGGTTTTACAGCATTCTACAGGCAGCTGAAGCCTTTCCTCTTAAAGGCTTATTCTAATCCATCCTATTAACATCATTAGATAAAGCTATGTTAAGCACCATGACATTAGACAAGTGCACTGTGTGGAGTGAGAGAATTCTGAAAGAGAATTCAGAAATAGTATTAGATTATCTTGTAATGTTAGTCCGGAGTTGGACTTTTATGTCCCGCCTATTTTCAAAACAATTTTTAAAAAATACTTGTGGAGGTGATTGTACGTAGATCAAATTTTGAAGTAAACTGCTTTCTTCTTTCAAAAAAAGAAGAAGAAAGAACTCGCCAAGGGGTGCCAAGTTGGCTTCTTTCAACTTAGCAACCCCATCATGGGGACCTGGTGGTTGGATAGACAGGGCACCTGCACTCAAACTACTGCTGGTGAATGCCAGGTCTGTCTGTAATAAGACCACGTTCATTCACGACTTGTGGATGAGCAGACAGATCTGATGTGTGTTACCAAAACCTGGCTGAGTGAAGATGGAGATACTGTATTGCCCTCCCAGAAATTTGTCTAGCCAGGTTTCAGGTCCTGCATCACCCTTGATGCCAAGGCCAGGGAGGTGAGAGCTTGTCTGTGACTAGGGCCTTTGTTCCTGGGGTGACAGGGTATGATTGCCTGTGTGTGAGGTTGTTGGGCTGTAGCAATAAGTTAGGGTGTGTGGTTTTTTTTTGTTTTTTTGTTTTTTGTTTTTTTTGGTGTACTGGCCACCCTGCTGCCCAATAGGGTCCCACCCTAGAACCCAGGTGAAAGATGAGTAAGGGTGAATCTGAGTGAATAAGAATACATGCCCAGGTTTGCCTTACTCTGTGGTTATAAGAGAGATGAAGGTTTCTTACTTCTGCATTGGTGGGCTATCATCCAGTGGCATTCAGGAAGTCAATTCCCTTTTGGGTAAGAGCCAGCCTGTGGGGTTTCCACAATAAAGTACCTTCCCAGTTCCCTAGCAATGCATATTTTCTGACCTTGTCTACCTCAAAGGGGAACCTATCAAGTGGCCTTAGTTCCATCATATTGTCTCCTTTCTTACAGATCCTGGAAAAGGTTTGTCTTACCTATTTTCCTTTCTGACTTAACTCTTTCTTGATGCCAGTCCTTCTTTTCAGGGCATCAGCCTAGTAACAGAGATTTAGGTATTTGCAAAACCAAGTGGGTCCTCCAAATGTTCCCTCACTGGCTGATGAGTGAAGGACAATAGTTGGGTTTGCACATCATGCTAAACTAGTCAGTGGCTCAGTGTGGGGGTTCAGTATGTCATATAAACCGAGGCAATTTATTAATTCACTGAATCCTGTCTCAGTCATGTTAAAGTGTGGTGCTAACACAGGCAGTGTACAGATCCTTCTCTCATGAAATAAAGGGCACATATTGATAACACAGATGCCCCCAAGTTTCTCAGCAGGAACTGAAGGAAGGTCTTGTTCTCAGTGCCCCACACAGAGAGCGGTTCCTTGGAGTAGCAAATAGGATATAAAAATAGCTGCAGAGAACTTGGAGGGAAAGTGTAAAGGGAAAATGAAGAACAAATAACCACAAATTAAGCAGTCCAAAAGGGCCTGTTTAGAGATGTTCTATGTTAAACATTCATCATGGAAAAATTAACCAGCCATTTGTGAATCTTTAACAAGCTTCTGCTTGAAAGTGATCCTCTGTGTGTCAGTGTAGTGATAAGAAGCAGCCACTATTTCTGTCCTTCTTATATCCAGAAATATCTCAAATAATACTCACTGGATTCTTTTTAAAATCATAATCTCACAATAAAGCTTTTCAGAATTATAATTCTCTCTCTCTCCCTCATTCATACACATAAAGACACCAACAACAACCCCAACTACTTCTGGCCTATTTAAAATGTTCTTGGAACATCAGAAGCCTACAGTCAAAGACCTGGTTAACTGACCCAAATTAATATGCTTCTTTTTCCTCCATAACAGAAACAACTACATATTTTTCACTCTATCTGTCAAGCCCACCCCTCTCTTTTTGGCATACATGTTATAATAAAAGTGACAAGATGACAGACTGTCTTGTCAAAATGTAGTCTCTAGACCTCACATAGCTGACCTCGTTTGGTCCATGACTTACAGTCCCCAACCCCAAATGTCTTTTGCTTGTCTACTTCCTTCCTGTCAGTGGAACATTGGAGCGGCTCATAAGCTTTGCAAATAAATCAACAAACAAACACAAGCCTGTCCTTCTTTATTATTTTCCCCTTCCAACTGTTTTCTTGTGAGAGAAAGTTCTATTGCTAGTCTCTATTTTTCAGCCTGCTGTGCCTGAGTTTCTTCAGGCACATCCCCTGGATTTCTCTCCCTCATCAGCAGAAAAACTCCTGAATGTAAATACCATGACATTTCTTCAGAGCTATAATTGACCACATTTTGCCACAGAGGCTGTCCCTTTCTTTCAAGCCTCATTTTCCATTTTCTTTCAGATTCCTTTTTTCACTACATTGTATACTCTTCACCTGCCTTTCAATCCTTGGCCTTCCTTCCTAAATTTCCCATATTCTGGGATCTCTTTCCAGCAGTTAGCCTGATCTGCAAAGAAACTTTAATCCCAGCCCCACCGAATAACTATGTTTGAACTGTCAACAATAAATATTTGTTCATTTATTAAGGAGAATGAATTGGAGGCAGATGATAGCTCACCAAAATGAGCTGGACCAGCCTCTTGAGGAGAACCGTCTAGTGAGGTAATTGTTAAGACCTTATTCGCTATCTTCATCGCTATGATTATACACCTTGTTGAAGAGAAACTTCCTACTGGTGTAGAAATTATATATCGAGCAGATGGAAAGCTTTTTAATCTTAGTAGGCTGGAAGCAAAAAATAAGGTAATTACAACTTCTGTTATAGAACTTCAATATGCTGATGATAACGTAGTCTGTGCACACTCCGAGGAAGATCTTCAAACTATCCTAAACATCTTTGCAGAAGCATATGAAAAGCTCGGCCTCTCGATTAACATTAAAAAAACCAAAGTGCTTTAGCAGCAAGTTCGAACCAATCCCTCTGCAGCGCCATCAATCCAGCTTAAAGGTGTGTCACTAGAAAATGTCGACCACTTTTCTTATCTCGGCAGCCATCTATCTACAAAAGCCGACATCGACGCTGAAATTCAGCATCGCCTGAGCTCTGCGAGTGTAGCTTTCTCCCGAATGAAGCGTAGAGTGTTTGAGGATCGGGACATTCACAGGGAGACCAAAATGCTTGTTTACAAAGCCATTGTACTACCAACCCTTCTGTACGCCTGTGAAACATGGACCCTCTACAAACGCCACCTCCAACTTCTTGAAAGATTCCATCAACGCTGCCTCCGAAAAATTCTGCAGATTACTTGGGAAGATAGGCGGACTAATGTTAGCGTATTAGAAGAAGCGAAAACCACCAGCATTGAAACAATGATCATCCAACATCAACTTCGCTGGACCGGTCATGTTGTTCGAATGCCTGACCATCGTCTTCCAAAGCAGCTACTTTACTCCCAACTTAAGAATGGAAAACGGAATATTGGTGGACAGCAAAAGAGATTCAAAGATACTCTCAAAGCTAATTTAAAAAATGTAATATCAGCATTGAGAACTGGGAAGCCCTAACTCATGAGCGTTTCAATTGGAGGTCAGCCTTTATTAATGGCGCTATGGACTTTGAAGAAGCACGAGTACAGGGCGAAAGGGAGAAAAGAGCTAAAAGGAAGGCACATCAGGCAAACCCTCATCATGACCGTCTCCCACCCGGAAACCTATGCCCTCATTGTGGGAGGTTGTGCGGATCCAGAATTGGCCTTTGTAGCCACTTACGGATCCACTGTTAAAATTTTACCTTTGGAAGACAATCTTACTCGGCTACGAGTGATCGCCAATGATGAAGACTAAGGAACTCTCTATGGCCTACATAGCCCCTTTTCACCTGAATAGGGGACAGACCGGAATCACATTTTTCTCATACTTGACAAAGTTTTCCCCTAATAAACCACTGCATTTTAAATTCTGGAGATCCCCAAAAGTTTCTCTGGAAAGGAAATCCTGGGCCTTCATGCCCAATCACTTTCCTTCTATTTTTTTTTCTACCTTTCTGGGAGCCTTTGCCATTTTATTTCTATCCTCCACGGAGTCAATTCTCTTGGGTGCTAGAGACACTCTTCCCCCACTTCCTTGTTCCAAAACTAGTTCTGAAAGACCTGATTGGGTCTCAGATCACCAGCTGTTTCAAAGGCTTCTGTGTAGGTAATATCAATGAGCTTGCTCATTTGCCTGTACTTTCTTTCTGCAGGCAGGTACAGAACATAGAGTTTTGACCATCAAGGCTTATGTTGTATTCATATTGCTTTGCCATGCATCCCAATTTGACTGGGATTGTCTCTGTTTTGGGCTCCAGTCAGGGCATCTCAGCTGGTTTACAAGAACAGACTTTGAAAGGAAGACTGAACAGACCCAAAAGGGGAAGCTCAGTTTTAGCCATTTGTCACAACTTGTTTCCCCTTTCCTGCCAAACCAGCAGATTTACACAGTTCTATTTTCTCTGTGATCCATCCATAGCAGAACACCAGTGACAGTGATAATGAACATGCACAAGGTTCATCCCCAAAGCATTTTCGTTTCATGATACCCTAACCAGGGCTGGGCAGACTTAGAAATAATTGTTCCACAAGTGACCATAAGTTTCCTCTGACAAAGAAACCTGCTCTCTGCATGAGCATAGGTTGACGAGGAAATTTTTTAAAAATACTTGGTTTTGATCTAAAACTCCCCTGAGATTCAGAGAAGGTAACTGGATCTATATTTTAAGTGTTTACATTCATAAGTGAGGAAGTATTCACCAACATTTGAATTTATTCCTTTTTAAAATATTTGTGCTCACAAGAGAAGCATACTATCAATCATTACTCATCAACATTTTGAAAATCTCTCTCTCTCTCTCTCTCTCTCTCTCTCTCTCTCTCTCTTCATTTTTCTCTTGCACAAACACACATGCTGCCTTCAAGAAAGACTGATGCAACTGGCATAGATTGTATGGGAACAGAGCAGAAAAACTTTAAAAGTTTTTAAAAGGTTAAAAGCTGAAAAAAACATCATGGGATGCAAGGTTCCTGCCTAGATGTTTAATATGATCTAGTACAGAGGTCCCCAACCTGTGGGCCACGGCCCACTAGTGGGCCGCGGCCTGTTAGGAAGTGGGCCACGGGGCTCCCTCCTGCAAACCCCGCCCCCCAGTGCATGTGATTACCCCGCCCCTGGTGTGCATGATTGGCTCCCGCCTGCAAACCCCGCCCCCCCGGTCCGTGGAAAATTTTTCTTCCATGACCTGTCCCTGGTGTCAGAAAGGTTGGGGACTGCTGATCTAGCAAATCTATCTAAGAGGGCTGTTCTCCTGCTTGTCTCCATATATTCTCTATTTGTACTATAGAATACAAAACAGCATACTTCAGTGTCCTGTTCCCCTAGAAATAACTAAAATCTGAGTCATGCTACCCAGTGAAGTAAACGACACATAACATCAAAGTACACTTGTCTTAGCGAGTCACTTAGTTTAGAAGTTCATTTATGAACCTAAGTCCAATCTCATTAAAAATGACACCAAGATTTCTATTTACTTCCTCAAAGTGGTTTGGGAAAAGACTCTGTTACAGGAACATTTCCAAATTCAACTCCATGAAAGGGATATATTTCTTTCTCTCACCTCAGCAACAATGGGAACTTACCATTGGTAACTAGATGATGTTGATTTGCTACTCTGTTTTTGACTGGTCCAGAGAAGTAATTTTCATAAACATTAAGGTACTATTTTTTTCTTTTACTCTTTAATTTATGACAAAGTCTTTCATTAAACAAGTGTGGAAAATAAAGCAGAAAAAGTGTCCCACAAATTTTTTTTGTCCATGGATATAGGTCATATTTGAAATGGAGATCAAATGTCATATACCATCATTAAAAGGTAAAGGTTCCCCCCGCACATTTGTGCAGTCGTGTCCGACTCTAGGGGCCGGTGCTCATCTCCGTTTGTTAGCCGAAGAGCCAGCGTTGTCCGAAGACGCTTCCGTGGTCATGTGGCCGGCATGACGCGCGCGGAACGCTGTTACCTTCCCACCGAAGTGGTACCTATTCATCTACTTGCATTTGCATGCTTTCGAATTGCTAGGTTGGCAAGAGCTGGGGCGAGTGCGGGAGCTCACTCCATCACACGGGGCTAGGGATTCGAACCTCCGAACTTGCGACCTTCCGATCGACAAGCCTGGCGTCTTACCCGCTGAGCCACCATCATTAATATGAACTAATAATCCATGACAGTTGCCAACAGCCTTCATGGTTAACTGCAAAGGACATATGCACTGAGTTGCATCCTAGGATGTGTGGGATCCCCAATCTACTCTCTTTATTGCAATCCCTCCTTGTGGATACCAATGGGGAAGGAAGGATTAGTGATTATGCTGAGGGAAAGAACATATCTCCTGCCACAAATAGACAGTCAGTATGTCTCACGTTTGGGCTACTAATGTTTCTGCTTGTAAAACTGTCCACCTCTGTATTTCTTTTCTGTCCTAAATGATGGTGATGGCTGTTTTGTAAGGGGTGTATGCATGTGCCCAGGGGGTGTGGTGGCTCAGCGGGTAAGACGCCAGGCTTGTTGATCAGAAGATCGCAAGTTAGGAGGTTCGAATCCCTAGCCCCATGTGACGGAGTGAGCTCCCGCACTAGCCCCAGCTCTTGCCAACCTAGCAATTCGAAAGCATGCAAATGCAAGTAGATGAATAGGTACCACCTCGGTGGGTAGGTAACAGTGTTCCGCATGCGTCATGCCGGCCACATGACCGTGGAAGCATCTTTGGACAATGCTGGCTCTTCGGCTAACAAATGGAGATGAGCACCGGCCCCTAGAGTCGGACATGACTGCACAAATGTGCGGGGGGAACCTTTACCTTTTTATGCATGTGCCCAATTGTCAACTGTAGAGTTTAAAACTGAGAAAGCAGCATCCGTCATAGAACTATGGGGCTTGTGTTAGGGTTTTCGGCCAGCTAAATTGACATGAGTCAGAAACTGCCAAAAGGCATAACAGGCTCCTAAGGACACTGGATTGCCTTGTCTGGAAATGTAACAAGGGAGACTGTTTGACTATGGCTAGAATCTCCTTTGATTTTCCCACTAAAAGTGTCTGCTAGAACACACAGTGATTATCTTTGAATAAGATAATGCCAGATATATGCTATCTTTTCTACTTGTAAATAGAAAATATTTTAGAAAGATCCTCATCCATTCATGCATAAAATTGGAGACAAGATTAATAATAGTGTTCTGTACCTGATGTGCCTGAATTAACCAGGTTATTCTAAATTAGTGTGGGCAACTTATGACCCACCTATTCTACGCAGCCCTAGAGTCCTTTCTAGCTTGTGCTGCCAAAATTCAGTGGTCCAATTTCTCAGATATTTTACTGAAACAAGAAGCACAATGTTTTATTTTAAAAGTACTCGGGTCCTCTTTCCACTCCTATCCCAAAAAATTAGGCTAAAAAATCTGGTTCCACTTCCCTGTGCTACGTTTCTTGCATCACTGGGCATCCCTATCTAATTCTTTTCTGGGGGAAAAAATGAAGCTCTCTGTGCAAAAGAAATGCCTAGATCTTATAGGTAGTCAAATGTATCTAAAGCAGGGATACTGACCAGTTTTTGTTTTGTTTTTGAGAAGGACAAGTTGTGTTCCTTTCTTCAAAATGATTAGTGCAATCCTATGCCAGGCTTCACACAAGCTTCACTCAAACTCCTACATTCAAAAGCTGGATAACAGGACCTTGAATGACTCAGCACAATGAGATAGAAGCTTTACTTCAAGGAGAAACCGTATCTATACAAAAGATAAACTACTATGATAAACAAGAATCCAAATACAGTATATCTATGTATAGGGACATGAAAGGAGCCTCCTCAGGCATCCCCCGGGCAACAGTGATGTCACCGGCAAATCCTTTCACTACAGAAGTGCCTTGGTTCTTCTGACACACACACACAAAAAAAACTATGTGTAGGCATAAACCCCTAAGATTTAGATCCTTTTTCTCCAACTTTTGTGGTTACCCTGACTCTAATCCTTTATTGCTGTTTTACCAGACTGGAATTCTGAGATGTTGCACCAGGTTTACATAACAGTCTTGCCTGTTCTGAGGTTCTTTACTTCCTACCTTGCCCCATACTCCATAGAAGGTGGTAGGTTGTTTTCATTATGTGTTTTATATTTTGTAAGTTGCCTTAAAATTCTTCAGGATGGGTTGGGGTGGTGGGGGAAGAGAACCTGGATGTCACTGCCATTTGATTTTCCCTCTTCCATAATTGTCTCTCTCACTAGCTATTCCACATGGTCATTAAATATTATAGCTTTATGAAAAAATTATTATTTTCCTCCTGTTTTCTCTCCATTCATCTTTCTTTTATGTATCAGGCCCATAAGGTTGTAAGCCTAATTCAAAAAAAAAAGAAAAAAGAACTACCTCAAGGAGGAAGAAAACTACCAAGTAACTTTTTAATGTGTAATTCCTTCCCTCCAGCTGCTGAGTGTTTCTAATAATTCAGTTAGATGCCAATTCAAGAAGCCACTTTTTGAAGCTATGAACATTTTCCATAAGCCAGAGGCCAACTTCATTCCACAGGGCAGCTTTTCATAATCAAACAGGGCTTTGGGGAGAGAATTTAACAACAGACAAGTTAAAGCAATGTGCTTTAGGCCTCTCTGGGTCACATCTAATTTAGGAAAGTTCAGAGAGTCAGCCAACTCACATGAGTCAACTTCAGTGCTGTACATACAAAGGGAATTAACTATATGGGAGTCAGCACAAATTTTGCTTGGTCTTTATTTCTTTTCCTGCCTTCAAGTTTGAACACAAAGATAAAACATTTCCAATTAATCTCATTGTATAAGAGGAGCACACACTTCTCACATCTACCAAAATAACCTGAGCTACTAGTTGATATGGTATCATGATTAAAGTACCAGCCTAAGACTAAAAGACCCGTTTTCAGATTCTCACTCAGACTTATGGATTTCACTTGGTGACTTTGAGCAGCTCTCACTATCTCTCAGCCTATCTCTTACAAATCGAACAAGGGAGGTGTAATGGGTGAACAATCTTGGAGTGTGGAGATCAGCACTCTCCATAACTTTTGGTACCTCCCCTTCAGGTAAAATAACTTTCCCTAGCTCATTTGGGGGGGCTAATTCTTTAAAACCTTTTTTTTTTTAGTATACATTGACATATCCTAGAAAAACCACAAATGCTCATTTTCTTGAGGAAAATTCATGATTTTTAAAGATGCTGCCAGATTAGGGAGATCTAGAAACATTCTAGACAGGAAATAAAACTAACCTAAGAAGACCTAATGCAGGTACAGGTAGTCCTTGTTTAGTGACCACAATTGGGATCGGAAACTCGATCATTAAGCAAAGTGGTCACTAAGTGAAACTGCGACTGTGCTTACGATCTTACTTCAGCTTTCCTTCGCTTTACAGACCTGCGAAGGTCATAAATGTGAAGATTGGTTGCAAAGTTACTTTTTCGTCACCATAGTAACTGCAAATGGTCATTAAACAAGGTAGTTGCTAAACAAGGACTACCTGTAATAGGAAACTGAGAAAGTGCAAGTTAAAGAACCTCCCACAATCAACCGTACTATCAAGACCATTTAAAATCTAGCTGCTAGAATCAAGCACATCATGAACTGAACAAAGAAGAAATTATGCACGTTATTGTATGTGTGAAAACCTTCCTTTTGTTAACATGAATGGCACCACCCCAAATAGAGATGTACCTCTTATCCCTACATAAGCATATACTATTATATATTTTTCTTCCATCTAGAAATCAAATATCAGCATCCTAAATCATGTTTTCAAGAATGAAAATTATAGGAAGAAGATGTATATAATATTAATGGAACAGATACTATTGCAATCAAGTAGAACAAAAACTATTAGGAAAGGCTTTTCATATAGAATGGTCCCTTATGCATTTCCCTTCTACCTCACTAAAAGAGAATCACTAAGCTCTTCTTCAAGTCAAGCTCAGCTCTTGGTGACTTTGTGTACTTATCCATATTGTCTTCTGAAAAACAATATAGAAGTGGTTTGCTATTGCCTTCCTGCAGGATTTTTTCCCTTCAACTTTATTCATTTTTATTTTATGTATTAAAAAAAATTACCCAATGGCCAAAGCTGTCTGGGCAGTTTACAATAAAATACACTAAAAATACAATTTGAATAAAAACCTGTAGATTAAAATCAAATAGAATGCAAAGTCAAAACTGCATGTAAACTAGACAGCAGCAAAGCAGTCATTCAAAATCTAAAACAATATAAATTGAAATACAATTAAAATATAATTAACAGCCAATTAAAAAACCTGGAAAAATAGAAAGGACTTCACCCGGTGTTGAATTGATGCTAATGTGGGAGTCAGTTGAGCCTCTCTGGGGAGAGAATTCCATAAATGGAGTACAATCACAAAACAAGCTCTCTCCCTTGTAGAGACCCACCTCACCTCCTTTGGTGAGGGGACCTGGAAGATCTTAAGGTCTGGATTGGTACATACAAGAGAAGGTGACCCTTCAGGTAACCTGGTCCTAAGCCATTTAGGACTTTAAAGGTTAAAACCAGCACTCTGAATTGGATCCAGAAGTGGACTGGCAGCCAGTGTAAGTGGAAGAGTACTAGCATAATATGTTCTTATTGGCCTGTCCTAGTGAGCCAACTGAAGTTTCCATACTGTTTTCAAAGGCAACTCCATGTACATAGCAATAATCCAAGCAGGAAATTACCAGAGCATGAATAACTCATACGAGGCTGGTTATATCCAGGTGAGTTCACAGTTGTTAAATCAGCCAAAGCTGATAAAAGGCACTCCATGCCACCAAGCCCCACTAGTCCTGTAGTGAAAGTGATTGTTCTAGGAGCACTCCCAAACTGTGTACCTGATCCTTTAGGGTGAGTGCAGACTCCTCTAGGACCAGCAGAGCCCCACTCAGCTGGACAGCTGGACAATGCTAACAGTATCTCCATCTTTTCTGGATTGAGTCTCAGTTTATTGGCCTTCATCTAGTCTATTACCTTGTCCAAGCACTGGTTCAGAATGCTAACTGCCTCACCTGTGTTAGTTGAAGAGGAGAGGTAGCACTGGGAATCATCTACATATTGAAGGCACCTCAGCTCACATCTCCAGATGACCTCTCCCAACAATTTCATGTACTGTAGATGTTAAAGAGCACAGGGGATAAAATGGAGCCCTGAGAGACTTTATAACCCAACTGCCATGAGGCAGAAGAGGAATCCCTCAACACCACCTTCTGGAAACAGCCATCTAAATAGTAATGGAACCACCATAGTACAGTATATATCTCAGCTCAGACAGCTTCCTATCTGTCCAGGAGGATAACGTGGTCAATGGTATCAAAAGCCACTGAGAGGTCCAGGAGGACCAACAGGGTTTCATACCCCTATCTTTTTCCCGGCACAGGTCATCCCACAGGGCGACCAAGGTAGTTTCTGTTCCATAGCTAGGCATGAAACCAGATTGAAATGGATCTAGAAAATCAGTTTGATCCAAGAGAACCACTACCCAACCAAGTACCTTGCCTAGGAAAGAGATATTGGCCATTGGTTCTATACTTTTTTCATCCTCTGGGTTTCTTCAGAAGCAGTTTGATCATTGCCTCATTTAAAGAGGCTGTAACTGCTCCCTCCAGAAGGGGCGTGGTGGCTCAGCTGGTAAGATGCCAGGCTTGTCGATCAGAAGATTGCAAGTTTGGAGGTTCGAATCCCTAGTCCTGCATGACGGAGTGAGCTCCCGCACTCGCCCCAGCTCTTGCCGACCTAGCAATTTGAAAGCATGCAAATGCAAGTAGATGAATAGGTACCACTTCGGTGGGTAGGTAACAGCGTTCCACATGCGTCATGCCGGCCACATGACTGTGGAAGCGTCTTCGGACAACGCTAGCTCTTTGGCTAACAAACGGAGATGAGCACCGGCCCCTAGAGTCGGACACGACTGCACAAATATGCGGGGGGAACCTTTACCTTTTTAACTGCTCCTCTAATTTATAGCCTTGGAATTTCCTAGTAATCACCCATTCAAATACTAACCAAGTCCAAACCTGCTTAGATTTCTTAGATCAACTTTGAATAATTGTTATTAAAAGATTTTACAAAGTTTTAAAAAACTACAGAAACATAGAAGAAGAAATAGAAAAAGGAAAAATGAAGAATAACAAAAAAGCAAGAAAAAGATAGATATCTAAAGAGGTGACTGCCAATATTCTTTGCAGCAGTTACAAACACAGCAGTTACCATCTCCACCCTCCCATATTGCATATCATAGTTCCCTTCTTCCCATAAACAAATCTTTTTAATCAATAAATCCTGAAATCAGCAGGTCATTTTCATCCATTTTCAGCAAAAAGCCTATAAAAGTAGTTGTAGTTCTCTCCTTAATCAAACAAGTCAATTTAGCCATTTCTGCAAACTCCACCATCTTCACAATTCATTCCTCCATTATTGGTGTTTCTGTAGTCTTCCATCTTTGTGCATATAATAGCCTCGCTGCAGTTACCATATGTAAAACCAATTGTCCACGAGCCTTTTCTAGTTGAGTGTCCATAAGTCCTAATAAGAAAAGTTCCAGTTTCATCTGAATTTTAATTTTTAAAACTCTCTGCATCACCATATGTATCTGTGTCCAGTATCTTTTTGCTTTTTCACAAGTCCACCATGCTTGATAAAATGTCCCTTCATGTTTTTCACATTTCCAACAGTGATTAGAAGTACCTTTATACATCTTAGACATTTTGTCTAGTGTCATATACCCACGGTACATCATTTTAAAAAAAGTTTTCTTTTAAATTGTAAGACAATGTGAATTTCAGAACTTTTAACCACATTCTCTCCCATTGATCCATTTGAATATTATAACCAAAATTCTTGGCCCATTTTACCAATCATTCTTAGATCAACTTTGATTGTCTAAGATAAGTGTTATTTAAAAAGAGATCAAAAGAAAAAATGCATAAAATGAACATATGCAAATTCATGTTTATATATTCAGAGCTAGAAATGCCTATCATATTCTAGAAAGTTGATGCCTTTTGTGATGGTGGAGAAAACTTTGAACATATGTCTTATGTACCTGCTCTATATTGTCTACTTGCAAATCAGAGAATTTCAAAATCCCTGCTCTTCCTTCTTAGGAGCTTCATTTTTAAAATTGACCTAGATGATACAATCATTTAAATAGACTATTTACTCTTTGTAAAATAGGATGGAGTCACAATGCTCAAGGGAAATTACATTAATTCTGTGATTTTTCATGGCTTTTGACCTGCCCCTAGTGATCATGTGGGCCAACAAAACAGTAAAGGAACAGAGCCAAATGTTATTGCTGTTGGTGGCGGTGTGCAAACTTTTTTTACTTCTACTGGGTGTAAAACAGTTCACCATGACCATAATCCTAACATCACCCTCCTAGCAACCTTCATAATCAGAAAGTCGTCTTGAATTTTGTCTCCAAGGGAAACAAGAATGCTGAATTTCTTCTGGACGTCCCAAATGTAGCAGAAGCTACTACATCAGTGATAAATTCCAGTCTGTTACATTCTTACTGCCTTTTCCAAGACACATACTTAATGGGTTTAAAGAGCATGTGTAACTGGATCCTTCTTTCCTGAAGCTTTTCTGATTAATAGGTCAGAGCTTTTTAGCAGACATCTTAAAACTAGATATGAAGCAATCCTTTCTAAATTACTTAACCTTTCTTTTCAGTGAGAAGAAAAGGAATAAAACCCTGGTTTGCACCACTACTCAAGGGTATTTTGTTTTGCCCTACACTTAACCTCAAGGTCTTTTAATCTATTGGGTATTGCTCAAGGTTTTTCAGTCCTCAATCCTCTCAACCTTGATTAGTTCAGTAGGAGACACACAGACAAAAGAAGGAAACTATAACCAAACAAACTGTGCAACTAGGATGAAGAGGAAGGCACTGGAATGAAATATTAAATGCCTAATAAGATGTGGGCTGAAGTCCTCTTTGTTATGGAAATCAAGCCAGCCCAAAAAGTCTGCTGCAGGTTGGTGTGACCAAGAAACAGAACCCAGCGTGGGCCTCTGCAAATAAAAAGGGAGAGGAATGCAGAAAATGATGGTTCTCAGCAACTTGAGGATTTGGCAAACAGTTTAGTCTGCCACCTTTGTGCAGTTCTCAAGTGAATCTGTTAAGTTGACTCCATTTGAATAAATGGTTGCCATTTAGAAGATTGCACTGGGGGTACTGAATCGGAACTACTCTCACTGTTAAGTCTGTAGCTTGAATCATGTCAACTGGATTTCTATTTTCTCAGTGGAAACGTTTCGCTCCTTATCCAAGGAGCTTCTTCAGTCTTGAAGAAGACTGAAGAAGCTCCTTGGATAAGGAGCGAAACGTTTCCACTGAGAAAATAGAAATCCAGTTGACATGATTCAAGCTACAGACAATTCCACCTGGATGACTGAGAACCTTCATAGACATCTCACTGTTAAGGTTCATGCTGCTGGGAACCATGAATTTGTGAGCAGAGACATATTGTGTCCTGAAGGTCCTCCAATATTAAAGTACCCTTATATACAGTACATAAGCAAACATGCAATCTTATGTACACATGCACCCACACACACCCCTGTGCTGATGAACCTAACAAAATATAAAGCATAGATCCAGATGAGTAAATTTATTTTTCTGATTAATTCAGCTCTACAGTGTGTGGGTTCAGGATGCGGCCCTCCTTCTATTTGGGAGCCTATCATTTTGTAAGCTCATCTAGGCCAAAAGGATATCTTCTCTAGACTTCTGCCTAGCAGCTGGGCTGGAATTGCTCCCTTATCTCTGGTGCTCCTTCAGCAAGTTTAGCAGATTTCTGAACAGCTCCTCTAACACCAGGCAGATATGAGGCAGACTCTTCTTCTGCCTGTTTAATAAAAATAAAAATGGTTCTCCCTAAATCCTGGAGATTTCTGATCTAGCCTTCAGGCTAGTATTTCCCGTACTTTTCATTCAGCAGCAGTGACCAGCTACTAAATAGCCAAGGAATGCAGTGTGGGCACTTTTTCTTTTGAAAGTTAGCATTGACAGAGTCTTACGACACACAAGGACTGAGTTCACACAGTTCTCTGAAACCATAGTTTGCTACTGGCTTATCAACTCCAATTATAATGTACAGGTAGTCCTCACTTAACAACGGTAACTGGGACCAGAATTTCCATCATTAAGTGACACAGTCGTAAAGCATGGCATCACATGACCGTGCCACTTAGCAATGGAAATTCCAGCACTTCTGGTTGCCATCATCAAGTGAGTCATTGTGGGTCATTAACTGAGGATGACACATGGTTGCCATTTGCGACCTCCTGCCAGCTTCTCCATTTACTTTGCTTGTAGGAAGCCAGCAGTGAAGGTCACAAATGGTGATCACGTGACTGAAGGATGCTGCGACATTGTAAATGCGAACTGGACGCCAAGTGCCCAGATCACAATCACATGACCATGAGGATGCTGCAACTGTCTTAAGTACAAGGAATGGTTGTAAGTACCCATTCAGCACTGTTGTAAGTTTGAACAGTTGCTGAATGAGAGATCATTAAGCGAGGACCACCTGTTATGTGAATATGTTCATTTTATGCATTTTTTTCTTTTGATCTCTTCTTAAATAATACTTATCTTAGACAATCAAAGTTGATCTAAGAATGTTTGGTAAAATGGGCCAAGAAATTTGGTTATAATATTCAAATGGATCAATCGGAGAGAATGTGGTTAAAAGGTCTGAAATTCACATTGTCTTACAATTTAAAAGAAAACTTCTTTTAAAATGATATGTGAATGAGCACATTTTGTTTGTGGCTTCTCCATGGTTTTTGTGTCTTGCCAAAATCTTTCATCCATTCCACTGAGTTGTAAGATAGAACAGTTAGGAAAAGAGAGCAAAATAAACTGCTAACCAACCGGACAAGTTCTCAGTTCTTTGCTCATTTTCAGGACTGCTTGTTCAATTAATCACAGCTTAGCATAATATGTGAATGGTATACATGTGGCCAGAAGTCTTATTTATACTGCAGTGCTGTGAAGAGTGAACAATATTTCTGTGCGTCTTGTTTCTGGAGAAGGTTACAATTTCTACCCCACCCCAATAAAGAGCAGTCATTGAAAGCCAGTATCGGAGCAAAGATCTAGTGTTTGAAGGCAGAATCATGTCCCCCCATTCGGAGCTATACCACAAAAGCAGTGGTATAAATGGAGTGAAGGCAGGGAAGGTAATCAACTTGGGGCCTAAAGGCACAAGGACTTGCTCAGCTGCTCTCGACCCCCTTAGCCACACTTCAAGAAAGCCAATGACATACTAGAGGACTACCATATCTGGGCTGCAAACTCCATACAACGGGATAACAGCAGAGATACAGCTCTCCGGTGGTCACCAGGAGTTTTACAGCCCAGATATGAGAAAGAGTTTCAGGAGGACTGGAGAGGGGGAGGGAAGCAGCTTCGGAGGGAAGCAGGAGTGTGTCAGGCTTCCCCTCCTTGTAATCTGGACTCTAGACAATTAATCCAAAGAATGAAAATCCAGCAACTTGAGATTCCTCTTATCAGCGAAGTAGAATTGGGGTGCGGAAGTGGTGAAGGGAGACACTTAACAGGGCTCATGTCTGCTCTCAGGGATCTTATCTAACTGGTTCGGTCTGGTTTGTAAAAATTGGTTGTTAATTTTTCTGTACCCATCAGAGCTGCTAAGCCAAATCCTCACATTCTCTTGCTTGTCCAGGCAGAGCACATCAGACAGGTATTGGGCTGTGCATGAACAGGCAAATCCACAGCCTTGACAGGATCATGCTCTGGGCTTTCTGGACAGCCAATTTGTTCAGGCAGTTTTTTGCTTAGCTCTAATAGTACTGAAAATACTGGGACTTAAGCAGCAAATGAAGAATTTTATTCTTTTTAAAAATAAAACTTGATGTGCATGATCCATACTTATGGATTTTTATGTATACACAAACATACAGTAGGGCCCTGGACACAAAGCAATATTAACTACTAAACTAGTGATGTGGTGCCTTGAACATTGTTTTAATTATCTAACTGGTACCATATCAGCAATATTAAAAAAGAGGGGGGAGTTAAATAATATAATGTCTCTAAGCACCCATATCTTTCACCATCCATGCTCAAGAGGGATATCAGTCCATTTCTCCTTATCTTTTCAGTTCTCTGATAAAGCAACCAGGTCCAAATTTTTAACCTTTTATTATCAAAAGAAATTCTATGCAACTCAAAGTGAATTCTTTATATGGAAGAATGAATATATATATATTATTTGAATATATATGAATATATATATGTGAATATATATTCACATATATATATTCACATAATATATATATATGAATATATATGTGTGTGTGTGTGTGTTTGTGTGTGTGTGTTTTCTGTAAGTCTTACATTCCAAAACCACTGCATTGCTCTGTGTTTGAATTACTGAGATCAGATCCCTGAATTTATGACACCAAGTTGATGAGAAATGTCAATTCTGTTTGAAACCGTATGGGGTCACAGAACTGCAAGATTTGAGAACTTCTGTCTTATTGGTGTTGTGACTTGCTAGAATAATACAGCCTTTAAAATGATGTACTGACCCATCATGATTATTAACTACTTTGATAGTTCTCATTTTGAAGTCGGCTAATTGCTACTGCTGTGGCAGCAGAGAATGTGGACAAGTGACTCTCTCTTCCCTTCCTCCCAGCCAGCATCAATGGCTGCAGCCTGGGGAGGGGGCTCAGTACCTGTGCTCTCTCACCACAAGGAGGCCCTATCTAGAGGCCAGACAGCTCTACTTATGACTTGGTACAAGAATGAATGACACTGAAAGCCATTTAAGGAGACAGCCTAAAAAATACTCAGGGATCGCATTGAGATGTGTGCTCATCCTGCCCAGGGTCACATAATGTCTGCCTAGAATGAGAAGTTGGTTGACTGCATCGGATGATTGTCTCTGATTCTCTCCTCCCACAAAAGGGATGTCATTGGAAGACAGAGGTCCCTCTAGATGGGTTTGCACTTCAGTGCTCAGAAGTCACAGCCAGCATGGGATTAAGGAAGGCTACACTACAATATTATCTAATTTGGGGAGAAGGGACAGACAATCTACCCTCCTTTTTAAAGTTGTATCAACGTATAGTTGAGCTTTTGCCTCAGTATTGTTTTTTTTTAGGGAAAAGGACCTAAATGGAAGGACAGCAGCAGTTTGCCTTTTCTTATTTTTTGCCATGACTGTCTGTTTCCTGGCAGTCTTCTTTTTTTGCAACAAAACACTAACATCATCACAAGGGGCTTCCTAAGAGACAGCAAAGAGCAGCTCCTCCCTGCAGAATGATGTAACTAATGCTGTCATACTACCAGGAAGGAGGATTACTGAAGAAAGACACAACCAGCCACTACTGCTGTGGGAGAGTTTTGGCATTTCATATCCATGTCCCATCTATTCAAAAAAGGATTCCCCAAAGTCCCTTCCATTTTGCTAACCTAACGGTGAAAAAGGGTGGAGCACTTGGGCTTATTTTAATAGAGAATATCTGTCCTCAAGCACCAGCATAACCAGATTTTGGAGGGGCAAAGACAATTACAAAGAGAACAGGGAATTAGCTGAAAGATTCAAAGCATCTCAGGGCACAAGGAGAGAGATAGTCTGGGAATTTACAATTTACTGACAATTATTCTCTTTTTCTGTTTGAGTAAATCAGCAAAATATTCAGAAAAACTCCCAAAGCCACTGATGTCCTCTCCTCCAAAGGAAGTCAGGTACAGTATGTCCCAGATATTTTTCAGCATTTGGGATATGGAAAGTATCCCGAAGTACTGCAAAATTCAACACATGCTTTTTATGACCATCTGTGGAATGTCAGAAGGTAGACTTTTAGATGCCATTTATGTTCCTGTAGTTGCATTTCCTTTGTATAAGACATGTGTCCTATTATGAAGACAAATGACTCATATCTTTAAGGCCATTTCATACACAGTCCATAATTCACTCCAGATTTTGAACTCAAATCTATCTCTGATCCACAGACATATCTTTGGTGGTGCCTTCGCCTACCTTTTTATTTGTTTCTTGAATTTGTTCCCAAGTTTGGTTTTGAGTTGGAGAAGACCAAAACTGGCTTGCAAGCATCCAGAGTTCATGTTCCTAATTGTATCCTTGTCTCCCACTTCTTTCCCATGACTGTCGTTCCTTGCTTCTAATTCCTGAAGAACAGAACAGCTTTTCCCAACCCACTGCTGTTAAAATGTATTAAAATACAAGTCCCATAATTCCCACTTCTCCAGATTGGGAAAGATTAAAATAGAACATGATAGCAATTTTCAAGGGACATATATATTGCAAGACAATGAATAGGGAGTTTTGTGCCTTACTGCACACAGATATATATAGTAAGAAAAACCACTGAGCCCTACTCTCAACTACTGGAAATTAATTTCTAATTCATCTACTTCATTTATTTACAGACCAGTTTTTGTCCATCATGGAACTCAAGGCGTACTGAATGTTTTCCCTGGTGCTCTCCCATCTTGGAATGACTAGATTTATTTCAGAAGATAGACGAATCATGTGTTGGGCCTTCCTGACATCTACAGCTACAGTCACAGTAAAAAAAAAAGGAAAGGAAAGGAAAGGAAAGGAAAGGAAAGGAAAGGAAAGGAAAGGAAAGGAAAGGAAAGGAAAGGAAAGGAAAGGAAAGGAAAGGGAAGGGAAGGGAAGGGAAGGGAAGGGAAGGGAAGGGAAGGGAAGGAGACAATCAGTGTTCATTAAAAGAAAAGAGGAGACACTAGTGGCCCTTGTGAAAAAGTAAACTATCATTTTGTAAATAAGCACCGAGTTCTGTACTTCTAAACAGAAATCACATATCCTCCTTATCTGTTCATAAAACATTATTGCTAAACCAAGTTTTACTTGCTTATAAACCACTCTCATTGCGTAAATGAGAGCCAAAACATGCCCATCCCCCATGCCTAAGATACTCACTCCTATGAAAATAACTTAGTCATAAGATAATGTCAGAGGAAGAACATCTCATTTTTGAGCAGCTAGTCGTTAAACTGTATCTATCCTACTTACAGTACTTATTTTGCCCAATTTTGCCACTTCTGACCAAATAAACCCAGTTCAGCCACAGGGGGCACTAGGTTGCAAAAGACTGCTATAAGGGCTGCTTGTACGACTTTCAAAAATTAAAGGCAAGTTTTTTTAAAAAAGAAAACTTTGGCTACTATGTAGGGTTAAGCAGAGTAAGAAGCAGCATTCACTGCAATATCAGATAATTCGTTCTTCTCCAAATTCAGATGGGATAGAGGAGACAGTATTTTTCCTTCACCCACGCAACTCATGGACAAGGAAGAAACTTTTGAGTCCATCCTAAAGTTCCAGCAACCATATAAAAACATGGCTACCATGCTGCAGGGATTTACCTGTCCAACCATTTAAATTTACACCAAGCTCAGAAGTGGGAATCTATCAACATTTTTCCAAATCTATTGGCTTCTTTTTAAAAAATGTTGCTGTTTTTATAAAAGAAGTAAGAGTCACTGAAACAAAGAGATTTTGATTTTTCGGTTCTTCCTTCTGTTTCATTTACATAAGGTTTCCAAGTACACATTAATGTCAGTCCAGTTTTAATGAAAGTTCTTTAGAGGATTAGCAGAGATTTGAAACGGAGCCCAGTGGAATCACAGCAGAAGCTCAAGCTGCAAATGGCCACCCAGCAAATAAGATATGGAGTTTGCTGGCAGGATTTTCTGGAGTCAGCCAAGAAATAGTGGGTTGTATTTTAGAGTCTTGGATTTTGTCTCGTAAACATGAACTGGATTCTTTTTTTAATCTGATTCTTTTAACTCCTTCTTAATATTTTACACCAGTGGCTATTCAACTTGGTCATTTTCCTAAGACCTGCAAATAATTTTCAGGACGTAGTGGACATATCATTAGAATAGGGAAATATAACCATATAACCTCATTTCAGCACATCTCACTAGGCACTATGTTACATTAAAAATTATTTCACTTGGTTGTTATGAGAGAATAAGGTAGCCCAAAGTGTGGCATCATGGCTTCATGCAAAATAATTCAAATGGCAAATCTACATTAATATTTTAATCACGTATTAGTGATTAATAATTACTAATTCACAATTAGTGCCATTTACTGATAACCTCAAATCTACCCTTAATGGTGAAATTGAACCTAGAGATTATGCTGCTGATTCCACTTGGAGGAAGGATGGGAGTGCTGTAAATGTGGTGTTTTTTTTAAAGCATTTCCCATCCAGATCAATAAGTTGAAGGAGATGGTAGAATGACCCATATCCTTTTAGCTGCCTTGCCTACCACAGCATTGCTGATCAACAAGTTGGCCATCCTGAGCTCTACAACTCTGTCAACATTGGCATAACTGTAGTCTGGGCAGATCACCCCTTCAAAAAGATGGTGTAGATAGGAATTTGCAAGTCTGGAAGTGGGAAATGAACATCCCTACTCCACACAGCAATATGCTCAGAAAACCTGAAGGTATCTTCTCCTGCCTCTGATCAGCTTGGCTTAGGAAGAGGGGCCCATGGGCAGTGCCCATCACCAGCCTAGATTAGGAAACTGCTTGGTCCCATTCTAATGCCCAGGCAATGTTCCATCATAAATGGTCCAAGAACATCCCCTTTTGTCTTTTTCCTTCACTCATATTTCATATAGAGTCTGTCATTTATGTTCCAGCCAAGACTGATTTCTTGATAAGATTCCATTCTTTACCCCCACCTGCAGTTTTTCATGGTTTTACCAGAAGCCATTCCATGTGCTCCTCTTTGAGAAAGTCAGACACATCTCAAAGCAATTGGTTCTAATTTTACCACTTTTAGAGGAAAGAAGACATGGTGCATCATAATGTTATTCAAGGACAGCTCTAACACTATCTTGCAGCAAAAACCACAGAAAGTCTTCTGGCACCTGAAGAGAACGCTAAAGCATTTATTGCGGTAAACTTTTATGATTTAGACAGATATGTGAAGGTTATGCCACAATAACATTATTAGTTTATAAAGCATTGCAAGAATCTCTATTTTGTATCCTCTGAATGTGATCCTTTGCAATCCTAATGATTGTCTGTTTCAGATTATTTCTTATATTACTTTTTTTTTTAAGTAGCATTAGATAGATTTCTTTATAGTACTAAATACTGTTGTGGTGCCATTTTTAACCTGAAAACTGAATTACAATTATCTGGAGATACACACATCTGAAATTATGTACATTCCAAACTACCTCTTCATCTACAGCAGTGTTTCTTAACCTTGGCAAATTTTAAGATGTGTGGACTTCAACTCCCAGAATTCCCCAGCCAGCATCCCCTACTCTCTTCACTTTCTGTGCAGCATCTCTAAGTTATGCAGTAGCATATTTTTTTAACCCTTGGCCTGAACAGCCTAGTGTCTGGTAGGGTCCCTTTAGGTAGCAATGTGTGCGTTTTCACATACTTCAAAATGAACTATGCCAGTGTTGTTCTATTTAGGAGCCCTTGTTGGGGTTTTGATATACCCAGGAATTTACAGTTAGATATAAATTATACCAGAGAGGCTTGATATCTAGGTGAGAGGGGAATTATTCTGCAAGTCATCCAATTAGCAGCCATTGTTGTAGTGATGATGTGTCAGTGTGTGACTCATACGACAGGTGCTAAGAGTTAAGTTGGGTGTGGTGGATAATGAGAGTGACCTATACTGTGATTGGTCAGTTTATGTATATATACAGAGAAATCCTGTAATTCTTTCTTCTCATTCTACCTCTCGTATGCTGTATCGTTGGTGTATCATTTTGTTACCCATGTGGAAGTGTGGAAGTGATCTGTAAATACGTATGTATATTAGTAAATAGGCTATTTTGTATAATCTCTGTGTGAGTGTCTATTTACTATACAGCCTAAGGATCACTGGTGTCTAGGAGAAGAACCAGGCCGCTCCATCCGCTCCCGCTCTGACAGGTTACGGTCCCAGAGGCGACAGAGGAGCCAGAGATGACAGAAGTTTTGGACTGGCTGTGGATCGTGGGATCGTGTGCAGTCTGTGAGCTGGAAGCTTTGGAAGCCTATCCAGGAGTCGTGTGGCTATTTGGAGTGATTTGGAGCTTTGCAGGTTCCGTGCCTGTGTGTGTTGTTTTTTTTCCTAGGCTTGTTTTGCAGCTGGAGGACATTCTGATATGTCTGTGTCTTTAAATCATCGGTGTCTGCCCAGGGCTGAGGACAGATGAGCACAGCCAAGATGTTGCCTGCAGTCGGGGGAGGATTTCCTCTGGAAAGACTGAATGCATCTAATTATTTGTCATGGTCGTACAAAATGGAAATGTATCTTCGCCGTGAAGGGCTTTGGAAGATTGTACTTTGCACGCAACCAGACTTGGATGATGAAGACGTTGTTCTACAGGATGAGAAAGCATTGGCAAGCATAATTTTATGTCTGGAGGATAGCCAATTATGTTATGTTATGTTAGAGATTGTCAGTTAGCCAATACATGTTGGGAAGCTTTAAAGAATGTTTATCTTAGAAGCACACCGTTATGCAAGGTTATGTTGACACAGAAACTTTATCATGCTAGATTAGGTGTAAATGATAATATTCGTGAACACTTGCATTATATGAATGGATTATTTCAAGAATTGTCCCAGAGAGATATGCAGTTTTCAGAAGCACATAAGGTGTATGTAATTCTCAGTTCTCTGAATGAAACATGGGATAATTTAGCCACTAGCTTCGGGTCTTTATCTGAGAGTGATTTGACCGTAAATTATTTATCTGGCAGGCTCTTGGAAGAAGAGCAGAGGAGGACAGGTTCTAACGTAATTAGTACTAACATAAAGCAGTCTGTGAAGGAATGTTATTCTAACTCTAACAATGTTTTATTTGTAAAGCGTAAATGTTTTCGCTGTAACTCAGAAAGGCATTTGTTGAGAGATTGTGATAAAAAACAGAAGCCTAAAGCCAAGCTGAGGATTTCCAAGCCGGGAGACGCTGCACAGCTGTCAGTAATTACTTCCATTGTACAAGATTTAAAGGGGCCGTGGCTTTTTGACAGCGGGGCCAGTCAGCATATAGCCAACAACAGGCAGTTGTTTAAGAGTTTTATGCAGGCTGACCGTGACCATATTAGCCTGGCAAATGGAAGCATTGCATCTGTGACTGGTAAGGGGTTTGTGTATGTACCAGGTTTAAATGTTGAATTATCAATGTTATGTGTACCAGAACTGGAGTACAATATCATAAGTGTTTCTCAATTGGATACACAGGGATATGATGTACAGTTTGATAAAGGTGAATGTATTGTCATGAAGGATAATCATGTCTGTGGTAAAGGTGTTTTACAGAACAGTCTTTATGAAATGGTACAATCCAGGACACACAGAAGCCATGATGTAGCCACAATTAACAAACCAACACATGATTCATGTGAGCATCTATGGCATAGAAGGCTGGGGCATCCGAGTTTCAAAGTGATTGAAAAGATGTCTGAAGCAAGTTCTGGAATGGAGTTGAAACCGTGCCAAGTTTATTTGGATTGCACGGCTTGTAAGGTTGCAAAGTCAAAGGTGTATCCTGTGAGCAAATTTAGTGATAGAAAGTCACATAAATGTTTTGAATTAGTTCATGCTGACTTAATTGGTCCATTACCAGCCACAATAGGTGGTGCTAAATATGTTTTAGTCATTGTGGATGATTTCACCAGATTTGGGTTCTGTTACCTATTGAAAGCTAAAAGCCAAACATTTGATAAGTTCAGGAATTGGGTACAGTTTGTGGAATTTAGATATAGCACAAAGGTGTGTAGTTTGCAAACTGACCAGGGTACTGAGTTTATGAGTGGCAGTTTTCAGCAATGGCTCAGTAGGAGGGGCATTGTGCATAGGAGAACCAATCAGCAGAGTTCAGCTGAGAATGGTGTGGCGGAACGTAGGAATTTGGCATTACAGACAGTGAAGGATTCACTTTTAGCTGACTCAGGGCTATCTAGAGGATACTGGGGAGATGCTATTTTGACTGCTAATTATTTAATTAACAGGTTATGGAGTGTGTCTGTAAATCAAACTCCATATTATGTTTTGTATGGCAAGAAGCCATCATTAGCTCATTTGAAAGTGTTTGGGTGCACTGCCTATGTTCACGTGCATAAGGAGATACGCAGGAAAGGGCAGGCAAAAGCACAGAAGATGACGTTTGTGGGGTATGAGCCAGGGACCAAGGGATATAGGTTCACTGATGGCAGGAAAGTAGTTATTTCTAGATCAGCAAGTTTTAGTGAGCACAGCAATTGGCAGAGATTACACGGGAGTAGTGAAGTTTTTCTTCCTAGTCAGGGAAATTTTGAGTTCTCAGAGCAGAGAGAGTCCACTGATGTGATTAAGAAGGAAGAGGAATTAACTCCTAGTGTGCCAATGATGCAGGATGCTACAGTATTGCGCAGATCTGAGAGAGTTAACAAGGGCATACCACCTTAACGTTATACACCAGGTGATGTAAAAGTGTGTTTTATCAATTATGAACCTTGTAATTACAAGGAAGTATTAGAGTTGCCACTACAAGAGCAGAGTAAATGGAAAGCTGCTACTGATGTGGAAATGAAAGCCATTAATTCCCATAAGGTGTTTAAATCTACCAGGTTGTCTGAGGGGCATAGGGCAGTAGGTTGTAGGTGGGTTTATAAGAAGAAAACCTTAGTGAATGGTGATATTCAGTATAAGGCTAGACTTGTGGCACAAGGGTTTTCCCAGATTAAGAATCAGACTTATGATGAGATATTTGCACCAACGCTAAGAGGGGAGACATTTAGGTTTGCCTTAGCAATGGCAGCAGCTGGGAATTGTGTAGTGAACCATTATGATATCACCACAGCATATCTGCATGCTGATTTGAGGGAAGAAATCTATATGGCTGAAGCTCCAGGGTATGAATCAAATATTGCAGGGAGAGTATACAAGTTGCAGAAAGCGTTGTATGGACTCAAGCAATCGGCACATTGCTGGAATCTAAGATTAGATAAGGAATTACAAAGAATGGGGTTCAAGTGCAGTATAGCTGACCCATGTCTGTATGTAAAGCAATGTGAAAATGATGAACAGGTATTGCTTTTGATTTTTGTAGACGATTTATGTCTTATAGCGAAAGATCAAAGCAGGGTAATTGAATTTACTGAAAACCTGAAACAACAATTTGATGTCAAAGATCTAGGAGAGATTAGGAATTACCTAGGCATAGGTATTCAGAAGGTTGATGGGGGTTACATTCTAGAGCAGCGGAAGAAAATTAAACAACTGCTAAGAGAGAACAATATGGAACATTGCAAGGAAGTTTCTACCCCGATGACAACAGATTTTGTTAAGACAGAGACTGGAGATGATGACCAAACTTCATGTGATCAAGAACACTATCATTCAATAATTGGAAGTTTATTGTATTTAGCACAATGGTCGCGTCCCGATATCGGGAATGCAGTAAATGTACTGAGTAGTTATGTTACACAACCTACCCAGAGGCATTGGAAGGGTATTAAACGAGTGTTTAGGTATCTTAAGGGGACTATTAATAAATGTTTATTAATAAAACCATGTAAACCATTGGAATTAAAATGCTATGTAGATAGTGATTGGGGTAATGATGTACATGATAGAAAATCAATGACAGGATTGATAATTATGTTTGGTAACAACTTGGTGGGGTGGAAGTCTCGGAAACAGAGTTCTGTCGCAGTGTCAACTGCAGAGGCGGAATACGCTGCATTATCTGACCTATGTTCAGAGTTGATATGGTATAGGCAATTGTTAAGAGATGTTAATATAACAATTGAGGGTCCTATATGTGTATACGATGACAGTGAAGCATGTATACAGATTGCAAAGTCTGATAAGATCAGAGCAAGGAGCAAACATGTTGATATCAAGTATCACAATGTTAGGAATGCTATCAAAGAGTCTCTGATTGATTTGCAATATTGTCCATCTGAATGTAATGTAGCAGATGTGATGACAAAGCCTCTAAGTATAGATAGACATAGGATGTGTGTATCCAATATGTGTATGTCTTCTATTCTGTATAAGTGAAATTTATTTATTTATTTTTCCAACTTATATCACCGAAATGTAGTATCTATTGTAAATTGGAGGGGTGTTGGGGTTTTGATATACCCAGGAATTTACAGTTAGATATAAATTATACCAGAGAGGCTTGATATCTAGGTGAGAGGGGAATTATTCTGCAAGTCATCCAATTAGCAGCCATTGTTGTAGTGATGATGTGTCAGTGTGTGACTCATACGACAGGTGCTAAGAGTTAAGTTGGGTGTGGTGGATAATGAGAGTGACCTATACTGTGATTGGTCAGTTTATGTATATATACAGAGAAATCCTGTAATTCTTTCTTCTCATTCTACCTCTCGTATGCTGTATCGTTGGTGTATCATTTTGTTACCCATGTGGAAGTGTGGAAGTGATCTGTAAATACGTATGTATATTAGTAAATAGGCTATTTTGTATAATCTCTGTGTGAGTGTCTATTTACTATACAGCCTAAGGATCACTGGTGTCTAGGAGAAGAACCAGGCCGCTCCATCCGCTCGCCCTGACAGCTCTTCTATTCCTTCTGATCAATGCTGCTCTGGATATCAGTCTCCCAGTCCTGCTTTGTTGATACCACTGGATTCACAATAGTTGAGGACAAACAACAGCAGCAAATATATGAGAGCAATCATAGCTGATTTATCTCCACCTGCATGGAGATAATGTCTTTTATTTGTTTATTTGAAGACATTCTTAGCCACTCTTTGGTTACAGCTCTCATAAGGGCTTGCAACTAAAATAATAAATTTCCATCGACTGACATCCTGCATAAAAACAACCATACAGCGAAAAAGCCTAGCCAAATAAAAGGCTTTGCATAGTGTTGAAGGGAAAGTAAAATTGAACAATATCAAGGAAGGAAGGAAATGTTGTGTATTCTTGGGGGTGATCATGCATGCACAGGAGAGGTGGGGTGATCAGAGAGCCTGAATTTCCATAAGCCTGCAGAAGTGTCTTCACTTTGTCCCCCATAGCAGTGATTGGAGAATATGCTTCCCCCTTCAAAAAACAAATGGCACCTGTAGAACGTCTGAAAGTTTTGCAAATCCTTTTTATAGGCATCACTGCTAAACTAGGTCCTGAGCATAAAGTTAAGAATAGCTGTAATTTGATCTACTGGAATTCAGTGGAATTTCTTATCATTATGTCTCATATTTGGGGGGGTTTAACTGTTGCAAGTGTTAGATAGCTTCAGAATAGGCAGAGATAAGAAACCTAAATAAATATACTAGAAATACACAAACACTACAAAGTCTGGATCCAGATCTAAACTTTCCCACAGTGTGGAGGAATGTACAGTATATCCTAGTTTTGTTTAACCATCATAAACAACTGAATAGCAGAAGTGCAATTTCACAATGATTTTTCTTCCCAGACCCTGGAATGGGCATAATTTCAATAGCAGACATAAGATGCGGTAGAAAAATACCTTTATTGGGTACAAACAAGGTTCATTTGCAAAATGTGTATGTTTGCCAGTTACTTCTTGTTAGTTCTTACAAGAGCTGTAATAATCGTTCAGCACATGTGGTTCTAAGTTAATCACAGCATTAAAGTAACTGAACCTATTGCCCACCTTCTCAAGTTGCCAGTTAAGCTAGCCTAGGTCCCCAGCTTTCAAATTTTAAAAAAGCAAGTAACTAGCCCTTTTATACAGATAATAAGGATATGTCAGAGAGCCAGTCTGGTGTAGTGGTTAAGGCACCAGGCTAGAAATCCGGAAACTGTGAGTTCTAGTCCCACCTTGGGCACAAAGCCAGCTGGGTGACCTTGGGGCACTCTCTCTCTCTCTCTCTCAGCCCTAGGAAGCAGGCAAGGGCAAGCCACTTCTGAAAAACCTTGCCAAGAAAGCTGCAGGGCCTTGTCCAGGCAGTTGTCAGGAGTTAAAAACTGACCTGAAGGCACACATGTACAAAAAAAAGATATGTCAGGCCATTGCTCTTTGCCTTGGCAAAGCACTTTATGCCACAGATGCAATGCAATGCTCCTTGTCAGGGTACAAGGCAATGCAATTTGCCTCATCAAGATGTTTCATATTATTTCAAGGTTTTATCTTGCAACTCCCAAAACTGGATGTACATGTGCAGATGTCTTTTCTAGTTACTGGAACTGGCAAATAAGGGCTCAAAGCAGCAACACAGCTGCTTTGCTTTTAAAAGTGAAGTGGGGAGGGAGGAAATTGCTTGCAGCTTCATACGGGCTTTTATAAAAAGGAAACACCTCCCTGAAGGTTTGCACAGCCCTAAAAGACAAGCACTCTGTCCAATAATTATGGGAAGAGGAAGGCTGCCTGCTTCCTCGTGTCAGAGTTTTAACCAATAAAATCACAGCTGACAGGCAATTGGGAAGGGCTGAAATCCACAGAGGTGTGGACAGAGTGACCTTATGTCTGCATAAAAGGTTTTCTGATTCGCCATGAACACAATAACTTGATTTCTTCTAATGGAATAGTAATTACTGCTGTTAGAAAACAGCTGAGAAATCTGCAACATGTATGTAGTTATGATTGGGTAGTAGCATATTCAACCCAAAGCAACGAGTAGGAACCCTGGTAATAATTCATGGTCCTTCTAGCTATGGCATATACACTCACTCCTCATTTAGCGACTACCTCAGTTAGTATCAGGGCCAGCCGCAAAACAACGACAAGTCGGTGCATTCAAACTCCACTCCTCTTTATTGCTCCCGCCGTACAGACAGAATCTTGCCAGACTAAAGCTTTCCTAACTAACCTAAGGGGAAATAACCTAGAAGAGTCTAGGGCAGAGCTACTCTGACTCTCTTTGACTCCCTGCCATGACTCTCTAGACTGCGAGCCCATTTATCTCCTTGGAATGCGCTCCCTCCTTCCTGAGAACCAGTGGCAGCTTCAAAATCCACCACAGCTAGAAATCATTTGCAAATACGACGGTAATAAATGGTAATAAAAAAATCATTTTCCAACCAATGTGTGCATTTACAACCAAATTTCATGCACCTGACAACAACGCACGCTGGAGTGAGAGTAATGATGGCATAGCTGTATGAGAGAACTTTATCTGAATGAGATGGCAGCAACCAGTGATCTTTCCAGTGTCTCCCTCTCTTTCTTTCTCAGTCACATGTTCACTTAGCGACCATTTCACTTAACAACCTGTTCACTGGAATAGAACTCAGTTGCTAAATGAGAAGCGGGTGTATCACTTTTTAAAAAACTTTTCAAGTTTTTTTAATCATTTTTTTAATCATAAGTAAATGTCATGTTTATATTGATATAGTTTGAAGGAAGGGGAGGCATTGTGGTTGAATATAGGTCACCAACCACTTCATATCTTAGCACAGAGTGTTCCATCTAAGGCAATCAGGTAGTCTGTGCCTCATTCCATAAGGTATAAAATGCATGTATGTGCTCTGGAGCATTAGTGTGCATGTTAACATTTCCTATTCCAGAGATAGCTGTAAAAAACAAAGTGATATTTAGTGCAATGTCACTTAGCATATGTAGAGCAATCTAAAGGAATATAGTAACACATTATCCCATAGAGGTCCTTCTCATCTCCTCATTCAACTTGTTGGTGATGCCTAAATTAGGCTTTCAAAGCCCAGAAGCTCAGATACTCCTAAGCATGTGATCTGAAATGCAAAGCTCTAAGTAGGACAACGGCTTTCTCACATTCAGAACCAGTGTTCTTGAACACATCTCTCACAACTGTCAAAAGAAAGTCATTCATCAGTAGTGATGATAGCTGTCATTCATTTGCTTCTTACTCTTCATGACCAATGGGTATAATTCCTTTGCAATGTCTTTCAAGTATTGGAGTATAACTGATTGTTTTTCCTATCCCTTGGCCACTGCTGTGTTTTCACTCCTGCTTACAAACTGCAAGTAGGACTAACTGCATCATGTGTAAGGCTTTAAACAGTTCAGCCGGTGTTTCCAAACACCTGCAACTTTTTTCTAGTTTAATTTCACTTTCCAGAATGTCTAGCTCTAGAACCTTCATACGCACTGATAGCTCAAGAGCCCATCAATGTTGAGTTCTTTTTTGTACAACTCTGCCATATATTTACACCTTCTTTATATCTAATTTCTCCAGTAGATCTTTATAGCACCTAGGTTTGCATCTTTGATTTCTGTAATTTTCTTTAATCTCTTCTCCTTCCTATTCAATTGTTATCCTCAATTTCTTCACACTGCTTATTTAGTTATAAGCTAGAGATGTCCATGCCTAGTGTTGTCTTCTAGGTAGTTAGAAGAAGGTATTCATTATAAACACTGAATCTTCTTGGCAAAATCATATTAGTCTATTTCCTGCTTTGTTTCATAACCTAAAGCAAAATTTTCCCGTTATTCCAGATATTATTTTACTTCCAACTTTAGCATTCCAATCTCTTACAATTGGTATGACTTTTTTGTTATTGTATTAACAAACTATTGGAAGTTATCATAGAACTGTGCAATTTCCTCTGTGGTTGGAGCATAGACTTGGATCACTGTGATACGATTGACTTCTGTTTGGACCCAAATTGAGATCGTTCCATCATCTGAGCACTGACTTTGACATCCATTTGTTAATAGAGATAGCTATTGCTCAGATATGAAGTGACCCATTCTAGTCCATTTTGATTTGCTGATTCCCAGAATATCAATGTTTAGTCTTGAAATTTTTGCTCTGAACAACATCAAGTGTGCTGATGTGTCACAATGATGCTATGAGCTATACCAGAGCTTTCCAAACTGTGTGTCAGGACACGTTAGTGTGTCAGCTGCAGTGTCTGGGTGTGTCACGGCTGCTGCCTCTGAGCCCTGCCAGGATTCCGCGCAGGTCCTAGTGCCTGCCTTGTGCCTTGCTGCCTCCAAACCTGCCCTGCCAGGATTCTGCGCAGGTCCTAGTGCCTGCCTTGTGCCTTGCTGCCTCCAAACCTGCTGTGATTCCGCGCAGGTCCTAGTGCCTGCCTTGTGCCCTGCTGTAAGAGTGTGTTGCAAAATGATGCATGTCTAAAAAGTGTGTCACCAACATGAAAAGTCTGGAAAGCTCTGAACTATACCATTGTGAGTGGTATAGAACAGTGGTCAGTCTAAATACAATCCACTGGAGTAATAAATGGGAACCCATTCCAAAATTCTGTCAAGATAACCAAAGTGACCTTGACAACCAGGATGTTGTCAACATATTAAAGGCAGATAAGCCTCCAGATAAGGCTACTGGAGAAGTGCAGATGGCAAAAATGAATAGCCCTGGGTCTTGAAATGACTTGATTAAAGTCCAGGGAATACCCAGCTGTTGATGTGCACAGAGGCAAAAGGAACCTTTGATGTTGGAAAATTAAATATATCATGGGTACATGGAATGTCAGAACCATGATTTCAATTTGGACTGGCCATCTACCTGGAGATTACAATATCAGGTAAAAATCTTTGTATTCAGAAATGTAAAAATCCTTTTGGTCTTGCAAGCTAACTTGTGTGTGTGTGTGTGTGTGTGTGTGTAAATCATTTTAATAAACTTATTTTGATTTTTTAGTTTGTTCTTTCTGTAGATCACCAAAGCCAAAATGAATGCACTGTGAAAAGGAGTGTCTCTTAAATGAACAGAAACAGAACAATATGCTTTGCTGATAAGGCTGTAGCTTAGCTACATATTGTTGTTGTTTATTCGTTCAGTCGTTTCCGACTCTTCGTGACTTCATGGACCAGTCCACGCCAGAGCTTTCTGTCGGCCGTCACCATCCCCTACATATTGGAAGACCCAAAAGAAAAATCCTAGCTCTTTCTAGGAGCATTCTGTACACAGTCTAAGTTCAAGATTGAGAAACTTCCATTTCTGGGGGGAAAGTATAATTCTTCCAACTCTTGTTTTCTTCTTTGGGAAGAAAGCAGCTGGGAAAAGAGTCCTTCCCACATTGTCATTTCTGCAGATGATCCCAATCATCTCACATTTATTTTAAAATTAAGAACCAGCAATATGCTTTTATAATTAATGTACAATATAGCCTTTTCCTGACTGTCATAGAGTTCCTGATCCTCTGAAAGGTTCTAACCATGTTTGACTTTACATGATTACAGTCTTCAGATTTTCTAGCCTGGGAAAATAATGGGATGGAAGGAGCAGATGTTATACACTTACCCTGTGCTCTCTCCATGCTTGCTTAGTTGAAATGTCTGAATAAAGCATGAACCTACATCTTATCTGCCATGAACCCCCTGAATAAATAGGAGGGGTGCTTCCTCGGTATAAAGCAAAAGAAAGCATCACAAGTTACACAAAAATTATCAAACACAAGAATTTGAGCATCTGAAGATTGCTGCCAAGAATGAATGGTGCCTATGTGACCAGGAAGAATTCAGCTCCAGGCAGCTTAGTCTAGAAGGATCTATCACAGTTCCCTGGACTTAGATAGTTCATCATCCCTCCCTTAGCAGAGAGAAACAGGAGGAAATGGGAAATTTCTAAGTATTGTTGGAAAACTAGGAGTGAGGGAACAGGGCAGGAGAAACATAACTCCTGAGTGAGATGGGTGGTGATGAAATTTGAAATATAAATAAATAAAATAAAATTTGCTTGTTCGCTTGGAGAATGTCTCTGGATGGCTACTTAATTAAGCTTTTGCAAAAATGATGATTTTTTTAAGGTTATCAGTATTCCATAACTGACTAACACAGGTGTTTGTTGGCAAGATGGATACATAACATTTACAGTGGGAGTAATTTTCATAGTAGTATTCCTAGCTGAATTTTCCCTTAAACACATTTTTTTCCTTAAACAGTTTGTTCCAGCATAAAGCAGCATTGAATATTTACTTACTCATCTGGTGGATCTCAATTCCCTTTACTTAGAGAATTTTTAAATAGAATTTCCCCTTTTTAGTTGTTTTCAGATCTAGAAAGGATCTGAATGGAATTGTTCAAAGCTTCTTACATATATTCTGAGAATTTGAAAACCAAAGAAATAGACAATTACTCTTGTGCACTTTTCCGTGAACTTCTGTCACATAGTTCCTCATAATTTAAAGTACTGATTGCTTAGATTAAAATGGAACACTGTGTTTATGTCCATACTGTGCAGTGCTAAACAAAAAGCAAACTTGCATGAAAGCTTTGGATTCCAAAGAGAAATAAAACAGGCCTAGGCTGGATTTGATTGTAACAAGAGAAACAGCTTTGAATGCTCAAAAACAGCTTGGCCCTTTTTATCTGACAAAATGCTGTTATGCAAAAGGAACCAGGCACACATGTACCACATATTTTTTCCCCAAAAATTCTTTAAACATTTTAGCATGTTACATGCTTTTGCAGCCACTTTCTGCTGGTATCAAAAAAAATGCGACCCTGTTGATTCTTCTTGATCTCTTGGCTGATTTTGATTATATTGACTGTGGTATACTTCTGGACCATCTCTGTGATTGTGAGCTGTGGACACAGTATTATGGGTAGTTCTGCTGCTAACTACAGCTCCAAATTTTAGAGGGTGGTTTGGGATGACTGTGCCATTGCCCTATGACAGTTAAGCTCTGTGATTCCACAGGTTTTCCTTCTGTCCTGAGTACTATTTGAGAGCAACTTTGATGTAGTTAAAAGCTCCAGGCTAAAAACTAGGAGATTGTGAGTTCTAGTTCTGCTTTAGGTATGAAGCCAGCTGGGTGACTTTGGGCCAGTCATTTTCTCTCAGCCCTAGGAAGAAGGGAAGGGAAAACTACTTCTGAAAATGTTGTCAAGAAAACTGCAGGGACTTGTCCAGGCAGCCACCAGGAGTCAACACTGACTTGGAGGCACATTTTTTTTTTCTTTTACTGGTGTTCACTGCTTTTATGAAGCCAGCTGGGAGTGGTTATCAGGAGATTGGAGTGATGTTTCAGAAATATGCTGATGATACTCATTTCTGTTTCTCTATATTACCTGAGTTAGGAGACTAAGCACAGGCATTGTTTGGGGGTCTGGCTGTGATAATGCATTGGACGAAGGTCATATGTTGAGGCTGAACCTAACAAAACAAAGTCATATGGATAAACAGTTCTCTTATCCAGAAATTAGAAAAGCCTTTTGCTTTGGCTGGGATTGAATTCATCCTGAAGGATTCGATGTGTAACCTGGGGATATTCCTAGGGGCATAAATGGTTCCCTGGCATGAATGACATTTTCCAACTGGTTCACCAGTTTTAGTCATTTCAGGTAGGACGCGATGGCCACAGTGATCCATATACCAGTAACCTCATGACTGTCTTGTTCCAATATACCTTAAGCAGATATTTATTTGTTAGATTACTTGTTTGCAGGGAAAGCACAGCTAGATTTAAAACAACACAAATAACAAATTAATAGTCCTGACATTTTCAAATGGCATCAGAATTGCTTCTGGGGAAAATACAGTAGCTATAGTATAGTATCTGGAACTCTGTATGTTTATCAGAACCTATAAAACCAGAGCCTCTAAAATACCATAGAATTTATGCAACAAGCAAAAGAACACGTCTTGGCTGTTCAGGAAAAAAAAACAAATCTATTTTTGTATTTTATTGAACAGTTTTTCCTAGAAATGGTTTGGAATTCATTGCACACAAATGTGTTTGCTATAATTTGCAGGGCATGTATTTCGTGATTAAAACATTAGGCTTCTTCACCAGTTACAAATGCATTCTCCTCTGAAAAGTGTTATCATTTAGGCTTAGATGATATGTTCTAATGTAAAAAAAAATGTAGGAACAATGTTGTGACAGCATAACATTAGCATGCATGATGAGGAAAAGGTTTTAAGAAAATATAGAAAGCGCAACATTTGGTAACTTCCCAAACTTCAAAACTGTGTGCAGCAATTTTGACGGATTCTAGTATGAGAGCCAGAAACTGAAGAGTAGTATTTAGAGTGATGAGGAAACTGACATTCATCACAAACGTAGCTTTCATAATTTTAGTGATGGTGGTATAGAAACACATTGCTAGTTGTTCAGACAACATGATATTTGGCTGAAAACTAAAGGAATCTTTAACAGGAAATGACCAATATAAATAATTATGTGTTTTCTCTGTGTTGCTAGGTTTTCTAACCCATCTTACTCTTCTTAAATAATGTCCTCCACTCCCCACTTTAGGATTCTCTGGAAGACTTCTGGCCCCTGTTTAACATTTGGCATTTCTCAGTATATCTCTTTCCTGAGAAACAGACCTACCTTCCCCATAATTCAAGCAGGATTGGAAAATTCCCAGAATAAGCTGTAGCCCAGTCTACCATTAACACAAATGATACATTATTGCTAATAGCCTTGCTGGGACAGAATAAAGACATTCCCTGATAGCAATGGAATTTTTTACTGCCATAATTCAGCTCAGTGTTATTGATTATTTGTTCAGGCTTCAATTGTGTTACTGGAACAAGAAAATAAGTGGTTTTAGGGATTAAGTATGAAAACAATGACTGTTGATCCATGAAAGGACGTGTTACAATGCTCTGTGAATGGTTACCATGTTGGTGCCCTGCCTGTAAACTCCTAAAGATATTCAAGCCATGTTATCTGAGCACCCAGGATGATCCACTGGCAATCTTTGAAAAGGTGATGCTTGTCAGTAGCTTTATCTTTTTCTAGAATGGCGTCTCCGCAATGTCAAAATCTGAAGAACAACGCTGTTTTTTTCTCGTTTTTGTTTTAAAATATAACCCAACCTTGGCAGGCACTCATGTTGAGGTCAGGTGACTCATAAAGGCAGCCCAATCCAGTCATGAGGCACATTTTTCTGTGGCTCAGCTTCCCAGCATTTGCTACACTTCCTGAGCAAGGCCGAATCATCAGTTATTCATCAGAGCTAGGAATGTCTCCATCCCAGCCTTTGAAGCAGAGCATTACACTTATTTGGACATCAAATTTCAGCCACCCCTTCCCTGCAGAGAAGAAATTTGCCTGCTTTCTGGATATGACCCATTTCTGAGTGAGGCTCTCTAGAATGAAGGAAGGAAATCTTTTGGTATATCATATGCGGGAACAAGTAATTCAAGGGCACACCTTCCACTCTCTGGGTAACCATTTATTTACACACACACACACACACATCTCACATCATCTGTAGAACCTCCACAACAAGAGAGAGAGAAACAGAAACAGGTATCTTCATGGAGAATGGGCACTTCTGCATCAGTGCTATATACCACAGTGGGATCTTCTCTTGACCTGATTGATTTCATGATTTTTAGGAAGGAAGCACCACAATTCGTGTGTCATTCCTTAAAAGGCCTATCTCTGATTGACACCTAGATAATCTCAGAAAACAAGATACCCAGAGAAGTGTAAAGCAGATTCTCTGGGGGAAGAGATCTTTAGAAAGGAGTATCCCAGAGTGTTTAGTGAACGATTTCTGAGACTTATAACATGCATTTTTAACTGGAAAGCCATGTTCCAGGTATTATCTTGGCCCATTCATGGGGCACTGGGAGAGCTACTTATAATGATAGTAGCCTAGTTTTATTTTCCTAATTAGGACCAGAAAGTCTTCACTACCACTATTATCTTCCTTATTTTCTTGGCCCCTGCTGATTTTTCCTGCTTTCTTCCAATTTCAGGCAGGAAGACTTGATAACCAAAAAAAGAAAAGAAAAGAAAAAAGAAATCTGTTGTGGAAAGGCAGATGGATTAAACAGGGAGATAGTAACACTCTCCTTTCCTGGAAAGATTTAGGAAATTAATATTGGAGCTAACCCAAGGCCATGATCTGCCAGGCTCAAGGCATATGATATGCCCTCTGCCCCAGACTGATTCCATTCTCCTTGGATTTGTTTCTCAATGGTGTCCTCCTCCAGCTTTCACCATTGCTTGTCCACTTATAGAGCCTGTATTATTTAACTCTAATTTATCAACTCTTTGGTCAACCTAATTTTCATACACCATTTTGGAAATCAACCATGTTCCTCCATGCCATAGGAGCAGTGATTCTTGACAGCTGATATGCATACACACAGTTTTGCAGTTATGTTTTACAACATAGACAATGGGTGGGAGTTGAATACAGAATGAATCTACATTTGTAGGTAATTATCACAACTGAAGTGTAAAGAATTTCACAAGGTTTGGGGAGTTAATGAAAAACTGTATCTGTCATAGCAGATTGCAATGAAATATGAGTCAGTCTTCCTCCTTTTTTTTAAAAAAAAAATCTGCCTTGGTATCAGCACTCCAGAGTGGAGCAATGGCTTTGTATTGCAAATGTAGCCTTTGAAGTTGGCTGAAGTTTCAACTTTAATTGGAAGTGTTAGTTATGTCTTTTTGTTTAAGCATTCTGATAATGCTTGCACAGGCTGACAGAATAATAATGCAGCTGAAAAGAAAATGACTGTGTCAGAAAAAAAAAGTTTCATTTTTTGTGTGTGGCAGAAATGAAACAGAATAACTCAGCAGGATTTTTTTTTAATTTTCATTCAATCCTCTTGTAACTTTACTATTGGAATTATAATTATACCGATATGTATATTGGGCAATCAGAAACACATTTCTAATTGAAATGTTTTGAGCATAACTTGTTAATAGGAATATTGTGAAACATATGGTAATTGTTTCCATGGGTAGCTGGACTAGTTGCATCAAGTTTAAATTTGGTCCAGTGAGTTCACATTGATATATTAGCAATTGAGACTGTGAGTATTTAAACTTTTGATAACATGTTAAAACTAGAGTAATTCCTGGTCAGCCAAGCAAAAGCTGAAACAAGAGAAATGAAAGCCACACCACCATTTCCTAGAATTAGCTTTTTGGGCAGTGTGTTTGTTGCCACAGAGACTGCAATAAAGTTATGGTTTTCCAATAGGAGAACAGATTTCAGCAGCAATGGAAATTTAGCAAATGAACACCTTTTTTCTCTACAATGTACTGTCTGCACTCCTGTGAGTGTTGTTCTAAGGCAGGCAGGGGGCAATTCTGTTGGAGGTGTGTTTTCTTGCATCCATTAGATCCTGGTCTTTCATCGTGCCGTTCTGGGCCCATAACCTGTTGGAGGTGAGTTTTCTTGCACACGCAGAGTAGCAGAAAGCGATCAGCACCAGAGACCATAAATAATGCCAGTCATTGTAGTAAATTAGTTGCAGTTATATCAGCTTCTCATTCAAACAGATAATATTTACAGTCCTCTTCCAGATCCCTGGAAGTATTACAATTCCACATACCAGATAGTAGAAACAAGCAAACAGGAGGAAACAGAAACTGAGAGAAGCAGTGGGCAGGAAGGAGGGTGGGGCAGGCGGGCAGGCTCTTTTATACTCTTCAGCCTGGATCACGTGCTGCCTGACCTTTCAAAGTTTACAGGTGATTACCTAATAAGGCTATGTTGCTGTGACTTACTCCTCAAAATAATAATACACCAACAAATTCTTCACTGGGGCCTAAGCTGCATGTCTCCCGTGCTGCTTCCAGCTGTTTCTTAAGCCAGCTTCAGAAATTCAATTCTGGATTGCAGTGGATTGGCAGTCAAGCCAGGCTGGTGCTGAGTCCAGACTATGGCCACCACAAGACTTGATTGGTCGTTCCCTGCTTCTTACTTTTTCTATCCATGCAGGGGAGGCAAGCTTGTGGACCAATTTACCAGTGCCTGCTTTTTCATTTTAGGGATTGTTTCCTCCTCACTTCTCCCCATCCCTTTTCTCTCCCAGATGTTTGCACACATGGATGTTTTTTCACACACAAACATGCACATGCTATCTTTGACACTAAGACAGACCCTTCCCCCCCCTTTAGGGTACCATCGTAGCTCCAGTGCTACAATAATCAAAGCAATAGGCAACAACAAGTTCTCTATTTGTTCCTCTCTGATTAATTAGTTGTGTGCCATCAAGTTGATGTCAGCTCTTAGCAACCATATCAATAGATTTTCTCCAGGATAATCTGTCCCCAACCTGGTGCTTCAGGTCTTCCGATGGTGCAGGTCTTCTGGTACCCTTTTGCCCAAGCTGAAGTCAAGGCCTATGTGTCTTTGTATCACACCTGCTGTTGTTCCACACCTTTGACAACCAAACCTGTTGTACCCCCCTCCATCCCCACAGGGACCTTGGGTTTTATTACTTATCTACCTGCTCTCAAGGATCTGGATGCTATAGTGCTTGCAGCTGACTTTTTCTCTAAGACACCTCGTTTCATCCCCTGTCTGGGTCTCTCCTCCACATCAAAAGTTCGGCTGTTCATCAACTGTGAAAGAAGTCATGGACTAGCATCGGAAGACTGTAGCCAGATGTGCTTTTACATATACAGGTCTGCACATAGACAGTTGTGTGCCTATGATGCCTATTCTGTGGCTCTGAATCGTCTTCTGTAAGAAAGCATTCAGTCCTCTATAATAAGCATGTGAATAAGAGAACTAAACAATTAAGGTAAGGGTTGAGGCTTGTTGCAGGAGTAATGAATGGGATGGCAGAAAGTTAAATCTAAACACTTGGCATAGGTTGTTGGTCCAGGAAAGACTTTGCAGAGAAGGGAAGCCTCAGGGGAGGGTGTTTAAAGGGACAGAGAGAGTCCCAATGGGACCTATTTCAAGTCAGTGGTTTAGGGATTGCTCTATAAATTGTGAATGACTTCTTCCCAGTGGGTAAAGCTAGAACTTATTTATCTATAGTGTGGTTTGTTTTTACCATTTGCTATTTTAATCCATATTCATCAAATGACATTTTTTATGCTTTAGGAATATATGAGACTTTTGGAATCTGTTCTTTCTCATCGGTCACATCATACTGTATATGTTTAGTGAATAGCTGAAAAAAATGTAATGAAATAGACACTTTCTTCTGTCACAGTGAGTCAAGGCCATATGGGATGAGCTGCTCAAAAACTGATGCAGAAGAGTTTTATTTTTCTCCACTTGCATGTTTTTATAAAGCGCATATGTACATATTTAATTTATGTTCTTCCCAAAATTTGTGGGGACATTTGATCGCTGTAACATTATTGGCAGTTAGTGGGAGAAAGTGGGTAAAGTGATAGCCTTTACTGGATGAGTGTGTGTTGGAGAAACCAAGCTCCCTCTGTCTTTCAACAGAACCCACTGACAGCAGTGGCCAGATATCAAGTATCTGCCATATATTAAGACAACAAAGAAGAGCCAGTTTCGCCTTAACTCCTTGTATTTTGACACCTCCGCCAAGCGATAGAATGATGCTCACCATTTCCCACACATCTCCTGATGCACAGCCTGAGCTCTTGTGTCATATAATGGCATCGATCCCTTTGACAGTCCTGCACTCAAGAAGCAGGCTGCCGGGTTTCGATGGTGGCTGGTCACAGCTTTTAGAATTTGTTACATGAATTATATATTAATTGTCCATGACTGCAGTCTGCTGCAATAATCCTGGAAAAGGGTTCAATAAAATCTTGGGGAGGGGGAGCTTGTTTTTCTCTCTTCCAAACCACCTGAATGTTAATACATGACATACAGGTGGAATACATGTAGACAATTATTCCAGACTGGATCTAGAAGACATCTACTATCATACCTTTCAAATGGAAGGATTTCAATATACCACACACCAAGAACAAAGTTTGCCAATGTCAACAGAGTATGTTCTCTGTAACCTTGGGTTGAGCCAACACATACCATTGCCTGAAGAATCCAAACATTGTCCAATGCCATAATAAAAAGCATTTTTTAAATGTTGGATCCTTTTAAATTCATTAAGGGCACCTTTATATAGTACCTTCCATCACACTATTGCATTGCTCTGTCTAATGTTAGGGCTCCAGGGGATTCTGTAATGCAGTTTTAAATTTTATTTGATACAAGCTGTACAGAAAGAATTGTCAGCGAAGTAGGAGCCCAGTAGGAAAATTAGTATCCAGGACACATAGCTATTTAGTACATAAGTACAAGGCTTGGTATTATACTACGTGCCGTTGAAAGATACGTACAGTCCTGAAAAGTACTGAGTTAAGTCCCTGTAGTGGCTTCCTCAGATGTCCCAAGTGCATAGGTGATTATTATTACCAATCCACACGAAGGAGATTAATCACCAAAGGGCATTTTAACTGCACCGTTGCTTCCATTTCTCAGTCTTGCAAACATATCTGGAAGAAGATTGCCGCCATCTTCAAACTGAGGACAAACAACGAAGAATGTCTGCCCTGCCCCAAGCAAAAGCCCTTCACCTCCACTCCACACAAAAGAAAAACAACATAACTTACTTGCATTCATGTCCATAGGTCATGATATTTGTCTTTGTATGAAAAGGCAAAGCAAAAACAGTCTCTATGAAAGCGAGCTGAAAAGGTGCCAAGCCTTCTCTGACAATGTGACGAGGATGTCTGTACCTGCCATCCTGCAAGGCCAGACACCTTCTGTTTTGTATTCCCAAGGTTTTCTTTTTTTTTTTTACATGTCTCATAGATTTTAAATTACTTAACCTGAGGGTTGTAGCTTTCAAGGAGGGAAATACAAGCTAATCAAGCATGACTTGGATCACCTGATGAGATCTCTTCCAAGTGATTCCTACAATATCATTTAACAGGAGGTGGAACTGTTGGATGATCAACCTGGTGTGTGTGTGTGTTCGTTCGTTCGTTCGTTCTAGTTATGTGCTTTGTCTAGAGCAGTGGTCCCCAACCTTTTTGGCACCAGGAACCCATTTCATGGAAGACAATTTTTCCACGGACCGGGAGGGGGGGATGGTTTCAGGATGGTGCAGACGGAAGTGGTAAGTGGACAGGATGGCATGGATGGAAGTGTGCGGCCTGGTTCCTAACAGGCCACGGACCGGTACCGGTCCACGGCCCGGGGGTTGGGGACCCCTGGTCTACAGGAACCATCTAACAAGAAGAAAAGTGTCTGGATCCTTCACATCCTTATTCCTTTTGAAAGTCCTGAAGCCCAGGAGCACTGGGCACTGCAAAATGCCCTAGCAATCAGACAGTGATTTGTCCACGACAAGCCTCAAAGATCAATGCCCATCCCCACTTTCAGATCATGTTGCACCTGCTTTGAGACAAAAACCAAATCTAATGTTAACTCTCATGTATGTCGGGCCCTCAGTAAGCTGGGTCAGGGTCGTGGTTGTCATAATGACCATGAACTCCTGGTCCATGGCTGACCCCTCACCAAGAGAAGGCAGATTGACATTCCTGAGCACCACCGGTTTGGGGAACTTTACCACCATCCCAGCAAAAAGGTTGAGCAGCCCTGCTAGGAATGTCATTATGCATCATGGGGACCAGTATACAAGCAACAAACTCAACTGGCTTTCGGACCCAGGTACATAAGCAAGGCTTCACATCTGGTTATCTGTGAAGTAGTACCTCTTGAAATCGGCAGAATCAAAAACTACCCCTGTCCTCTACCCCAGGACCATGACTGGTTCCAAACCTGAAATCCAGGCAGGCAGATTTCTGAGAGGGGAACATTCCCCTCCTTATCTGTAGCTTGAATCATGTCAACTGGATTTATATTTTCTCAGTGGAAACGTTTCGCTCCTTATCCAAGGAGCTTCTTCAGTCATACCTGTATATTTCAAACCCACCAACACACTGAGACAGAGGCTTGTACACCCCAAAGATCAAACTCCAAAACACAAGAAAAGCAATGTAGTTTATGCAATCCAGTGCAGTGAGGAGTGCTCTGAACTCTACATTGGAGAAACCAAACAACCTTTGTACAGGAGGATGGCCCAACACAGGAGAAGTAACACCACAGGACCAGAGTCAGCAGTTTATCTTCATCTAAAGGAAAAAGGACACTCATTTGAGGACATTAATGTTCACATTTTAGACAGAGAAGATAGGTGGTTTGAGAGAGGGGTCAAGGAATCCATTTATGCCAACTTGGAAAATCCTTCCTTGAATAGAGGTGGGGGCCTCAGGCACAATCTTTCCCCTATTTTCCTTCCTGCTTTGTCTTCTGTGCCTAGGAAGATTAAGACCATTTCGCAAGCTCAACAGCAGCATGGTAATCTTAACGATCCTCCTTTAGATGATAAAGGGACTTAGAAATAACATCTCAAAATAACCATGACCTAGCCCCAGGTGCAAGGTCACACAGCCACCTAGAAACATATTTAAGGATTCCCTTACTAACTTTGCTCAGACTGAAGAAGCTCCTTGGATAAAGAGCGATTCAAGCTACAGACAATTCCACCTGGATGACTGAGAACCTTCATAGACATTCCCCTCCTTAATCATCAGGTTTCAGTAATGCAAGCCAGTTCTGCCTTCTCATCCATGATTAAATCATGGATGAGGATAGTTTTATTGCAGATAGACATGAGATTTAAAAGTCCCTGAATATTCACCAGGTTCAGGCTTTTTGAGATCAGTCAGGGTCAGCTAGGTGCAGCCACTTGCTACTATATGCCTCCTTCCAAACCAACTTGAGTAAGCCCTAATCCCTGGAACTTCTCATGAATTGAAGAAATGGAGTGAGTGCTCTGCTATTAACTAGATCTTACAAACAGCCTCTACCACCACCTTTCTCTGGCTGTAAAAATCATCCAATTGGAGCAGATAGCCTGTACAACAATCACCTTCTGGAGCATGTCCCTGATAGGTAGGCATTCATGGATGGATAAAACTTGTTAAAAACCAAAGTTGGTTTCTTCAAAAGCAGAAGCAATCCCAACTGATCTGCAAAAATGGAGTGTCTGTGCAACTGAAATGCAGAACAATACAGAGATGAAAAGATGATAACAGCTAGTATTGCTAATTCCACATGCTGCATGGAGGGGCATCTCTTTTTATTGATAGAGCATGCTTGCTCCATAACTCACTTTTTTTAAGAAAAATATTTCAAGTCAATGAAAGAATGCAAACAGCATGAAGAAAAGGTGAAATGCTTTAGCTGATGTAAGTTAGCTTAAGCCTTATATTTTTTATTATTTATAAGAGGAGTTCTTGAGAACATCAAGCAAGGAATATGTAGAGTTAATACCAAACTCCTTCACAGACTGCTAAATTTCTTCAAATGCCATTTTTAAACAGTCTCTCCCACCCCTGCAAAAATAAATAGAGAACTCTGGGATTTTAATGTGATCTAACCGAATTTACTCACACACACGAAAGACCGCAGCAAAGACAACTCTTTCTAATTCATATTTTTTCCTCTCTCTCTTTGTCTCTCTGTGTGAAAAGAATGTATGAGATCTTTGCTTTGTATTTAAGCCATTTAAAACTGCAGTGCTGTTGCACTCAGGTTAATAGAGCACAAGGCTGCTTCCGAATGCAGCTGATTGTGGTATTTTTGTTGGGTAAAAATCTGGAGGGAGGCAATTTAATAATTTTGCTGCAATCTCAGTGATGTTCTGCAAAACCAGTCCTCATTGAATGTCTAGCCATCAGTATTAGCCACAACAGGAAACAACAATATTTAATCCACTGCACATTTTTCATGATGCTCTCCCAGATCCCCATCCTCTAATCTTCAATAGGAGCATAATGGACTCTATTAGCTAAAATAATGGCAAGGGGTGGGAGGTGACCATTTTTAAATGGCTGAATTATTTTTTTAAAAATCATCACAAAGTATCAGAACAAATGAATAGCATAAAAAGTCTATCTTTGCTACCAATTTTTGTTAGGAAGGAGAAGACACACACCCTCAAATCTATTTAAACTATGCTCAACGTCAAGATTTCTCCAATGCTATAAACTATCAGCTTTTGACCCAGGAAAGTGAAAGAACTTCTAAAAAACCCAAAAAGATAATATATAACTTTATTAATATATAATAATATAGACATTATTATTCTAATGTTTTCCTCTCTTTATGAACTGCAGCTATTTTCATCAGATACAAATTACAGTGCTGAAGCAAAAATTCCTTTCCTAAATATTCCAACCTTTTGTCTGCATCCTTTATAAACTTTGCAACAGCAAGTAGTTATATGGTTTATTCAGCAGCATAAACTATTTACGAATTTCACACATGTAAAAAGTCTGAGCAAATCAAATGCCAATCTGAGCTCCTTGTGTCAACCAAAAATAAAATGTTATATTTTAATGCTGGTGTTTTCTCCAATCCAAAATATCCTGAAGGACACTCCTCATTCTCTGTATTGGAAACAGCTATGTTCAAGAAGGGTTTGACATGTCTCTGGAAGCAAGTTTTCAAATGACACAACCTGAAGGTGTTACTCAACAGTGATCAAATTGTGCAAGCAATTCATGCTCCTTGTTTGAAAAAGATATCGTCTGTGTGCTTTACAGAGAGGCACAGCTGAAATGACTTCTTTCTTATGTACCTGCCACAAACATAGCCAAATATCTAGCATTACTGATACTATTTTTCTGATACCAAGAACAAGAAGGCTATCTTGTTCGACCTTTGCAAACCTATTTATGAATGAGATCCAGCGGGCATAAAAACCCACCTTCGGCACACAATGAAGGGAATGTGAGCCATGTGACAAAGCAAATGTCTAATCGCTTGGTCATGAACAGTGATTTGAGGGACTCTAAAAGGTGAGGAAGTTGCCTCTCATTCTATTTGTGATCAGATCAGCACACCAACTCTCCCAGATCTTGCCTCAGCATTGCCAACCATAAACATTTTAAAACAGCAGAATTTTAAATCAGCTTATACCCCAGCCAGCACAGATCATTGAATAAAATGCAATTTTAAAATCTAACACAACTGCTCTGATGGATCTAGAGGGCAGCAAGTTAGTCAGGTCTCAAAATACTAGAGTTTTAGCTATACTTTCAACTCTGCCTGGGAGGGATAGAAGGGAGTGGGACTGGCAGCCAATAACTCTGGTATCATATCAATCGTCTGGCTCCTACTAACATCCTCCTACCTACATACAATATGAGCTGACATTTCCAAAGGCTATCCTCTATATTAAAGGTAAAGGTTCCCCCCTCTATATTAGTAGTACAATATTTAAAGAGAAGAGGTATATATAAATAAGGCAAGGTGAGCCACAACAGACAAAACAGTCTAAACAGTGCCTAATTACTGGTGTCACCTGCTTATTTAACAACAAGTCTAAGACAGCTTGTAGATCAGAAGATCGCAAGTTCGGAGGTTCAAGACCCTAGCCCCGCGTGACGGAGTGAGCTCCCGCACTCGCCCCAGCTCTTGCCAACCTAGCAATTCGAAAGCACGCAAATGCAAGTAGATAAATAGGTACCACTTCCGTGGGTAGATAACAGTGTTCCGCGCACGTCATGGCGGCCACATGACCGTGGAAGCGTCTTTGGACAATGCTGGCTCTTCAGCTAACAAACGGAGATGAGGACCGGCCCCTAGAGTTGGACACGACTGCACAAATGTGTGGGGGGAAGCTTTTTACCCAAGACATCACTCCATATTTCCTTTTTTCTTATTATAACATACATAGGAATTCCATTCTACATATCATGTTAACTAACATTAATATGGGAGTGGTGGACCCCAGTCCTGGCAGCGCTATTTACCTACATCGATACTACTGGAAATATCCCAGAGGACTGGGGTTTAGCGATTGTTGTCCCAATCTTCAAAAAGGGAAACAGAGATGACCCTGCAAACTATAGACCAATAAGTTTGCTAAATATAATTAGCAAACTTTATGCCAAACACCTACAAGACAAAGTCAAGAACTGGCTGGACCACAATAATTTGATAGCAGAAGAACAAGCCGGTTTTAGAGAGGGGAGAGGCACTATTGACCAATACCTGGTCTTGCAGCATCTGATTGAAAAATATGTGCCTAATAGAGCAGCATCACTATATGCTGCCTTCATAGACCTAAAGGTAGCCTTTGACTCTGTCACCAGAACCAAGTTATGGGAGAAGTTGGAAGCCGCCTCAATTGATCGTAGGCTTCTCCATTTATTACGTGCCTTACACTCCAACACGACCCTCAAGGTTAGGTGCAACACGCAAGGGACTCTCTCTATGTCGATTATAGCTCAAAAGGGGGTAAAACAGGGGTGCATTTTGGCCCCCCTGCTTTTTAATTTCTATATTAACGACATGGTTAAACGGATAAATAAACCAAACCACCACCACCCAAAAATAGGGAATCGCAGCATCGCCTTGTTATTGTATGCAGATGACGCAGTAATTCTTTCAAGGACACCAGTAGGTCTTAAAAGAGCCCTGCGAGCATTGCTCCAGTACTGAAATAATGATAAATTGGAAATTAACTTTCAGAAAACTAAAGTTATGGCCTTTGCTAAAAGGCCAAAACTCCATTCATGGTACCTTAATGGACATAAAATAGAACAGGTGACCATTTTTAAATATCTGGGTGTTGTCATACACACCACCAGCTCAAGGAATGCACATTGCGAACATGCAGCTGCCGTTGGTCAGAGATCAGCCAACGCCATTCTCAAATTTCTCCACTCAAAAGGAGGACATTATGTCCCAGCTGCAATTAAGCTTTTTCAGGCTAAGTCGCTTGCACAGCTATTGTATGGGACCCTGCTTGGACCCTCATCTTCTAGTTTCATACCTTTGGAGAGAGTTCAATCCAAATTTATAAGAGCAATTTTACAGATGCCTCGTTGTGTTTCTAGCGCTTGCTTATGCCTGGAGACAGGACTGGTAAAAGTTGAGTCAAGAATCTGTATAGCTTCCTTAAATCTATGGCTAAAACTCAACTTTTTTCCACAAGGCCTTGCACCACTAATTCTCCAAGACAAATTTTCTTCCTCATGGATCAAGGCTGTCGAATATAAGCTCACAAAATTAGGTTTTTCTCCGTCTTCAATACTAGAGCTGGGCTACGACAAAGCAAAACAAAGCCTGAGACAAAGAGTAGAGGACACGGAGAGGCAAGCAGATCTAGAGAAAGCCCCGACAATTTTGGCTCCAGACTCTACTAGATATACTGTTACCTCTGCGAGATATCTCAGCCAGCTAGAGAAATCAAACCACCGGAAAGCCTTCTCACTTGCACGATGCCATGTCCTCCCCTCAGCCGTCTTGGACGGCAAATATAAAAAAATTCCATTGGATAAAAGGCTCTGTCCTTGTAATTCTGGAGAGATAGAAACTACTGGACACGTCCTTCTACAATGTTCATTCTATAGAGATATTCAAATAAAATTTATTTCCTCGATGATTATGAGGTATCCGGGCCATTCTGAAACCGAATATCTTCAGATTTTGCTCAAAGATGAGTGGATTACAGTCACTGCGCAGGTAGCAAGATTCTGCGCAGCAGCATTAAAGAGCCGACGTAACTTAGTGAAAAACTTACCGTAAATATTTTACTTTCTTTTATAACTCTTCATTTAAAATTTTGATATTAACACTTAATTTTAATAGTTAATAATTAATAACCATAGGATGCCACAAGATATGGAACTCAACATAATGTAAAATAGGCTGTCTTCTTGATTTTATATACAAATGTTAAATATCTTGCTAAACTAATTTTAGATATGGATTTTACTTCTTTTATTATAGCTGAGAACTTTTATTAGATACATATGGCGTATTTTTATTTGTACTGGTCTATGACTGTAATAAATTGAATTGAATTGAACTAACATTAATACATTAGGAACCACTAAAGGTATGCATTCAAATAAAAATTGGGCTAGGTAATACAGATAACCAGAGGAGATTCCCTTAAATCACCTAGTACTTTCTCTGCACAGGATTGTAGCTGTGATCAATAAGCATGGAAGGAATTTGACAGAAACAGGATCTGTTCATAAGCATCCATCATAATTACCCACCATATGAAAAAATTCTGAAGCTAGCATTCTACAGTACATTGCCAGTGGCAGCAGATGTAGCCTGAAGATTTGCCCTAGTTAAACAAAGCTCTTTTTTCCAAAGAGACTTCTGCTATTTACATGTTGAAGGCCTTCTCTTGCAATTACATATTGGAGCAGAATTAAACAGGTTTTGTTTCATGCTACTTATGACCTCATTCCCAGAGTTCTAGCTTACTCATACAGTAGCATGCAGAGAAATAACAAGCCAGAGTAATAATACTTGGGTTATAATGTAAAAAGATAGGAAATGCAATCCAAATTAACCTTGCAATTTTTTTTTTTTTAATTGCATAAGCTTAAGGAATACAAAAGAATAAAAAAATTTAAAAAGCAGAGTGAAAAACAGGACATAAGTAAAAACCTTATGAAGAGGAATTTTTGGTGAGAAATTCTTCCCTCCCCTTCCATTTTTTTCTAACCAATAACCACTATTTAAATATTTGTGCTATACTTTGAACATTAAGCATTAATTTAAAAAAAGAGATTTTTGCTTATTGTGTATCTATCGAAGAGAATATTTGTAGCTCAGGGTTGAACTTTGGAGTCCATGGTGCTCTCTGAGCCTTGTTGTTTTCTTGCAGACGTTTCATTGCCAGGCTAGGCAACTATACACTATACACAACTATACACACTATACACAACTATACACAACTATTGTGTATCTATTTGACTCATTTCATCTGTTGTTTTTAATTCATCTGTTAACTTTTCCTAGAAACTGTATTCCAGATATATGAATTTGCCTTGCTGTGTGATGTATCATATATAAAGAAGCCATTCCTGCTTAAATTTGGTTAAACTTCTATTATGAATATATACAGATCGTTTTGTCATTGCTGCATATTCTCCAATTTGGGTCTCCCAATCTTGTAACGTTGGCAAACTTTCACTTTTACAGTGTTGTGAAAGTTGCGATACTTTTCATTTATGCTTTCTGGAATTATTCCAGATAAAAATATTTGGGATTTCAGTTCAAATTTTATTTTTAAATTTTTCTGGATATTTTGATGTATTTCCTTCCAAAACTCTTGAGTTTCTTTGCATGATCACCGCATGTGGTAAAATGTTCATTCTTTATTGTGGCATTTCTAACATTTACAGGTAGTCCTCACTTAATGACCATTCATTTAGTGATGGTTCAGACTTATGATGGTGCTGGAAAAACTGACTTGCAATTGGTCCTCGCACTTACAACTGTCACAGCGTCCTGCAGTCCTGTGATCACGATTTGGCCGTTTGACAACTGGTTCGCATTTACAACTGTCACAGCATCCTGTGGTCACATGATTGCCATTTTCAACCTTCCCAGACAGCTTCCAGCAAGCAAAATCAATGGGGAAACTTCGTGATTTGCTTAATGACCATGTGGTTTGCTTAATGACCGTGGTGATTTGCTTAACGATTGCCACAAAAAAGCTCATAAAATCAGGTCAGTTTCACTTAATGACCACTTCGCTTAGCAACCAAAATTCCGGTCCCAATTGTGGTAATTAAGCAAGGACTACCTGTATTATAATGTGATTTGTCCATCTAAGTGATCGTTGTTGGTGTTATATACTATCTATAAAATGTCTTATACCAATTTTCTCTCAAATTATAGCTTGGAGTGAATTTTATTGATTTTTTTTCCATGGTGATAACTTATTTTAAATTTTGCAAACACTTCATCATGCCATTTTTAATTTTTTCCATCTCTGTTTCATATTTCAATAACAATTTGTAAATGCACCCCAATAAATTTATTTATTTATCATTTATTTATTTATCATATTTCTTTACCGCCCATCTCATGCAAACAACTCTGGGCGGTTTACAAGCGAATTAAAATAATAAAAGATTAAAATATCGCTAAAAACAGATTCATTATAAAAATATAAATATACATAAATATAAAAATATAAAATGTAAAATCCAAGGTGGCAAGCAACGCTCTCAATAGAAATTTCCTGGGGCCACATCAAGGTACCAGCCACCCCTATGAATGACTATCCCCCCTCCCGCCCCAACTGAGGTGGCACAACCAAGTCTTAACTCCCTTTCGGAAGGCCAGGAGAGTGGGGGCCTGTCTCCCCTCTGGGGGTAACTTATTCCAGAGGGCGGGGGCCATGGCAGAGAAGGCCATCCTCCTGGACCCTGCCAATTGACAATCTCTCAATATTTTTTTGTATCAAATGGCTGTTCTACCAGCATGACATATATCCAGACTCTAATTCTGTAAGAAAATGAGCTCCAGAAGTATAGGCAGAAGGTAGTTCTGGAAGCAATATTAAATCTGCAACAATAACAGCAACAAAATAACTTGCTTTCTCCATCTGCCCTAAATTAAATAAAGAAAACTTGGGGTAAACTGGAGTGAATTTATGTAGAAATAACTGGGAGCTCTGCTCTGGTACTCAGAACAAATTTTCTGGGCTCCAGCTGGTGGATCTTGGGATTCTAGCAAAATATGAAATAGATTCTCCAAGCCTAAAATCTGGTCAGTATCCACCCCTATTTTAGAACATAATGTACCCTAGATTCTTGGGAAGAATGAGGTTACAAGACTTGTTCAATCTAACTCTTGCCAAACGATTGGTTTGGGTTCTCCATTATCTACCAAGTTTCAGCAAATTAAGTAGAATATTAAATCTGATTTATAACTAAATGTAGCTTCTAGGGCTTACTGTTCATTCCTAATCTAAAAACAATTCCAGAGATTTGCATTTTATCTTCTCAAGGGCTTCTGCTTCTTGTGCTTTCTTTTTTCTTTCTTTTATACCCATCCATTTACTGTAGCTTGAATCATGTCAACTGGATTTCTATTTTCTTAGTGGAAACGTTTCGCTCCTTATCCAAGGAGCTTCTTCAGTCTGAGCAAAGTTGGTAAGGGAATCCTAAATATGTTCCTAGGTAGCTGTGTGACCTTACACCTGGGGCTAGGTCATGGTTATATTGAGATGTAATTTTTAAGTCCTTTTATCATCTAATGGAGGGTCGTTAAAATCACCATGCTGCTGTTGAGCTTCTGAAATGGTCTTAATCTTCCTAGGCACAGAAGACAACACGGGGAGGAAGATGGGGGAGAGTTTGTGCCTGAGGCCCCCACCTCTATTCAAGGAAGGATTTTCCAAGTTGGCATAAATGGATTCCTTGACCCCTCTCTCAAACCACCTATCTTCTCTGTCTAAAATGTGAACATCAATGTCCTCAAATGAGTGTCCTTTTTCTTTTAGATGAAGATAAACTGCTGACTCTGGTCCTGTGGTGTTATTTCTCCTGTGTTGGGCCATCCTCCTGTACATAGGTTGTTTGGTTTCTCCAATGTAGAGTTCAGAGCACTCCTCACTGCACTGGATTGCATAAACTACATTGCTTTTCTTATGTTTTGGAGTTTGATCTTTGGGGTGTACAAGCCTCTGTCTCAGTGTGTTGGTGGGTTTGAAATATACAGGTATGTGGTGTTTGCCAAATATCCGTTTTATCTTTTCAGACACGCCAGCCATGTAGGGAATGACCAGGTTCTTTCGTTTACTCTGAGTCTCAGCCCTATCTGTCGCTGTTTTAGGTCTGGTAGATTTAGATTTGGTGAAGGCCCAATTTGGATATCCACAGGCCTTCAGGGCTGTTCTCAGGTGCTGATTTTCATTCTTTTTGGAATCCATGGAGGTGGGGATGGTTTCTGCTCTGTGTGACAATGTCCTGATGACTCCTAGTTTGTGCTGCAGTGGATGGTGGGAGTCAAACATCAGATATTGATCTGTGTGTGTGGGTTTCCTGTAGATCCCTATTTCTAGCTTGCCACCGGTCCCAATGAGGACTTCACAGTCTAGGAATGCCAGTCTGTTGTCCTTGGTGTCTTCTCTGGTGAAGCTAATGTTGGCATCTATAGTGTTTATATGGTCCGTGAAGGCCTGTACTTCCTGGGCCTTGATTTTGGCCCAACACAGGAGAAATAACACCACAGGACCAGAGTCAGCAGTTTATCTTCATCTAAAAGAAAAAGGACACTCATTTGAGGACATTGATGTTCACATTTTAGACAGAGAAGATAGGTGGTTTGAGAGAGGGTTTTTTGTCTTCTGTGCCTAGGAAGATTAAGACCATTTCAGAAGCTCAACAGCAGCATGGTGATTTTAACGACCCTCCATTAGATGATAAAAGGACTTAAAAATTACATCTCAATATAACCATGACCTAGCCCCAGGTGTAAGGTCACACAGCTACCTAGGAACATATTTAGGATTCCCTTACCAACTTTGCTCAGACTGAAGAAGCTCCTTGGATAAGGAGCGAAACGTTTCCACTAAGAAAATAGAAATCCAGTTGACATGATTCAAGCTACAGACAATTCCACCTGGATGACTGAGAACCTTCATAGCCATCCATTTACTGTAAACCGCCCAGAGTCCATCTTTTGGGGGAGATGGGCGGTGATATAAATATAAATAATAAATAAATAAATAAAATCCTACATAGCATTAACTTTGTATTTAATATCCAGAGACCAATTCATTTCATATGTTTTTAGTGCGTAGTAAAGCCAGTTAGCTGGAAGGAATTGCTAAGGAATATAAAATATGCCCTACTGCAGGGGTTTGCAAACTTTTTCAGGCCACCGAAACTGTTGGTTAAAAAATAAAACAGAAACTCTGATCAAGACACAGAACTCTAGAGATAGAAAATTGGCTGCATCTGAGTTCCTTTTTTTCCCCCTTAGTCTTTCTCAGATCCCCATCAAGTTCTCATAAAACCCCAGGGTTCCATGGAAGATAGTTCGAAAAACCCTGCCCTAGGGCGTTAGTAAACTTTTTCATCAGCCTGATATTTTGGGAATACGGTAGTTTCTAGTGATAGCAGTTGATTCGTCAGGGTGAATACATTATACCTTCAGTGTTGCTAGATTATCAGGTTTTGATTGTACTGGTAGAATTCTTGGGTTTCTATAGAAACTCTGGTCCTAGTTTCGTGCTATACCCTTCCTCTTTCCCTCATAATAATGACATAAGATACTTCACCTCAAGAAACAGCCAAGAACAACAAATCTGCCACCCCCTCAGTTTTTAATTCTCACCTCAAGGGTGGCACTTACCTGCTCTCTCTGCTCCCACCACCTTCCATGAGAATAGCCTCAAGGCGTTCCAAGTCCAGTTTCCATTCCTAGTGGCCCTCCTTAGAACCTACTTCAAATCAACAGATAACAAGATTTGCAGTTTTAAGTGTTGGCGTTGCTACTAGCAAGAGTGTAGGAGAAGATATTTGTCCTACTTTTCAGAGTAAACCACCCCTAAGTGGTAAGAATCCAGGAGCAAAGTAGAGAAAACCTACTCTTCCACTAAGCCATCTGGCACAGAGTGTCTCAGGTTTTGGTAGCTACATTTGAAAATGTAATTATGCAATTATCTGGTAGGCAAAAATTGAATTATGATTATGATAATGATTATTACTGGTAATCTACAATTAGATTCATAGTCAAAGATGAGTGGAAACTTAATAATTCAAGTCCTAACCAAGGACCTAAGAATTATTAAGGTAGCATCTGAGGATATAGGCAGTTCCAAGCAAGATTTTTTTTTTGGTAAAATTAGGGTGTTCAGGTCCAATAAATTCAAAATTTGCAAATATCAAGGGAGTCCTTTAGGTATTGCTCCAAGGGTTCCAGTCACAATTGGTATAACAGCGGATTTCTTTTTCCATAAGCGCTACCTTCGATCTGCAAGTCCCAATATTTTGCAATTTTTTCTGATTGCTTTTCCTCTATCCTAGCATTACCCGGTATAGCAACATCAATGAACCAGACTTCCTTCTTTTCAATGACTGTTATATTAGGTCTGTTATGGACAAGATGCCTGTCTGGATTTTAAAGTCCCATAAGATCTTAACCTGCTCATTTTCCGCAAACTTCTCAACTTGATGGTCCCAGTGGTTCTTGATACATTAAAATCCAAACCTCTGGCAAAGTTTCCAATGAATAATTGTGGCAACTCGGTGATGACGCTGCTTGTAGTCAGTTTGTGAAATTTTGCTGCAGCCACTGATCAAATGGTCAATTGTTTCATCCTTTTAATTACAAAGGAGACATTTACTGTTGTTTGTTACATGATGAATTTTCGCTTTCATGCAGTTAGTCAGCAAAGCTTGTTCTTGAGCCCCTAAAATAAAGCCTTCAGTTTCTTCCTTTAACACTCCTGATTATATCCAGCTCCATATGGGATTTTTATCAGCTTTTCCTTCTATATCCTTCAAGAATTGACCATGCATTGGCTTGTTCTTCTAATTAACAAATCGGTTTTTGATTGTATCTTTTCTATATTCAGCCTTCACCTTCGTTGTTTTCAAAAGCTTTCCATGATGATGATGATGATGATGATGATGATGATGATGATGATGATGATTTGCACTAAGGACTGCAAAAAACCTTGTCACTGCCTACATACCCACTGCCACGAAGCGCTTGGGACCACATATTTTTCACAGTGCGATCTAACAAAATCTTGCCCTGGAAAGATATTAGCTCCCCAAGAGCCTAAATCAACCAACTCACTATGAAAAGCTACTTTTAAAAAATGCACTACGAACAGCTTCATTTTGTTCCATCCCACTGCTATTCTCATTCCTGAAATCCTGAGAAGCAATTTAAACTCAAGCTGTACTTATCTTTATTCTACTAACATGAAATGCTGAGAACAAGGAGCAAAGCTCAGTGCTCCACCCTGAGCTGCGGCAAATCCTGCAGCAACAAAAATCCCCTCATCTCTGCTCCACACAAAGGAGAAGGAAGGCAAGACAAGGAAAGCAGCCAGGAGCTTCTCACTTTCCACTTCACACAGGCTGATCCTTCTTCAGAGAAAGGAGTGACCAAACTCTCCGTCTCCAAATGTTCACCCCTGAACATTCCGTCCGACCTACTGAAGGGGTGTTGCAAAGCCATCAAGTGAACATTTGCCTTCTGGAACCTGAAGCTCAGGAACTGAGGAGGAAGTCACAGTTCCCTTTAATGGGGAAGCAAAACCACAGCATCTTCCCCCCCCTCCCCCAAGGGGAAAAAAACCCTTATCTGCAGCAATTTCTAGCGCACACAGCTGAGCCAGAAATAAACAAGCACAGCTCTCCCACCGTGCTGATGCTGTAGGCACATAGAAGTCCAGAGGTCATCCCAACTAGACCATTGCATGGAAATACCCAGACTCCAGTTGTGATTCTTCTCCTCTCTAAGCATGTTCATTTTTGCCCATTTTTTTCCAATAATAGGTTTATTTTCCTCTGGTTGCTGGAAGAAGCTACCCCCAGAGATAAGGCAAGCCCCCACTCTCCCAGACTTTCGGAAGTGACTCAAGACGTGGCTGTGCCACCTCGCTTGGGGTGGGAGGGGGGATAGTTGGTCATCGGGGTGGCTGGCACCGTGATGCGACCCCGGGCAATTTTAACAAGACTGTGATTCACCATCTTGGGTTTTAGATTTTATATCTTATATTTTATAATATATTTTATTATATTACATTGTGTATTTATATTTTTAATGTATCTTTTTAATTGACATTTAATTTTTATTGTTTTAATTTGTTGTAAACCACCGAGTCGTTACGAGATGGGTGGTGGAAAAATACGATAAAATTAAATAAATAAATAAATAAATAAATAAATAATATTATTATTATTTGCCAAGGGCAACCTGCCAATGGTAAAAATGGCAATCCTTAGCCAACTGCTTCTGATCTGCAGTTTAAAGCAGGCTATCCCCTTTGTATATGGGACTTTAAGGGTTTGTTCTTTGCTTGGAGCGAGGAATGGGATTGGTGAGGCAGCCAAGCAATACTTGGGAAAGTTCTGCAATCTGCAACAGGAGGTAGACAATATCAATGCAGTTTTCCGAAGATGTTTTGTTTATATATCATAAGCAGATCGTCAGACAATGTGGAGGTGAAGGATTTTTTTTCTTCAGAATCTGTTGTAAAATTGCAGGTGTGGAAGAGCTGGTGATTCTGCTGATTTTGCTCAATTTTGCTTAAGAAGGTTGCAATCCTACTACCCTTTTTCAGGAATACCTGAATTGGACTGGTATCTGCATAAGCATGTATAAGATTTGTTGTTCAGTCGTTTAGTCGTGTCCGACTCTTCGTAACCACATAGACCATAGCACGCCAGGCCTTCCTGTCCTCCACTGCCTCCCAGAGTTTACTCAAATTCATGTTCATTACATCGGTGATGCTATCTAACCATCTCATCCTCTGCCGTCCCCTTCTCCTTTTGCCTTCAGTCTTTCCCGGCATCAGGGTCTTTCCCAGTGAGTCTTCTCTTTGCATTAGGTGGCCAAAGTATTTGAGCTTCAGCTTCAGTATCTGTCCTTCCAATGAGCAGTCAGGGTTGATTTCCTTTAGGATTGACTGATTTGACCCCCTTGCAGTCCAAGGGACTCTTAAGAGTCTTCTCCAGCACCACAGTTCGAAAGCATCAATTCTTCGGCGCCCAGCCTTCCTTATGGTACAACTCACAAAGCTATACATTACTACTGGGAAAACCATAGCTTTAATTATATGGACCTTTGTGGGCAAGGTGATGTCTCTGCTTTTTAATATGCTGTCTATTACCCTATGCAAATAGAATTTAATCTGCATATTGTGTAAGGGGAAAGATGCTTCTCTAGATGGGTTTCTATTGCCAGAAAAAAGATGTGTATTATTATTGTGCTGTAATCTCATTCAATGTTTAACTGGGACTAACCAGCACTGAATCTAGGGAGACATCTGAGTAGGCGTGCAGGAACACAGTTTTTGAATGGATGTCCTGCTTGCTTCTGAGTGAGCATGGAGTGAGTGGGGTTTGTAGTGGATGCTTATTTGGGAAGGGACTTGCAGGGACTCCGTCCATTTTAATTTTGGTCCCATCAAATTAGAAGATGATCCTTGATATCTTTCACAGAACTGGGCTAGAAACACTTCTCTATTGCTGGTGCCAACCTTATGAAATAAGCATAAAGAAATGATTATTTGGATGTCTTGTTTGGTTGGACCTGTACAAAGACATTTAAATCTTGAGAGGCAGAACATGTGCCTGAGAACAGAAGGGAGAAGGAAAAGATGGCTCCTTGATACAAATTATATTGCAATAACTATGTCCGTTGATTGATTGATTGATTGATTGATTGATTGTATGGCATATTCACACCGCAATTCAATAGAATAAAAAACACGGGAGATAAAATTCAAGATATAAAATATAAAGTATAAAATTATAGGCATATGTCCAATTTACAAATATAATTTTTTGCTTCATTTGTCACAGTCAGGAAATCAGCGAAATCTCCATTATAGGCTCTGTTTTGGCACTCTGTCACTATATGCTGTATAGTTTGTTTTTCAGCCCCACGCTCACTATTCGATGATGTTATTTTGCCCCACTTATAAAGGACATCTGCACATCTACCATGGCCCATGCGGATTCTGTTCAAAACTGTCCATATCGCACGGGACTGATCAAATCCAGATGGTTTCTCTAAGATGCAGAGTAAATTTCTACATTGTGGTGGGCAATGTTCTAGCCCAGTGGTCGGCAAACTTTTTTATGCCAGGAGCCATTTTGACATTTATAACATTTATAACATCACTCGAGGGCCAGGGGGCGGGGTTTGAGGGTGGAAGCCAATCGCGTGGAAGGGGGCGGGGTTTGCAGGCAGGAGCCAATCGTGTGGAAGGGGGCGGGGTTTGCAGGCAGGAGCCAATCGCGTGGAAGGGGCGGGGGAGGTTTGGAAGAAGGAGAAGGGAGAGAGGTTCGATTGCTGCAGTCGCTTTTTTTTCAGCTGTCAAGGTGGGATGCTGGGGGGGGAAAGGTGCAGTAGTTCTAGTTTATTGGGGCAGGTGGAAGGGCGAATCTGGATTTTGGGAGGGTCGGGGGAGAACGGGACCTGCCTGGCCTCTCAAGGCGGGGAGGCGAAGTGGGCTGTGCGGCTCGTGTTGCGGAGGGCTGTGCTTCCCGGGGCCCTTGCTAACAGGCTACGGAGAAGAGGTGCAGTCCTGCGCCCGGGGTCCTGGGTCCAAGCCCCCTTAGTGCAGTGGGACGGGCTTCCCAGGAGACCTGCTCTATGTCAGGTTGGGCGTTGAGTCTGCACTGCTTGGAGGTGTGAAGAAGCGGGCATGCAGGGGGCTCGGCGGACGACTGTTTAAGCGTAGTGGAGCTGACGGCGACGGATTCCCGGCGGGGGGGGTGATTTAGGCACAATCTGGGAACAGCCATGGCTGGGGTGGTGGTGAGACCGTGTCGGGAGGGAAAACCTGTGCGGGGATAGTGCAGGCGAGGTTGAGGATTCCCCCGTAAATGGCTCCTGGTTATAAAGGGTGCTTGGAAACCGGGAAATGCCGAATTAGGCCTGGCGGAGCTCAGCGAACCAGGTTCTCCTTTCCTCGCCTCCTCCAAAACCCGAACCCTCTTGCTTTTGCCACCTCTCCTGCGCGTCCCCCCCCCCTCCTTTTGCTGTTCCCGGAGAAGCGGCCCTGGTGGTCAAAGCGGAATTAGATTGTGCAGCATTGTGAAGTCACTCGGGGGAGAGATGGCGGTGGGGAAGTTGTCCGCGCGCCCGCACGTGATATTTTATGGAAGAGCCACACTCAAGGGGCCAAAGAGCCGCATGTGGCTCGCGAGCTGCAGTTTGCCGACCCTTGTTCTAGCCAATACTGTTTCCACATATTGTGGATGTTAAAGACATCTTCTACAAGTGATTTAGCAGTTGGGTGTCTAGATCTCAGCCTATTTCGTTCCAGGTAGGTCACGTCATTCAATATTGGCAGCTGGGGGTTATCAATAATCTTCCAGTATTCTTGAAGGAGAGCATTTTTCCGTCTTACATCCGGGGGTGATATGTGACTCAGAACAGGTAGCCAGTATGTGGGAGTAGATCGTATTGTCCTACTGACGATATGCATTGACTCATCCAGTTGTGCATCAATCCTGCTTGTGTGTGGACTATTAAGCCACACTGGGGCACAATACTCTGCTGCTGAGTACACCAAACTGAGTGCAGATACTCATAACGTATCCATTGCCGAACCCCAGCTAGTGCCACACAATTTGTGTAAGATGTTATTTCTACTTCTCAGTTTGGCGGCAGTCTTCATCAGATGTTCCTTATAGGAGAGTGTCCTGTCTAAAGTAACCCCGAGCTACTTGGGATGCATGTTGTGATTAAGTCGATTTCCCTTAAATCTTACATTAAGTTCTCTGCCTGCTGATCTATTACACAGATTAAAGCATGTTACTTCCGTCTTAGTTGGATTAAGCTGTAACTTCCACTTACGGAAACTCCACTTAGTTACTGTCCGTTGTATTGAAATAACTATATCCCTGTTTCTGATTCTGAAGTAGCAGACATGTAAAACAGAGACCCTTGATTTCCACATATGTCTCACAATCCCTAATCTGTCCGCTGGCATTACTAACAACACTTGCGGCAACCAGGTAGTGTAGCCATGACAACTCATTGCCAACAAAGACAGGCACTCCTTTTTTTGACTGAGCAGTTCCTTCCTTGTCTTTTATTTCATTTCTTATTATGAGGAAAAAGATTCCCCTGGAGGCTGCTCTGACAAGATTGTGAGATAGTTTGCCGATACAATCATGCACATTCACTCCAGGTTAGATGCCACTCAGGCGAAGTCTAGGGAATTAACTGGGCAATATCTTGCAAAACCACCTGGGACTTTTTTCAGCTTATGGAGTTTGAGGAAGTGGCTTTGGGTTCTCTGCAATATGAGCCCTGCCATGTGCAGGCTGATCTATGTCCCATCTGGCTTCTTTGAGTATGGGGGGAGGGGAGGTGCAACTGGATTTGGGAGGTGATCAATGTCTCATTAGTGGAGAGATGAGCTGCATAATACCAATGCCTCATTTGCTGCATTGGTTACCAATAGGTTTCTGGGACTGATTTAAAGGACCATCTTTAATAAAGCACTGAGTAGTTCGGCACCTTTATACCCACCAGACCATTTCCCTGAGGTGAATCAACCATCCTATGCATTCATCCTGGGAGGCAATGCTGAAGGTCCCCATCTCACATGAGGTTAAGTGGAGGGGTTCCAGAGGCAGTTTTTCTTGGTGTTAGTCCCCACATGATGGACCCACATATCCCCTGAAGTTTGACTGGCAACCACCCAATCTAGACAAAGATGTTAAAACTATCTTGTTCTGGCAGGCTTATTTGGAATATGGGTTTTGGGGTATCAGGCTCAGTTGCATCTTTAACAAGTATAGTTATTTCCTGGAGTTCAGACAGGGGTCTTTCTGAACTATCTATCAGGAGATGCAAAGAATTGAACCTGGGATTTTTGCAGGCAAAACATGTCTGCTTTCTTGCTCTGCATCCGATTTCCCACTTGCTGACTGAAATTTGGGATTATGTACATTGTCCAAACCAACTTTTGTCAGACCTTTTATATCCCCCTAAGAGTTGTGATAGCATGCTCTGTAAGTTGAAAGTGTTGGCCCTGACTGACATCTGATCACATTCAAACAATGTCCAACTTGTTCTGCATAGACTTGGATTGATGTATGCATTGAAACATGCATAGATATGAAGATGTCTTCATTCAGATATGCATTTATCATGTGCATCTCAATATGCACTGGGGCCTGCTGTTCTCAGTTCAACAACTGATATACATACAACATGGGCATTTATAGCTGAATCAGGTTGATGAGCTTTAGGTGGATATTTTGCTTCTCCTCCTGCAATATTGTCATGCAAAATAACATTTCTGTTATACTATTACAAGAGTTAGATGCTGTCTCACTAGTTCTGACTCATATATAGTACTGCAGGTGGTTAAGCTTATATTGTATTGTGCTATCATGGTGAAACAGCTGGTGTCTTGGTATAGAATATTTATCCACCTTGGCCAACTTTTGTGAGAGAAAGAAAACCTATCCATCTGGGATTAAATTCCCACACAGGATCGGGTCTGAGGTTTGAGAGGGAAGACTAGGTAGGAAAACTCAGGACCGAAGATCAGAGGGATTATTGAAGAAAGAAAATGGGGAAATTGCAAAGGAATTTGCAAGCTGGGGACTGAATTTAAACAAGGGAGGCCACACTTCCTTTTTAAAAATGGGATTGAAATAATACAATGAGCAGACATGGAGGTGGATGAGTCCTGCATTTCCACTAAAGCTGTTTAGTGGATGATTGAAGGAACTTGGTCTGTTAAGCATTAAATCAAGCCTAATCTGATTTCCTGCTGAATATTTTCTCTGAAAATAGTGAGAAATTGTGGCACTTTGAAATTAGTGGCATGATTTCTGAGGGCTATAGGATTTTGTGACCACAAATCCACCCCCTACCCCTAAATGTCAGGGGAATTCTCCAAAATGCAATCTAAAAAAGATCACACATCACTGAGTTAAATTTACTAACCAAACCATTACAGGCTTCTAGTAGGAGTTTATTCAGATGTTTTGGACACAAATGAGATTAAATGCTTCTGCACATAATGTTCTTTTACTCTGCAGAAAGGAGTGATGATTGCTTAGTTTTAAAAGGTCAATCAAGAACATAAAGGGATCATTTCTTTAAACACTGGAATTTGAATTGTGCAGAGTAATTTTTTTTTTTTTGTATGTCAACTTCTTTGCCCAGAAGAGCACAAAACGAAAAGCACACGTAGCATAGATTGCTCAGCAGTCAGCGGTGTCCAGAAAGAAGGGATTTTCCATGGCATTTTTGCACTGTTCATCATAGCAAGTTGCCAAGTGTCTGTGCCAGATCTGCCTAATCAGCATAGCTACTTCTTTAAAAAGAGTTTTAGCCATTATTGCACAGGCTTGCTTTGTGATGATCACAGCTCCCTGCCAGTATGCATTATCCTAACATTTGCTTTTTCCCTAGCAACTTTTAATGACCAAGTTAAAAATTCCTAACTAATTTGAAACAGTAATTATTTTAGAAAGGCTTGAAGGTTAACTCCAACAGCACATGCTTCTTATAGGGCATGATCAATATACCATGCAAAGCAAAAACCGACAACAATCACCACCACCAAACCATGGTATTTCATTTAATATAATGAAAACAGGAAAAACAACTCTGGTAATACAGTAATTGGAAGAAATATTTTAGGAAAGGCTTTATTAGAAAGGGACAAGGTGTTTCACATATCTTTCCTGCACCAATGATTAATCTATCACCATTAAAAAAATCAATATGAAGATGACTCCCAGTTGTACATCTCTGTCTCAAGCCCATTGTGAGATGTGGTAGAAGTCATGATCTGATACCTGTAGGCTGTCAGGGTCTGGATGGGGAAAAACATATAGGAGCAAGAGTGCTATATGGGTTAAGAAGGTAGACTGGATGAATTTGTGCATCTACTTGAGTTCCTGGATGAAAGACAGAATGTGGATATTATATTTTTATTATTATTATTATTACAACAACAACAACATCTAGAGGTTGCAGGCTGCCCAAAAAGCTTATAGGTAAGTGAGGACATGCCATCAAAAGTCTCCCTAGCACAAGTCTTGCATTCATTCAATGTTAGGAAAGTTCTGTCTGTCAACATAAATCTGTGATAACTCATCCATGTTCATCGAATCACCCCTCAATTATACTCTGAACAGTGGCCTTTTATAATTAAGTCAGTGTAAAGGAATAGGGCCATGCCCAAAGTTCAAGACTGGAACCAGGAGATTTGGCCCTGGGTTCAAGTGTAGAAATATGAATGAAGAAGCTTAATATCTCACCCCAGCAATTGTCTTTTTTCCATTCACTTTCTTTTGTAGTTGTGATTTTCATCCCCAGTCCCTATGTGTCCTCACTGTATCTTGCTAGGTCACAGGGTCTATTGGACTCTATCTTGCCAACACTACTATCGTTTTCTGGATGGCTTCCAATTTAATGCACTGAGGTTATGCATACAGTCATCTTTCTGATCTCTCTCATTTTGTGTTTTGCCCTATCTGGCAACAAGGCATGATGTATATGCATATCACAGCAACACATCATTATGTTTCACTAAAACAGAGGTCACTGGGCTTTAACCTAAGCTCTCAGAATTATACAAGTCAGGAAAAATGCCTCTTCCCTTTACAGAAGTATGTATATACAGTATGTATGGGGGAGACGGACTGTCTGCTTGATTAGAAGGCCCCTTTTTTGACATCACATCCCCCTGTAATTGAAATCCATAAATTATTTTGAGAGAAAGTTGTCAGCGTATTTTCATGACTAGGTATTTTAGGTCATGTGTGAGAAATCAGTGACTGGGAAGTTTAGGGAGGAAGAGGAGTCATCTGGTGAATAAAATTGTAATTTGGGAATCAAGATACTGCTATGATTTTTGCCATGTGATTTGACTGTTATAGAAGGCAACTACCTTATATATGATTAGAAGACTGTGTTCTGAATGGTAGGATCCTGAGAGTAAACAATTTTACAAAGGCAGCCATTTTGCTTAAGTTGTTGGCATTTATAAGCAAAGACACTTTTGTATCTATGACATGAAGCTTGGTGCTACAGCTGTAACTATAACTACCAGCTATAACTTTAGGTCATCATAGATACAAAACCACATAATAGCTGCCAAACCACAACTAATTGGGCTGGGCTTAGAGTTGGTAGATTAAATATAGCCTTAAAGGAAACTGACATATGTCAACACAGCTAAATAAGGCCCATGAGTTTAATGGGACTTACTCCCAGTCAATCTGTATCAAATTGTAACCTGAGTGTTTCGGTTAATTGGAAAGGATGATTGTAAATGGGTTGGAATACTAAATGCACACTGAAAAGAATTGATACTTCTTTATAAACAAGTAAATCTTGCCTTTCCTAATACCTTCCAAGTGTGTTGGACTACAGCTTCCACAATTCCCAGTCAGCATGTCCACACACCTGGGGGTCATTGGGTTGGAGAAGAATGAATTAGGGCTTGCCTGTTGGTAATAAAGATGTTATTGTCGTTTCCAGTAAAGCAATCTTTTGCGTGTTTACTCAAAATGAAGTCTCAGTGTGTTTGACTGATTTACAGTATTCTCTAGTTAGGACAGGAACAGTAATTACTACTGTTGTCTCTTCAAGTGGAAAATGGCCCTAAGTTTCAGAAAGCAGGGTGCCAAGGGATTTCAGTTATTTAACATCTGTTGACAATTTTGTTCAAACACTGAGAAGTGAAAATCTTTAAAGTGTGTCTTATTTATGTATATAAAATGTGTCTTACCCATATATATTGTATATGTATAATTTCCATCAAAACATTGAAATAATAACTTTAGAAGACAGAGCCCAGGGAAGGTTATTTGGGTTTAACATATGCTTACATTTCCTACTTTTTACCAAAATGATTGACAGCGGTATTGGTTTGTTTCTTTTTCAACCAGGAAAAAGCTTGCTCAGTGATATATGCTTTTATTTCAGAAAGAAAAAAAGTGGTGCAGCTGACAAGTTTAGATAATAAATCAGATATTGCAGTAGGGCTTGAAACAACAATGTGTTTAGCTCACAGGCACGTGATATCTTTTGAAATCTCTTCAGGGGGTTGTCAGTTTGTTATATGTTGCTTCGGAACACTGGGTTATTAGAATAAAAAAGCATATTTTTTTTAAGCTCATACTGCTCTTTGTAAGTATCGGGGTCTTTGACTTCTGCTTACCTGTGTCATAGCAACATTTGACTAGCCTGTGTGCAGCTTGTAGGATCTTCTAGAATCATCCAGCCATCTTTGTGCCAAAATAACAGCAAGGGGGACAGAATGCTGTGCAGACACTGTAAGTTAATAGTGGGGAAATGTATTCCCCTGGGTCCTCTCCCTAACAGCTCTGAAGTGTATCCCTATTAAGGCTAGAAAGTAAAATGAAAGTTAATAGGAACTGTCTTTCCACAATTAACAGCTAGAGGAGGCTTCTATAACCTGGAGTCTTCCAGATGTGTTGGGACCCAACTCCCAGAATTCCAGATAACATAACCAATGGCCAGGCTGCCTAGGAATCCTGAGACTTGTCCCAACACATTTGGAAAGCACAGGTTTAGGAAAAGTGTTTCTAGCTGGAATGTCCTGTACCATTGAAACTCACAGACATTGGCTGAAGGTACATGTTGTGTTAAGACTTAATGTGGCTTAATGTGATTTACTCAAACCATGGTTAAAGAAGCCTTGGCTTAAACATATGTGTGTTCAGAAGCTAAAAGTATCCATCAACAGTACTTCCCCTCAAGAGTACTTCCCCATCTAGCCAGTCCATTAGAAGATGGTTCTATTTCCTAAACATGTTGTTCTATTTAAATTTTCAGGGAGGGGGGCAATGGATATTTTTATCCTCTTGCTGGTGTTTTGTGTTCTTCCCTCCTTAATATAATTTTAGAAACCATAGTAATAAAGGAGAAGTGTACATCTTTTCAGAAGCCCAGAGTGATTTATATATGTGCTAAATTTAAATAATATTGTGATAATATGTCTGCTGTAATAGAGTAAAAATATCATGAGTTCCCCTAGTGCTTATCCCCAGCATTTAGAATTGAGAGGTTTGGGCCTCTGTGTATAAAGGTACTTAATAGCTTGGATCCAAAGTATACAACTGAGAACACAATGAACTGATCTTGGTCATCCATGGAGGGAGGGGCAAACGATGAAGAGCGCATCATGACATTGCAATGCAAATTCCACCCCGTTTGTACTTGTGATGCAGCAGAACAGGCAAGTAAGTAAGGGGTGGAGCTTGCATTGTAACATCATGATGCATGTTTTGTCATTCTGACAAAATGTTGGCTTTTTGTGGATGCCCTGGGTACCCATCGCTGTTCTGTCTCAGGCGACTGATAGAAGCCTGCAAAAAATAAAATCACTTAGTGCTCTAATCTAAATGCCTTAGAAAGTGTGGAATTTTCTATCCTTTTATATTAGCTCCCCAGGGAAGAATCACATACTGTACAGTAGCCATTACATTATGTTTTAATCTTTATGATCATGCTAAATTAATATTATGGGAAAATGCAAACTTGAAAATACCAAAGTAATCCTTTTATCTAAGCAGAGTGAAGACTGTACATCATAGTTTAACTAATAGAATTTAATAATCACAACAGTGATTATTAAATGAGGAGCTGCAGCATGGTTACCATTTGCCATAATGTTCAGGGTAGCAATATACAGGTAGTCCTCAGTTAATGACCACTCATTCAGCAACCATTCAAACTTACAACAGCACTGAATGGGTGGTACTTATGACAGCATCCTGCAGTCACATGATTGTAATTTGCAATCTTCCCTGCCAGCTTCCCACAAGCAAAGTCAGTGGAGAAGCCAGCAGGAGGTCGCAAGTGGTGACCACATGACATCCTCACTTAACGACCCATGGTGATTCACTTAACAATGGTAACTGTGGACTAACAGAACTGCCATTGCTAAGCGATGTGTGATGTGACATTGCACTTTACAACCGCATCACTTATCAATGGAAATTCCAGTCCCGATTATTGTTGTTAAACAAGGACTACCTGTACCCAGTTAAAGCATCTTTTAACATATTCAGAACTGCCTGTAATATTAGAAGGGTTAACATGCTAATTGCTAAATAATAAGCCTATTATAGCCATTTATAATTATTTGTAAGACTAACACTAAATGAGATGTTCAGATTTATAGGAAGGCATGGAACGTGAAATTGGTGGGTCTGATACATGAATGTCAGTGGGAGTTCATATTGGCACCAATTAGCATTTCCACACTACTCTCACCTCACTTAGCTTCTGCATCAGTTTTATGGAGGGGGGTTAGTGTCTCCACAGGTTAATTCCATCCTCCCATGTTGCTAACCATCACTCCCTCCCATCTGCCAATGGGAATGCACATAGAACAGTAGCAAGCCAAGGCCCCTCTACCTTCATTCATTCTCCACCCTGTGCTTTCTTTCTCTAGCAAGGAAAAATAAAAGTTAAAACCCCAACCAGACACTGTGGAAGGAGCAGTAATGAGACCACTTGGTGTGACTGTCAAGGGTGGAAGGTGGTGGCAAAACACAGTGGGAGAGATGGGTTGAGATAGAAGTGCCTATCAGTGAGAAATTCCCTGCCTGCACTTCCACAATATCCACTTATATTGCTGATAAACTGTTGTTGTAGTGTTTCCCCTGCAGTAGGAGCTGAGCTGATGATTAATGTGTATAGCTTCTCGAGTCCCCCAGAAGCCATACATTGTCCATATAAGGCCTTTATGTCACATTTTTATAGATTTAAAATGATAATTAATCAACAATTTATTATTTTGCATCTTTGGGACATTAATGTTTCTTTTCAAGAAGAATTTGATAGGTACAAGTTATTGTTCAGATCGGGTGCTCAAAATGCAACATTTATTCACTTGTTATGGTGTTGTATAGGGATGTGCAACTCACTGCTTCAAGAACAGAATGTTCCATTGAAATATGGAACATTCTGCTTTCCTCTGGCCCATGCCAACCTTTGCCAGATCCTGCCATTCAATGATTTCCAGAAGAAAATCCTCAGAACCAGAATAATTTCAACATGGCTGGGGCAAAATGTTTCAGTGTTTTAGACATTTAAATGTTTCAGGCTTCCAGTTCAGTGGGTTTACTTCTGGAAACTAGAATGTCATAATCCAGAAAGATTTCGGCATTATCTTGTGGCAGAACAGACTGTTTCAGAGTTCTCCAGAATGTTCCACTGCTGAATTGATTTATTTTGTACATCCCTAGTTCGTGTTATAGTGGCTTGCTTTTGGACAGTTATTTTATGTATATTCTGGAAGACACATTGGTTTTTGTAAATGCTCACATTCTTTTGAATTATATGACAATAATTTGGAAATTTCAGGAGCATAGAAGACATTGCTTTAATTATTGTAAAAAGCTCAGTGCTGCAAGACTGGGAGAAATACCTATTCTCTGTCAGTCGTACAATTGGTTGGTGAAATCTTTTTTTTTTAATCTGAAAAAGTATTTTATTGCTCGGAATCCTGACCAGAATACTGCTCAGAAATGTGGACTGAATTTTATTAGTTTATGTTGTAATGTTCCCATTTGTTTCATACCGTTAAGTCTCTCTGTCTATCCGTTCAGTCGTGTCCGACTCTCGGTCACTTTGTGGATCAGTGCTTTCCATGCCTTTCTATCTCTTACAGCTTCCTTTAGTTCCATCAAATAAACTGACCGTTAAGTAAACTGACTTAAAAAGGTAATAATTTAATTTTATAACAAGACACACATACACACACACACAAAACCCTGCTTTATTTATAAGTGAGAGATAGAAGATTTTTCCCCCTTTTCTTTTTTCATATACTGTATAATTAAACAAAAACCCCATTGAAGGTGTCTGCTCTGTTGTTATACTTAATGCTATTATAAATGATAAATTCAAGATCTGTGGAAGTACCACAACATCAATTTTGCAAATAGGCGCTTTCCCATTATCATAGTAGGCGGAGTGGAAAGGGTAACATCTTTTGAGATATTTTTCAACTTCCCAGTCCAATTTACGGAGCTGGGATTTCATGATGATCTCCTATCCGTACACTACCCAACCCTTGCTTAGCTTTTCAAGCTCAGCCAAGCTTGACTAGATGCTGCTAGATTCTCAACAATGTCTTCAATATCTCTCTTCAATGGCCTTTGGCCTAAAAATAGACTATTTTCAAGAATACTGCAGAAACCATATGGCAAAACTAGGTTTCGTCAATTAGGAGTGGCATAATTTCTCCTAATGTTTTCTTGCTGTCATCATTCCAAAGTGATATATTTAGTATTTGAATAGTATATTATCTTACCTCCTTTTGGTTCTTGGTAATATTTGCATCTTAATACTGGAGAAGGGGAGATAATTTTATACCTCTCTCATTTACTCAGAGGACCAACTGTATATAAACAATTAAATATTGTTCATTTAACCATAACACAAGAACAAATAATATGGGGTACAAAGTTGTTTCTGTTTACAGGTACAGAACTCCTTGTTTATTTACAGAATGATAATTTACTTTTTCAAAGAGCCACAGGTGTACTTTCCTTTTATAATTTCTTTTCATATGTTCTGCTTATCTCCTCTTCTTTTTGCTCTAAATGTTTACTGTCAACTCTCCTCTCACCTCTCTCTCCACGTTCTAGCTCTCTGCCACTCCTTCCATGTAAAGACATGCCCAGTTGGGCATTTCATGAGACCATACATGATAGACATGGCAAGCTCCAAAGCTTAATTACAAAGATGCACATTTTATGATAAATAGCAAAGTGATACTTTTTCCAAAGTGTTGCTTGTGCATTTTTCATTTGAAAAATATTGTTCTACAATTTTGTCTAGACCAGCGTTTCTCAACCTTGGCTGTGTTAAGACGTGTGGACTTTAACTCCCAGAATTCCCCAGCCAGCATGCTGGCTGGGGAATTCTGGGAGTAGAAGTCCACATGTCTTAACATGGCTAAGGTTGAGAAACACTGGTCTAGACTGACCTTAAAATCTGGGATGCAAAAATCCAGATGACCACTAGAGAGTGGCAAACTGATATAGCCCAGGCGTATCTGGGCAGACCAAATATGATATGCCTATTTATGGCCCACTGCATTTTTTTTCTTTATAATGGAAGCATGAGATTGCCAGCAAACATTCACAACCCCATGAAATTTTCCAGAGTCCTTACAAACTACATTGTGGTTAATCAGTGAAATACTCACTGGCAACAGCTTTAAACAAAACACTGATAAATGGCAATTGATTCCAATTATTTAACTACTTCTTTACTTCTTTTGTTTTATATATCCTTAAAAGGTGTGGATTCTTTCCTGGATGTTTATTTAGAAGGCTCATTCAAGATCAAAGGTCTAGTTTAATCATTCTGTACCATATTCAAGTGTAAACCACTGGTGCACATTTTTCATGTTATGCTTACATCTACTCAAAGAGGAATTATGACATTGAAAATGGCCCAAAGGTTTGGGATCAGGTTCTTCAGAGGACCATCTACACTGAGGAGGGAAGTTTAATTTTGTAGGAATTTTATTCCTACTCTGCATACACCATTAATGAATTCATGAATTTTGAGTGTTTTCTGTCTTTGGCTGTATATAATGTAAAGGCCAATATACCTAACTGCAATGAATTTAATCACTAGAAATCATCTCCATTATACATGCCACAACTAATCCTTCATGAAAAACATCCTCCTGGATTTTGTAACCTTTGTAACATCAGTTTGATTCACAAACTGTATGTCTCCATAAACTGTTAACATTTTCAGGGATCCTGATAATGTGTGTGTTTACAATTCCTCCATTCATAGTGGGATGCAGGGTCAAACTGTTAGAATAACAATCAGCATGAAAGCATTCACATTTTTCAAAGGCTAAGTGCTCTGCATTTCAAAACACCCTCTCTGGACACAGAAGAACCCAGATTTCTATGCACCCCTATCTGTATCTGGTTGTAAAATAATTATTTGGCAATGATCAAATGTATACTTTATCTTTAATCTTAACTCTATATACTGTAAGAACTCCCTAGGATCCAGCCTCTGGCACTCTTCAATCTTGATAGCAACAGACCAGTGACTCATTGTAACCTGGTAGCTTTAATAAAATGATTGTTGGATCTTCTTGGTGTGTTCTTAAGTGAGTTTTCCACCACAACACCACCAGTGGACAGACTTCAGGCAAGCAAGGTCTATCAAGTAAAGTGAAGTACAAGATAGTGTTAAAGCAGCAAGCACATGCTTAAAATTAATGAACAAGATACCTCTGAACAATCACTGAACCTTATATTTGCTTTCAGTGCCAGAAATTAGCTCACAGTCGTCTCAGAAAAAACTTCTGCCTGGTTTTAGTTTTTCTTCTCAACTTATCTTAATTTCAATATACAATTATGATGATCAATCAGCTGCCTCCATGATGTCTATAGGAAAGGCTGATTATATTATTGTGTAGATCCCAGCAACTAGCACTTGAATGATTTTGAAATTTGGATGTAAGTTACCGAATCACATTGTAGGAGGTGATAGATCAAAAGGTGTCACTACATACAAATCATTTCTTCACCAAAGTAGTTGGTTGTTGGTTATGATTTTTTCGCAACCTAACAATTCATTAATTTCAATAAGACTTTGACAAAGCTAACTTTTCCTAGATCAGGTCTCTGTCTTTGAATGGGAATCTTCAGGATTATGAAGTGAATGGCTAAAATGTAATTAGTCTATGAAACTATTTTTCAGCTTGATTCTCTTTCCTGAAACATAGTGAATTTGATTTGATTTGATTCAAATTTGATTTGAACCTTGATTTTTATGGACTTCATTTGAATGCACTTTATAAGCCACAGGTGACACAAAGGACATAATTTGCATAATCTGACCTGCACAATGACATAGTTTTTGACTCAACAGACTTGGGGAATAAGAGACACTCCTCCTCCCAATTAGTCTGTTAAAATGAGGCTTCACTATATCTTTTATTTTGAAATAAGATTTTTTAAAAAACCCAAAAAACCAGAAGATGTGTCTTTGAAGAAATTGAAGGGCTAATGGGGAAAGGAGGACTGGGTTCCCAGAGATCCAGACTGCTTTGGACTGAAATTACCACAACTCACAAGGATTTCTTTCCTATATTTTCATTATTTTTCTGATCTGGAGGGCTTTTCTATTTGGGCTGGGCCATATTTGATGTATGAATTCTGTTTTTCACACTGTGGTGTGGCTAAGGCTGTTGAATGTCTTCTGCCACTGTGCCACTTGTAGGCAACACAGAGAGTTCAACATGTGGTGGGTATAGTATTTCAAATTCTTAAACAAATCGTTAATAGTTTCCTCATGAACTCCCACTTCTTGTTTAACTTTTACATATTTTAAGGCAAATGCTATACTTTATTTGCTAGAGTAGATTGATAAATATTCTTTTTCCATTTTAAACAAATCTCTTCTACATTTTCATGTTCTGAGGCTGCATAGTCACTGCTCATACAGTGGTCTTTGCCATACAGTCACTTCATGCTCTTTTAAGCAGAGCTGATATGTACAGCCCTGATATAACTTAGTGCATTTCATGTGTTGAATAATTTTTCCGGCTAAAGACCTGGAATGTCAAATTATCTCCTATTCCTTGCTGTCTTTGACTCTATTTGTCCAGGCTTCATATATTTAGTCTCAAGTGAAGGACTCGTGGCATGTAGAAAGTTTCTTTCTACCACACATAGCTGTTAGCCTGGATGAATGATAGGGACACAATAGCTAATAGGGATCTTGAAATATTTGAGCTATGACATTTACTATCAGCTTTCCTGGTCATGCAAGGTTAGCCCAGTTGGCCAACAGTGAAGTCAGTGCCTGTGATTGGATGAATTCCAAGCCACCACTCTGCTGACCTGAGTACTGTAATTGTAAGCTAGTCCCAATTATTCTGTATGTTATTACATTATTAACATCCATTTCAGGCTGGTTTTAGGTCTGGTTTAAGGACAGAGAGGTTTTCCATAACTCTGGTTAATTATCTATCCTGGGAAAAATTGGGAGGCTGGCACTTTTGATTCTTTTATACCTATCTTAATAACATTAACATAATTTCTTTCTTGGCCACATTCTAGGTCAAGAGCGGGCATCACTGATCAGCAGCAGGTCCTTTCTTGAAGCATTGGCTCAGGTCCTAGACATTGTTGACATTCCACAATTCTTGAGATTTTTCATACTGTCCATAATTACCAGATGAGATCTACAAAATCCAGCTTTCTCTTTTTTATGTTCTAAAATCTACACTAAATTGTTGGGAAAGGTCATCTGGTGGTATGGAATTATATACCATTGATGTGTGAATTGGTATCAGTTTCCTGGAGAACATATAGAATCAGGGATGCACTCACAGGGTAGAAGGCAGGGAGTGAAACCAGAGTGTCCTGAATTATGATACCTGGGTACTCACTGGACTGGCTAACTGGGGAGATATCCATTTGGAACTGAATCACTCTATCATATGAAATAAGCTTGTTTTGGATTGCACCATAACTGTTCGCTTCTGAATGGCAACTGCAACCCAGAATGCTTTATTAGTTTCAGCTGATTTGCCTTAGCTTTTGCAGCTAATGCAAAAAGATACCTGGCTTCTACCAGTTATACCCTCATGTCATCTAGCAACTATAATGCAATCTCGGTGCAACCAACTTTAAAAATGATCCAGAACCTTCAGTAGGCATAGAATGCCAACGAGATAGGAAACATATCCCATCCCTTCTGAAATACTGGCACATTTACATTTTCAGAGGCTAGTAGAAACTGCTAGTTGTGACGTTTAAAGCCCTACATTAACCGCCCAGGGTCCCTCCTTGTGGGGGAGATGGGCGGGATATAAATGTAATAAATAAAAAATAAATAAAAAATAAATACATGGCCTGGACATTATCTCAGAAAACTGCCTTTCCTGTATGAGCCTTCAAGGGTTTCCAATTTTGTTGACAAAGACTGTTGTAAGTGCTGTGTTTCTGAAAATCAGGATCAGCTTTTTCTAAGGGTAGGTCCTTGAAGAGTGAAATAGGATTTTTTAAAGAGCTATGCTCTTCACTGGTCTCATTTGGATGATAAATAAATACATCCTCATTTCACTAAAGATTTGCAATGTAAATAGGTGTGCTTCTACTGCTTTTGGCTTTATATTATGCTACTAATACATCCTATAATTTATTAAAATATTAGGTGGGGAACACTGTTAATCTATGGAAGTATAGTTAATACATGAAAGGAAAGCAGTTATTCAATATATTTTACATAGTCGTCTAAATGCCATTTAGCTGCAATCCTTATTTTATTTCTTTATCTCATTTATTAGAGCTATCATATTTGGGCCACAAAACTCCAGACCACCATTAGACGATAGCGAAGAATTAGCACTGCTGGTATCTCCTTATCATCTAGTGGCCCTCTGGAGTTTTGCAGCCCAGATATATTCATATATCTCTACATTTATAGATGCTCCCTGAACATAGAATCAGAGTTAGAAGACCTCAGAGGCCACCTAGCACAACCTCCTGCCCAGCGCATGATCCCATAAAGCAATTTGGACAAATGGCTATCTAGCCTGCTTAAAGACCTCCAGTTAGAGGGAACATACCACTTCATGGTATGTTCCATGGGTTTTACCATCAGAAAATTCCTGTATCTACTTCAATCTACTTCCCTATAGTTTCAATCCCTTGATTCTGGTCCTGCCTTCTGGGGCAACAGAGAACAAATCCCTTCTCTCTTCTATATGCCAACCCTTTAGATATCTGAAGTTTGCTCTCAAGTCATCTCTCAGACTTGTCTTCCACAGACTAAACATACCCAATTCCTTTAATCATTCCTCACAGGAGTTTAAGTCCCATCACCATCTTGGTAGTCTGAAGGCACCCACATTTTCTATGGGTGCATCACACCAAGTGGTTTTTCCTCTAGTTCATAACATATCTGCACAGAGCATGAACCAGATTATACCTATAGTAATTAGTTTGCCCTTGTTATGCACAATGTCTTCTGAATTAGTGGTTCTTTCTTAATTTGGTGCCCTCCATATGTGTTAGATTTTGACTCCCTTAATTCTTAGCTAATAAGGCTGAAGGCTGAGAGAGTTAAAAGTCCACTGTATCTTCAGAACATTGACTTTGGAAAAGCTATAGACAGCAATGTCCAAATAGAGGCAACTGAGACACAATTTTCCATGCAAAGAACAGATGGACTAGCAAGTGGTGCTGCTGAGTCAATATACTCACTGATGATAACAGCCACGCTGCTCCCTCAAAGTGCACAAGCTGGATTAGAGCAGTACCTTTTGGTGACCAGAACTGCAGCCCTGCTGCTTGAGCCACTGCAACACTAAAGAAATCAAATGTTTCATAGAGTCCAAGTGTATGGGCAATTTGCACTGCTCCACCCCATACGTCATCACACAAACTAGTCACTACATATTCCTGCTTCTATAGAAAAGTTCTTTACTTCTTAGTTGGTTTTATCTGTGCAATGAATGGATCTGTGCATGGTACGCTCATAAACAACTCCTAAGGCAGTTCCTCCTATAATTTTGCTTTCTGACCATTGTAATAGACCATACATGTGTTTTCTCTGATTCCCAACTGCCCCAGTCCATTTTCAATCTGTTTCTCTCCTGCTTTGCTTTGCCTTGATCTCAGCTTGCCTCTCTTCTCTTGGTGACATGTCTCAATCTGGTCAACATTCTGAACAAAAGCCTGCAAATGGGAAATCCCACTCTCTTTGACTTTGCTAAACTCTGATTTGGCAAAGGAGCACAGGGCCTCCTTTCGGAGGAATGTACCAAAATTTGATAACCCAAAGGGAAGGATCCATAGTTGACTACTGTGGCCACTAACAGTTTTACACTGCATGCTCTTTAGTTCACACAGTGAAGCTGTCAATGCATGAACAAGGAACAAGGGTTTTGTTTTTCTGCTGGCTTGTTGCAGAACCTGATATCAATTTGAGCTGAGAAAGAGTGACTGGACAAATGGCACCCAGCTGGCTTCTGTCCCTAAGGGAGGACTAGAATCTGGGTCTCCCTGCTTCTAGTCCAGTACTTTAACCACTATACACACTGGCTCACTATCAGCAAGAAAAGTTAATCTAAATAAAATTGCAACCGCTAACACCTGAAATGTTTTTTAAATTATTTAACTTTTATTACTGTTGCACCATTTATACAATTACATATAATTTCAATGCATCCATTGTACATTTTGCTTTTGCTTTTGTTTATTTCCAATGAGAGGTGTATTGGTGTCTGTGACACAGAATGGAAGAGAAACTGGAACTGCAATGAACGCAGATTTTTTTTTTCATTTTCACTGACCAATAAACAGAACTACAGGTGCACTCAACCACAGACATGCATTAAACTCGTCATGAGAAATCTAGGTAGGCTAAGTAGGATGAGAATGCTTTTTTTTTTTTACTATTTTTTAACTCCCAAAAATATTTGGGGAAGAAGAAGAATTGCAGGATTGGCATTGAGAAAAAATGTGGACAGCTATGTGAGTTTTGTCTGAAAGTTGCCATTCATCCACTGCATAAAAATACAAAATGATAAAGCCTGTAAATAAAATTGTAAAAGAACCCACAAGAAATACTGCTTTTATAAAGATTTGATTGGTGTGGCACTGGCCCAGAAGGCAGAATTAATTCTATCATTGCTCCCAATCCCTACTTGGGAAAAGGAAGGAAAAGAGAAGTGGAGTGCGCTTAGAGCAGGTCAGGAGGAAGAAGAGAAGGAGCAGGAGAAGAGAAAGAGGCATACTGCACTTTCAGACAATCTGGGTTGTCTTCTTAATGAAATGCAGAGATTTTTGGAAAGTTGGCAGAAACTATATTAGATATTTCCCCCACAAAAATACTATTTAGATCACCCCATGTCAGCCATCCCCCCATCCCCCTCAACTTAACGGGACACTTCTTGCTTGCTTGCTTGCTTGGTTTCTCTCTTGGGCAATACAGTTCAGCTACGTAACAAGTTAGTAGAGCTGGGGGAAAAAAGATAATTAAAAAAAAAGACACAGGTTGTTTTAAGTGGTTAATTTTGTTTTGTTTTGCAAGAGGCTGTCCAATTTAATCCTTCACTGCTATGGTTTGATCCGAATTTGCTGCTGGAGCTTCAGAGGGTTTCGCTTCCTCTGGTGGGGCTGCAGGCTCTGAGGCCTTAGGAGTAGAACTAGGTGCTTCTGTGGTTGGCGGGGTCTCCTTGGAAGAAGGCGCAGCCTCGTTGCTGCTGCTGGGTTTTGAGTCTGAAGCTTGGGCCACGTCGCTTTTAGTTTCTTGGACTGCAGGAGCCTCAGTCTTTTTGGCCTCCCCTTCCTCCTTGCCCTTGTCATCTCCTTTACTAGTAGCTGTGACCTCTGAAGGCTGGGAAGCTTTTGCATCACCACTGAGCTCTGAGGATTTAGGGGCGTCGCTGCTGGCTGGAGGGGCATCTGAGCTTGGCTCCTCCTTAGAGGTTTCGGTACTCTTCGGAGGCTCTGCCTTCGTGTCGCCCAGAGCGTCCGGCTTCTCTGGCTCTGGCTTCTTCGGTTCTTCTGGGCTGACACCTTTCTCCCCTTCCTTCTCTTCTGTCTTGTTGGCAGCTACCTGGGCATCCTTGTCTCCCATCTCCTCTTTGTTATTCTCCTTCACTTCGGCAGTCTCTGTGGTGGTCTGCTGGCTTTGCTCATTCTCTTTTGGAGCCTCCCCTTCCTCAGCTGCTGTTCCCTCAGCCTTCTTGTCTTTGTCTTTGGTCTTTTCATCATTCACATTATAACCCTTCTTCTTCTTGCTCAGTTTGCCTCCCATGTTGGAGCTCTGGAAGTGAGAAAAAGGAGAGGGTTATCCCCCAAAATAAGGTTACCAGTAAAGTGAACACTGAATTACTTTGTTCTTCTCACATAATATGCAAGCAATACTAGAACAGAGAGAGAAGGGTGGGCTGCAATCCTATTTTTGATCTCACTGAAATAAATGAAGTAAATTAGTCATGAATAATTCAATCCCATTTAATAAAGTAGTCGTAAAGCATGAACAGGACTGTTTCAGCCATGTTGCCCTCGTCAACGCAACCTGCTAAGCTATACATCAAGTGGCTGGGCCCATCCATAAAGCACTTTTAGGCTTAGCGAACTCAGTCTGTATTTGAATGCAACCCAGCCATTTTATAACTGCGAACTAAAGCAATGTTTTCAGTATGATCTTCTACTGTACAAGCTGAGTTGCTAGTGGATTTTAATTTTGCCAGAAAGGGAAAATTATTAAATGCGATTACTAAAACATAATATTTCATAGAGTAAATGCAAATCCCTGGGCCCCAGATGTTGTAAATCTCCATTATATAGGGATACATTGTCATGGCTTCCTTTAAAATTGTTTCTAGTTTAATCAGAGTCTCCATTAAAGATTGGTTTCTGGCCTTTGGCCATAATAAAATATATTCTGTTCTATTAAAGACTTCTTGCCCCACCCAGAATGGCAACTTCTAAGAATATCTGTAGATAGATCTACACTAGTCTTCTCCAATTTGTTCCTTTCTACAACTCTTAAATCTGGAGAGCAGTAGTTTGAGAGGACTAGCAACTATCTTCCTCTCTACAATAAACCTGGACTAATTACTTCAGAAATAAACACAAGCCCTCTTCAAATGCCCTGATGTACACATTTCCTATGTATCTTCTTTCATATACCATTCAAACCATTTCACCTTAACATAAGGAAGAAGGAAAATTCCCGTGCAGTTGTAAAAAAGAGCAATTGTTTACTTCTCTCTAAGTATAAACATATACAATGACATTTGAATAGGAATGGGCAATCTTATCCCAAACCCTGAAAAAAACTTACTTAATTTATCTTCATTTAATTTTCCCTCAGCATTCCTACAGATGTTTACTTGAGTGAAATTTTCCATGGTTCCCAAATTGTATTCCAGCCAAACTAATTTCATTCTCTTATTTTAGATGGACATCTTTCATCTGGAAAATACTGGACAGTCTCCCAAGGTTTCAGGAAGCTGTGGCCAAATGCCACGTGTACACGCTCCTTCTCCTTTCCCTTGCTCCCCCAGGATGCCAACTTCATCCTCAACCTCCTTGCAACACCAGAACCAGAAAACCCTGATGTGATGTTAGTTCACAAACCAGGAAAATAAGCTGGGGCACAGCAGGGAGAAGTAAGAGAATATGCTGTAGCTGTAAGCTTTGGGTGGTTTACCGAACATGACTTCTGGGCACATTAGTTCATGCATGTTTATTCTTTCCTATACTTCCTGTAATTTAGAAGAGGAACTTGTGGTTTTCACCTGCTCTGAAAGATTTGCTTAAGAGCTTGTATTTCCCCCTGTGAGTATGTGTCTATCCCTGTTTTATGTTTCATCGCTATGATTATACACCTTGTTGAAGAGAAACTTCCTACTGGTGTAGAAATTATATATCGAACAGATGGAAAGCTTTTTAATCTTAGTAGGCTGAAAGCAAAAAATAAGGTAATTACAACTTCTGTTATAGAACTTCAATATGCTGATGATAACGTAGTCCGTGCACACTCCGAGGAAGATCTTCAAACTATCCTAAACATCTTTGCAGAAGCATATGAAAAACTTGGCCTCTCGATTAACATTAAAAAAACCAAAGTGCTTTTCCAGCAAGTTCGAACCAATCCCTCTGCAGCGCCATCAATCCAGCTTAAAGGTGTGTCACTAGAAAATGTCGACCACTTTTCTTATCTCGGCAGCCATCTATCTACAAAAGCCGACATTGATGCTGAAATTCAGCATCGCCTGAGCTCTGCGAGTGTAGCTTTCTCCCGAATGAAGCGTAGAGCGTTTGAGGATCGGGACATTCGCAGGGAGACCAAAATGCTTGTTTACAAAGCCATTGTACTACCAGCCCTTCTGTACGCCTGTGAAACATGGACCCTCTACAAACGCCACCTCCAACTTCTTGAAAGATTCCATTAACGCTGCCTCTGAAAAATTCTGCAAATTACTTTGGAAGATAGGCGGACTAATGTTAGCGTATTAGAAGAAGCGAAAACCACCAGCATTGAAACAATGATCATCAAACATCAACTTCGCTGGACCGGTCATGTTGTTCGAATGCCTGACCATCGTCTTCCAAAGCAGCTACTTTACTCCCAACTTAAGAATGGAAAACGGAATATTGGTGGACAGCAAAAGAGATTCAAAGATACTCTCAAAGCTAATTTAAAAAAATGTAATATCAGCATTGAGAACTGGGAAGCCCTAACTCATGAGCGTTTCAATTGGAGGTCAGCCTTTATTAATGGCGCTATGGACTTTGAAGAAGCACGAGTACAGGGTGAAAGGGAGAAAAGAGCTAAAAGGAAGGCACGTCAGGCAAACCCTCATCATGACCATCTCCCACCCGGAAACCTATGCCCTCATTGTGGGAGGTTGTGCGGATCCAGAATTGGCATTTATAGCCACTTACGGATCCATTGTTAAAATTTTACCTTTGGAAGACAATCTTACTCGGCTACGAGTGATCGCCAATGATATCCCTGTTTTAGGGAATAAAGGTTTTCTAGCCACTTATACTGCACAAGCATTCATGACGGATAATATAGCTGCTTTAGTGAAAGAATTAAAATGGTAACAGCCTGCTATGAAATATTTTAAATAATGCACTGAAATAAAAATGGACCCCACATCAACCCCCCCCCCCCCCGAAAGGAGACTCAGCCCACTTTGTTCAGGATAACAGTCACTAAAACCTTAACAACATTAGTGCCACTCCATTTCATCCATGTAGGTCACTGTGAATTTAAGGCAGGATAGAAATAAATGAATGAATGAATGAATGAAAGAAAGAAAGAAAGAAAGAAAGAAAGAAAGAAAGAAAGAAAGAAAGAAAGAAAGAAAGAAAGAAAGAAAGAAAGATGTTCATGCCCATCCAGTCACATTTCACTTCACGGCAGTTTTGCAAATCAGCAAGAGCAATGTATTAAACAAAAGCAAGTTATATTTGCTTCCAGATAGTCAATCCCCAATTAAGCTGCTATTTGTTTGCCTAGTAATGCCTAGATAACACAAACCAGCTTTTGTGCAATGTGCTTGTTCCCTCCCTCCCTTCCCTCCCTACCTAACAGCAAAATGCACATGATGATTTGGGAGTTGGGGGTGGAAATAAGGTAAATGTATATTCACGAGAGCAGAGCACCTAATCAGCATCTTAGAGACATAGAGCTCTGGTTTCTCTCCCCAAAACAGGATGGTCGGTAGAAACAGGCAGATTGCATAATGCCAGAAAAGACTCTGCAACCTGGCCATAAATTATAGCATTATACAGGGGAGGACAGGAAGGCCTGGCGTGCTATGGTCCATGAGGTCATGAAGAGTCGGACATGACTAAACGACTGAACAACAACAACAAATATTTGAATACTACTACTTTTTCCCTAGAATGAAGGGTAACCATGCATTGAACTGAGAGAAAGAAAATCAACCATGGCACGATGCAGGTGAGAGAGGCACCAAATATCTACCTGCTTTTCTGAATGACCACTGGATTAGACAGGGTCAGTTTTGTCCTCACCCAAAATATGTTTCATTTCCAGCCCATTCACATTTTGATTTCATCTATTGATTCTACTAATTAGGTCCTATCAATGAGCTCAAATGTCCTTCTTGTGCCAAGCAGCAATTGCCCATGAACTCAATGGTTCTAGCTGGGAAAATCCAAAGGCTGCATGTACAATGCATCTGAACAAAGGGGGGAGGGGGGAAGAGGTCCTATTGAGTCAGAAGTAGCAAATGGAATTAACATGGCAGGGGCATGATTTCTGGCCACCAAAACATAAAGCTCTAAGGACATTCACTTCCTTCTGTGTTTGAACAGATGTATTTCCACTAAATCTGGACTGCAAATTCCCACTGAGAAATATCAAGAAGGTAGGCTAGACAGAGAAACTGACAAAAAGAGTCCGGAAGAAGGCAGTGACAAATTCCATGGTGCTGCCAAGAAAATGACATGTCTGTGAAATCATCAGGAACCAAGCTAATTAGTATTACCTTTATACTCATTTATATGCTTCATTTCTCTTTGTAATTGTTTGTCCAAATTAACAATATTGTTAAATTTAATAATCTAATTGTATAGCATGAGACACATACATACATACATACATGTAAGACTAAGGGTGGTCCCACACTTCCAGCTTACCCCAATTCAAGCACAAGAAATATACCGGAGGGAGGGAATGATGTCATCTTCAACCCACCCCCAGCCAACAGCTAATGCAACTTCTGCCTGATTTTTCAAGCTTTCTGTTAATTGTAGTGCTTTTCATCTTGGGCTGGCTCAAGCTGTGGGCTCTGGTTTGCATGCTGCACCAATGCCTTGTAAGCCAACCACTCCACTCCGCTACTGCACCTATGGCGTGAATGTTCTCCTCTTTTCAGTCCCACCATACCAGTCTGAATTATTAGGAGCACCGTGGTTGTATTAATCCCTTAAAATGCGTATTTTATCTGTGGATTATTGTAGTGAGCTTTTCAACAGATGTTACGTTACACTGTGTGCTAGGTGTTAAAAAAACAGTATGCAGGAAAAAAATGGCTGCAGATCTTTTGAAAATATAAATGCCAGCTCATATCAACTGAGATCTCTCCCTATATGCATTCAATGAAGGGTACAGAACAGATTATATTTTAAGTGCCTTTTAATTTATTATTTAAAAATATATCCCATAATTTCCATTAAAAAGTATTAAAAAATGAAAATTGCTTTTTTGTTTATGCATTAGATCAGCCTTTTTCAACCTTATGACCCTGGAGAAACCCTTGAAATATTGTTCAGGCCTTGGGGAACCCCTGAACATTCAGGCTCAAATATAGGCCAGAAGTTACAAAATTATTATATTTGTTTCATGTGTACGCCTGTATATATACATTAGCAGTGTTCTTAAACTAAAAATAAAGAATGAAGCTTACTTCTTTAATGTGAAGTTGCCCGAATTTGAAATATTTTTTAAAATAAATCCTGATCTCCCAGGGAACCCCTAGTGACCTCTCACAGAACCTTAGGGTTCCACAAAACCCTGGTTGAGAAACCCTGCATTAGATACAGGAAGCCAACCAGGGTAGCATTAACTGATTTATGAGATATATTCACCTTCAACACCCATAACAATAGATACATAAGAAACTAACCCAACATGTTCAACAGATGCTCTTCTTTCTGTTGGAGAACAATTACCATAATCCCCAGTCAGCAGTATTTTTGCCCATGCTGATGGGGGATTAGAAGAGTTGTAGTCTCCAGACCTGTGTTTCTCAACCTTAGCAACTTTAAGATGCGGGGACTTCAACTCCCAGGATTCCCCAGCCAGCATGGGGTACAACAAGCTAGAGATGGCTATGCCAATCACTCTTCCTTATGACAAGTGTTATGAAAAATAAAATTCACATCCAAACGTTTCAAAATTGTCTTCAAGCATTTAAGAATATGATCATCTAGCAAATGTTCTGCAATGCTACCATCTCCTCCACCACCACCAATTCACATCAATTCACACAAACATACAGTAGGTGCCCAGATACAAAGAAAGGAAAGTGTCTTCTATTTCTAATGGTCTGGTAAAGGCAGCATTTTGGCAAAGGTACTGATCATGTTGATAGCCACTCTTCTAGGGAGAATGATCGCTTCAGAAGGAGGTGGCTATTTTAATCAAGAACATGGTATGAACAGGAAAAGTTAAATCTGCCTCCTCCCCAGACCACAATCCTAATCTTGATTTAAGGGTCCTGGGGCTACTATTTAAAAATCATCAGATCTAAATGCCCTTTTCCCAGCCTCCACCTACTGCTTAACCTCTTGGTAGTGAAAGGCAAGAAAAACACTGCTGTTAAACACCTGCAGGATTAAAGGAGAAGCAAGATTATACTCATACACTATTGACTAAGCCTTTGGGAAACTCCCAGCTCCAACTCCCCACCACCAATTTTTCAATAAATCGCTGACTGAAGTTGGATAGATAAACTTGCATAAGTATATAAATAAAAGTAATTTGTTAAGATCATTGGATGGTCACTCCCCCCACCTTGCGGCAGCTTCTTCCACCATAGTGCTGCACTAGAGGACAAGAGGCAGCTCCTGCAACCCACTCCTACAAGTGGCTCCAGCTCCCTTCGGGGGAGATGGAGTGGTAATAGAAATTGAAAGAATAAAATAAATAAATTTAGGGTGGGACATGCCCATTCACTTAATGCATCAGCCAATTGGCACAACGGAACCGGGGGCTTCAAATGATTCTTTGTAGGATTTTAGACCAGCTCCAGCAAGGTTAGGTTAGGTCAGGGTTTCTCAACCAGGGTTCCATGAGAGGTCACTAGGCGTTCCTTGGGAGATCACAATTTATTTAAAATTTTATTTCAAATTCGGGCAACTTCACATTAAAGAGGTAAGCTTCATTCTTTATTTTTAGTTTAAGGACACTGTTAATGCATATACTGTATGAAACGAACATAATACATATGAAAGGAATATAATAATTTTGTACCTTCTGGCCTATATTTGAGCCTGAATGTACGGGGGTTTCCCAAGGCCTGAAAAATATTTCAAGGGTTCCTCCAGGGTCAAAAAGTTGAGAAAGGTTGGGTTAGGTGATGGCAGAAGAGAAGCCGCAGAGCAGTGACGGAGCAGGGACTGCATTCAGAGGAAAAAATTTGGTGGAGCCAGAATCCACAGCCAAAGTGACAGTGGAAATGTGGGTGAGGAAAGCAGGGCAGGCCTTCAAGCTACAGACATGCCTATCTGTGAAAGAACTGCTGAGGCTCTTGGCACTGCATTTTTCTGGACTTTGGACCAGCGTGCTAGAGAGGAAGGTTTGTTTTCTGCATTTTGCTGTTTTGCCTGCACCCCTTCAAGCTCCTTGTGATGAGGCAAGGAGAACAGAGCACAGGACTGCCAGGGGAAATTATATATCCTGCCAGTAAAACTGAGCAGTCATCAAAGCCTCGTGCCAGCTAGTATCCTGTCTGAAACATGAAAGTTAAGAAACAGTTCCTTTCTTTTGGCAATTTCCTGGCTTCCTTTTTTCTTCCTCTGGTTTGCCCTCACTTGTGGCTTGAGAGACCTACTCTTTTTGCATATTCCTGTCTCTCCCCATTACCACTTTTTCATTTATTGTCCTAACTTATCACAGAGGCTCCTTTCCACACCAAGCCTTCCTCATTTTCCAATCTTTTCACTTACGCTTCCTGTCCTTCAGAAAACATCATCAGCATGAAGCTTCAGCTTTGTTACATTCTAATTTCAGCAACTGCTGATACACAATGTTTGACAAAGGGAAGAGGGTTCACTACATCAGTCATGAGCAAGTAGGAGGCTCTCTGCATGTCATTACATGCACAGACCCAGACACGTCCTACCAAAGGATATATTTTTAATTATTAACGGCAAATCTCTGGTCAAAATTCAAGTTATTCAGTTAGAGGGTCACTCTGAAGACCAAGCAAAGGATCACTCCACTGTATTCTTATATTAGCTTCCAGAGCTATAAGGTCAAATGGAAGACTTGCTGCGGAATTGTACTGTCATCACTGCCTGCGCAGCAAACATGGATCCTTCACCTGCTAACACAGTGAAGAGAGCTATCAGTAACCCAGTTTCAACAAGGCAGCAGATACCAAGATTGCCACTTGAGAAAGTTCTGTATATGAGCCCAGCATTGCATTTACATTAGGCCAAATGATACAGTACAATCAATGTGACTGAAAGTATCAACCTTCCTACTTTGTAAAAGGTAACGGTAAAGGTTCCCCCCGCACAGTTGTGCAGTCGTGTCCGACTCTAGGGGCCGGTGCTCATCTCCGTTTGTTAGCCGAAGAGCCAGCGTTGTCCGAAGACGCTTCCACAGTCATGTGGCCGGCATGACACACGTGGAACGCTGTTACCTACCCACCGAAGTGGTACCTATTAATCTACTTGCATTTGCATGCTTTCGAATTGCTAGGTTGGCAAGAGCTGGAGCTAGTGCGGGAGCTCACTCCGCATGCAGGGCTAGGGATTCGAACCTCCGAACTTGCGATCTTCTGATCGACAAGCCTGGCGTCTTACCCACTGAGCCACCACGCCCCCTACTTTGTACTCACCATTAAATCATTGCTCCTTTCAACAACAGCTTATTGAACAAACTACTGCAGTATAGTTCACACACAGAAGCTGCATTTATTCCCACAGCCATTTTGTGATCCTGTACACCCCCATATTATGTTGTAAACTACTGAATTATAGTGATGCACTTTCCCATGTTTTAAAAATAAGCAGTAAAAGAGATGCATGGAATCTTTAACATATCTATTTTACATGTATATGCAGATGCAAATATACAGTACATATATTTGCACATCAAAAACAAGGCCAGGAAACTCCATCTCTACCCCTTTTGGTGATTTCATCACATCATCATGATCATACCTGGTCTGGCTCTCAGTAGCTGAAAAACTACTGAAAGCAACCAGCTGCAAAAAGGTTGCCTACACATAAACCTCAGTTAACTAATCAGTGATACTTGGATTCATACATCAAACTAAGCTAAAACTGAGTAGACCATTGTATAGCTTAGCGCAAAGAGTATATCCATGATTTTTGCTTTTCTCACTTACCACAATGCACAGAACTCCAGGGCCTGCATACATTTTGTATAGATCCATTGACTTCACTGTTTATGTAATGGAAGATCACTGCAATAATGTCAACACTACACTGTACTGAAAAAATTCAAGTTGCCAACACGTGCATATGTCATATTTGTCTATATCAAGGACTGAAGTAGAGACATGGGAAATCCTCACCTGCCCCACTTTAAGCCTTCACAATCTTCTTTTGTGAAAACCATTTTGCAGCCCAATCTGTGTAGCCTGCAATTCTAAACTTACTAGAGACTAAGCACCACTGGAGACTATGAAATTATATTCAAGTGCATATAGGACTTCATTGTTAGGAAGTCTTTTTCTCCCTGGCTCTCAGCTGATCACCCCAAAATCATATCACTTTAGCCATGTTGTTCTAGGATAAGATGCAGGCAAAGGGTTCTTTAAACTCCCTTTCTGCAACCTATGTTTTGGCAGAGACTATCCCTTCTTATATAATTGTACTCAGGATGGAAGGTGACTGCACAAGACTAAGATGACAACAGTTCCCACAAAAGCCTTCTCCCTTAATTTCCTGGGTAAATTGTTTTCTGCCCACATTTTAGCTTGCTTTGGAAACTACAGCATCTCCTGGTAATTCTCTAAATATTACTCAGTTGAAAGTTTCATCCCTTTCAAATATTACTTGTTAACTATGGAGTTCAACAGGTGAGCACAACCCCTGGAAACCCTTTACTGGAATGTACCAACATCGTCTGGATGCCAGGAGTTGTTCTACTGCTCTACTGTTAAAACTGAGTTCCAGCTTTAGAAATTCTGACACCTAGTTTTGTACCCTTCGTAGGCAAAGCATTCCATTGCCCATCATCCTTGAAATACATATTTGTGTTCAGCTCAGGTCACTGTCCCTCCTGCTTTCATCAGAAGTTGACAGGGTCACAAAGGCATCCACAGGAGCAAAATGATGAAAGTATCTCTGTGCTGTCACAATGCAAGCTCCAACCCTTTTGTATGTTCATACAATATCACAGCAAACATATAAAAGAGTGAGAGGTCACCATGAGATGCTGGCCTTATCATTTGCCCTCCTTGAGCCCCCCTCCCCTCACTGCCACCACCACAGATGCTTCTGCATGTTATAAGCAAATTGTCTCATATTATATCACCTTCGGCAGAAACGTCCAACTGAGCCAGACTTTTAGGTTAAAAGTTAAAAAAAAAAACCTAAGGAAAACACCTGACAACCTTTATAATGAATCCACAGATGGAAATATCATCTATATTTCCTAAGGCATTTAAACTGATGAAACATTTTGTTAACACAATCATTGGAAAATTAAGATAATGCTTTCACTGGGTGACTGGTATTTAGAAGCATGGAAAATTGCTTTGGCTGGAAAAAAAAACCTAAAATATTTGAAAACATAAGAACAAATTTACTCAAATGTAACTATCATTTATTAACTATATTAAAAATCCTTTTCCTAATAGATTCTCATCTTTACAAATGTCATTCAGAACCAAAATATTAAATATGAATAAATGTAAAATGTTTCTATTTCTATTTACGCTCACACATGCACTTCCAATTTTAATTCTCAGGTCGTTGGATTTGCTTTTGCTATTGGTTTATTTTCCTTTTTAATTTTGTATTTTTAAGTGTTTGTTTTTACATAATAACAATAAAAACAATGAAATGGAGACACTGGAGGAGTTCACAGAACATACTAAATCACAAAGTAATAACCATACCTTAATGTCACTTGTTGTGTGAACCCCATCCCTTTGGGTAATTGTGTCCTATGAAAGACACCAATAAGCAACTTAGTTGATTTAAATGTCACTATCAGGGTCTTTTACCTTTTAATTGCCTGTTCACCCCTTTCATACCCCCAGATAACTGATTCTGAATATTTAACAGATAGGGACTTGCATATAATGTTAACCCATGGTCTAATTAATCACTAAAGGTATCACAATTGGCTGAATTAGCAATGCTTAGCCCTAAACCATATTTCATAAACACAATAGCTGATTGTATGCTTATGTTAAGGCAAAACAAAACAATTATTTTTAAGGCTTAGTGTGATATATTAACCTTCCCACATGTGCTCCCTTTCCTCTAATAAAAACTACCTCTCAAATCAAACAAAACTAAGATTTGTTATTGTACCAAGTTACCTCCCAAGAATGAAAAATACAGGGAAGACCCTTATCCTTTCTCACTTGCTACTGCTACCATGCAAGCTTCAATCAGCTTAGCTTCATAAACTGTTCCATTAAAACTGACCTGTAGAATGGAAAATAGCAGGAAGGGTATTCTTACAATAATTTTCTGTACTGCAGTCTACCCATTTCTTAAAGACTTTATCAGTACATCATTGTGCAAGAGCCAATTATATTGTGCTTACTTTTATGGATATTAGCTGCGGCTCTGCATACCTGTGTCCACCCCAAATCCAAATCTAACAATTAACTATGGCTTGTTATTATGAAGATGAGTAGACACAAATGTTAGTCCTCAATAACCAAAGGGAGGCAATTAAAAGCTTCTATTTCTGCTTAATGGCTAACTGCAATTTGTCCACAATCTAGGATACTGTACCTAATCCACATTTCTGACAAATGACAGTTTGCCACATAATTTTCAATAACCAACTATGGTTTGCCACTAAGTAGAAATGCAAGCTTCTAATCTGTTTCCCTGACACACAGAGAAAGGAGAAAGCTGTACCAGGAATGCATCACTACTTATGCCTTCTCACCTTCATAATGGGCTGCAATACAAAAAAAACCAGCTCCCACATCCAAACCTGGAATTAGCCTTGGAATAGTTTCCATTACCATCAAGGCAAGTTTTTCTTCCCAGGATGTTGATGGTTCCATGATAAACAATAACAGCAATTACGTTACACATAAAGGAGACTATTGTGTTGCATGTGAAAATCATTTGATCATAAATGTATTTTTCAATCATTTCCAATTTCAGCTCAAAAAGCCAGCTCATCTAGAACAAACCACTGATGTTCTCTGAATGCCACAGGCAAATATATATTATTACAAGAAAAGAAAAGAAGAAAAAAGCCTGGCACTTCTAAGTACTCTTGTGGTAAGAGTTGTTCTTAATATAGTCATGTTGGCATCAAGACTTCATGCTAATGTTATCCAGGAAGAATCTGAAGTAAAAGGTCCCTCAAACTGTATCAGAGTGCTTAAGTTTTGCAGAATTATGCCAAGAGTCTGGGCTTTTAACAGAGAAAGTTTACAATTACAGGATGTCCCCAGTGATTTCCTAATGAGATAAGGGATTGTTTTCTGTAACTGCCTAAAACATGGGTTACATTTTATATTCCAGATGCTAGGTGCTATAAAACCTCACACAAACGAATACTGCCACTGGCGGGGCTGTGCATGTTTAAAAAATTGTTATTGTTGTTGTTGTTGTTGTTATTTGCAGTAGATTTAAATATAAGAACATTACATGTAACTGGATACATGATCCAAAAGACAACACGGAATAACCTCACGTCTCTTTATTTTATGATGCCTTCTCATAACATAATTAAAGGATAGGAAAAATCTACTTCTAACTTTAAAAATTTGATAAGCATAGGAGTTTTTCATACATTTTACTGGACCACCTGCCTGAGCAAATCATTTGAAGACCTAAATGTAATCATATCTTGCAACTGCATAAATCACAGCTGGAGTTAAATCCTATGTTTCAGTATCTTTTTCTTTTCCTTTTTTTAAAGTAAAGGTTGGCTTTCACCCTTAAGTTTGCATATGTCAACCCCAAATGTGCTAAACCAGCAATGCCCAAATGAAATTTAAGGAAGTGCAGGATTTCTAGAGGGTAACAATTAAGCAATACATTTAAGCCTCTTATACTTTCCCATGGAATCAAGTACATCTGTATGAGTATAAATTACTCAAACAGTGGAAATTGGATCACTTTGGAACTTACTAACTTACTTACTTACTTACTTACTTACTTACTTACTTACTTACTTACTTACTTACTTAGGGACAGCTTATAATAGTGTTACTATTAGGCAATGGAAGTAATTAGTTTTAAACACAGGTCTATTCTAATGCAGCCTGATAATGACACTGTTCAATGCTATCTTTTAATGTTCTTATGCATAATTTTAGAATATTATCATTGGGAGATTTTAAAAAATGGTGGATCTCTAATGCATTGGCATCCAGTAGAAGCCACAATAACTTCACTTTTGTTATTATGTCATTATGTCAATGATGGGGATTATACAATTTGTATCAGGCTCCTCATGACATCATGATGCAAATGATGTACAGTATGTTATTCACATCATTTGCCCAAAGAATTCATGACATCATTTGCCCTTCACCCCCATCCCCCAATACCCATGCTAAATGGCAAAACTATGAAACAATGAGAGATGTAAGGTAATGGAACTGTGACTAATGACTTTAGTGAACTACTGATGGAATAAAGAGGAAGATCTAATGAATTATCCTGCCATACTTATCGGTTATCCTAGCAAAAAAACAGAACAGGTATATTAGCAAATTGCCATCTAGAAACCCTGCAAATTTAAAAATGAAAGGATAGGAACAGTCTAGCCAAAATCATCATCTTGCAGATTTATAAAGAACATCAACCACAACACAGTTAATCTCTGTGTTACAGAGTATCAGACATGAACAAAATAGACAATCTCTCCTCAGAAAACTTCCAAACACTATTTAAATGAGAAAGAGAGAGAGATAAAAGAGGGAAGGCAAAGGATGAGAGAGAAGGCTAACAGAATATGAACATAATTGGACACAATTACACAGTCTAGGATTAAATTAATTGGCCTCAAAATTCAACATTTGGCCAGTTCAGGTTTATTTAGAAATTCCTTGCTCTGTGAGACTTATTTCCTATTATACACGCCTAATTTACTACTCAAGGGTTTTTCCTATTTTACCTTTAAAACATTTGAATGTACTGTTGGGAACAACATCCATATTGAGAGATGAATGAAAATTATAAATGGACAGCTGGTATTTTGTCCACTGAAGTTTCCTTGTGAACTTGAGAAATTAGTTTTGTTGTTGAAGAAAGTAAATGAAAAAAACAATCTGTTTCCTGACACATATGCCCTCCACCCAAGCTTCTCTGGTTAGTTAGGAAATTTCCTGAACAGTGTGAGGTGCCATGTAAGAGCTACAGTATGAAGAGGAAGAGCAGATGGGAACCTTACTTCATTGTCAGTCTGATCTTGACTGAAGCCTCCTGTCCCAGTCTCTACCCATTCCATTAGGCATTGTTCAGGAGTCTCCCCAATCCTCTAGAGAAAGGTTTCAAAAAGCAAAGGGGACTGTAGGGGCAATAAGCAGACAGAAACTTTTCTTCCATTAACTTCTTTAGATTACAACTTGTCTTAGGCTCAAAACCATACGCCAGAAGAAAGCTGTTCCTGCAGAGCTAGTGGCATAAACATACCTGTGTATTTCAAACCCACCAACACACTGAGACAGAGGCTTGTACACCCCAAAGATCAAACTCCAAAACACAAGAAAAGCAATGTAGTGTATGCAATCCAGTGCAGTGAGGAGTGCTCTGAGCTCTACATTGGAGAAACCAAACAACCTCTGTACAGGAGGATGGCCCAACACAGGAGGAGCAACACCACAGGACCAGAGTCAGCAGTTTACCTTCATCTAAAGGAAAAAGGACACTCATTTGAGGACATTAATGTTCACATTTTAGACAGGGAAGATAAGTGGTTTGAAAGAGGGGTCAAGGAATCCATTTATGCCAACTTGGAAAATTCTTCTTTGAATAGAGGTGGGGGCCTCAGGCACAATCTTTCCCCTATTTTCCTTCCTGCTTTGTCTTCTGTGCCTAGGAAGATTAAGACCATTTCGCAATCTCAACAACAGCAAGGTAATCTTAACGATCCTCCTTTGGATGATAAAGGGACTTAGAAATTAACATCTCAAATAACCATGACCTAGCCTCAGGTGCAAGGTCCCACAGCCACCCTAGAAACATATTTAAGGATTCCCTTACTAACTTTGCTCAGACTGAAGAAGCTTCTTGGATAAGGAGCGAAACGTTTCCACTGAGAAAATAGAAATCCAGTTGACATGATTCAAGCTACAGACAATTCCACCTGGATGACTGAGAACCTTCATCGACCTAGTGGCATAAAATGTAGTACTTTCATGATTCTTAGAATATGAATATTATTTCCAGTAACACAATTCTCATGTAAACTGAAGCTGACTTTCCTTGGGATCCATGCCATTATTCTATCATTGCTAACAGTGATCTTGAACAATACTGCAAATGTTTTTGCCCAGAAATGTATTTTATCACTGAGTGCTATCACTGAAGGTCCCCTATTTAAAATTTTATATCCTATCTTTCCATTTCAGTGCAGGCTACAAAGAAATCCTAGCAAAAATAACAAGCACGGTTTGGAGTGAAGCTACTGCTGCATGCAGGCCAGTACATCAGACTTTGCTGCAATGTTAAGGCAGAACACATTTCACCTGCAGACTCTTCTATGTCTAGAACTGAAAGCTGAACCTGAGTTCAATGGTAGCAATGAAATGCATCCTCCAGTGCATCTTAGATCTAGTGTCTGACAGGTGGCATTCAGAGGCTACATGAAGACTGCAAGCAACCATTATTTGACCTCCAGAGGTTTTGTTTTGCTTTGTTTTTTAAGCAGACTGTATGGTATAAGAGTTGCTGATGCTTAAGAAACCAATCTCATGGCTTAAAACTCCTGAAAATCTGTTCCTCAAATAGCCTGAGCCCTGTCTACTTTTTGAAAATGGCCTTGACACAGGGAACAAATTTTGGTGTGGACCTCAAGCTGAAGTTGTGCATTCCAGGTTTAAGGGGTGCAGATCATTTAGCAGAGATGAATGGCTGAGTCACACAGGAGACTACAGTATTACTAGTTCAAAGGTTAGCCCATCGTAACGGAAGGATAGTAGGGTACCTCCCCACCTTCACTCCATATACAGAAACAGACTGGACTGCTACTTGAATCTCGCTTCCACATTAATTCACCTAAGGCTTATGAACAGTTTAAGCATTTAGAAAAGCTATGTGGCATATAGAAAGGTTGTCCAGTAAAGAAGACTAGCCAGAAGGCTCAGGAAGAACGATCAGGAGGCTGTTGCTATTTTCTACCAGCATTTGCTGCCTGAGGTTCAATAGTAGTTTTACACAGCATCCAGCATCTGGGGCAGCCACCTCATAGGACCTCCAGAAGTCCTGCTTCTTCCTATGATCCCAGATAATATGGAAAGAGACCACAATGAAGCTCTTCTCCCCACTAGTATTGCCTCTTCCAAAAATGCTCAAATGGGAATAAACTTCTGTGGAGTATCATCATTGGAAAGTAGTCTTTTTTTTTAACACATGCTGCTGCCCCAGCTATAAGAACTCCTGAGCTATGAAACTGATGGACAAAGATCCTAAACATTTCACTTTGTGGGGGTAGTCTAACACAAATCTCCAAGCCATGGACCTCCTTCCTCATGTAGTGTAGCCTCCCCCTCAAGAGACAACACCAGAGCTGACCAAGAACCTCAGTGATGTTAGATGTTGGAACCACTAATATCAATTGTAAAGTTAAACATATATAAAAACTTCTCTCACTGAAATCAAAAGGGGCTTAAGGGGATTTATTTTAGCTGCATCATTCCAAGGTTTTTGAAATGATAACTGCAAGAAAAAGTTGCTTTCCTTTACAGTTGTAATCGAAATTATTCAACCCCCATTGCAAATCAGGTTTATTGTCGAAATTTACAGACTTTCAGCTGTTTGCAATGAACAAATCAAACAAAAGCAATTGAAATAGCTCAACACAACAAATGCTTCAAGTGGTGTCCCCAAATCCAGCTGAAAATGCAATGTATAATGCAGGGCTTTCCAAAGTTTCCCCGCAGCGACACACCAACCGCCGTTGGTGTGTCGCCGCAGGAAAACCCGGAAGTGCCGCCATTGCGGCAGCGCGCAAAAACCCGGAAGCGCTGCTGCCGCTTTCTGGTTTTTGTGCGCCGCCGTTGGTGTGTCACCGTGGGAAAACCCGGAAGTGCTGATGATGATCAGCACTTCCGGGTTGTGTGGTGACACACCAGACTGTGTGTGGCGACGCACTTTTGTGTCGCGACACACAGTTTGGAAAGCTCTGGTATAATGACTTCTCCAGTCTCAAAATTATTCAACCCCTTCATGGCAAGCATCTTCAGTACTTAGTAGAGCACCCTTTTGCTGTTATGACCTGCTGCAAATGTGATGCATAGCCAGACACCAGCTTCTGGCAGCGTTGCTGAGGAATCTTAGCCCATTCCTCATGAGCAATGGCCTCCAGTTCAGTAATATTCTTGGGTTTGCGTGCTGCAACTGCATTCTTCAGATCCCACCAGAGATTTTCTATGGGGTTCAAGTCAGGTGACTTTGATGGCCACTGTAGAATCTTCCAGGACTTCTTCTGCACCCAAGCCTTAGTGGAATTTGAGGTATGCTTGGGATCATTGTCCTGTTGGAAGGTCCAATGACGCCCAAGCTTCAGCTTCCTTACAGATAGCATGACGTTTTCTCCTAGGATTTCCTGATACTTCAGTTAATCCACCTTGCCTTCCACACACTGCAGGTTTCCAGTGCCAGAGGACGCAAAGCAGCCCCAGAGCATCACCGAGCCACCACCATGCTTAAGTGTAGGCAGAGTGTTCTTTTCAGCGTATGCTTCATTCTTCTTCCTCCAGACTTACCGCTGATCCATCGGGCCGAAAAGTTCCAGTTTTGTTTCATCGCTCCACAGAACAGAATCCAAAAACGTCTGTGGCTTATTTATATGATTGTGAGCATATTGGAGCTGACTTGTCTTATGCTTTTGGGTCAGTGGTGGTGTATATCTTGGAGTTCTGGCATGGACACCTTCTGTGTTTAGTACGCACCTTACTGTGCTCACTGAAACCTCAGTGCCTGTTGCCACCAAGTCTTGCTGCAGGTCTTTTGCAGTCACTCGAGGGTTTCTCTCAACCTGCCTTCTCAGAAATCTGGTTGCAGTCATTGACAGCTTCCTTTTTCTGCCCCATCCAGGTAGTGTAACCACTGTTCCTTTAACTTTGAACTTGCAAGCTATGCTTCCAACGGTGTCTCTAGGTACATTCAGTGCCTTCGCTATCTTTTTGTATCCTGTTCCTTGTTTGTGAAGGGCGATGATCTCTTCTCTTACCTTTTTGGACCATTCTTTTGACTTAGCCATATTTCTAACATGCAATCAAACGTGACACACAACAAACCCCTAGCCAGTTCAGGTATTTCATGTCTTCCAGCTCAAGCACACCTGGTGCAACTAATGAAGCCCTTGATTAGTTGCATCAGGTGTGCTTGAGACAACACCTGTTTTGCATACTGTACAGTATGTGTGCTGTTGTGACGGATTCTATTCAGGGGGTTGAATAATTTTGAGACTGGAGAGGTCATTATAAGTTGCATTTTCAGTTGGATTTGGGGACACCACTTGAAGCATTTGTTGTGTTGAGTTATTTCAATTGCTTTTGTTTGATTTGTTCATTGCAAACAGCTGAACGTCTGTAAATTTTGACAGTAAACCTGGGTTGCAATGGGGGTTGAATAATTTTGATTAGAACTGTAGATTTGAGGTTTAACATAGCAATCCTGCTGTGATTTAAAAATGATTTATATGCTGACAAAATAAACACTGCTTAAAAGACTGGTATTTGCTGAGAACATTTGAATGGGAGGGTTGTGCAAGAGGAAGTTCAAACAAGCCTAAGAGCATCCAGAGCTAGTGCAAAACCTAAGTTAGTAAATTCATAACTCAAGTTCTACAGTAAACAGGCACATTTCAGAGTTTGTGATACCATGTCTTTCCCTACATGGCATGCTGGCATACTTGTTTTAAAGAGTTTACTCTCTAAAGCATTAGACAGTTGAAGTTTCAACTTTACAGTCTGAATTACTAGGCTCTCAGTACATCAAAGCTGTAAACATGCCATGGGGGATTTAGCTTTGTTTAATGTTCCATTCCACCATAGTTTCAAAACAACAGTTTTCCTCTGTACCTTTAAGCATTACTGGGTAATACCCATGCACAATTTTACACATTTTCCACCACATGAATATTTCCTTCTGTCATTCTTATCCATAATTCATGTATCGATCACTGATATTTGGAGACCGTTATTTACTTTGACTTATTTTTTAATGAATTGAAATGGCTTATGACTTCACAGGGAAGCTCTGAAATTATTGGGTAACATGACTTTCATGATTAATTCCAGAAGAGTAGCTGTGGTACAATCATATCCTATCCATGTTTACTCATCAGCAAGCTGATAAAAACTCTTATCCATATATATGTACACAGAAATGGGCTCTATCAACTTTATCCTGTCTTCTGATTAAATCCACAGACATAAAAGAATTGCTCTTAAATTCCCTTGTATTCAACACAATGCCATGCAGCAGGAAAAATAACTCTGCAATAGCAGAAGACAATCCCTGGCATCATTCTTGCACTGTTGGATTCCCATCAGCACAAAAGGGGATTTTTTTAAAATGTACTGTAAGGCCTAATGAGGTAAAGATTACACCAAATTCTATGGCTGATCCCACTTCTCCACAATCTGCATACCATTTAATCTGCCAAAGTGTTAAACTGAACCACCACTGCTGAAACTATTTCTTGCTGTTGCTATCCATTATTAATAATCATTCTTGCATTTCTGCTACCTACTCAACAGCCACTGCACCATGCAAAGATATTCACTGATTTACTACATTTTTATTCCACCCTTCTGGGTAGTGTATATAGTTCCTGTGCATCCATTTTATCTTCATAACAACTTTATAGGTCACTAAGTGAGCTTCGTGAATGAATGAAATGTAGAATCCAGGTGACCCAATTCAATTGTCATCACCATACTGATTTTCACATACAGAGGCAAGGAAGGAGTCCTTATTTCATGCTATGCAAATTGCATGCGGAGACCAATAGAAGATCTTCTGAGAAAATAATGACAAAGAAAATGGAAACAGATACCTGAGTAGAGCCTCCTCAAAATATGAAGCATTAGGCAAAATTAGCACTTAGTTCCCAAGTGAGGCTCTTGGTCATTTAGTTGCTTTGTTTGGTTAATGCACTGCTTCTCAGACATCAAATCTCTCTCTTTCCCTCAGAAACCAAAGCTAGGAATCAAACCTAGGATTCTGCTATGTGAGCTTTTGCACTCCACCAAAATAACCATCATATAGAGCAAAGCTTTCCAAACTTTTCATGTTGGTGACACACTTTTTAGACATGCATCATTTCGCGACACTCTTACAGCAGGGCATCATTTTGCAACACACTTTTACAGCAGGGTACAAGGCAGGAACTAGGACCTGCACGGAATCCTGGCAGGGCAGGTTTGGAGGCAGCAGCAGCCGCGACACACCCAGACACTGCAGCCGACACACTAACGTGTCCCGACACACAGTTTGGAAAGCTCTGATATAGAGCATCTTCTCTACTGGAATATGTGGTTTAGCCAAATATTCACAAACATTATTTAATTATCAACCTTCTCAATCAATATTAAAGTTAAGCTTATTAGTTTGTAGCAGCAAATGTATTCCGAACATCTTTTAAGATCAAATTTATTTCTCCAATTGAATACACTCAGCCCAACAGTGTATAGCGTATTAACAACACAGTGCATTAATATCTGGAGTACCATCCTTGTCTTTGCTGAAACAACATCTTACAGCTGCCTTTAGACAGCACAGATTATATGTGCTCTCCAAGATCTGTTTCATTCTGGTGTCTGTGCAACAATTTTTTATGAGATCTTGCTTATCTTGCCTAGATTTGAGCTACTTCATCTGGCTTTTCCAGCTGTAACATAATCTAATCTATCTTTATTAGATGTTACCTTTCCTGACTTGAGACCATGAGATATTACCAGCCTTCCCAGAGACAGCCTTGGATGCCCACAAGGTAGGTTATCAGTATAAACATCAGATCTTCTAGGACTGAGGCTTCCATTCTCTGGAATTCATATAAGATTCTATCAAACTGAAATGTTGGCACAGGGATTGGAAATAGGAGTGATTGGATGGATTTATTATTTCAAAAGCCCTTTGTGCTATAGGACTCAGTCTGTAGCCTAGAATGGGCTGTGAAGTGATCATCTTCTTTTCCCCATGACAGCAAACAGTGGGTAAAAAAGTACTTAACTCAGACCTATAGGAGTGTATTATCTAAAACGTATGCTACTGACCGGACAAATTTTACAGGATCACTAAGAATGTACAATCCCACATAATACTTCCATAATATATAATTGACTCTTAAGGACAGATATTTCTTCTCAAATAAAAACAATTGTTGGCCATTACTATAGATGTTTTATGGGAGAATTGCTTATTATAAGCCTGTGGCAGCATCAAAAATTCTAGGGCCAGATATGTTCTGATTGGCAGTGTGTGTTTATGTTTGCTTATTCTAGCATGTTAAGAGTAAAACAAGAGTGTAATAGATCCTAAGAGGTAAGTAGAAAGGGAAAAGAGAATTCTACATTTAAAACTCAAGAGTGAATCATATGCACTGGCTATCTGCCTACTGTGAAACAAGGCTTATCATCTCTCTCTGACTGATGTTTATCTCATAGCTGACCTAGTGTGAGAAAGGATCCCCACACCATGCAGATCAAAGCTCTCTCCAGGACAGAACTGGTGATAAGCTTTCTACGTTCCTGAAATCATTGTAATCACATTCATCACAACTTACTTTCCAAGAGCAATAGGCCACTTTGATGAAAGGGTGAGTTAGTTACAATGCTTTCCTTAGCCAAGACCTCAGCAGTGTGGTGTGGCCACCCCTCAGTGAATCACCATGGAGAAAAAATAAATTTTCAGCCATGCTGGAGGATAGGCCACTATAGCTAAGGAATCTTTAGCAAAATGAATGGCTTCACTCTAAAGCTGACTCTCTACCAGTGCTGTCAATTTATTTCATTTACACCTTCCAGATCACCTGGAGATAATCTTTGGGTGCATGCTCTCATTACTGCTTACCAATAATTACTAGTGTTTTTTAATGGTTAAATGATAGAGTTATCTTATGATACTTTGCACCAATCAAAGAGAATATTTGTAGCTCAGGGTTGAACTGTGGAGTCATTGGTGCTCTCTGAGCCTTGTTGTTTTCTTGCAGATGTTTCATTGCCAGACTAGGCACCATCTTCAGTGGGAAAAGGGAGTGGGACTTGCTCTCTGTTTATATACCATGGCTTGTCCTGCTTGTGTTGGTGGAGGTGTTTGCACCTAGATACTCTCTTACAAAGATCCCTGAGAATTACAATTTGGTGGACATGCTGAGCATTCTCACAATTTCCCATTCTTACATTAAATTATAGATGATGGGGATAACCAGCAAGAGAGATTAACTATCAAACTGGCACAACTGTGGATACAGTACCTGTGTCCTTTGTGGGGAAAAAATGCGAAGGAATAAAGGCAGGTGTACCCACAGTTGGGTACGCTGTGTCAGTTCTTATTTATTCATTACCTAAATTTGTATACCATCAAATAATTAGACCAGAGCTTTCCAAACTGTGTGTCGCGACACAAAAGTGTGTCACCACACACAGTCTGGTGTGTCGCCACACAACCTGGAAGCGCTGATCATCATCAGCACTTCCGGGTTTCCCCGTGGCGACACACCAACGGCGGCGCGCAAAAACCGAAAGCGGCAGCAGCGCTTCCGGGTTTTTGCGTGCTGCCGCAACGGCGGCACTTCTGGGTTTTCCCGCGGCGACACACCAACGGCGGTTGGTGTGTCGCCGTGGGAAAACTTTGGAAAGCCCTGCATTAGACACATGGCAGTCCACAGCAATGCAATTCAGTAAAACATAAATCAAATTCATCCTACAAATCCAAGCCATAAAATCCATCATCTACTAAAACCACAATTAATGTCAAAATCCAAAGCACACAAACTATAAAGGCTGCCCAAGTCCACCATTAGTACCCCAAATCAATCAATCAATCAATCAATCAATCAAAGCTAGCTAGCTAGCTAGCTACCTACCTGTATGCCACCTCAATCACCAAAATAACTCTCAGCAGAGCTGTATCTCCAGGCCCTTAACTCATGAACTTCCCATAGAGCCTAAACATTCCTACCTGGGATGCATGCAAAGGATAGGTGGATCTAGTCACAGGAGAGGATCCTGAAGGTTCTTGTGTTCTAAAAACATGAAGGATATGGCTATTAATGAATATTTGTTACTTTCAGATTTAGCTACTGGCCTGCAACTAGCTGCCAACCCAGAAAAACAGAGTGCTGGGTAGATTGGAGTTTGGTTTAATGTAGTAGAGCTCTTGGGATGGAGCACACAAGAGCTCTGACAAGCCAAATCCATAAACCATGACAGCCAAAAGCACTCTTTAACACTTTTCTTCACATGTAATTTTTTCAGAGCAAAAACCAATTAAAAGAATGCAGACTAGGCAGTCAGATGGAAGTGGGTTTTCTTTTTCCTCTGTTACAAAAATCAATATTTAAAATAAGGCCAAAATCACAAATACTTGAAAATCAAACATTTTTAGAATTCTCAATTCTCTTTATACATTTAAGCCAGCCTTCCTCAATGTAGTCACCTCCAGATGTACTGGGACTAGAACTTCCAGAATTCACGGCCAACATTTTTATTCATGATCCTGGTAGGTGTGTTTAGATTGCTTGCTTTGCACACTTTCCTTCTCCTCTTATTAAAATAACCAGTTTTTAAATATCTTGACATCTGGGGATTTTTTAATGCAAATTTTCCCTACATACAAAACAGTGTAAATTGTTAAACCATTGCTTGCATTCTTAAGAAGTTTCACAATATTTTGTTAAGTTCTTGGTATTCTGCACTTAGGAAAAGTGAATCCAAAACACCTTTAATTTTTTTTTCTTAGAGCTGAGTAGAAGAGTCGTTCCTTGGTAGAAGAGCTTAGAAGCTACTTTAGCAGACAAGCAGGCCAGGGTCTGTCAGGAAGCCAATAAAGCAACAGCAGCCATTCCTAATTCATTTTCAGAGGATCTCTGGTAAGAAGGGGATCTGTCATTGAGGAAAGTACTCCTATCTTCAAATCTGTTAACAAGTACATTCCTGGAGGTTTGCCATTCATGCTGAGTTCTTGTGTATACTGGAAACCAACATAATCCACAGCTTTCTTTTGCATTCAAGCTTTCACTTATGCATGCTATCCCATTATAGCTAAACTTTAAATGCCAGATTTTCTTCTAGACTATGACTAAAACCATGGATTTTGCTGACATCAACAGAAGAAGAAAAACATGCTCCTCTCAAGGCTAAGAAACCTAGCCAGAGTTTCATGCTTGCTTCGAAATCAGGTAATTTGGGGATGGGGGGTCCAACTGCAACCAATGGAATATCAATTGCATTCTATTCTATTGCATTCTATGGCATTCTATTCTATTCTATCCACTGCATTCAGGTAAATTAGATATGACTCATACTCTGACTTTTCAGGCACTAGGGATTGAATACCACCTATTAAAAACAGTTTGCAAACACACCTGGCAATAGAAGAGAACTTGAAATGTCTGGGAAAATATGTGTTATTTTTTTTAAAAAAAAAATCTTATACTTTGGCTGTAATACAAGGTATTGTATTGAAGGATTATGGGCAGCAGGGGTAACATGGTCTTCTGGATGGCATTTGGTTGCCCTTTGCAGTTCACAGCACATTATAACATTGCAGCGCTCTCTCTCTCTCTCTTACAATCCAAATAAGGTTTATTTTCCATTTGTTTATTGCCCATTTCTGAGCTTCAAATATTACTACTGCTATCTCTCCATTCTATTTCCATTGTGCTTACACAGTGAACTTCTCAATAATCAGGGTTTGAGAAAACTTCCATTCACAGGAGCTACTTTTGGGGCATTTCTTGTAGAATTTTATACCATATCCACAAGAAGACCACTAGTGTAAGTAGTGTGTGTGATGTGTTCAAATGAACTGAAGGAAAGACATTTTGAACTGGTTTCATTCTAGCCTATTTTTGTAATGCTCTTCTAAAATGCTGTGCTTAATAAGTCTCTTGGAGGAATAAGAACATTATTTTAAATTAAGAAATACCTGTGGTTACAGTGATATACTAAATCATGGACTAGCCAGGAATGAAACGGCTTGGAATAGTAAAATGGATAACAGACCAAATAGTATTATAACCAATTAAATATAGACTAATATTTGATATTATATCTCTGCCCATTTGGGGCACTGTTTGTCTGGCTAGGTAGGCTGAATGAGACTGAGAGTGGAGGAAAAGGGAGATAGCTCAAAGTCCTGTGGATCAGATTAACTCAAAAGACCCATTTGCTAAACATGCACTTGTGATTCACAGCTACTATATTATATACTGCCCATCCATGGTGTAATGTTGCCAAGTCCTGCAATGATGCTTAAACAGGTGAATCTGGCCTGATCTAGCCAAGCAGACCAATAGAAAGCAGATCTTCAAGAGCTGAGGTACAGAGATCCCAGGGAAGCTTGCAATAGGTAAACTGGGGATTCTAACAAGTACTGAATATGTGCCATCAAGTCAGTGTCAACTCTTAGCAACCACATAGATTTTGTCCATGATGATCTGTCCCTAACCTGGTTCTTCAGGTCTTCCAATGGTGTACCCATCACCACTGGAACTGAGACTATCCACCTTGCTGCTGCTGCTGCTGCTGCTGGTCTCCACCTCCTCCTCCTCCTCTTTCATTCCACCTTTCCCAGCATCAGGGCCTTCTCCAAACAGCTAGGTCTTCACATAATGTGCCCAAAGTAGGATAATTTCAGCCTGGTGATTTGTGTCTCAAGTGAGAACTTTAGGTTGATTTGTTTGATGATCCATTGTTTGTTTTCTTGACTGTCCATGGTATTCTCAGGAGTTCTCCAGCATCAAATTTCAAAAGTGTCAATACTCATTTTATCCTGCTTCCTCAGAATCCAACTTTCGCTTCCACAGAGTGTCACAGGAAATACCATTGCCTTCACTATTCTGATCTTTGTTCTTGTAGAGACATCATAGCATCCACAAGTATAGCTAGCTAGCTAATATTTCTAGTCAAAGCAATGGCATATCAGAGCTCAGAATCTGGCACAGGCCAAGCAATCAGTGAGAAGGAGTTCCAATAGCATTAAACAACAGTATGGAAGTGTGAGTGTGCATTTAAATGTTTTTCTCCCGAAACTGCAAATGCTCATGGATATCCTTTATACTGAAAATAATTGTTTCAGATACTGCTTCCTTTATATGGGAAATAATCAGATGGAATATTAAAATTTCAGCCAAGATGTATAGGAAATCCAGCAATGATCTAGAAATATGGTGATTCTAACTGCATCTGTTTTACCAGAGCTGACAGTAATAAAAGGAATTAAGTGTAATAGTCACATGGTGACATAAATCCAGTGGAACGGAATAAGTATCAGAGTATGGGCAATTGATACATCCTTCCAAAGCAGGAATGGATGGTGTGACTAATACTACTAATATGAATGTTACTCCCCTACTAGGCGATTTTTAAAAACTCAGTCATCACATTAAATGCATGACTTTTAAACTGAAGTTAACTCATTAGACACAGCTCATATTTCAGTTTTCAAGTCACTTGAGCCTCATGTATTCTTTATTTCTGCTTAGCTTTCAATTGGCATTATTGGCAGTTCATGAATCATAAATATTCCAAATGTGAATACCAACTGGAGGGGGTATGATATTGTGGGGTTTTCAGTGGTTCAGGTTTCCTTGATTTTTCAGAGGTTCCAATTTCCTTAAGGCATTTTAAGGCATGTTAACTCTGATGTGCTGGAAGAACTAATTCCATTGGCCTTGGATACCATGAAACATCTGGATAATTATAAAAATACAGAAATAAAACAAATGTTTATGTATACTTTGCCACAGAGCAATATATACTAATGGATTCTTACATTTTTCAGTCATCCTTTTAGCCGAGATCCGTATGAAATTAGATCACCTGAAGGAGTGACCATACAATGACTCACATTAGGAATTTTAGCTAAAAATTGGCTCTGCTGAATTCTTTCAAGCCTGCAATTTGATCATTTTACTAGCCAAGAACTCCCTTCAATCTGTATTATGTGGAGCAGCTTTTTCCAACCCTGTACTCTCCAACTGTGTTGGGCTTGAATAGTTTTCCTATTTAAGGCATAATACTTTGATTTAGTTTCCTGCTTTCTATAGGCAGCTTCACCTGATCCTCTCCCACACTTTAAGAAAGAGCAAAAGGTTACAAGATCACATGGTATAGTCTTGTGTCTTACTGCTAATATGCATTTTGGGTACATTCCTCAACCAGCTGCATGTTTAGCAACTTGTGAGGGAGGATATATTGTAGGAGAGTGCCTATGGAGAGGCCACAAATAGGACAAGAGAGGAGCAGCTAGAAACTAGTGGCATGCCATGAGCCACTGTTGATAAGTAGCCGTTTTGGTAAGTAACCATTGATAGTCTGCTTTTCCACAATTTATGTAATCACATTTTAAAGCTATGTCAGCTTTCCAAGGTCCTGAGCAAAGAACTCTCTTCTAGTCTTATTACCTGTCATTTAAATGGAAGTATCTTCTAGGTCCCCCTATATGCACAGAGCTCCTCAATAGCATCTGACCTGGCTCAGAAATCTTTCTTTCCTCATGTTTTGTATGCCATTAAGGGCACAGAAGCCCTAGACAAAAGGAGGCATTCCTTACCATGCCCTCTACCAGATTCATAGGATGGCCTTGGGCTTATTAGTACTATTGATTCAATTCTGAATCTGAACAATGGAAACATATGGACCTGCCCTGCCTCATCGTTCTGCTGGGGAGATGAATGAGATTAAGGATTATAAATGAAAAAAGGCATAGGAAGTATTCATAATAATTTATTTATAGTCTGAAACATTGCTTAGCTCTGCACCTTATGAACTCCAGTCGTAAATTGGTTGAAGTCTGTGGGAGAATTAAATGTCTCTGCAAGAAGAATTAGGCCAAAAAGTAAGTCCTCTGACAATTTCTCCTGTGTGCCTAGTTTCTAAATTTAAAGTTAATCCTCTTTCAAAGAAAGTATTTCTTTAAAAAAAGAAAAAGCAGGACTGCATGAACCTTCTAATCTTGCAAAGGCACCATGGGCTGCATTTTTCAAAGTCCATAGAAAAACTGTACTAATGCCAATCCAAGATTTATATGTTCCTCTCACAAATGGCAGTAAACGCATTAAAGTAAGTCCACAAAGATCAGATAAGGAAGATAAGATCAGATAAGATATTTTCCATTAAGAAAATAGAAATCCAGTTGACATGATTCAAGCTACAGACAATTCCACCTGGATGACTGAGAACCTTCATAGACATCAGATAAGGAAGTGAGAAGGGAAGCACTAAGAGTGGAATGACATTCTTGTGGTTTCTGAACATGATAGATTGGAGCATAGTGTTGGTCTACTTCAGAGGAGGAAGAATGCTGGGAGGGAATGAGATTTTGATTGGTCCATTTCTTTCCTATCTCCACCTTCTCCTTCAAGTCAGGATGGAAGAGGAAAAGGTAGAGATATGGGTTCTCTGCTAATTAATTTACCACAGGAAAGTGCCTCCAGTGATTTTTGAAAGCTGTTTTTAATGTGGAGGGAAAGGTGCCAAGAACAAGACAAAACAAGGTGGTCATAGCTTAGCTGAACAGCATATGCTCTCTATTCATGTGGCCTCATTTGGCTATGGACACTTTGGCTCAAGAATCAATTTTATTCCAGAACAAGTGGCAGAGCCAGAGGTTGGAACAAATATAATGCTCAGCAGGGTACAGAGGATGACACTTCAAGGATGTAGATATATGTACGTCACCCAGAGTAACCTTGTGTGAGATGGGCAACCATATAAATTTGAGCAAGAAATAAATAAAACATATATGAGACATTCTTGATAGTAAGAGCTGCCAATCAGTGGAATAGGCTACTACATGAAGTGGCTCCTTCCTCTTCATTGGAGGCTTTCAACGAGAGGCTGGATAGTAATCTATCAGGGATGGTGCAATGAATCCTGCAGTGTGCAGGGGGTTAGTCTTGATGACCCCTTAGGTACCTTCCAACTCTCTGATTCTATGAGTATGAATTGTGCAATTTATATATCTTGATTAAATTAAAGAAAATTGCTCCCAGACCACTGCCAATGTCTGCAGTGCTTGATTTCCAAATCATTACCTAGCTGGCTGTCTTACATGGTTACCTGAACATTGGCTAATTTAAAGCATTGGTGGAAATATAGCATAAGCCAAAGAATTCCCACTTCTAGCACAAGCCATCATTTGAGCACCTTTAGTATCTTTTATTTTGACCATTTTATCTCTACTGGGTACAGGGATCTTGCTACCTCTACCAACATCCCTGACATTCCTCTTCATATCTTGAGATTAAATGGCAGATTCTTTTGTCTGGTCACAGCTTCAAAGCTACATTGTCCTCTGTATTCTTTACTCTGAATCCTACAGCAACCCTTGAGGAAAGGCACAAGTTGTCTTGTTTTTCTGCTTGGTACCAGCATGTTTGTGAATGTTACTCAGCAATAAGATTTTCTCAAGGTTCACTTGGTCTTCAAAATCATTCTTTTGACCCTTTTTTCATACTCTGAGCTCTGGTGTGCTCTTCTCATATTTCCAATGCCACGGTTCACCATGTTTTTTCTTGCACCATTTTTGGTTTGGCTATAGAGATCTACTACATACACAGACATAAAGCTATGCCTTTTGGCATAAAACCCAGGTCCATGCATAATGTGACAGAAGTTGCCTGCTTCTAATTCTGGTGCTGTGGAAGGGACTGAAATCTATGCTTGAACAAAAATTGCAGAGATCAAGCAGGATATTTAGAGTACCTCAGGAAGTGGCTATCAAACACTCTTCTACCAAGTACAGCCGTTGAGCAACCTTCAAGTCTGTTTAAACCAACTTGTTGGGAGCTTTACTCAAACCTCCCAACACTGTGCAAATACCTTTAGTGTCAGTACTGCACCTGGATATGTCATCCAAAGACTCTGTACAACAGTATTCTCCAGGTTGTCTAAATGTCTGGAGGCGTTTTTCCAACTCTTTGAAAATCATGACTAAAGGCTGAGAAATTATGGTGTAGATTCTACCTGTGGTGAGTTTTCGAACTCATCATGCTTGTTAGTAAATGAGTTCTTTTATGCTCCCTTTAGTACAAATCAATATTTTTGCCCCTTTTCTGTTTTGTTTTGTTTTTGCCTTGCCATTTTCATACAACTTTCTTCTACTGATTATCTGGCAAGTGCTAACTTTCCCAATCACTCCTTTTCTTTATTAAATTTATATATATATATATATGTGTGTGTGTGTGTGTGTGTGTGTGCGCGCGCGGGCATATATATATGTATGTATGTATCTAAGGGATTATTTATTTGTTTATTTCATTGGTTTTAGAAGCCACCTGACTCCCATATGTCTCTGGGAAGCTTACATTTTAAAAGTAGGAATGATAAAATGAAAAGAAAAAAGAAACACATACTGTATGTCTGGTAAAAGGGAAAACCAGCACACCACAGAAAAAAGCAACAGACACTTGACAAGACTCCTTAACCCCAAATCTGGGACCAAAGTTAGAGACTTTCAGAACTGCTGTAGGGTGGGAGCCATATGGGATGGTCCAGCCTACCATCTGTTTGGATAGTCTGCATGACACTGGGAGAGTGTCTCCCCACCCCGCCCCACCCAGCCCCAAGTAAAATTCCATCATCCATGCCATGGAGAAGATGGGAAGCCATTACTTTCTGTCTCATCCTGCATGGGGAAAACCCCTCCATGCAGCACAAGCATTGGCGGATCTCCCTGAATAGGACCCTTTGGCCAATGCAATAGGAAGCATCCATATCTGACTTGCTTGAGGAAGCTTCCACTATCAAAGAAGGTGCCAGGCATCTGCAATGGAATCATTCTCACAGGTACTACAAGATAAATGCTAAAAAAGTGATCCTAGTTGCCCAGCATTATCCCCTTTAAGGTAAGTTCATACCATGTGAGAATCAAGGTCGTATGGTAACCCAGGAAATGTTTAATTGTTAAATGTCTGCTTATTAGCCAATTTGTATAAAGCTTTTGTGTCCTAATACAAGGGCTGGGAGCTTAAGTCTATAGTCCAGTTAAGGAGATGAAGTTTGAACTCATATCTGCAAAGTTCAGGCCTGTTCTCTGGTTGTCACTGCAATGAAATGGAATCAATTCAAAATTTGTCTTAGCAGAGACAAAGGTGAATTAATAGGGTTGTCCAAAGAATAATAGGATTGGTTTCATAAAAAGCTAAGAAAAACAATACCTGCTGAAATGTCCTTTTTTATATTGTCAAAATAAAAAAGAACTGTGCTAATTTAGGCTCCCTGCCCTTATGTGCATACCAGAAAACAATAAATGGTAAGACCCAGTATCAGATGCTCTCTCCTTATGGTGTAGTTTTCTGTGAATAGCTTTGGAGGAAAAGGAACTTTTCTTGAATGCTGACCTTTCACCTTAGTTCGGAAATTATATCATGAGGGCAATCACAGTTTTCCTGTTCTGGTCATAAAATTACTGCCAGAGGACTGGAATGTGTGGAATGTATTCCAAAGTACAGCACCCTAGGGAGCGATCCTAAATGCAACTATTACTGCTGGTGGATAGCTGGGAGCAGAGAGTAGCATTACCTACATTCCAAGCATTCTGATGCCAGAACCTTAACTGATTGCCACATTAACTGACACAGGATCAGCCTAAGGCCAAGGGCCTTTTTAAAGGAAAATTTAACAGGAGGGAGAAAAGAGATTTTAAAAAGAGCTGTAAGTGCAAAATGGGATTTATTGACAATAAACTAAAACCCTACACCTTTTGAGCTACAATAAGCTCAGTCAGAAAATCTTTTACAGAAACTGTGCTTTTGAACATAAGCTTCTTTGAATTAAATATCCCTCCATGAAGAGCTTATCCTAGCTTTGAATGAGTTGGGTTCCTGCTTTGTGAATAAATTCCAGTTTGCACCAATTTTCTTTTGATCCGTACTGATTGGGTGTTACACACATACAGCGCTACAGATCAAAACAAAACATCCACACAATGAAACATTACCAAATTATTCCAGCTTGGTCATCGTAAGTCTTTTCAGGCCATCCCCTGACATCCAAACTGGTGATAAATAATTTGCTCATGTCTTTTCTTGCTTGTGCCTTTTGGGGGGGTAAGCAAAAGAGACTCCTGGAACAGCAAGATTCATTTTCCATTTTACTTTTAAATGGTGCGATGTCCACAACCCACTAAAAAAACTGACTGCTTGATTAATTTATAACACAGGAATGAGATTCATGTTTTGCATCAGAAAGTGAATAAGGGAGGAGAGCCAACTGTGTGACCCATTCCTCACTTCTTATTGCATTTGACCACTTTGGAAGTCTTTTATTTTTCCTGAAAAGGGAATCTGGCTAGAGAAGCAGCATAGCAAAGTGAACCTCACACGGATGTTATGACTAAAATGACAGCCATATGAAGCACACATCCCAAAACACAGTCTTTGTTCCAAATCAGATGAGACACATGCCATCTAACTTGGTGTTAAATAAATACTGTTAAACAAATAACTGTTGTGGGGTATAGGAAAGGAAGTAAGTCTATTCAAATGAGAACCACAGCACTGGGGAAGGGGGCCCTTAACCCTTGTTCCAAGTACTGTCCCAATTAGAATCAAGACCCACACAAGAAACCCCACGAGTGATTTTTTTCCCCTTTCACAATATTCTTGTTCATGCTGTGCTGCAGGATTATTTAAACCCCTTGCCCATCACTCCCCAAACAGTTCTGTATATTTTGCCCTTGCTCAGAATTCAGCACTGAACATTTTTCAGAGTATTAGCATCGGTTTAGCAAGACAGGATGCCAGTGAACTAAAATTAAGCATCTAAAGTTTCAGCTATACAGATTTAAGATCACAAAAAAAAAAAAAACCCGTCAAAAAACTGCAGCTGAAGTTTACACTTGACAGAGAAAGAGGAACTAAAAAAATGAAAGTGTCCATAAAAGGAAATTTGATAAATCATTTGATTGCCTGCACAAATTTGACCCTAGCTCTTTAATTCATATAGCTTCAACAAGTAACTGCAGAGGGCATGTGGCAGTGCCCCTAGTTCTACTGAATTAACTAAGGGCTGGTCCAAGAATTCACTGTACCTGCTTACACAAGAACAGACAGCATTAGCCATCTGGCCCCCTGACCTATCCATGCCCCAGTCTCACCCAAATGATTAAACGTTTGAAAACAAAAGCTGACAAACCACACTGCAGCTGCCGCTAGCTTTCTCAGCTAAGAGAAAATGCATTCCAAATGAACAGTGGGAATTATGGGAACCTAGTCTAGGGGTAACAGCAGGAACATGGTTAGAGTCCTAGGGATAACACATCTGGCAGTAGTTAGAAAGGATCCAAGGATATAGATTTAGGGTTTGGGTGGCTTGAGGGGCGGGCTGTCTGTTTTTTAAGCTTTTGACCAGGGAGTCTGAAATTGAGTCCATTCTGCACCATTTGTCTTGTATCCAGAGTTGCATAAAGCACTTTGTTGCCAAAATGTGTAGAAGCCCTCCATCTTCATCCATTTAATGACCAAACAATTTTATTTGTGTAATACAAAAATGTAATAATATATTATATGATTTTATAGATGTATAGATATCTTTGATGCTACATTTCCTCTCAACCCTATAGAAACAGCTGTATACAACAACTACGAAGTCAATTTTCACAAATCCTATATATCCACAAACACAATTTCAGTCTATTCTTGACACAACTGTGAGGTAAAACTTTGTTTTCCATATTAAAAGTTTTGTTTGGTGTAAATTGTAAAGTGTCAGTGTAATCTGGTTGCAATTTTGACTATGAAGAATAAATGGAAATATTTTCCAGAGGCAAGGCAAGACCCCTCCCCCAACCTGAGCATTTACCAAAGTAGTAGAACTGTCAGGATGCTTGAGAACTGCCTGCCTGCCTGCCTGCCTGCCTGCCTGCCTGCCTGCCTGCCTGCCTGCCTACCTCTCTCTCTCTCTCTCTCTCTCTCTCTCTCACACACACACACACACACACACACACACACACACTCTCTCTCTCCTCCAGATTTATGCGATTGCCTGAAAGACTCTTAGGCCAAGACTATGACTAACCAGACATAGCCTCTCTCTTTTCTATTCTGTAATTTTTTAATAGACTAAGCAGATTACTGAACCTCACTTCTCAGTAATAAAAAAATGGAAACTTTATCCTTTTAAAAGATATTCCAAATATTCCGAAAGTAGTATGTTGCAGTGTGAATACTTATCTAAAACATACTTAGCTTGCCATAAGTATACAGTACAATTGTCATAAATAATCTTGTAGGACAACACACTCTGCCTAGGACCAGTCCTGCCTTTTCAAAGCTTTTGAAACATTTCCCATTGTACAATATTTATGGTAACCAACTCAAAATGCCCATAACAAGTGAATGGGACCACAGGCATTTGGTAGAAGCCATGACACTAAAATGGTGCTGTGTCATAACATCAGTGTGCCAGTTACCTGAATTAATATTTGCATTATGTAAAATAATATAAGTACATAATTTGCATTGTTTGTGCAACATAAGATGCATGCAATGTCACTTCCTCCCCCTGCCCCCCCCCCCCGGCTTGGCCCTCCTAGAAATGTCATTGAATGGGATGACAGCTAATACTATACAACCAACGTGAGGTACAATAACTCCCTGCTGACATTACTGAAGAAAAATGAAAAATAGTGTGTGGGAACTCTCTGAAGAAGTACATTGACCATTCACAAAAAAGTTTTGTGGCTGGACCTTTGGATGCTAAGAAGACACCAGTGATTTGCTATACAAGATGAAGTATGTTCAGCATAGTTGGTCATAAACTATCTAGCATATTTGGAACATTTGGAACCTGAATCTACGGATTTACCTTTCACTAATGTATGTGGTAGTCGTATCAAATCCACTATTTTATATGTTGAATAACAGCTTCAGTTACTTCTTTTCCTCATGGCAAAGGGTCATTAGAAAGCAATAAAAAAAAAAAGATCCAAGATGGCGGCCGCAAGTCAGTGCGGCCACTGATCGTTCCGGGAAAGCCGAAAAACCCACCGAAACCCACCGAAACCCCCCTAAAATTCACCTTTGGGGTTTGGAGAGGTGATGGTGCTGGTGCTGAGTGGCTTTCTCCGAGGGGAGTGCAGGGGCGAGACCGTGTGTCCGGGTCGGAGCTCCGTGAATCCGCACAAGGAAAGGAGCCCGGTGAGTTACCGAAGACGCCATAGCCCTCTGAGGCCTGTTGCGGGCCGGAGTTTGGGGGTTCGAGTTGGGCCGGAGCTGGGCCGGAGCTGGGCCGGCTGGGCCGGAGCTAGGCCGGCGGAGCTGATAAAAGCCGGGAGCCCACCAAAGACCAGAACTGCAGGAGGCTGCCGGACGCGACTGGAGGCTAGAGACTGGAGGCTGTTGGTCGTCGGGCTGGGCTGGCAGAGCTTGCAGAGTTTGCAGAGCTGAAGTCTGACGGAGGCTGCTGAGGGGCTCTGTTTTCGATCGCTGGAGGCGGAGACCGTCGGGGTCCGGACTAGGCCAGTGGAGTTGGTGGGGCCTAGTGGAGCCGGCGTGGTACGGAGAGATCCCGGCTGTTGCAACGGAGTCCTCAGACGAGCCCCCCCCCCCCCGCAGACAAGCTGGACTTTTCTTGGGCCGGTTCTAGAGAGGGTTGGAAGCCTTGATGTTACAACTGGCTGGAGTTGGAGGCGAACCCTGCGGCCCTGGAAGGTGCAGATGGGGCGGAGGCTGGAGCCCAGGAGACCAGGACATACGAAAAATAACAACAACATGGACTAACCCCTATGAAGACCTAGACAGTGTCCCATTTAATATAAGGTGGCAGAGGGTGTATAGGGGTCCCTTAGTATGAATGTGGACCCCCCACTGGGTGAGAGACGAGGTGGGGGGAACCAAGACTGTATGGTTTGGTAAGAGTACCCCCCTGAGTGAGAGTGAGGTGGGGTAGGAGTGATTGCTGGTGAGTGTTGGTACCTCTCCCTGACCAGTGAGAGAAGTCGAGGGAGAGGTACAGAGCGTGACTGGGGGTGGTGCGGGATCCTTACAGTGCCGAGAGCGTGAGCTGGTGCACTGGGGGGTCTTGTCACTACCCGATTTGCTGTGAGATTGGATGATGGGTGAATGGGATAAGGGACCCTTGATTAAGCCCAAGAATTCCGGAGGCCTGGGAGTGGAGGCTACTAGGCCAGAGTCGGGAATCTCTGGGGGCTGGGGGACGGGCCATTTGATTCAGGTGGTGACGGGCAGGGGACGGTATGACGGGAACTGGAGGGCGAGCCATTACCGGGGAAGGCGCCCCCGGTGTTTGTTACCGGTGGCGCGTTCCGGCCCCCCGTGTTCATACCCAGGCCCTGGTAAGCAGATCCTCGTGGGCTCCGGTCTCCGACTGTTGCTGCTGAACGCCAGGTCGGTGAATAACAAGGCCCCCCTTATAAGTGATTTAATCACAGAGGATGGGGCTGACCTGGTGTGTATTACCGAGACCTGGCTGGGCCCAGAGGGGGGAGTAGCCCTCTCGGAAATGTGCCCAGCTGGGTTTCGGGTGTGGCATCAGCCGAGACACCGGGGTAGGGGAGGAGGGGTGGCAGTTGTCATCCGAGAGTCCCTTGTGGCCTTCAGGGGCGCTGCTCCACAAGTGGCCGGGTGTGAGACCCTGTTTTTCAAGTTGGGTTCACGAGAACAGTTGGGAGTGTTGCTGCTGTACCAGCCTCCCTGCTGCGTAGCAACCTCCCTGCCTGAGCTGCTCGAGGCTGTCTCGGGGTTGGCAGTGGAGTTCCCCAGACTCATGGTTCTGGGGGACTTCAACCTGCCGTCCCTGGGGCGGTCCTCGGAGGCGGCCCGGGAGTTCATGGCTACCATGGCAGCTATGGGCCTGTCTCAGATTATTCGTGACCCGACTCGTGACAGTGGTCTCACCCCGGACTTAGTTTTCTTGTCCGAGCAGTGGCAATGTGATCTGAGGGGAGAGTTACATCTTTCCCCATTGTCATGGTCAGACCACGCCCTGGTGACCCTGAGACTCTCTTCTGCTGCCCCACTCCGCAGGGAGGTGGGACCTACTCGATTGGTCCGCTCTCGGCGACTGATGGACCCAGTAAGGTTTCAGAAGGAGCTGGGGGTTATTCCCGAGGACTTGCTTCACGGTCCAGTGGAGGTCCTGGCCGCGGCCTGGAATAGGGAAGCGGCCAGGGCTCTGGATAAGATCGCGCCTGTGCGACCTCTCCGGCCCTGTTCGGCCCGCCACTCACCGTGGTTTACGGATGAGTTGAGGACCTTGAAGAGGGTTAAGAGACGTCTAGAGCGCCGCTGGAGAAAGACGAAGACTGAATCTGACCGAACACAATCTAGAGCCGCAGTTAAGGCCTACCTTGTGGCGGTAAGAGCGGCGAAACGTGAATATTTCTCCGCTCTTATTGCGTCCGCAGAATGCCGCCCGACGGCCCTGTTTAAGATTACAAGATCACTTTTGGGTCAGGAGCAAGGGGAGACCCATTTACAGGGCCGATCGGAAGATTTTTCTGAGCATCTGCAGGACAAAATCGCTCAGATTCATTCCAAGTTGGACTCCAAGCGTGAGACAAGATCTGGGGAGATGCCAGAGGCCCGTACTTGCCATGTTATCTGGGAGCAGTTTGATCCTGTTGGGCCTGATGAAGTAGACAGGATCCTCCGGACTGTAAATGCCACCACATGTCAACTTGACCCATGTCCCTCCTGGATGGTAAAATCAGCTAGTGAGGTGACATGTGGCTGGGTCCAGGCGATTATAAATTCGTCCTTGAGTGAGGGGGTGTTCCCGGCTGCCTTTAAGGAGGCGCTGGTGCACCCCCTCCTCAAGAAACCATCCCTGGACCCTACCATCCTGGGCAATTTTCGCCCAGTCTCCCACCTTCCCTTTTTGGGAAAGGTGGTTGAGAAGGTGGTGGCGTTGCAACTCCAGAGGATTCTGGAGGAAACGGATTATCTGGACCCCTTCCAGTCAGGTTTCAGGCCGGGACATGGGACAGAGACCGCATTGGTCGCGCTTATGGATGATCTCTGGCGAGAGCGGGATGGAGGGAGTGCGTCCATCCTTGCTCTCTTAGATCTCTCAGCGGCCTTCGATACCGTCGACCACGGTATACTTTTGGGACGGCTCGAGGAGTTGGGGGCGGGCAGCGTGGTTCTGCGCTGGTTCGCCTCCTTCCTCCAGGGCCGTTCCCAGTCGGTGTTGATAGGGGAGGATAGAGCTGACCCGAGACCCCTGACTTGTGGGGTGCCTCAGGGGTCGGTTCTCTCTCCTCTCCTATTCAACATCTACATCAAGCCGCTGGGCGAGATCATCCGTCACCACGGGATGAGGTATCACCAATATGCTGATGATACCCAGGTATACATCTCCATCCCGGGTGAAGTAAGTGATGCGGTCAATGCCTTATCCCAGTGCCTGGAGGCTGTGGGGGTCTGGATGGGGAACAACAGGCTTCAACTGAACCCTGGTAAGACGGAGTGGCTGTGGATTGACGGCCCCCCTGGATCCGGGAAGTTGTCATCTTTGGTTCTGGGTGGAGTTGCACTACCCCACTCGGATCCAGTGCGGAATCTGGGGGTCCTCCTGGACTCGCGACTCCTGCTCGAAGAGCAGGTGGCAGTCGTGGCCAGGAGGGCCTTTGCTCAGCTTCGAGTTGTGCACCAGTTACGCCCTTTCCTGGATCGGGAGGCCCTCCGAACAGTCACTCACGCCCTTGTCATCTCCCGTATAGACTATTGTAATGCGCTCTACATGGGGCTACCCTTGAAGAGTATCCGGAAGCTTCAGCTGGTGCAGAATGCGGCGGCGCGAGCAGTTATGGGGGCCAAGAGATCGGCCCATGTAACACCTCTGCTTCGCGAGCTGCATTGGGTGCCAGTTTGCTTCCGGGTCCAATTCAAGGTGTTGGTGATCACCTTTAAAGCCCTACATGGCATAGGACCAGGGTACCTGAGGGACCGTCTCGTCCCAATAACGTCAGCCCGCCCCACCCGTGCATGCAGAGAGGGCATGCTTCGGACCCCCTCAACAAGAGAATTCCATCTAGCGGGGTCCAGGAGGCGTGCCTTCTCTGCGATAGCGCCCGCCCTATGGAATATCTTGCCCCCGGAGGTGAGACTGGCCCCCTCCCTCCTGACCTTTCGGAAGGCCCTTAAGACCTGGCTCTGCCACCTGGCCTGGGACAACGGAGGCGGGAGTGCCTCTTGGGGTTGGCTAGCCCCGTAGCAACACTATGCTACGTTCCCTACGTCCCCCATCTTGTATTTTATTTATTTATACTGTATTTTTTAAAAATTATTGTATTGTTTTTAACTTTGATTGTTGTAACCCGCCCAGAGTCCCTTGTATGGGAGATGGGCGGGGAATAAATTGAATAAATAAATAAATAATAAATAAATAAATAAAGTTAATATTTGTTTTAAAAAATCATTGATCTTTTAATATAAATGTACACAGTTTCAGATCCTGGCATGCAGATATACTTGGCAACCGTAACAATGGCAGACAGCAGCTGATACTTTTAAAAATGCACAAGGCAGTATGTAACATAAAACAGATCTCTACTGTTTGAAAAATCTGGCTTGCTTGTTACTATATTTGCACAGCAGGTTGATGCCCTACAACTGCTGGAACTAAAAGATCCATAAGAATTGTTACAAACATATGCAAAAAAAAATAATAACCTGGTAATTAAGTTCTGAACTGAAGAAATTAGCTGATCCAACGTGAGACAGTATCACTGAAAGAAGTAACAATAAGCTTTGGCTACACTACCACTTTGAAAATGCCTGAACTGGTTGGACATGTACATATTTGCATTTTTAGCTTAAAAGTAATCCCGAAGATTTTGGTTTTAAAAAAATGAGACTTGAAAAATTTCACCATTGTTAATAATAGTGCCAACAAAACCACAGTTAAGGCTGATGGAAAGAATGAGATGGCAGAGGCTGGAAAGAAACATATTTGAACTTGCAGCTCATTCCAGTTCAGGATTATTAATTCTAACTCCACTAGCCCTCAGAATTGTTCATTTTGAGAAAAGAGCTTCCACAGTTGCATTTATGATACAAGGTTTAAGAAAAGTTGGTTCATAATTCATCCATCGGTTAAGGACAGCATCTGGCTTGATTCCACTGTAATATTTTATGCAAATACATCACTGCAAATGTTGAAAACTGGTCAGACGAGGAGATCTTGCAACACCTTTTTCACAAGAGTAATCTCTTCTCCCATCCTTGAGAGTTGATTATTAATACTGAGACAGTTGTTTAAGAACAGCTGAGCAACCCCAATGATTGAAATAAATTTACTGGAGGGAAATGGTAGACACATCAGCATTAAAGCACTTCCCTGAATCATTTGTTATCATTGGAAGATTTCACTATGGTTTCTAAAGACCCTTTTCACACTGAAATCAGGAATCAAGCTGCCTTTAACAAATTTATTTTGGAGGTGGGGATGGATGAACATTACTAGCCCATTTTAGATGTCTGTTTTATTGAAGATAGCTTTTCTTCCTTGTAGAAAATTCAAGATTACAGTAATATCTGTCCACTTCTTATTTATTTCAGAAATATGTTACAATTCAGCTTATTTCAGGCTATCTTTTTTTTTAAAAAAACTGGGTCTTTAATGGCAGCCTGAACTGCAGACATTGGCAGGCAGAAGTTCTGTCCATACTATCCTGTCTATTGAAATGTTCTCAGAGTGTGATTCTTATTTCAAGTCCTGAATCAAACTGAGAAAGTACTTCACTGGACTATTGTATCAGTTACTAGCAAGTTCTGAAGTAGTATGTGATTAGAGTTGTCAATCATTGTGAAGGAGTGGGGAGACAAGGCCAGGTATTGAGTGTGCCAGATTAGTGATGTATAAAGGTTAAACTTTTGGACTAATTCCCAGAATATGTTGAGTAGACATATTTACGAGGTCATGGTGAACATGCTTGACAATTGCACCCATATGTTCATTAAGAAGCTCAAAAACATCAGACCCTACATTGCTGCATGCAACATAACTGTATCTTTGCATGATTCATCTGTACCTCTGTTCCATATACTCTACTTAGCCAGAATAAATAGCTACCATTTTTCTAAATAAAGAAAAAAAATTAAAATGGAAGTGAAGTTGCTTCCAAAGAACAGCTTCTAACACACGGACTGACTACATTTTCAGGCCAAGACACCATTGTGTAGTATTACTCAGTGAACTATGCACCTCATATACAAAACACTGACTGAACATTTCTGTGTTTATGCCGAGATCTCTCATGACAATGCCAAAATTCCTAAGATCTTAAATTAAGATTACCACAATCCTTCAAAAGATTACAAGAGACTTTGTACTCTCACCCAAGACTGGGTGAAATTGCCAGTGTCTTGGAAAATTTGACAATCTTGCAAGATGTCAATATTTTTATTTTTAAATATATTTAATTTGCATTACAGTTTAATTTGAGGGTTGCGGGTGTCATTTTGAGAAGAATGTAAATTCCAGGGATCTTTTGGTGCCATTTTACTGATCTCTGATCAAGATATTCTAGCAGGAAAGTGATGTTTTCCACTGCAAAAGCAATAACACCTCCTATGTAAATAGACTATGTTGCATGGAGAAGGATGCTGAGGGAGGCTGGCAACCTGAGAGGCTTCAGTTGACCATCCCTCCCATCTGGCCAAGGGGTTCTGTGCCTCCATGGCTATTGCTGTTTAGCTGCTGGAAAAAACAGAGCCTCACCCAGCACCTAATTTTTTGTTTGTTTGAGGGAATATGGACATTGTGGAAAACCTTGTGAATGTTTCCAGTTTTGTTAAAAAAAATGGGTGGGGGGACAACTGTCCTAAGATGCAGCCAAACACTGCCAGTTCCTCCAGAAGTTGCTCTCACAGTGCCTGTCTTCTCATCTAAGCATACCACTTCACTACACGATCCCTCTGAATTAAAGTATCAAATGATCCATTTCTCAGCCCCAAAGTGCGGTTGCCTTTCAATTATTTATTGGTTGCATTTATATGCTGCCCGACTCCCAGCAACTCTGGGCAGTTTACAAATTGGTAAAAACATTTAAAAACAAGGAGACAACAAACACCAAAAGAAGAATAAAGATGGCAGAAATGACCAAACTGGATGGGAGCAAAGAAAAAAGGGGCTTCGGTCACATTCACCAAAGGACTGGTCAAAGAGCCAGGTCTTCAGGGCCCTTCAAAACACCAGTAGGGTGGGGGCTGTTTGAATCTCAGGGGGGACCTCATTCCAGAAGGCAAGCACTGCTACAGAGAAGGTGCACTTCTGGGGTCCTGAGGGACGACATTGTTTAATCAAAGGAACCCAGAGTGTGCCAATTGCCAGATCAGATCACCCAGGCAGATACTATGGGAGACAAGCAATCCCTCAAGTAACCAGGCCCTATGCAGGGCATTACAGGGAATGACCAGCATCTTGAATCACACAAAGAGGCAAACTGGCAGCCAATGCAGCTCGCAAAGCAGAGGTGTTTCATGGGCATACTGAGGCATGCCCATCACTGCCCACACTGCTGCATTCTGGACCTGTTGATGCTTCCAGGTGGTCTTCAAGTGTAGCCCCATGTAGACCATGTTGCAGTAGTCAAGCCATGAGATGACCAGGGCATAAGTGACTGTCTGAATGGCCTGCTGATCTAGGAAGGAGAGAATGAGAAAGAAGGCAGCTTATAGCCCACTTTGCATTTGAGCCATTTCTAAAGGTCACTGAGAATTTCGTCTGGTACTGGTTAAACCTGACGGGGGCCAGCCCGTGTTCCTTCGGGGAGGCCAAGTCCCTTTTGGTAGGAACCCCCAAGCTCCACGCTAGTTAAGGAAACTGCAGCCCTCAGCAAAAAAACACTGCCTTGTGGAGAGGGCAGTATCTCTGCTGGCTTCATTTTAGGGGTGTGGCAAAAGGAACCCCACAAGAGCACCAGTTTTCAAAGTGATATACTCTCCTCCCATCTCAGGGACAAAATCTCATTAAAATAAAAAGGAATTTCTGTACTAACCCTCGGCTAGTCACACAAACACTACCTTCATCCCTTGCAGGTTGTCTTGTCTTGGTGTAGATGATACTTGGATAGATGGAATTTAACTCAGCATTAAAAAGCTTTCTATGTCCCCATATTAATAATAATATGACCCACCAGAATTTATTAATTCTGCATTCTGTTTTTCTTGGTTTTGCCCGGATACCAAAATTTGTGAAATCAAAAATTGATCATCCTAACAATCATTTGCATGCTGCAATGCTCAACCTGCTAGTGATCCCTTAGTCATCACTAAGTAAAGGTAAAGGTTTCCCCGCACAGTCGTGTCCAACTCTAGGGGCCGGTGCTCATCTCCGTTTGTTAGCCGAAGAGCCAGCGTTGTCCGAAGACGCTTCCATGGTCATGTGGCCGGCATGACGCACAACGCTGTTACCTACCCACCAAAGTGGTACCTATTCATCTACTTGCATTTGCATGCTTTCAAATTGCTAGGTTGGCAAGAGCTGGGGCGAGTGCGGGAGCTCACTCCGTCATGCAGGGCTAGGGTCTCGAACCTCCGAACTTGCGACCTTCCGATCGACAAGCCTGGCATCTTAACCACTGAGCCATCGCGCCCCCTTTACTGCACATTCACTTCACATCACTGCAGTGACTAAAAATTATTTTTTCAGTACGGTCTCTATTTCCATATGATTAAATACTATATAATGAAAAAATGATAACTTCTCAAAGACAATGGTAAACATCTAAACTAAGTCAGCAGATGATAAAAAATACTGTTCTTACCAGATTCTTCCCTGGAATCACAGTTAGATTTCTTGTACCTAACTGTCACACCCAGTTTCATTCCCTTTTATCCACATGTTCAATTTATTCAAAAGCTAGAACTGCTCCAAAATTTAATACAAATACATTTATTACCAAACACAAAAAAATTCCAAACTTTTGTTTACCTTGTCTGAAATTCTATTTTAATCAAAGGTCCGCATTGTTAAAGCAATGGTATTCCCTGTAGTAACCTATGGCTATGAGAGCTGGACCATAAGGAAGGCTGAGTGAAGGAAGATAGATGCTTTTTTTTATATATAAATTTTATTAAGATTTTCAAATATACAAAGTTAAAAATTGAAAATGAAACAGAAATAGAAATACAAATCAAAAAGAAAAGAAAAGTGTAGTAAAGTAAAAGAAAGAAAGAAAAGACAGAACATAGAAATTAGATAACTTCCGATCTATCTATGATCATAAGAAAAGAAAAGATAATTTGTTCTTTAAAAAGGTAAAGGTTCCCCCCGCACATTTGTGCAGTCGTGTCTGACTCTAGGGGCCGGTGCTCATCTCCGTTTGTTAGCCAAAGAGCCAGCGTTGTCCGAAGACGCTTCCACGGTCATGTGGCTGGCATGATGCACGTGGAACGCTGTAACCTACCCACCGAAGTGGTACCTATTAATCTACTTGCATTTGCATGCTTTCGAATTGCTAGGTTGGCAAGAGCTGGGGCGAGTGCGGGAGCTCACTCCGCACGCAGGGCTAGGGATTCGAACCTCCAAACTTGCAATCTTCCGATCGACAAGCCTGGCATCTTACCCGCTGAGCCACCACGCCCCTCTAATTTGTTCTTACATGCTGGCTATTCATATAACATTCATATACATTTCTTGTCTAATATATACTATTTATATATAATCTAATCATCAAAACCCCATGCAAGCTTTACTCCTCCAGCTTTTTGCAAATAGTCCATCAAAGGCTTCCACTCTTTAAGAAAATAACGGTTTGGATTTTATTTTAATAAGCATGTCAATTTGTCATTTTCTGCCATATCTAATAATTTCAACATCCATTCCTGTCTATGAAGGTTCTCAGTCATCCAGGTGGAATTGTCTGTAGCTTGAATCATGTCAACTGGATTTCTATTTTCTCAGTGGAAACATTTCGCTCCTTATCCAAGGAGCTTCTTCAGTCTGAGCAAAGTTGGTAAGGGAATCCTAAATATGTTTCTAGGTAGCTGTGTGACCATACACCTGGGGCTAGGTCATGGTTATATTGAGATGTTATTTTAAGTCCTTTTATCATCTAAAGGAGGATCGTTAAGATCACCATGCTGCTGTTGAGCTTGTGAAATGGTCTTAATCTTCCTAGGCACTGAAGACAAAGCAGCGAGGAAGATGGGGGAGAGGTTGTGCCTGAGGCCCCAAGGAAGGATTTTCCAAGTTGGCATAAATGGATTCCTTGACCCCTCTCTCAAACCACCTATCTTCTCTGTCTAAAATGTGAACATTAATGTCCTCAAATGAGTGTCCTTTTTCCTTTAGATGAAGATAAACTGCTGACTCTGGTCCTGTGGTGTTACTTCTGTGTTGGGCCATCCTCCTGTACAAAAGTTGTTTGGTTTCTCCAATGTAGAGTTCAGAGCACTCCTCACTGCACTGGATTGCATAAACTCAGGCACAACCTCAGGCACAACCTCTCCCCCATCTTCCTCGCTGCTTTGTCTTCAGTGCCTAGGAAGATTAAGACCATTTCACAAGCTCAACAGCAGCATGGTGATCTTAACGATCCTCCTTTAGATGATAAAAGGACTTAAAATAACATCTCAATATAACCATGACCTAGCCCCAGGTGTAAGGTCACACAGCTACCTAGAAACATATTTAGGATTCCCTTACCAACTTTGCTCAGACTGAAGAAGCTCCTTGGATAAGGAGCGAAATGTTTCCACTGAGAAAATAGAAATCCAGTTGACATGATTCAAGCTACAGACAACATCCATTCCTGTATTGTTGGGGAAGATAGATGCTTTTGAACTGTGGTGTTGGAGGAAAATTCTGAGAGTGCCTTGGACTGTTAGAAGATCAAACCAGTCCATACTCCAGGAAATAAAGCCAGACTGCTCACTTGAGGGAATGATATTAAAGGCAAAATTGAAGTACTTTGGCCACATAATGAGAAGACAGGATACCCTGGAGAAGAAGCTGATGCTAGGGCAGGGGTCGGCAAACTTTTTATGCCGGGAGCCATTTTGACATGCTCGTGCACATTTTGAAATGCTAGAGAGCCAGGGGGCGGGGTTTGCGGGCGGGGGCCAATCACGTGGAAGGGGGCGGGGTTTGCGGGCGGGGGCCATTCGCATGGAAGGGGGCGAGGTTTGCGGGCGGGGGCCAATCACGTGGAAGGGGGCGGGGTTTGCGGTCGGGAGAGGGCGTCCACCCGGCCCAGCTGCCCGGGGTCCAGGGAAATCAGCTCCGGCGGGATCTGTGGCGAAGAGCGGCCGTGGGGGGGGGGGGGGCGGCGACGACAAACGACACGCTTCAGGCTTTCAGCGCTGGAAGGAGGCCGCCTTCCAGCGCTGAAAGCCTGAAGCGCGCCGCTTGTCGTCGCCGCCTGCCCCCCCCCCACGGCCACTCTTCGCCCGCCCGCGTGGAAGAAAGAAGACGATGGAGGGTGGGAAACGAGGCCTGCCCGCTTACCTGCCTGCTTGCCTCCCTCCGCGAGGCCCCCCGCTGCCTTCCCAGGGTCCAAGCCGGATCGGGGGCCTCGCGGAGAGAAGCAGGCAGGCAGGTAAGCGGGCAGCCCTGGCCTCCGTCGCCGGGCCCGCCCCCCTCGGCCGCTTCCGCCCACCCGCGTGGAAGAAAGAAGACGATGGAGGGTGGGAAACGAGGCCTGCCCGCTTACCTGCCTGCTTGCCTCCCTCCGCGAGGCCCCCCGCTGCCTTCCCAGGGTCCAAGCCGGATCGGGGGCCTCGCGGAGAGAAGCAGGCAGGCAGGTAAGCGGGCAGCCCTGGCCTCCGCCGCCGGGCCCGCCCCCCTCGGCTGCTTCCGCCCGCCCGCGTTGAGCGAAGATGATGATGGGGGCGGGAAACGAGGCCTGCCCGCTTATCTGCCTGCTTGCCTCTCTCCGCGCAGGGGCTGCTGCGGCTGGAGATGGCGCTGCCTCCCTGCCGCGCCGGGCCTCGCTCAGTGCGAGAGCCAGGGGGCGGGGTTTGCGGGCGGGGGCCTATCACGTGGAAGGGGCGGGGGTGAGTTCAGCTGTGGAAGAGCCACACTCAAGGGGCCAAAGAGCCGCATCTGGCTCGCGAGCCGCCATTTCCGACCCTTGTGCTAGGGAAAGTGGAAGGCAAAAGGAAGAGGGGCCGACCAAGGGCAAGATGGATGGATGGATGGTATTCTAGAGGTGACGGACTCAACCATGGGGGAGCTGGGGATGGTGACAGCCGACAGGAAGCTCTGGCGTGGGCTGGTCCATGAGGTCACGAGGAGTCGGAGACGACTGAACGAATAAACAAAACAAAAAAAAGAAAAGAAAGATCTGGTGCATATCAGCCAGTGGGCATTGTTCACTGAGGTTACTCTACTTAAGCTAGATAACTTGATAAGTGAAGCAGTGGAATGAAATTTGCAGTACCATGAAGAAAGATGTTAGATCTAAACAGTTAAGTTACTGTATCCAGTAATTCACTGTATCCAAATACATCACTGTACAGAATAGCAATTTTAACAAGTTTTCATATGATTGCTGATATGTCTGTCCAAGATTCTTGGTTTTTATAAAAGTCATTACAGTATATCTTTTCAACTTGGCCTTTAAATTACAGTTATTGGTTATTATTTATTTTGCTGTTTATTTGTTCTACATGATACACCATTGTGGTGGCATCTTATCAGAAAGGTTGTATTAAAATAGTAAAAATAATTATGTGTTAACTCAAAGCCACATTTTGGATGCAACATACAATACATTAGATTGGGTGACCAGGGATATTGTGTAGTAAGTTATGATGAGTAGACACATAATTGTAATGACCTTTGCACATGCATCTGCTTGTAATTGTGGGTTCAAGTCCTGCTTTGACACAAAGTGTCAGTGTCTATGCCCTGGGGCAAGCCATTTCTTCACCTAAAATCCTCATCTTAAAAAACCACTTTATACAGTTCTTAGGTGGACAAACCACTGAAGAGTATAAAACACTTTGCAGATGAAAATAAATTACAGAAATGATACTTATTCCTAATGAGACGCCCTCTAGATTGGTATAAACTGAAGACCATAGAAGTTAGGGGAATTTAGACAGATAAAGGTTTATTAGGTGTCATATATGACAGTTATTATGACCAATAGTATGTTTTTATCATTCCTTTTAGCCATTTAAAAAAATATTCACAAACATTTGAATCAAGAACAAATTCCTACCCTATACCCCATGTTTTCAGAATTCATAAATCTTCATTTTCGGATTTCCTAAAGCTTCCTTAATCAAGTAACAAAGTAAGGTAATAAATCTTTACAAAGTTTAAAACAGATCTATATCATGTCTCCCAACAGTACTGGAGGGCAGGGCATTCAAAATGTAATTACAGTACTTTTCAACATTGCCAGGGAGGGGGAGAGAAAGAGTGACATCAGCAGAGCAATCCAAACCCCTTCAAATGGTTGAGTGACCCATCAGATGTGTTGAGGGTGCAGTTCCTCTGGCAATAAGGCAGCGCACTCCAGAGATTACCCTGGTACCCGAGTTTGCCTCAAAAACCTCCAAAATTTAACCACATAGCCAGCAGTGTTCCTACTGGCTGTAAGTCTTGAAACGAGGACTCCAAGGATGTGTTTTGGGTACTGTTTTATTTCCCTTCAAATGCCCATGGACCAGCACCCTGAAGTAGGTCAAGCTAGACCTAGCATAGTTATTTTATTCTCCATTGGGATCAATCAATGGAATTTCTTTTTTTAAAGGCACTGGGGATGGGTGATATCCAGTACCTACCCAACGACAGTAAGTTGGCAATTTTAGGAAAGGGTGGTTACTTAATTGGGTATAAGAACTGCCAATCAAAGTATAGTAGCACAAGGTACGTCCTTCCAATTTATATTCTGAAGAAAGCACAGAACTGAGAAGAGAGGGATTGGGTGGTGTGGGTGGAAGGACGGCTCTGAAGGAAACTCTGATGCCTGGCTCTGGGGAAAACTCCATCCACCAGAATGCTGGGTTTATGAATATATACTGAGGGCCAGGGAAGGCAAGGATTGACAGATTATAGATACACTGTAATATTAAGTGAACCAGTTTGCAACTCATTTTAAGTTATTTAATAAAAGTTAATTTGATTCCCCGTTTCAACATCAAACAGTTTATGTTACCTGTGCTGTTCTATATCTTCTCCATGTTTCATCTAACATGGCCACTGAAAATATTGTATTCCCACAATAAAAATATTAGGATTACTCTGTAATGTTTTTACATGGCCCTTTCTTAATCCCAATGATGTCATCAAATAGTAAAATATTACCAGTTCAGTACATTCTGATATAATTTTTTCCTCTGTGTGATTGAATAATCTTCTCTGTAATTATTCCAAGAAAAAAAATATAACAACAGTCAGAAGACAACATTCTAGCAAGCAGGATCAAAAGAAGGGTCACACAGAGTTTAAATATTGGAAAATAAATGTTCAATGCTGCTGAATTGCTAGTTTGTATCTGATAATCAGTACAGGGGAATATTCAGGGCAGCATAATTAATTTCAAGCATGTATACACATACATGGCCATAACAGATGATACTGATTTACAGTATTTCCTAGAATGCAGCTATGTTTTGTAAAAAATGTATACAGTATCCAAAGAGCACATTGCAAATTGCTAATATGCAACCAAGGGGAGACCAAAGCTTTAGTAAATGCCATGCCTACTTCAATGCCAAAAAGTACAGGTTAAATTAGCTGTTTAATAATGCATGGCTTCAAAAAGATTTCTCTGAAGCAGGAAGGGTAAGTGGAATTGTCCACTTTCACAGCAATAGATCAGGCAGAACAGTTTGTAATGCTGGATGTTTGGACTTATCAAACTGCTTATGAATGCAGACAAGCAATTTCTTTCTTGTACCAACTTCAGCTTTCACAGCAACTATAATCTCTTTCAGTTTGACCAGCTATGTTTGCATACTACAATGCTTTTAGTAACCTTGCTACTTCACAGATTTCCTGCTTTAGTACATTTTTTCAGTCTACCATTAAGGAAAAACTATGTGGCATTGTTATAATTATAAAACATACAGAAAAGGAAAAGGAATTATATTAGGCTGAACAATTAGGCTTTTAACAAAGAGATCAAATGATACATTTATATATCTATATATCTATATGTCTATATATCTACATCTACATCTATAGCATTTCTATGGATGTCCAACTCAAGCAATGTGACTCTGGATGGCATACAAAAATAATCAAAAACAAATTGAAAAGAAAACAACACAGAGCATTAAAAATGAACTAAAACGATAAAATGGCAACCAGACGAAAAATATACTGTGACTCATCTGATTGGGAACTCTGCTCATCCCAAACCCAAGACCTGGGAAAAGAGCCAGGTCTTAAATACCTTTCTGAAGGTCTGCAAGGTCCAAACCAGCCATATATTATGGAAAAGATCATTCCAAAAGGCAGGGGCCACCACCAAGAAGGCATGCATCTGAGTGGTGACATTATGTCAGCTCAAGGTAGACCAGACTAAGAAACCAGTGCCATATACATCAGGACTACTTTTATTTACAGACAGACAGACAGACAGACAGACAGACAGACAGACAGAATCTTGCAAGTCTGAATGTGCTTCCCCCTCCCTCATTTTATTTTTGTATGAACTAGGGGGGCTTGTCTGAGATGTTTTCTCAAGTTATTTTCTTGGCCTTGGCTCAAGCCTTGATTGTTGCCTTGGTAGCAGCTCTTCCTCTACATATTGTTTTAGTGAGACCTGGAGTTTGCCCACTCTGCTGGAGCATGTGAGATGGGCAGATAGTCTTGAGAGTAGGCAGTCATACAAGCAAGCAAGGGTATAATGTGGGTGTAGTTAGGGACCCCCATAATCACTGTGCCGCTACATTCTGGACCAAGTGAAGTTTCTGGGTGGTCTTCAATTGTATTTCAAAGTTTGGGAAAAAGCAATAAGGCTTAGGATAAATAAATATATCCAAACATATTAATGATAACCCACTGAGATGTTCTATAAAACACTGAGTATAACAATGTCAGAGGAAGATTTCTTTCTGAAGTAAATTCAGCAAGGAGCACACTCAGGTTCATTTAGCACTGCTGGGTTATGCCTATCAAAAACAGAAATCCAATTCTGAAACACAAGTAAGTTAGAAACAGATGCTTTATAAAATAATGTTTTGCTAGTAGTAATGTTAGACGGCGATTCTTTTAAAATAATGGAAGGTAGCAATTTTTTAGTATTTACTAGTTTATACAAACAAAACAAGCTATTTGGCATAAGAAGAGAAAAGCTCTACTGGATCAGATCAAATGGCTTTGTAAGTCAGCATCCTATTCATTGCAACATTTAGGTACTAAAAAGAAGCTACAAGCAGGACAATGTTGTTTGCCAATAATGATATTTATGGGCATATCGGTGGTAGCAACAGCTACAACCTCTGTGGTAGAGGTGGGCTTCCCGTCCCCCCCCCGGGTGGTGCTTCGGGGGGGGGGGGCTAGAAGGCATGGTTGTGACACAATGACATCACCAGAGTGGGCAAGACTGAATGTATTAAATGGGAAAGAGTAGCTGTGTTTTTAGCCTCCTATGTAGGAGAGAAGAGTCACTAAAAATTCCCATTTTCCTTCGGATTCTTGGGACATTAAAGTAAAGGTAAAGGTAAAGGTTTCCCCTACACAGTCGTATTCGACTCTAGGGGCCAGTGCTCATCTCCATTTGTTAACCGAAGAGCCAGTGCTGTCCAAAGACGCTTCCGTGGTCATGTGGCCGCCATGACGTGCGCGGAACACTGTTACCTTCCCACCGAAGTGGTACCTATTTATTTACTTGCATTTGCATGCTTTCGAATTGCTAGGTTGGCAAGAGCTGGGGCGAGTGCGGGAGCTCACTCCATCATGCGGGACTAGGGTCTCGAACCTCCGACCTTCCGATCGACAAGCCTGGCATCTTACCCGCTGAGCCATCGTGCTTGGGACATTACACAAGAGAAATGCATGTAACTCTGTTATTTAAGAAAACTTTATTTAGCAAGAAAAAAGAAAGATGGTAGGAGAGAAGTGTACATGCATGCAGTTTGATAACACTGATCGAAAACTGTAGAATTAAATCCAGATGGTTGATACAGTTATAGGGGGCCAGGTGTGCATATGGCAGACAAAGCTGCTCCTATACTCTTGCAATTATTGCAAAGACCTAGCCTTCTGAATTACACTAGAGGACTGTGGTGTCCATGTTGGGAGACATTCATACATAGAACTAGTGAATGTGTATTTTAAGAGAGCCTCGTACAGTGTAATTTTCCTTTAAAAAGCTGTCAAATTTACTACATTTCATAAAATTCTATTCACCAGCATGACCATCAATTTTTCAGTATTCACACAATCAATATAAGAATTTATTTAACTTTGAAATCTATGGTCTTCCTTTTAAAATACTACAACTACCCCATGTTGAAGCACTTTCTGCTTGTGGGAGATGTTCCAAGTAAAGAAAATATGATCACATGCACGTCCTTACCTGGAGCCAAGTTTTATCCTTTCCTCCTTTGGTTTGCTTCTTTCAGCCTCTCAAAAGTTGAAAAGGAAACATTCACTGTAAAAAGCTTCTTCCAGAGCCTACATCCTAATTGCGCACAATAAAAGTATCAAGCAGTCCAAGAAATCCTGAAATAAGCATGCTTTGTCTGAACTTGTTCTATTAAGAGCCAAGCCAGTAAACTTCCAAAAAGAACTTGAATGAATGTGCAGTCTTGCGAAGCTTTTCTGCTTGGCAAAGAAAACCTCCTGACTCTAATGCAAGGACTGTTTCAGCTAAAGAGGCCATTTGGGAACTGTTTTGACAGCCACCATATTTAATTTGCAAATTTTATCCGATTGACTTAACGTTCCACAAAAGTCACATAGGTATGTATTTTAATAAAATATATCCATGTCTGCCTGACAAGGAAAGCTGTCCTGCCCTTCAGATGAACTGTCATAAAAGGAGAAATTTTGTTCTTGAACTCTAGCAACTATAATGTGCTTATTCCCTTTTTAAATGTATTAAAACCTTTGAAATGTAGCTTCAGAACAGTCTTCAACAGCCTCTCAGTGTTGGGATTTCAATTCCCAGAATTCTCAAATTCCACTGGCCAGAACGCTTGGTCGCTATGAAGCTATAGAATATTAAGTTTGTCATTCAGAATCCTTCTCCTGGGTTTGAAGGTAAGATGCACTGAAAACAGAAATAACGGGTGTATGTTTGTAGATTTTATCTTGCTGTTTTTCTGGCCTTTTGGTAGTAATTAATGATTTTATTTGATGTGAAACATCTATCTGTTCAGCACCAGGTGAAGGTTCTATGTTTAATTCTACAATTCTTCTGTTTGTAATTCTGCGTTGCTTGAATAATGCTATTCTGTTATATTTCTACTGCGTTTTGGTTTTTATATTGCACTTGCAAACTTTCCCCACCTCCTTTTTTGTAGCCTTTGGAGTTTTCTCTGATCATGACTGTTGAAAGCAGTCAACAGTTCCTTGCCATCTCAGATGGAAACTGTAGCGTCTCCTACCCAAAAGCTAGCCATGACCATATGTGGTTTGGCCCAACCCACTTGAAGCCCCCAACCTCCCATCATCCCAATCTTTTTGTAAGCGACTCTGGTAGGCCAAGGCCCTAAAAGTAATAGTATTTAAAACAAAGAAATAATCTTTCACCAATTAAAATCAATGGGATTTAAATGTGCTTAATTTTAACTGGGTCATGTCTAATAAGAATATTATTTTTATAAACCTACATGGCTTATAGTCCCTTTATTTTTTATAAGATTAATTGAATAAACATATGCTAAGAGATTTTAATATTACATACAGTACATACTAAATATAATGGGACAATGACTGAAAATTAAAAGTAATTTTGATTGGATTGGTTTTCATATCTGCAAATCATTAACACTAATGTTTAAAAAGTTACATGTGCTAAGAATGACTGAGATGTAAATTCAGTATGGAATGGAACTTCCATGTTTAAGGGTCATTCCTATTCTTTATTCAAGATAATTTGACAGCTAAATTAATTTAAGAGATGAAAGAACAACTTTGCAGTGCTGAAAGATTATGTCTGTACAATTTGACCTGTGCAAGAGGCCTAACGGCAACTTGGATCCACATCAGTATGCCTTAAAGCCACTTCTGTCCTTAGGGAGCAGTCTGTCTGAGCTCTGTTTGACAGGATTAAGAGATATTCTCAGTTTGTTAACTATTTGGGCCTCCAATTTACATGAGTGAGCTTGAATTCTGGTTTCTGCAACTCTGGAATAGGCTGCTTCAACAGTTTCCACTGCATGCCCTCAATTGCTGTGGCTGTTACTTTCTAATTCCAGTTATGATTCTGCTGCCCTCAGTGTTTTCTGCATTGATCTTATTTTTCAAATAAGTCTAAATAATATATTTTGCAAAGAATAAATCCATTGTACATCTTTCAAAGAAAACCATTGCAATTTATTCAGCTCCCTGTTACCTCTGAGGTGGAAATTATGCAAGGTAGATGTTATCCTTCAAAATGCCAGACTGATTTGCCACTCTAGTGTGCAACTTCCTGAGCCTAATCTTCTGTATTTGATATTCTCATCCAGAACAACAAGTTGCAAACAGACCAGTTTTGGAACTGCAGATTGGCTTCCTTCCTTCTGAGTCATGATCTTGGACAGATTACTCACACCCCAGTTTCCTAGTGCTCCAGATGTAGAGAATGTTAAGTGATACAGGCATAAGTAGATATTAATAATACTGCAGATATTGCGACTGCTAACTCAGCATACAGTTAAATGATCAAGTTTCCAATCAAACATTTAAACTGTGGCAAAGTCTTAAAGAGATGGGAGTACCAGACCACCTTACCTGTCTCCTGAGAAACCTGTATGTGGGTCAAGAAGCAACAGTTAGAACCGGACATGGAACAACCGACTGGTTCAAAATTGGGAAAGGAGTACGACAAGGCTGTATATTATCACCCTGCTTATTTAACTTATATGCAGAGTACATCATGAGAAATGCCGGGCTGGATGAATCACAAGCCGGAGTTAAGATTGCCAGGAGAAATATCAACAACCTCAGATATGCAGACGATACCACCCTAATGGCAGAAAGTGAAGAGGAACTAAAGAGCCTCTTGATGAGGGTGAAAGAGGAGAGTGCAAAAGCTGGCTTGAAACTCAACATTAAAAAAACCCAGATCATGGCATCTGGTCCCATCACTTCCTGGCAAATAGAAGGGGAAGAAATGGAAGCAGTGACAGATTTTATTTTCTTGGGCTCCAAGATCACCGCAGACGGTGACTGCAGTCATGAAATTAAAAGACGCTTGCTCCTTGGGAGGAAAGCTATGGCAAACCTAGACAGCATATTAAAAAGCAGAGACATCACGTTGCCGACAAAGGTCCGTATAGTTAAAGCTATGGTTTTTCCAGTAGTAATGTATGGCTGTGAGAGTTGGACCATAAGGAAGGCTGAGCACCGGAGAATTGATGCTTTCGAACTGTGGTGCTGGAGAAGACTCTTGAGAGTCCCTTGGACTGCAAGGAGGTCAAACCAGTCAATCCTAAAGGAAATCAACCCTAACTGCTCATTGGAAGGACAGATGCTGAGAGTCCCTTGGACTGCAAGGAGGTCAAACCAGTCAATCCTAAAGGAAATCAACCCTGACTGCTCATTGGAAGGACAGATGCTGAAGCTGAAGCTCAAATACTTTGGCCACCTAATGCAAAGAGAGGACTCCCTGGAAAAGACCCTAATGCTGGGAAAGACTGGAGGCAGAAGGAGAAGGGGACGGCAGAGGATGAGATGGTTAGATAGCATCACCGATGTAATGAACATGAATTTGAGTAAACTCCGAGAGACAGTGGAGGACAGGAAGGCCTGGCGTGCTATGGTCCATGAGGTCACGAAGAGTCGGACATGACTAAACGACTGAACAACAACCTTCCTTCCTTCCTCCCTCCCCGCTCCCCCCTCCCCCTTCCAAATTGATTTTTTAAAAGGGAAAAAACTTAAAATACAATCACTCGATTTCACATTTGGTGTGTTAACTTACAGTATATCAGTTTTACAAGTAACGAGCTTCAAAGGAGCAGACTTTTTTCCCCTAAAAAAACAAATACTTGTATTGATCCATTTTTTCAGAGGAGCAGACTTATTCACAACAGGATTATATACAGCAAAAGCCCAGATACAACTGGCTCAGGAGCTGAGGCTAGAAACCATGGCGTCCTTATATGAAGTTCTTTGTGTAACTCAATGTTCCTTTTCACTCCCTCTGACTAAGGTATTTCAGAACTACTAAAATTGACCTGCTTCTGCTGACTTTTTTAAAAAGTCTAATACTATAGTGAAAGGCTCACAGGAAGTAAAAACATCACCAAGATGGAGTCTCTAGAAGAGCTTGATTGGCTATCACACTAGTTGCAGCCTCATACCTGAGACAACTGGAGGGCACTGAAATAGCCCTCAATGTTCCATTGTAAATGATCATAAGCCACAAACCAATACCTCAGTGCCTGAATAGATTCTATATGTTGGCACTGCTTCAGAACCAGGGGAGCAGTCTTTTTTGTGATGTTGTTACACAGTCTATGCAATTAAGAATACAACAGCATCAAAAGTTTTGCCAGCCAAAAATAATTTTAGATTATTTTGTTTGGTTATGACACCTAGGCAACAATGCTTAAAAAAACCTAAAAGATATGGTAATGCTGTATAGTCAAGTTCAATTTTTTAAGACTATAGCTGCCTATCACAAAGAATGGTCTTCCACATGCCAACTTTGAGATAACACCAAAAGTATGGTGTTTTATTGGGCCAAGTTATTAGTTGCTAAAAGCGACTCTGCAGTTCTGTTGCTATCACTATCAATAATGTGTTTAAATATCTCATTTATATCTCATTCAATATTTCATATGTCTATGAAAAGCTGCTGCACATATTCTGGAGATTCACTGGATCAAAGTTCAATGAACTTAATCCCTATAAAAGAGTTGAATATTACACTTCTGGTATATTAAGTAGAGCTTTTAAATTAAGACAAGTAATAACATATCTTTTATTAATATCTGTCAGTCTTCAACTTTTGGGTTAGAGATACAAAATATGTAATGTTGTAATCTAAATGGATCATACTAGAAGTATTGCTCCCTTTTTTTCTTTTTGGTTATTTGGAGAGTCCCTTGCATGGGAGATGGGTGGGGAATAAATTGAACAAACAAACAAACAAACAAACAAATAAATAAATAAATAGTGGAGAGGTTGACAAGCTTCCATGGATAAAATGAACAAAGAATAATCTTCTGCCATGCCAGAACAATCATGTAGACCAGGGCTTTCCAAAGTTTTTCCCACGGTGACACACCAACCGGCGTTGGTGTGTCGCCGCGGGAAAACCCGGAAGTGTGGCAGCACGCAAAAACCCGGAAGCGCTGCTGCCGCTTTCGGGTTTTGCGCGCTGCAGTTGGTGTGTCGCCGTGGGAAAACCCAGAAGCGCTGATGATGATCAGCGCTTCCGGGTTATGTGGCGACACACCAGACTCTGTGTGGCGACACACTTTTGTGTCGCGACACACAGTTTGGAAAGCTCTGATGTAGACTGACCCAGAAGTCAACCATTCACAGACTGAAGTTTTCCAAAAAAAAATTTAGCATAGTGTTTTGGGAAAACTATGTTCCACTAAGAACCACGGAACTGAAACTGAGCAAGTAGAATGTTATAGTGGTGGCCAGAAGACACCTCAAGGAGACATAACCTCAGGAAAAGATCATGTGCCTCTCATGAATTGTGTAGTATAAATGCATCCCCTGGTAACTTGGGATATATTCTTCCTTTGATCCATTTAACAGACAGCTCAAAGATAAAAAGGCAGGCATGCCTCACCCAATGCAACTTCCTTTTTGTATGCACAGCATGCCACATGTTCCCTTGCCTCTCACATCTAGTGAGAGCATATTAAGCCCCAGAGTGCACTTTTTTTATGATACTGCTGTTACATGACAAAAGAACATTCTTCACCATAGCTTGCTGTTCAAAGGCTATTCAGCTTTGGAAAGTTTTCCTCAGAACTCACTGTCCAGTTCTTTGGAGCACCAGATTCTCCGGAAGGGCCAGCATGATAGTTCCAAAGTCTCCCCCACCTTGTCTGAGCATGCATCTCCATGAACAGACAACTCATATGCTAGGACAGCCTCAGAAGCAAAGTTTCACAGAATGCCCCTATGAATGGTTATATAGTCTTTTTTTCCTTCTTCTTCTTCTTAATCTATGGAATTATTCAAATCACTGTGGTAGCACTGTCAATGGAATCTGTTTTCAGAATCCACTACAGACTTGCATCCAAATGTTTGTCTTTCAAATTTTTATTGTATTGGTCACAGACCACAGTAAGTATACATCAGAACACCTGTACATCATAGAAATGCAGTGTGTTTGCTACAACTAGTAAGTTTTGAAAACCATGCCCAGTTGCCTAATAAACTGTCAGAATATGCTTTAGAAAAACAATACCAGCAGACCTTCCCAGTAGTTATTCAAGTGCTTATTTATTTATTCATTCATTCATACGTGTGTGAGATTTATCCCCCACTTCAATCTGAAGGGCCTCTAAGTGGTTCAACTGAGAAATATGCATTGGTTTCAACTGCTGGCTTTCCTTTTGCAATGTTACATGAATATACAATCTAATCACAGAAGAAACACTGATTGTGACTGACAAACATATCTCAGATATTAAAACTCTGGTTTAGGGCAGATTGGATGAATTGTGACAAACTTTAACAAGCAATTGGATATGATCAAGAAGACTGAGAACTAAAAAATGCTAATGCAGCAGAACAGAAAATAGAAAAACTACAGTTAATGTATACAATTTCTGACTTACAGGCCAAATATTAATGAATTGAAGAAACCTGTAAAGATAGGGGAAAGGATGACCCCATTTTCTGAAAAGAATGAGCATGATTTGAAAGGAAATCCTTTCCTACTCACCAACCACCTAGATTAAGACCACCAAACAATGCACAAGGGTTGTATTATTTCCCTTTAAAATTGAAAGATAGCAAAGTAAATAGTTCTCTTGGAAGCCTTCTTAATCTTTGGGGTACCTGCCCCCTAGACTTCCATATAGTATCCTTCCTGGTCTTTGCCAGTGGTATGATCGTGGGGTCCATTTTTTCTATTACATAATAAACTAATCTGATAGGGGTGTTTTGAAAGTAGTGTTCCCTATTTATTTCACAGATTATTTGGTTAAGTGGCCCACATGTCCTTTTCAAATGATGATTATTTATATATGTTGAAGAATCAGAGAGAAAGAATGTATTTACATTCTTAAAAGCATCAGTTAGGTCTGTCTGAATTATTTCACCCACATATAGGAAATCTTAACATCTGTTTTCAGCCATTTTCTCCCTATATCTACCATATCAAAAGTTGGGAGGGATAGTTCAGAGCAATAACCAGTATATTTTCACTTACAGGAACCTTGAAAAACCTCTTATCAACCTTAACACAATTTTTTGTAGGAAATGGCCATAACAGGAAAATCTGGGACACATTCCTCTTGTTCTACACACATGAAATGCAAATAAAGACCTAAATTGGTATCCAAAATGCAACTTAATATTGTTATCCAATCTGTATTAAACTTAAATAGTATACTTTGAGAACACCACCACTTTTCAGGGCAGAAAAGACTTGGATTGAAGGAAAACAAAGACACTCTAGCTTGACTTAGAATTGCCCCAGGGAGCTAGTCCACTAGGCCCACAATTATTCTGGCCCCTGGTCCACTTAGACTTTGACACTTCGTATTCAAGTTTTTGCTGCATTCCAGAATTGATTCTTGCAGGGCATTCATACGACTTGCTCATGTGAGTCTTCTAGCTTTCTAGGTACGTCTTCTTTTTAACTGGTTTGTGCATTATTTTATATATATATATATATATATATATATATATATATATATATATAATTTATATCACCGCCCATCTCCCCCCAGGAGGATTTTCTTCTCACACTTTACTTACTGACTTTAACACTAAGATGTCCCTCCATTTATTTAAGGGGAAGTTAATCTTTTGGAATTTCCATCTGCAACCCTCTACTATCCTCCCATATATCATCTTCTAGCTGAGAATATCCAGACCTACACAATGAGACTTTGGAGAAAACAAGTTGCAGAGGGAAGGAGATTCTTATTTTATGAATTCGGTCTCTGTTCCACTAATGAAAGGAAGTAATATCCAAAGCCTTGTGCCTTTCTCAAATGGATGGAAATGTAAAAAAATATACTAAGTTACACTATACTTCATTAGGCCCAGTATTAGCAGCTTTGATTAGTATAAGTTTATTTAGGCCTGCTAGGAAATACCACTGTGATTATAGATGCCATTTTTCAAAAGTAGTGGTTTCCACAGATAAGATTTGTGGCTGCCTTCACCAATCTGGCACCCTCCAGGGCTTCAAGTAGTAGCAGCTAGAAAGTAATTTGGTGGAGATACTTTAATTTGGATTGCTGCACTAAACAGAAGGTTGGACCTGATGCCAAAATGGCCTTTTCCAACTTTACGATTTCATGGTACTGCAACTCCCAGAATTCCTAGCCAGCGTGGCCTTCCCACCGGATGGGTGCCATTTTTGGAGATGACTGGCTTGTTCCATACTGTAGATATATATAAAGAATTAGTTGTGAGCTTCATTAGATCTAAATTACTGATCTGTAGAGGTAGTCCTCAGTTAATGATGGATATTGGGACTGGAACTACTATTACTAAACGACACGGTTGTAAAGTTCAATGTCACATGACTGCACCACTTAGCGACAGCAATTCTGGCACTTCTGGTTGCCATAATTAAGTGAATGCTGCACCATCATTAAGTGAGGATGTCACGTGGTCACCATTTGTGACCTCCCCATTGACTTTGCTTGTAGGAAGCCAGCAAAGAATGTCACAAACGGTGACCACGGGGCACTGTGACGGCCGGAACTTCATGGACTGGTCATAAGTACCACTCGTTCAGCGCTGTCACAAGTTCAAATGGCCGCTGAATGAGTGGTTGTTAACTGAGGACCACCTGTATTTGCAACTACAGTGGAAAACAACCAGTTGACTCCATCCTGGCCTATGCACAGGATCCCCTTAGGATAAGGGGGAAAGATAGCTGAAGTGAAACAGATGAAAGCTTTAGAGCAGATCTGTACCTCAAATATTCATTTTATGCCAGTTTTTTTATTTATTTATTTATTTACTTATTTACTTATTTATTTATTTATTTATTTTATATTACCGCCCATCTTCCCCCAAAGGGGGAACTCTGGGCGGTTTACAGTAAAACCGGAATTAAAATACAAAACAAATCACAATAAAAGTGAAATAAATACATGCTATCATTATAATTATAAAAAGGTATAAATAAAATAAAATGGAATCCACATGGCTACAGTTCTTCTTATGACTTCCTTCAAACAATCCCAAATAAAAATGCCAAATATTTTCAAAGAGTGCATTGTCATCTTTGAGAACTACAGTTTCCAGGATTCTTCAAGGTGAAGAATTAGCATTAAAACAATGTGAGTTGGGGGGAAAAAGAATTTGGAGCAAACAAAAGGTAGTGCAGAGACTTAAACAGATAATCTAGCTGAGGCATTATAAATTGCATAAAGATTAAGGCATATCAACAAAGACAAGGCTATACTGGCAAAACAACAATGACAAAAAAAGACACCAAGACTTGAGCAAGAAATTTAGCAACTCCAAAGAAAATAAAGCGGAAGATTTTTGGAGAAGTTGAAACAGAAGCAGCAGCATAGCACAATTTGTCAAGGGCCAAAGCGGTTGGAGTGGAAAGGAAGGAACTGCATATACCATCAAAGTTATGGAGGAAGGAGGAGGAGGAGAGGAAGGTGACTACAAGTTTAAATAAAATTTTAAAAAATAAATAAAATGCTCCCTGATCACCATGCTCACTTTGGGACAACAAGGCATCAACAAACAAAACCACAGGAAAGAAAAGTTAATAATGGCACAGTGAAATGGGAGATGACGACTTACCTTAGACAAGATTATTTTAACTTTAAAGATAAATAAAATTGTTAAGGACAGGGCTTTAACTATAACGAAGATGTGAGGAGGTAACGTCAAAAATTATGTTAAGGCTTTAGTTAATCATAGAAGCCAAGCAATTTAAGACTTTTTATTAGGTAGGGTCTTCCTAGCGTAATATAGAAGCTGAGCTCTGAAACAGGAACAAGTCATTAAAACAGATCTCCATCGAATTTTATTCCTTGGATTAAAATTTATTATTCTAGTTCTTCTGCTTGAGTAATTACTAATGGGATTATTTCCCTCCCAACGAAGACGTGCTGTAGCTCCTGTCAAGGACATCCCATGTCTCCTCTTACATTTCATTTACTGTAGGGACCTTTGGTTTGTTGTATTAGAAAATTCTGTGATTCTCAAGGTATATAGATGGCAGGAATTGTTATTGTATATGGATGGTATCTGACATATTTTTAACTGTCATAGACTTGTGGAAATTATGTAGCAATATGATAAATATTCTGGATATAAAAAAATTAGAATAGATCAAATATTTTGCCAGGAAGCAATAAGGTTTCTATGGAATTATATAAGAATGGCTTTTGTCTTTTGGTCATATTCTATTAAACCTCTGAGGATAACTGTTCCTAGGAAAATACTCTGTTTGGTTGATCTGAATATTTAAAATAACTTAGAACAGATTAATGGTGATACCTAAGGGTATATGGGGAAAAATAAATATCGTGAAAATGAATATTACCTTAAGAGTGATATATACTCCAAGAAGAATACCCATGTTAATTCTAATTCTAATAAGATATTTTAAACAAGTCAATGATTATATTTTTAAACAATGGTCAAACTCCAAGGTTCTCCCTTTCAAAGTTACACTTTCATATGAAAGTGGCCTTTTAATTTTCTGATTTTTTAATAATATTTTGGGCATATTTTGTTAACTTCTATATTGCATTAAATTGTAATGAAAATGACATTGATTATATACCATTATGGGTCCAATTGCTGGGGAATTCTGGGAGTTGAAGTCCACACATCTTAAAGTTGCCAAGTTTGAAAAACACTGTTTTACACCTTTCAAATCTCAGGACCAATCTTAGAGCCTGGTCCTAAATATAGTGGGAACTCTATTGTATTCCCAGCACTGGAAGATGTCAGATATATTTAAATGATAATGGATTAGAAATTAACATTTGATCCATGTTCTAATGAGAAACTGATCCTTTTGAATAATCCTTATTTAAAATCAGCCAAACTTACTATACTGAATAAGGTTCTTGGAAGGAAGTTAAGTTTTGAAGATCTCAGTGTGTTGCTTAAATTATGTAACAAAAATTGAATTTGTCTATTTATGAAGAACTTGACTGTCCCCAAAAAGATCAGAGGTTCCTGGAAAGCCCCTTCTGTACCAGATACCAAGGGTTGATTTTATGAAATAGGACAACTCTTACCATTTGAAATGGCACTTTATTGGGGTAAAGTAAGGATTGCAGACCATGCTTCTCTGTGGTCAAGATTCAATTTGTTCTTTAAAAAGTGAGCTATAGCAATTCTTATATAAATGTAATTATTGTTGTATTTTGCTTTTTTCTTTTTGTTAGTTTGTTTTATAGTTTTATCTTGTTTTGTTCTATTGTATTTGTATTCACATTTTTTTCATTTTGTAGTTATATTAAAGCAATACATTTTTAAAAACAAGACAAGAGCTGTGAAACAGGAAGTTCCCAATTAAAATTTTGTAGTGGCTGTGGATTTACTGGATGAAGTCAGATAAGCTAACTTCTCTCAGCCTCATTCTTCTTTCAAGGCTCTATGTCTCTTTCGTATATTTGGCACTCAACACAGAGCATGGCAGATGAGATACCAAATGTTCTACTGTGACATGAAAAAAGCATCCTTCTTTCAATTATATTGACACTACATGTTGTTCTTTTCAAAAATAGGCTTCATCTGAAGAGACTTTACAGCACTTAGCTTAAACCCGCAGTCCACACCCATGGTTCACAGAAACATCAAATTGCCTTGTACATTTGGTCAGCACTTTCCCCCCACCCCACCCCATCCTGGCTCATCACCAAAATCTATTTTGCCTTAGACATCAGAAGAGAATTAAGAATTGGGAAAAGTGGCATGGAATGAGAATGCCCTATGGTTTCAGTGTATTTATATAACCATGCTCTTTCATAAAAGCCTGGGAAAACTTGTACTGCAGCACACACATAGTGAGAGTCTGTATGTAGTTTAGCCAAGAGGACAGCAGGGAATCTGGCATTTGATGCAGAAAAAATCTGTGGAGAATCTTCATTTTCCCCTTGTTTTCAGAACTTGTCGCTCTTGAAAAAGGTAAACAAATAAAAATGGGCAAACAGTCCCATAAGCACCAAATATTTCAGGCAGAGCTTTGTTTTGCTGCATGGTACCATCCAAGGTCACAACACACATCCATCTTGTGTGTATATAGCAAATAGTTTTATTGGTGTGCATAATATTGGGTGTAAAGCATCCACCTGTCAACCATTCATTATACATGCTTTCAGCGCAGAACCATTATGGAAGGGATCCTGTTGAATGTTGAATGAGAACCTTCATAGACCTGTTGAATGTAGTACTTCAATTTGCAAATATATAATATGTAAAAGGACCCATTGTTTTTTCATTGCTGCTTCTCCTTCTGTCTTACCTCTTTCTCCTTGCATTTCACTGTATCAGGGATTTCCCCCCAAAGCAATTTATGTGACAACTCAGCAGTGCTGTCCAAGTACCACCTTGCAATGAATTAAGCCCATGCATATAAATTGTCTTAATTTGCTTGCTTATTCTTTTTTCTACACAGCTTGAGTGAAAGATTTAGATTTATTTTTTATATAACGTACATCTAAACAACCCCCGCCCAGCCTATGAAGGCCACCACCAAGGCTCTTACCTATTGGGTTTGCCTGGGGACAATGCAGCCTTCATTGCCCAAAAAGTTTATCTCTCTTTCCTATACCTGTAGGCTATATTTCCTACCTCTTGGCATGCACCTCAGCCTATGAATAACAATCAATAAATTAATCAAGCAAAAAAATAAGCTGAGTACCAAAACGGCAGAAACTTCTTTCTTGGAATAGAAACGAATTAAACAAAGTTGTATTTCAGCAGGAAACAGCAACTGGTTCAACTTGTCTGGGCTTGGAAGCTAAGCAGGATTAGGCCTACTTAGTACTTGGATGGGAGATCTCAGGGAATACAAGAGTTTAGACTATAAAGTTGAAAATACTTTCCAGAAGAAGGCAGTGGCAAACCATTTCCAAGAAAATCATATGGACATCTCCGTAAAGTCACCAGGAGTCATTTTTGACTTAAAATAAGTAGTACTGTAATATTTTTATTTCGTAGACGCTAAAAATTAAGCTCAGTAGAAGCAAACAATAACATTACAACATAGTATAAACAAATATTAAAACAATAATTTTACAAATGTTTCCTCATCCCAACAGTACTATTATTTAAACTGTTATTGGATACTGTAATAGTAGAATGCATGATTACTTTTAGGAAGGATATGTAGGGGAAAATGTTACAGGCCTATACCTGGCATCCTAGCATAGTTAACAAGGACTCAGAGACTCACTGAACCTCTCAAAGAGTTAGGAGTATCCTGCCCTCACTTCCCAATGCCAAAAGTTCATCTGCAAAATATAACATTTCCAGAGTACCCAGGAATGACATTTGTAGTGTTAGTTCCAGTCACTCCTGCAGCATTGCTGTTGCCACCACCACCACCACCATCAGTTATTTATTTTTTATTGATTTATCATTTGTGCCTGAGATGCATTATGTAAGATGAGGCTCAATGGAGGCCACTTAACTCACTGCCTGGGCAGAGTTAAAGTAAAAAAAAGGTAAAGGTTCCCCCCGCACATTTGTGCAGTCGTGTCTGACTCTAGGGGCCGGTGCTCATCTCCGTTTGTTAGCCGAAGAGCCAGCGTTGTCCGAAGACGCTTCCACGGTCATGTGGCTGCATGGCGCACGTGGAAGGCTGTTACCTACCCACCGAAGTGGTACCTATTCATCTACTTGCATTTGCATGCTTTCAAATTGCTAGGTTGGCAAGAGCTGGGGCAAGTGCGGGAGCTCACTCCGCACGCAGGGCTAGGGATTCGAACCTCCGAACTTGCGATCTTCCAATCGACAAGCCTGGCGTCTTACCCACTGAGCCACCACGCCCCTAGAGTTAAAGTAGGGGTAAGCAAAAGTGATAGGTGGTTCTAAGCAGGGCTGCAAAGTATGGACGCACAAAATGCTTCAAGTTGGAACTTATTCCAAAATGGCTCTTGCACATACTGTGCACACACTGCACTGGACCTTTGTAGCTTCTGCTTGGGTTGATCTAGTAATTTCATTTTGAACTTAGCCAGCACAAGGTCTTATTGCTATCAGCTCAGACTGGATGGGTGATAAGTGGGGTGGAATTCTGCAGTACAGCAGGAGTTAATTAGCATGGTCAGAACTGAAGAGGTTGTGGACTCTGCTCTGCTACTTCCTTTGCACAAACTGGAAAAGACAGCTTGAAACTGCCTACCTGGCAGATAAGTTACCAGTAATTCCTTTAATTTTTTGCTATGGGGAAATGTTGACTTCACGAGTGGGTTGCATGTGGGTTTTATGTTCTGCTTTCCTTTTGCAGCCTTTTAGGCTCCAAAAGAAAGCAAGTAAATACAAAAAGACAGATAAATACAAATAACTATGGGTGGGTGTCTTACATATTCTGCTTCACACACAACTCTTGTTAATGCTGCTGAAATTGTAAGATGTAAATGTAAAAACTATTACTTAGTACTGAGCTTTCCAAACTGTGTGCCGCAACACGTTAGTGTGTCGGCTGCAGTGTCTGGGTGTGTCGCGGCTGCTGCCGCCTCCAAACCTGCCCTGCCAGGATTCCACGCAGGTCCTAGTGCCTGCCTTGTGCCCTGCTGTAAGAGTGTGTCACGAAATGATGCATGTCTAAAAAGTGTATCACCAACATGAAAAGTTTGGAAAGCTCTGACTTAGTACTATGTTTAATGTCTTGGTTGGTATGCTAAGCTTTGCTATGTTTGTGTTTACATCCTGTGTGTGCTCTTTTTGTAAAACTGATGTTTAGTTTTGGATGCATTTAAAATTGCAAAGGCTTCTGGGTTGATTTTGATCAATTTATTGAATTTGGTGTGCATGTGTTTGCATTCCATGCATGTCCTTGTGCCTTGTTGATTTTGAGCTTCCGGGCACATCAGCTGGGTTGCAGAATTTAGTGCGTTAGTGTATGTCAATGTGTGTTTATGTACACGCACATATACACCTATTGCAATATTAATGCTACTCATTCGTGTAAAAGTAAAACTACAGACAGCAGGCAAGTCCAGCAAAGATTAGCATAGCAGTTGCTCTTTTACCAGGCTTCTACTGAGGAGCAGGCTGCCCAAAAAGAAGAGACAAACAAAACAAAACTCTACAATCTTGCTGCTTGAACTTGTTTACTAAATGAGACAGGGTGGAAACCCATACTGACTGCTTTCAGCCACCCAACCTGCAGAAAGGGGATGATTACTTATTTTTATGGTCTTAAGGTGAAGAAGAAAGGTTTATTCTCATTGTTTTCTATGGATAGGCAACCAAAAAAAAAACAGTCAGAAAAATAGCCTGTTACTTTGTTTCAAAAGTTGAACCATTGAAATATGGCCAAGTTGGGACATTTTGATGGAAAAAATCAAATAGGGCTAGATTTCCAAGATTAAAACAAAATATATTTCCGATTTCATCACATTCTTACTTCAAACCCCAAGCCAATCCTGATTATTTAGAACTGTCCTTCTGAGCATTTCACCAATGAAATAATGTTAGCTGATGCCCTATTTAGCAACAGCTGAAATGAACATTCTCTGAAATTAATACCCTTATGTAAATAGATGCTACTTTTGTATTTTACTAGGGGAATCCAATGATAATATTGGAGGAGCAATTTATTGCAGCCACAACATAGCCTGTTGTGTCAAATTAAATACTACAGCAGAGTTTTCCAAACTGTGTGTCTGGACACGTTAGTGTGTCGGCTGCAGTGTCTGGGTGTGTCGCGACTGCTGCTGCCTCCGAGCCCTGCCAGGATTCCGAGCAGGTCCTAGTGCCTGCCTTGTGCCCTGCTGTAAGAGTGTGTTGCGAAATGATGTCCTGCTGTAAGAGTGTGTCGTGAAATGATGTCCTGCTGTAAGAGTGTGTCACGAAATGATGCATGTCTAAAAAGTTTGTCACCAACGTGAAAAGTTTGGAAAGCTCTGTACTACAGTTTTCAAACTATCTTTGATGGCTTGGAACAACATAGGAGACTACTACAGCTTAGTCATCAAACCATGATTAAACAATGGCATAGCACCCTATGTAAATGCAGTCACACATTTATCACTTAATGGGGCTCTGTTCAGCAAGTTTCTCCCCCTTTTCCTCCCTGTTAAGCCATAGCTCAATGCCATCTATGCTTTGTGTCTTTCAATTAGAGACATCTCTCAACAAAATTTAGAAGGAATCAAATTCAAGGAGTTGTCACAGTTTGTCTGAAGCAAAAGATAAAACTGGAGTATCTAGGAGTTACAATAAACAGCATTTGCTCTGCTGCAGGGGAGGGAGAAATGTTCTGAAAAGTCTTTAAATATTCATTAAAAAAACAGAAACCAGAAGGATCCATGCAATATTTCTAATGAATGCTAATTTAGAAAATGTTATGGGTCTTTATATTAAAAAATAATATCATTTTATGGCTTGTTTCTGAGCAACGCAATATCTCCCCCAATTTTTAATTTTCCCTATAGTGCATTTTTAAATGATTATGGGAATTTGCGCCATTATAGGAGCATAAGTCATGTGTCCAGAGATGCACAGCAACCCTCCTACTCCTTTCATTTGCTATGACAATGAAGAATAACTGTCACCAGTGACTGAATTTTTGCAGTCTTCTAGCAAGGAACAGCTAAGGCTTAAGTCCCATTTGGGCTACATACTTATGTGGGTGGAGACACTTAATTGTATGGCTATATAAAGTTTCCACCCAAGAAATTAGAAAATCTTTGAAAATCTGATTCTGCATACTGTTTACCAGGAGGAAGCAAATCCTTGTGGAATGTCCTCCCATCATAAAGCTATCTATGCAAACAGCTGAAACATACCAATTGGGAAAGTACTCCTTTCCTCAGCCCTCTGCACCTAAATTGTTGCTCACGGACCTGTATGAAAAATGCCACTGATCTTCCATTTTCCACTTGGTTTCAGAGATAGAGCAAGGTTGGCTTTATCATCAGGCAATGCAAGGCAGTTATTTCAAACATCAGAGTTTAGCTATCATAAAAGGGGAACAATCAGTAGGTGACAGACCTCTAGGAATCAACCTATGTTTTACATGAAAGGGAGGAAGAAATATTCATTTGGCAACACTTCTAGTACAGGTAGTCCTCACTTAACAACCACAATTGGGACTGGCATTTCGGTTGCTAAGCAAAGCAGTCATTAAGCGAATCCGACCCAATTTTATGACCTTTTCTGCAGCAGGCGCTAAGCGAATCACTGCCGGCATTAAGCAAACCACATGGTTGTTAAGTGAATTACACAGTTCCCCATTGATTTTGCTTGCGAGAAGCTGGACAGGAAGGTCGAAAATGGCAATCACGTGACCACAGGATGCTGCAACGGCCATAAATGTGAACCGGTTGCCAAGTGCCCAAATCATGATCACGTGACCACGGGGACGCTGTGACGGTCATACGTGTGAGGGCCAGTCATAAGTCAGTTTTTTCCAACACCGTTGTAAGTCCGAACCATCACTAAACGAATGGTTAAGTGAGGACTACTTGCATAGACTGAGGGGCGTGGTGGCTCAGTGGGTAAGACGGCCAGGCTTGTCGATCGGAAGATCACAAGTTCGGAGGTTCGAATCCCTAGCCCTGCGTGCGGAGTGAGCTCCCGCACTCGCCCCAGCTCTTGCCAACCTAGCAATTCGAAAGCATGCAAATGCAAGTAGATTAATAGGTACCACTTCGGTGGGTAGGTAACAGCGTTCCGCGCGTGTCATGCGGCCACATGACCGTGGAAGTGTCTTCGGACAACGCTGGCTCTTTGGCTAACAAACGGAGATGAGCACCGGCCCCTAGAGTCGGACACGACTGCACAAATGTGCGGGGGGTACCTTTACCTTTTTTACTTGCATAGACTAAGCCATTATGAACTATCTTTCTTTCCATTATTCCCTCCACTGCTCTATCAAAACCATGCTCTCTTTGTTATTTCATCTTTCTTTTGTTAAAATGTCATATTTACTCCTTTTTCAGCTTTGATTTCTCCTCTCTTATTTATCCTTATACAAAATCAGAAAAGGGAAGTTAATAGATGTGAAAATGATCACTGTTAATACGGACAGAAGGAAGGTAGGTAGATTGTGGATGAGAAAGAAACAGGGAAAATGGAGGGTCATTTTTATAATATTAATTATATAACTAAATATTCTCTTAATAATTAAACAAATCTCAAAAACTTTCAATAAACAATATAACAAAAAAGAAAGAGTATTAAATTGTTGGTTATATAATATTATTGCACTTTTACTGTCAGAAGATTTTGAAAAAAAATAGAAAAATTAAACATATTGCCTGAATTGGAACAGTCTTCCATTTTTGGTTGGATTTGCAGATTGACTGAATGAAACAAGCAAACATATTTTTACTGACAAAGAAAGGACTTTTACTTTTAAAAAATGGCAAAACTGCAACCTGAAACACTGTGTGAACTGAGACACTTTTCCTTTTTTTTTTTGCTTCATTCATTCTCAAACCTACCCAAAGTAAGTTATTATTTTCAAATAATTTGAAGTAACATATTAGATGTTATAACTATTTAGAAAAAAGAAAATTGTAGTATACATGACACTAAGGTACTGCAGAAAGAAAACTTCTTCTTACAAGTGCATTCCATTCTCCAGAAGCATCACAACTTGGGTCCACTGCTTAATGCATTGGATTAATCTATTACATTGCATATGGTTTCTATTTTCAAATCTCTGATGCTTTTAGGAATTTGTTTCTTGACTTCATTCACTGATGTTTAGCTGCAGTATGCATTGATTGACAAGCAAAAGGCCAACCAGTTCAGTCACCTTCAGTCCATTCCCACAAATTTATTTCCTGAATCAACTAACTATTTAATCTAAAACATTCATCCTTTAAAAGGGGTTGTTGGTGTTTGGGAGGAAGACATCTTCTCTAAGCTTGCCCTATTCTACAGATTTACTTTCCCATAACATGGAGATCAAAGCAGAGAGAAAAAATACTAGTGCCTAAGGTGTTTCTATGGTGAGGGGGAGTATTGTTTCTTTTATCCTCTGACATAGCCTATTGAAGTATTCCATTTTATCAGATGACAACCAGTATTTTTTCTTAATGGAGCTATTTGGAATAGCTGGCATTTCCATAAATGGGTTGTATGACATTAATAATTTTCAATACTATGTGATTTTTCCCATATTTTATTTTACTCTTATTTTGTTAGCATTGCTCCTTCTCCAATTCAATTTTTGTATCTTTCTCTTATGCTCTACTGTGGCTGGTTAATTATTCTATATCAGTAGGTCTCAAACTTTTTTTTCCCGACCACTTGAAACCACTTGAGGTTTCGATCTCACATAAACACACACACACACACACGTATGAAAGCTGTTCTATAAAGAAAGGAGTCATATTTTAATAACCATAGTATTGCCTTTCTAAAGTAATGGATATGCATGTTTCTGTGATCAACACTCTGTGAGATTAAGGCTAATAAACTCCAAAAGGTTTAACTGCAGGCCATGCTTGACATTCATACTGCTCCTGTATTGGATTTGGACAGCCTAGCCCATATGCTGTATTCCAGGTAATGGGGTATCTGTAATCCTATATATCTCGAGAGAACAGATCAAGAGAAAGTTGGGTTTATTTGCCTGTTTATTAATCTGGTCAAAACTGCCTCAATCTTCATTGTCTGGACAAAAAACCAAGAGCAAAAATTCCCATTCTTTGCACAGCCTTTCATGGAGCACCTGAATGCCGCTTACAGAGCCCTAGTAGTTCAGAAATTATTGTTTTAGGATCTCTGCTCTGGACTTTTATTTGTCTACCATTATAAGCACATATTTCATCCCATATCTGCATCAGATGTATGATAAAACCATTCTTTTCATTTGGCAGCATATTGTAGATGACCAAACTGTTTCTGGGGAAAACAGCTCACTTTGTGCTTGGTCATACAATTTTGTTATCTAAATGAGCCCATCATTACATCATAGTACGATAGTAGCCTTCAGCCATATCTAGTCCAGCCTGGCACCATCCTAACACATTAGATGGGGGATCCCCAAATCTACCAGTCAAATTAAGGACCAGACTACATATTATATGTGCTAAGACAAATTCTGCAATCCTGTGCTGTAGTGTGTGTGTGTGTGTGTGTGTGTGTGTGTGTGTGTGTGTGTGTGTTTATTGCGTGGAAAAAGATTATCATACTGCCAGCCACTGCTCTTAGTGTGAAGACTGGATACATGATCACATTGCCCTATGCAATAAAGTAGTTCTAAATGTTATAGGAGTAGACACTGCAGAATGTTGATTTGGACATTTTCTCCAGTATATTCTGGCCCTGACATTAGGTTTCTCCCTATAATTCTGTGGTTGCTGAATTATATAGGGTCCTTAGCACAAGACTGGCTTAATATTATGGTAGAGATTATGTAATGTAGAATCATGCTGTAGGGTGCTTTTTAACAAGGAGGCAAGAACTATACAGCCCTTTGAATTTGAAGGAAAATGGTAATTCAGAGCATACAGGGGTGTGAAAATAGCACCTGTCTGCAGCCCCTTAAACCAAATGCCTTTGAATTTAAAGTGTTGCACAGCCTTATTAATGACCAGACTTAAAGTGAAAAGGACCCAACCACTTCTGAAATTTCAGATACAGGGAGGTTAGCTATACAGTATCCAGCAGTGAGACAAAAAATATTCAATTCAGCACCTGCCCTAAGGTACTCTGTTGTTAATTCATCTGCTTGAAAAGTTGAACAGAAAAAATTAAGGAGGAACTCGAGGTCAAATTATGGACTAAGTGGAACTATTTTTCAAAGATTAAGTAACTTTTTCTGAAGAGCTGGCGTGCCTAACATATATTCCGAAAGACTTGTGACAGTGTATGATGTAACAGTGATGGTAGGGGAAAATGTAAAAGGGGCCACAAATTAGATACAATGGCAAACTGAGGTAGGATGGGTAGGTTCCAGATTCTTAATTTTAACAGATGTTTTGCATCTCCTTATAATATTTGCAGAACAGAATTCAGAACAATTCCATTACACTTGATTACAGAGTTTGAAATGTTGATCCAGAGGGTCTGTTTGTACAATAAATTAAGTAACACAGTATTTGCATTTTCAGTAGGTATTCAACCTGAGAGAGATAATGTTCTGTATCCTAAGAAACTGTTTTTGGTTTGTACGTGTGTATTTGCTACAGATGGAGACAAAAGCTAACTGGGGATGAAGGAAGGGCATGTCATTTGGGAAATTGTTTGCTTTTTAGCTACATCACCTCCAGACATTTAATTCACTAATTAGGCAAAGACCTAATAAAACAATAGTTGTATACTTGCACAATACCTGAAGGATATCACAGTTAGTCAAGACTCCCTAGCTAGCAATCAAGAATACTACTAGGCCATAATCACAGTGGTGATCTCCAGAAGAAACCCCAAATTCAATCCAATCCCATAAATTATACATCTTTCAGCTGACAGACATTTGCTTGAGCTATATTATATTCTGCTTGTGATGTGTAATAAATTTGAGAATTTCAAACTGTTTTTTCAAGAATAAGAGGGGCAAAGAAGAAGGAAGATGATGTATGGAGCAGAAAAAGAACAAGGATGGAAACAGGAACCACAGAAATTCTGCTGCTTTACCTAAAAAAAGACCCACTCAACAGGATTTATTTTCTCACTTCCAAGGTACATAATTTGTACAAATCTTCTTGAAAACATGAAAACTGCTAATTTGGCATTTTCAAACAAAAAGTGAAAGTGTAGATATTAATGGTTAAATTTTGCAAATCAAAGCAGGTGGAATTAAAGATTTATTGGAGCATAACAATCAAGCAACTGAATCTCAGTCAAACATACTTGAAAGGAAGTCCCATTTTTTCAGCTGTATCTAGTCCAGCCTGGCACCATCCTGACACATTAAGTTAGAAGGGGCATCCCCAAATCTACCAGTCAAATAAAGGACCTGACTACATGTGGCATTAAGTCCTCTCAAGTACATGCTGTACTGAGAGTTTGCTTCTTTAAACTCAATGGGACTTACTTTTAAGTAAAAACACATGATATCATACTTACCAGGAATTGTCTTCCAATGAAATCAGCAGAAGTTACTTCCAAGCAAACATGTTTAGAACTTAGGTTACTAGCTGATCATTAATGACAAAGCAGCTTCATCAGGTCATTTTTACCTTTTTATAAATATGTCACATGGAAGCAAGACCTACTAACTCCAACAAATGTACTTCTGGTTGCTATATTAAAATATGAATGTCAATTATTTACTCAAAAGAGACATTGCAAAAAAGATAAAAAGAACTTAGGATGTAAGAGCAGGGTTCCATTTTATGTTGCAGATTTCAGCAAAGACTTAAAAGAAACAACTTCTGCTTTTCCTATGAGAGATGGTTTTCTAAGTATAACTACACCTACATAGAATGCTTAGTTAACACTCAGCTGCTACAAGGGTCAGCAACAATGACAGGAAAATAAAAGACGTTAGAAAATATATTTTATTTGCAGTTTTTCAGGACATATTGACACCAATTTCTCCCTTACCATCTATTTATAATGTATATTTGGAGGGATAAGGAAAGCAGACAAGACTATAAATATTATCTCTAACAGAACTTGAGCAATGTTAGATCACTTGAGCAAGATCTTAACAGCATTCTCAGCTGGTTGCAGGGCAGTAATGCTGCATGTGATATATTTCCTCAACAGTTAGTTTACTAACAATTTCCTGCGTTACTCAATCAGATGGTTTAACAACTTACCAGACACCAAAGCGAAGGAGGGAGAAGGGAGAAAGGAGTCAGTGGAAGCTGCAAAAATCTGGATAACCATTAGATGGCAGCAAAGAGATATAGAAAATTCTCTGGAGTTGTTTGCCATTAGTTTTATTTCAGGGTAGAGAATAGCCCTGGGGTATACAGCACATGAAATAAAACTCTTTTGTCTAAATGAGAACTGGAGTATTTATTCTATAATTTGGAAATATTCAGCAATAAACAGAGCCTTTAATAGAAAGCCTTACTTAACAGAAGTCTTATTCTCCTTCCAAAATTCTAGTTTCTATTTTCTTTTCTCATATCTAAACCAAAGCTGCTACTTTTAACAGCCCCTCCTCCATGCCTCAGGCATGTGATTGTTTCTCAGGTCTATAAAGTTGGCCAACTCCTGTCCAACAGTTAAGCAATTACTGGACTAATGTACTGTGGCAAAAGTATATATCTGTTTGCTTTGTAGCTTTTTTTAATTAAATGAATGCTCAACAACGGTTTGAGAAAATTGCTATAGTCACTTCAATGTATAAAAAATTAATAACAAATGCTCCCAATTTTATTTAATCTTATTTTATTCAGCAATTTAATATTTCCAACAGTGGCTTTTTAAATTTGTTGGAAATCTTGCCCATCCTTGGTAAAATATTCTCCTCTCCCAGACTAAAACTGGGTGGCATTCACACAGGTTCTGCTACTATTTTGTAATATCTGTGGTCAAGGCAATAAACTGAGTGACTGACTGATTCGGAGGCCTGTAGACAGAAGATACCCAATCAGCTATCTTCAAGGTAGCATTTAATTGGCTGAGCTACTATTGTTTCTAAAGACAGAGATATAGTTAGGCAGACACACACACACACACACACACACACACACACACACACACACACACACTTGGGCCTACCAGTGGTTATTCATTTTAAATGTGACAGTTTTTGACAAGGCAAATCTCTCAGTAGGTCCCTGCCTGAGAGAAGCTTGACAATTTAAGTAGTTAACTGCTATTATTTCCTCTACCATAAATGTGCCAGGCAACCAAAATTTTCTGAGATGAGCTTGGCCATTTGCTTCAACCACCCACATAATAAGAAACATATTACCATATTAAAAAATAAAGTAAAATTATAATCCTGAAGATCTACTTGACAAATGTAGGATTTTTCATTTATCTTAAACTGTTGAATCTAAACAAATGTTACTTGCATATACCTTTCTGGTTGAGCTTTATCAATTGAAAAAAGAATTTGTTCACTTCCAGAACCTGCTATAATACTAACATTTTCACATGGAACTACACTGTGTCCATGCAGATTACTAAGATTCACTAAAATAAACTCAGTTATCTTTGTTTCTAACAAGTAGCCAGCTTTTACTACATGTTAATACAGTTGGGTGGGGAAATGGTCATCACTATCTCAGTAAATGACTGAGAAAAAAAAAGAGAAGCAATGAACCAAATATCAAGAGGAGACAGACCAAAGATGGGAGTCTGAATACCTTCATCCATTTCTTTCCTCACAGGAAACCATTACAGAAAAGAAGAAAGCATCCCTTTAAGGTGGAGAAATCTGGCTCGCGGTGGCAGCTTGAGTGTCTGCTATGGCAACAGCTTCTTCTAAGTATCATGAAATGTGGGATTTAATTGCATTACATACACTGATGTTTCCTAATTGTCTTCTTCCAAAGGATCAGCCTAATTAGTGCATTTCAACTATCCTTCTAATGTTTGCAGACAAGATGGCCAGCCTAGCAGATACTAGTCGATGAGTAGAGAAAGGCAAAGAAATGGTTGCCCCAATTCTTAGCAGTTGCTTGAAAGCCATTTTGCAGGATACAAGAATAAAAAATTACCAGAGCCTACACCCACCATTTTCATTTATTTATCTTGATTTTTCATTAATCTAAATGGCAGAGAAGAGATCTTTTTTCCTGCCACAAAAGTAAAACTGTTGAGTCATAATATTACACTAATGACAACCTTACCCATTCTACCATGAGCAAGGATTTTCTTCTTTAATATTAGACATAATTTCATCCATGTGGGATTGCACATTTCATGCTGAGACTTAAACACTGGGTTTAAAGCCAATGCAATATTTGCCAATGCAATTATTATATAAGAGGGGTCTGTTGACAAATGGATTTCCTAAAATACTGTCCTACAGATCCTGAGTGATTACTCTCTCAATATGCCAGTCTTTGTTCCAATAATTCTGATATGAGCCTAAGGATGGAAGGACTTGCCTCATCTCTCTTCCACACCCTGCTCTCCTACGCATGCGCCACACGAAGACAAAGGAATAGGTAATTACAGAAGACTTTCATTCATTTCCCCTGCAGTACTGAAAAAGAGAAGCCAAACTGGAGGGTTTTCTCACCTATCTACACGATGTGGCAGACAGTCTGTGCAAGCCTGCACACTACTGATGACTCCTTTAAAAGCATCCTTTAACTAAACAGTGGTGGCTGGGTTTAACATTTCCAGGGTTACAATTTAAATGCACATCCTAAATGGGCAGACCGCAAGGGTGAAGAACGGGGAAGCAAAACTGCAGAATCTGGGATTTGCAAGATACACGGATTTGCTTGGGGGTGGAGGAAGGGTCTTTCCTATGAATATTCATGGAGCATCTGTGCAATAATTCTGATCTTAATAAAGATGGATCTCTGCATTTCAAAAAGCTCTTGTCTTGCAGCTTTTGTATTAACCAGGGTGGGGGATTAAAACTGTGGCAACGTCTTCATTTTTTCAAGTTGCATCCGTGAGTGCTAACAAAACCATAAGATCTTTTCTTTAGGGTCGTCAAAGCAAGAAAAAACCAAATCAACACATGCCAGAATGGTTAAAATTGGCAGACGTCCATTTACAAGGGAAGTATCTATTCTTCCCTCCTCCCCACCCCCCACCTCCCACCCCGCCCGTCAGTTCTTTAGTAAAAATAAAATCTATTACTTTTTAATGTTTGGCCACCGTGGACTCCCAAAATGTTTGGAATTTTCTACAAAGTGTTCCACAGGTAATACTGTGAAAACCCTCTTTGCAAACGCAAGCTATGCGTACCGTTCGCTATGTTCTCGCTATAAGCGTTCCCTGTCTTTTCCTTCCCTTCTCCCCCCCACCCATCTTCTGCATGGTCTTAGCAGGGATGAAGGTCCCCCCACCACCCCACGCGTTCTTCATATCAAGTCTTTCCCATCCAAGGAGAGTGAACGGCTTTTTAAAAAGCCTACTCAAAAGCCCTCCACCCACCCTGATCTTCCCATACATGTTCTCCATCATGCAATCATCCCGCGGATATTTCATGTATAGCAGAGATTTCATTTCTACACATCTTCCTTCTTGTATCGCAAAACCATCGCGATTATTCTCTTTCGTAGTAAAAGCCGCCGTCCAGGCATGTGGACTACATAAGGCGACTCCCAAGCACGATCAATTTCTTCTCCTGTCCTGTAGCTTTTTTTTTTAATGCAGATTCTTAATCCTCAGCACACACACGTACACACACATAAACATACATATGTGTATACATGTACCTGTACGAAATCGTTGGAGAGAAGCGTGCGAAACCGACCCAGTAGGGGAAAGAATCAAATCAATTGGCCAGCGCGTAAATCAACCTCTCAGCCCTCAGATGGCGACGAAGCGGCGGCAAGTCTTACCTTCTTCCTCCGCTCCTCTGTCCCCCTTTGTGTGGGAGCTCGCGCGGATGGGGTCACAAAGAGAGAGGCCCGGCTAGCCCTGTGCCCACTGAGTCGCCAGAGATCTCCCTCGCTCGGTTGCTGGGAGTGGAGTGGCTGGAGCTGGCTGATTGGAGCAACGCCGGCGCCGCCGCTACTGCCTCTGCATTTCTCTCTCCCGCCCGCTTCTCTCTGTGACAGTCTGTGTGGGCAGTTCAAAAGCCACACGTGCACGCGCGCGCACACAACTCTCTCTCTCTCCCTCCCCACCCCAGTTTAGCGAGGGCTTTTTCCCCCCTCCTCCTTTTTTTTTAAATTATTCTCCCTCCCCCACTCCACGCAAGCTCTCGCGCTTCAAGAGAGGCTCGCGCTCGCCCTTAGGGGGCGTCCTGAGCCCAGGTTTTATATATAGGCTTTGCCTGGCCAAGAGGAGTCGTGGTTTGGAAGGTGCGTAAACGTAGCTTGAGCCGGAGCTTCCAATTCCCCCGCGGAAAGGGATCTTAAGGGGGGCAAATAAAATAAAATTCAGGATTTCTCCCGGTGGATTTCTCTTCCTTTCGCAAGACCTCTTTCAATCCTCCAGAGGTAATTTGTATTATTTTTCCCCCTTCCCCCGTATTTGAGAGTCTCCTGATTGTGCGCGCGCGAGCGTTCTTGTCGAATTCCGGCACCTTCCTTGAAACTGGAATGGAAGTGAAAGAGCGCGCGCGAGGGAGAGACCAACACACGACCCTGTCCGTTTTCTCTGGAGAAGCGACAGCTCACAACCAGGACAACAACAACAAAAAAGCGGACCCCAAAAGGTCGGCGAAGTCTTCGTGCTGGAAGGGTGCTGTGCTGTGCTGGGATGGTCAGGCTTTCTGTTCACAAGCCGGCTGGGCTCTCTGCCTTTACATTCCATCGCTACGGGGGGATTTAAGGCACGCTCCGTCTCGGAGCATTTTTGAGACGCTGGAAGGACCAGAGAGCTGACATCGTAAAACCATGGGGTGCTCCAAAGACAACGGGAAAGGTGGCAACGAACAGGACGCTGAGTCTTTCTAAGGTCTGGTAGGGTTCGTTGGCATGCTCCAGGACTTGAAGAGCCTGTCCGACCAAACAATCCGCATGCACTCTTTTCACCTTATTTCACAATCCAATAAAGGCTTCAGTTATCTACAACCGTCTGGTTCCGTTGCTCCTTCCAGTAGAGAGGCAGAGATTCTATCCTTAATAGAGCGAGGGCTGCATGTGTTTAGCACGAGGCAACAGAAGAAGGACGCTTCTTCGGCGGAGTTTTATTTGTGGTTCTGTGGCGCCCTCTGTTAGTTAAACGGCTGAATAGCAGCTTGTCTTTTATATGAATTATAAACAGTCGAAATATTTCTTTCAAATGCACTCCTACACTGTTACGGAGCTGTATATATTTTAAGTTATCGAAATCATAATGAAACACATTATAAGATGGGAATAATATGCAAACATATTTTAATTAAAACTTGATACATTTGTATGCATTGGGTTTAAGGGAGCTGATTACAGATGATTGGATTACTGTATGTATGTATGTATGTATGTATGTATGTATGTATGTATGTATGTATTAATTATTCATTCGATTTATATCACTGCTCCATCTCCCCCTGGGGGACTCTGGGCGGTTGTATGTATGTCCAGTAAACCTGATAATATGAAGGACTTACGTTGCTGTAATGTACTGTAAAGTTAAAATGGGTTCAAATTTGGATTTTCATGTGCATTTTTTTTCCTGTGCTACATTAACATGTCCACAAATGTGCAAACAAATAGCAAGAGAGACTCGAGTGTGCTTTGTTTATTCAGTACATTTACTTAAAAGTCATGTTTAATGTGGCAATTTTCCTGCCATTTAGCGTGTTCAAAAAAGAGTCGGAAGGAAAAGTAATTGAGCTGAAACAAATAGTTCATTTTGAATTCATAAACATGCAATTTACTCAGAATGTATTCAAGTTTGTAACACAAGCAGGTAAAGGTTGAAGTGTTCTGCAAGTATTTACTTAAACTCCAGTAAATAGAAAAAGCTGGGAAAACAAGGTTAAAATACATGTGACAAATACCTTCCAAAGGTTAGTAGTACAGAATCCAATGCTTCAAGGACAGTGCATTGGTTCTTGTAGCAAGAAACCTTTTGGTGTCTTTTTTCCAGTGCTTTTAAAACGCATCTACATAAAAAGACAACTCTATGAAATACAGTAAAGTAAAAAAAAGTTTCTATGGTAGAGAAGACAAAATAAATTATAGCCAAGAGAGGTCAGGTCAGTTTTCCTAGAGGGAAAATATGCAGAGCATTCACATCTACAATTAGCATGATGTACAGCTAATAAGTACAGCTGTTCAGTCTAAGTAAATATCTAATTATTTCTTCTGTAATGATAAGCCACCTTATCATTAAATTAATGATAAATTAATAGAAATTAATTAATAGAAATGGTTTGTTAAATGGGAAGATTCTCCTTCATACCTAACCTTGAATTTAGATTAATCTCCATTTTTATTTTAGAATCTGCCATGCCACATAAATTCCTTAATATTCACATGTACTTAATTAAGTCTGTTCTGGTGGAAACAAACAGCCCAGAAGACAGGGTGATTGGACTATAGGTCTACTAATTGTTATGGAAACAAGAGGCAAAGCCTGCATCAGGGGGAAAATGAATATGCATTTGGTAGCTTGTGCATTTCCATTAAATTATCCCTGCTTAGGTTATTACAAGAGCCCTAATATGTTTGGGTGCAATGAAATAACTTCTATGAATTGATGGAACATTATATCCCATATTCAAATTATTGTAAATTGGTGCTTAATGGGATTTATTTCCTTCTACTTGTCACTGACATACTGGTATCTATCCTATAAAATTGCTCCAAAAAAGGCCTAAGCATGAATAGCTTATATAATTATTTTTTAAAAAAAGATACATTAGTGAGGAGATTTATCTGCAACATAGCTATTGGGTTTCCACTGAACAACTGCAATTTTTTCCTCTGAAAGTTAGCTGCAGGTAGTCCTCGACTTCCAACCATTCATTTAGCGACCGAAGTTACGACTGTGCTGAAAAAAGTGACTTACGGCCATTGCAGCATCCCCGTGGTCACGTGATCAAAATTTGGGCTCTTGGCAACCAGTGTATATTTACGACAGTTGCAGCGTCCCGGTCACGTGATCGTCATTTGCGACCTTCCCAGCCGGCTTCTGACAAGCAAAATCAATTGGGGAATCCGGATTTGTTTAACGACCACATGATTCACTTAATGATCACAGCAAAAAAGGTTGTAAAATTGGGCGAGGTCACATGGTGCCTCGTTTAACAACTGCATCGCTTAGTGACCAAAGTTCTGGTCCTAATTGTGGTCTTAAGTCAAGGACTACCTGTATGTTTATTAGTTCCCGTTTTCCAGGTTCTAAGGAGGCTGCACCAAGTGCCTGGAAGACTTCTGTCTAAAAATATCTACTAACATTTGAATATACTGTACATGCAATCTGTTTACATGTATGTGTGTATGTGAGGGAGACACAGGTTCCCTTAAGCATGGAAGCTGGCTAGATGACTTTGGGCCAGTCACTGTCTCCCAGCCCTAGACAGAGAAGTCAAAAAACATCTACCAATCCACAGTGGACCAGCATGGTATATTACAATCCATAACCTTCAATCCTTCTTCCTGCAGTGGATTGATTTGGGCTGATGATAAAACACACACATATATACGCCTACATACAAACACTAACATGATGTTCACCAGATAGTGAGAATGTATATGAATTTGGTCAGCAACAACTTAACAGAAGCCACATTTTTACTGCCTCTGCCTCAAAAACAATTGAAGTTTTATTTATGCAGTACAATTTAGCTTGTGCAAGACTATCGGCACCTGAGGGGAAAAATTTAATTCTTGACAGAGGTTGATTTTTCACAGTGGATAACGTAAGAGGATGAAGTTTAACCTTATTTACAAATGTTTCCACATGTATTGGACTGGACAAGACCATACCTTTCCCAGACTGACAAAACACTAGGGTACCTTCCCCATTGTCATATTCAGCAGAGGCACTGAAAAGAGGTACTTTCATGCATCAGAACTTGGCAACCCACTTGTGCAGGGATTGTGATGGTGTGTGGGAATGACTTTGGGAGACATTCTTCCTCCTGTCTCCCAAGGTCATTCCCACATACCATCACAGGGATGCAGGATTATGGCTGACAGGATAACATCCTACCCTGTATTGTGCACTTAGGCATATGTGAACAGGTCTTATGTTTCATAAAATTTGGAAGAAATGCTTTGGACCTCATGTGAATGCATCACCTCTCTAATATTTATTAAAGCAGTCCAATTTTTTTTTCAGACAAACGATTAACCGTAGTTGAGTCAGTAAGCACAACTATAGTTACCCTGCCTATTGCTTTTTTCCTTGTGGACCTTGCTTGTACTTGCTGCTTCATCTGACTCTTTCTCTCAGCCAGTCTCAAAGGCACATGAAGTGTTAATGTTCATAAATGGTGTGTGGGCGGGGTGTATATGGAAATACAATCTAGAGTTTTATATGTAAAGGCCAACCTACCATTAGGTAAGGGGCGTGGTGGCTCAGCGGGTAAGACGCCAGGCTTGTCGATCGGAAGATCGCAAGTTCAGAGGTTCGAATCCCTAGCCCCGCGTGATGGAGTGAGCTCCTGCACTCGCCCCAGCTCTTGCCAACCTAGCAATTTGAAAGCATGCAAATGCAAGTAGATTAATAGGTACCAATTCCGTGGGATGGTAACAGCGTTCCACGTGTGTCATGCCAGCCACATGACCACAGAAGTGTCTTCGGACAACGCTGGCTCTTAGGCTAAGAAACGGAGATGAGCACCGGCCCCTAGAGTCGGACATGACCGCACAAATGTGCAGGGAGAACCTTTACCTTTATCTTTAATAAAGCACTGAGTAGTTCGGCACCTTTATACCCGCCAGACCATTTCTCTGAGGTGAATCAACCATCCTATGCACTCATCCTGGGAGGCAATGCTGAAGGTCCCCATCTACTCTTCCCACACATTTTAAATAAGTTGTATAACTACTCCGTAAGCAAGCCACATCCATATTTTAACATTTCTGTAGCTCTTGCCAACCTAGCAATTCGAAAGCATGAAAATGCAAGTAGATGAATAAGTACCACTTTGGTGGGAAGGTAACAGCGTTCCGCGTGCCTCATGCTGGCCACATGACCGTGGAAGTGTCTTCGGACAATGCTGGCTCTTTAGCTAACAAACGGAGATGAGCACCGTCCCCTAGAGTCGGACACGACTGCACAACTGTATGGGGGGAACCTTTACCTTTACCATTAGGTAAAGTTAAGTGACAACATCTAAGATTACCATCTTCTCCAGAATGGGAGAGATATTTATGGCATTTCTATTGGAGGTGTCAAAAAAACTTAACTAGTTTTGGATATTAGATGCTTTAACCTCAGAATGAGCATCATTTATTGCTCTTAGTCAATGTCTTATACTGGCCCAAGATGGTTACTAGTTATATTTGTATCCTCACATTTTTTTTATACTGTAACCACAATAATCTGTTGTCTTACTTAATGTGATACAGTACCACTCTCTTCTTCACCAGCAACAATTCAGCAGGAGAAAGGCAAAAACTCATGGAAATTCACAAGGAGAGAAAAGCTAGTTATAGAAGACTTTCAGATACTTAAAGGGCTCTTATACATGGCTGGGGACACTTTTCTGAAAGTTCTTGTAACTTAATAAAGTAAAATAAAAAGTCATATAAGATGGAACATCCAAGCAGGGAATATGAAAGTGGATTTTGAGTTTCTATGAGCTTTACAAACTGAACAAACCCTCCAAGACAAATCTCATTAATGGTTCAAACAAGATCTTCTTGATCTATTACTAATACCTCTTCTGACAGTACAATAAAGATAACCTGTTCTTGCAGCTTTCAGGATACACTGAGGAAGTGTACTATCTGTGTGTTCAGACTACATTCAATCCAAAATACAGCCATCACACTGCTAAATGGTACCAACAGAAGAAATATATCTTGATGGATCTTAAAGAGCTTCACTGATTTTTGAGTCCATTTCCAAGCACAATTCAGAGTGCTAAAGCTACAAAACTACACAGGGTCTCGCTTCATGGCTGAAATCAGCAACAACTCCATGGAGAAATCATGGAAGATTAAAATATTAGTCAGCCAAAAGCCAGGCCAGAAGCCAAGGAAACAAGAAAAACAGTTAATCACATCACAGGAATAAGAACAAAAATGACAGTACACAGTCTGATATCACAAGGAGCGTACAAGAGCATCAGTTGAGAATACATAAAACTGAACAAGAAATTGCAGTTGATAGCAACACAGAAACCATACTTAGATGCCAACATAGGGGTCTTCTTAGAGGCTCATAGGTTGCTTTCTTACTCTTGATCTTAGCCAAAAGGCTGAGAAGCAATTGTCGCTAATCTTACCAGACAGTGGAGCAATCATTCTCCAAACCATCTTTTTTGCTAATCATAATCAGCCATCCATTCTTGGGGAACACTGTGTGGCTCAGTCTCATCTCTGTCTGACAGCTATGAAGCTGTTGGATCCTTCTGATCGTAATCTTGGAATAGCTTCACCTCCTCATCCAAGGATTTTTCTGAAACAAGCAAGACACATAGCTGGATAAAGTCTTTCTGGATATATGAAAGAATTGTGGAGTCCTTGGTGCTCTCTGAGCCTTGTTGTTTTCTTGCAGACATTTCATTGCCAGACTAGGCAACATCTTCAGTGCAAAAAGGGGATGGGACTTGCTCTCTGTTTATATACCATGGCTTGTCCTGCTTGTGTTGGTGGAAGTGTTGTTCTCCCCTTAGCAGTTCCTTGATTGGGCTGTTGTTTGCTGCTTGGTTGATTGACTGAATTAATAGTTCCTTCATTAAGGTATAATGTACTCTTTGATTGTTCCTCTGGTGCTAATCTTGGTGTTAATCTTTGCATATCTGGGTACTGATTGCTGGCCAGGAGATGTTCTGGTCTTTTGGCTTTTCTATTGTCTCTTATGAATGGTATGTAAATGTTGTTTACCTCTGTGTGTCTGTTGATGGCTGCTTTGTCTGAGTGCCAAGCTTGTACGAATTCTGTAGCATTTTTGGATTTGGCTTGGTTTAAGATGCTCACAGTTTCCCAGTTGAAAGTTGTTAAGAGATTGGGTTTCAACCAAGCACATCTCACACAAGCTTGAAGGAGGAGGCAGCCTCTGCTGTAACCTAATATTACTTGCTTTGTGTGGGAGGGGCTGAATCCCAGTTTCCTGTTTCCTGTTCCCTTCTCTTCTCTCTTTCTGCTTGAATCTCCTACCAAGGAGGATGGCAGCTATGGCTGCTGCCACATGTTTCTCATACTTCCATCCAGGTGGGCCACATTAGAAGCATGTGGTTCACGTCAGAACCAATTACTCGCATGCATGGACTATTTCTACTAAGGAACTGTGAGTTACAATAAAATTGTAAACTCTTTTTTTTATGTAACTTTACATTAACATGTGAAGTGTGTTTATTCTGTGTTTTGAACTGATTAAGCCTTGTGCAAGTTTATGGGAATGCTTCTACTCTGCTATATACTAATAAGAAGCTGCGTGGAGTTCTCGTACTACCATCCCAGAATTCCTACATTGGGTTAAGGGCACCAGAGGTTTTTGGAGAAGCTTAAAAAACTAAGAGTTTAAATTTTTTGAAAAGGGGTTTCTTTTGGTCTCACAGCCAAGAGACTGCTTGCACAATTCAAAAGGCTCAGTTCATTTTTTTCTCTTTCTCCTTAAACAGTGGAGCAGAGAAGTGGGGGGAGCTTCTCCCACTTCCAATGCTAAATGAAGAAAATTTCTCAGCCTGGCTTTATAGATTAAGACTAAGATTAACTGTCCAAGGCAGCATAGATTGTCTAGATCAAGGGTCGGAAATGGCGGCTCTTGAGCCAGATCTGGCTCTTTGGCCCCTTGAGCATGGCTCAACCGCAGCTGAACTCACCCCCGCCCCTTCCACGTGATTGGATCCCGCCCCCAAACTCTGATGGCCGGCGCCATCAGGGGAGGGAGGAGAAGGGTGGGCGGAGATGGGGCAGGCGTGGTGGGTGCCGGCGAGGGAGAGAAGAAGGAAGGCAGTAAGGAGCGGCATCCAGGCGCTGGGCGAGTTTGGCCGTGCGCCGCCAGCGCCTGATGTCAAGGCGGCTGCTCTTCCGCGCCTGGCGGGCGGGCGAGGCAGGGAGAGAAGGGGAGACGGAGGGGCTCCCTCTCCGGCCTCTATGCCCCTTTAGGCCCGTCTCTCCGAGCGCACTGAGCGAGGCCCGGCGCGGCAGGGAGGCGCTGCTGGCCCGGGACGTGGCGCTTCGGAGGCGGTGCAGGAGCGGCTGCAGGGGCTGCTGTGGCTGGAGATGGCGCTGCTCCGTGGCATCCAGGCAAGGGTGCGGGCCCGGGAAGCGAGCGGCAGGGCGGCGCAGGGCGAAGAGCCGCCTGCTCTCCCCTTGGCTGCCTCCGGTCCGAGCCTGGCTCGGCTCCCCCGGCCACCGCAGGGCTCGGGTTAGCGGGGGGAGAGGACGCCGAACGGCAGGGTGGGGGGATTGATGGGGCGGGAGGGTGCTCCTGGTGGGGGCCACTTGGGGAGCTCTCTGCAGGGGCCTCTTGGGGTGCCCTGTGTCTCTGTCCCACCTCATCCAGGGGAGCTTTTGGCAAGGTCCCATTCGCAGCCGCTTCCTCCTCCTCCAGCGGGCCAGCCCACAGAGCGCTCTCCAGGCCGACAGCATGACAGCTCGGCGCCTTCCGCACCAGGCTCAGCGCCTTCTCCAGCAGCAGGCGCAGCTCTTCCAGGGGCATCCCGTCTGGGCGCTCGGCCCAGGCTTCCTCATGCAAGGCCTTGCACAGGGCCAGCAGCCGCCTCGGCCGGGTCCGCCTGGTCCCTCCGCCCCCGTCGCCACCACCCCGGCCAGGCCCCCTGTGCCGCCCTGCCGCTCGCGTCCCGGGCCCGCGCCCTCGCCCACCGCCTGGATGCCGCTCCTTACTGCCTTCCTTCTTCTCTCCCTCACCGGCACCCACCACCCCTGCCCCACCTCCGCCCACCCTTCTCCTCCCTCCCCTGATGGCACCGGCCATCAGAGTTTGGGGGCGGGAGTTTGGCTGCGCGCCTTGGAGGCGCTCCTGGAGAAGTGGCCGCAGGAGGCCCTCTGGGTGCTGGAGCCTCTGCTGCGGGAGGAAGGACGCGCCCGGCCGAGGCGGCTGCTGGCCCTATGCGAGGCCTTGCATGAGGAAGCCTGGGCCGAGCGCCCAGACGGGATGCCCCTGGAAGAGCTGCGCCTGCTGCTGGAGAAGGCGCTGAGCCTGGTGCGGAAGGCGCCGAGCTGTCATGCTGTCGGCCTGGAGAGCGCTCTGTGGGCTGGCCCGCTGGAGGAGGAAGCGGCTGCGAATGAGACCTTGCCAAAAGCTCCCCTGGATGAGGTGGGACAGAGACACAGGGCACCCCAAGAGGCCCCTGCAGAGAGCTCCCCAAGTGGCCCCCACCAGGAGCACCCTCCCACCCCATCAATCCCCCCACCCCGCCGTTCAGCGTCCTCTCCCCCCGCTAACCCGAGCCCTGCGGCGGCCGGGGGAGCCGAGCCGAGCCGAGATTGGGGGAGGAGAAAAACGATGGGGGCCGAGAGTGCGTCCTACGGCCACGCGGTGCAGCCGGTTCCTGTACCCGCGCCAGCCTTCCCCAACCTGCGCTCGGCGGGGAGGGGCCCGAATACTCTCCAGCATCCCCGGCTGGTGCTGGGAAAAGACTATGGGAGCTGTAGTCCAGCCGGCTGAGAACCTGCGAGGCTGAATGCGGTACCCCCAAGAAAAGGACGAGCATGTGCTTTTTCGGACCGAGCACGCCTCCAAAGCCGCGCGCGCGCTACAACCGCCCTTGTTTCCGGGGATGGGGAAGCGGTTGCTCCGGACAAAGGGCTGCGTGCCAAGCCGTTCCTTCATCCCCAGAGCCCGGCCCACGCCCAGGACACACAGCTCCATCGAGGGACGGAGAGAGTCCAGCCTCGCCGCTTTCCGCCCTCCCATTTTGCAAGGGGGAAGCTAGTTTAAGATACTGTACTATGTTAATTAACATTTGGGATACAGCATTACACCCTACTTTTTTGCACTGCCTAAAAAACACGGGAAAGCAGCCCTTTGCACCTGTCGCAAACGAAAAATAGGAGGAGGAAGCGCTTGGAACGCCGCCTTGGGCTCCTGTTACAAAAGGTCGGATACAAACGCGATAAATACATTCGGGTGGGGTGGGGTGGGGTGGGGTGGGGAGCTGCAGCTACATTTTGCCACCCAAAATTGTTTTCAAGGCTCCCGCCCACAAACCCTGCCCCCAGTACGTGCAATTGGCTCCTGCCCGCAAACCCCACCCCCTTCCACGCGATTGGCTCCCGCCCACAAACCCCACCCCCTTCCACACGATTGGCTCCCGCCCGCAAACCCCGCCCCCTTCCATGTGATTGGCCCCTGCCCGCAAACCCTGCCCCCTTCCACGTGATTGGCCCCCACCCGCAAACCCTGCCCCCTGGCTCTCGAGCATTTCAAAATGTGCATGAGCATGTCAAAATGGCTCCCGGCATAAAAAGTTTGCCGACCCCTGGTCTAGATACTGACCCACCTCAGCCAGGAGATTCTGATGAAGCCAAGAAGTCATGGGATCAGAAAAATATCCTAGCCATGATTTTGATCTCTGGATCATTGCCTGACCACAGGCTGGCAGAAATAAAAGGTCTTGCCACTGCCAAAGATATGATTGATAATCTACAAGTTTTATATTCAGAAGATGACCAAAAAGTTGTTTATTTATTAAGAGAATTAATGGAATCCAGACTTCCAGAACATGGGAATATTAGTGAACATTTCTTAAAAATGCAGTCAATATTTGATAGACTAAATTCAATGCAGAATGTTATGAGTGAAAGAACAAAAATGTCTTTCTTACTAAGTTCCCTGCCTGATAAATTTTTCCATTTTGTAGCTAGTCAAAATTTAAATGGGACTAATCTTTCTCAGTTGTTTGGGAAGATTCGAGCAGAGGCCCAAAGGCAGGAAAATTTACATTTGAAAAGTAGCCCACCAAAAGACAATGGCTATCTTGCAGCAAGGGGGAGGTGTGATCAGAAACCATTACCTGATCATCTCCAAGGCCTGGCAGCAAGGGGGAGAGGTGAGCAGCCTACTCAACATAACAAAAGACACATAGCCTGTCACAATTGCAAGAGGCCTGGGCACATTGCAAGAGTTTGTAAAGGCAAGGAGAAAAAGGATTTTTCTAGAGAACAGCATTCCAAGAAAAATTTAAGTCTGCATACAGTTTTTAGGGCAGAAAGTGCTCTTGAGGCTAATTTTAATGAAAGCAAAGAACGATGGGTCCTGGATTCAGGAGCAATCAGGCATCTTTGCAGGAACAGAGAATATTTCAGTGAGCTAATTGAAGAAGGAAATATTTCTCTTGCTGATGGAAATTCCATCTCAATTCAGGGAAAGGGCAAAATACCCATAAGATGTTTTAATAGAGGTAGATACAAAGACCTCACGATAACAGAAGCATATTATGTGCCTGTTATCTGCTAACTTAATGAGTGTTCCAGCACTGACCAGCAAAGGATACAATGTAATATTTAAAGCAAATGGCAGATGTGAAGTAACACATGGAAGAGAATTTTTTGTTACAGGTTTTAAAAAGGATGGAGATTACCAGGTGAAGTGCAAACAATCACCACCAGATGTCAGCCTTGCCTGCCAGCAGCAGCAGCAAAGAGAGGACAACAGTGCCACCATGTGGCACAGGCGTTTTGCACACGGACTTTGATGCAATTTACAAGATGAAGAGCAAAAATATGGTAAGGGACTTTGAACTAAGCAATTGGGAAAGGTGCCAACCAAGGTGTGTAGTGTGCATCAAAGGCAAAGCCACCAGACCAGCCATACCCAAGCAACAGGAAAGACGGGCAACCAAGCCACTTGAGCTTATCCACACTAATTTGTGTGGACCTCTTAAAGCATCAGCTGGTGGAAGTAAATACATAATGTGTTTTGTAGATGATTTTTCCAGGTACTGTGTATCCTACCTATTGAAGGAAAAATCCCAGGCACCAGACATGTTGAAGGCGTATGTAGCCATGGTGAGGAACAAGTTCAACAGGACCCCTCAGGACCCCCAGAGCGATTGGGGAGGCAAGTTCCTATCTAACACCATGCAAACATACCTGACACAATTAGGGATAGAACACATGCTGACCACTCCTTATACACCAGAGAGTAATGGAATTGCGGAGAGAAAGAATAGATCATTGATGGATATGGTAAGGTGTATGCTCTTAGAGGCAAATAAACATTTTTTTCTTAATATGTCTTCTAAAATATATCTCATTTCTTAGAACTGAATGTTACAACAAAGGAGACATTAAAGCAGCACAACCCATGTCTAAATGCAGGTACATGCTATCTTTTGAAATCTTTTTGTTTGGAAAAAAATAAAAAATTAGCCATTGAACTATATTTCAGTCTGAAACTTAAACATATTACAACTGTACAATACTGTAATGTTCAGAGACGGAATTAAAATGTAGCTTTAATCATTTAACATTAGCTTATGGAGCAAAGTTCAGAAATTAACTGCTTTAGCTGAATGATCCAGTTGTACAACTCCTTTAATTGTACAATTTGACCTGCCACAGACAGCCTCGAAAGGGTACAATCTGTTTACAATAAAACAAGAGGACTAGCCACATGAGGTTTTCTAATGAAATGTGGGAATCGGGATATATGAAGACATATTACAAAGCAGGGAAGCAATAATAAAGAAGCAGAAAGGAAAATGAAAGACTTACAGTTCATGAGTAATAATCCATAGCAAGAGATGTTGCTGTAATAAAGATAATGAGATATATACTGCCGAACCTTGGTTAATTAACAAGACCCTCTCTTCCTGCCAATCATTCAAACATTTAATGTGAAATTAATGTTATGCTGTGCTGTGCTGTGCTGAAATCAATATACTATGTCTATAGCATTCTTACTGTCTGGTAAGGAAATTATCCAATTAAAAAATGATATGATGGCAAAACGCGTTCTTGATCCATCCTAACTTCTGATAATACCATGTTGTTTGCAAGATGCTTACAGATCACCCCCTTTCTGATCTGTTCTATAATCTTCCTAAATACTGGTGTCAAACTGTTATGCTCTCCTTTTCTTCTTTTTTGAAAATAGGAACAATATTCCAGTAATCCAGCACTTCACTAATTCTCCAGCATTTCTCAAAGATTATTTATATTTATTTATTTATTATTTAAATTTGTATCACCGCCCATCTCCTCCATACCTGGGGACTCTGGGTGGTTTATACGCTTACTTACTTTTCAAACTTCTACCTCGCTGCAATCGAAACAACTCTCAGAGGCTTACAATCTATATAACCCAAAATTAAAACATCCAGTTTGATTATAACCAATCCAAAACACAATAACAATGACCATATCAGCTTCCACAAAAAACATAAAGGTACAAGAAACAGCAAAAACAAAGTAGCAGAAACAAAAAGCAGAAAACAAGATGTCATCAGGGAAAGGCCCTCCAAAACGACTTGGCTTGTTGGAAAATTAACAAGGAGGGGGCCAGCCAGATCTCTGTTGGAAGGCTGTTCCAAAGTATTGGTGCTGTGATAGAAAAGCAATGCCTTCTAGCCTCAACTCCACAAACTTCTTGGAAAGATGGGATTATGAGCAGCTTCTCCCTTACTCCCTAATGTTTCAGCCAGGCCAACCATGAACTGTTTAGCCCCCTAATATGCAATTCATTTGAAAATTTAAACTCATTCAATTCCCTGACCATATTTCTATCTCAAACGTCAATCCTTCCCTATCATCCTGCTCTTCACAGCTGCTTGGCAGAACACATACAGTATCTTCTTGGTGGAGAAATCTGAACCAAAATACCTGGGTGGCTTTGTTTTTTTCTTTGCTATTTGTATGGGGTTATACCAATAGGAACTATGAAAAGGCTTGGTGGAATGATGAAGTGAAAGAGGCTTTGGATGAAAAGAAAAATAATAATTAATGCAAAAACTGAAAATGAGAAGTTTATTCATTTGATTTTTTTTCCTGCTGCAATTAAAAGACTCATAGGAGGTTGTAATCATGTCAAATTAGGCTAAAATGTCCATAGTACAATAATCAAATAAGAGTTAAAACTACCATATAAAATAATTGCTTAAAAACCACAAAAAACAAGCCAATAAATACAGCCAATAAATAGATGATAACATTCTTAGTTCAAAATTCTCCTAGATAGCTGTGTTTTTTATCATTTCTGAACAGCCAATAAAGTGGGAGCTCATCAAGTATCAGGGGAAAGATATTCCAAAAGGCACGCAGATTCTCCTGGAATTTATGTGTCAGGTGGTTTGATAATGGGTGGAGAAGATGGTTCTTGAGGTACCTCAGAGCCAAACCATGTACTGTAAGACTTTAAAGGTCAAAATCAGCTCTTTCAATTGCACTCTCAAGCCAATATGAAAAAAGTGCAGTGCCCAGGGCACGTGATGTCACATGGTCATGTTGGCATGTACATTCCAACAACTGGGATGCCACATTATGGACTAAATGTAGTTTTCAAGTGGTCTTCAAATACAGCCATATGTAGACCACATCATATTAGTCCAGATGTATGGTGTGGTGATGAAGGCTTAGTGTGAGAGTCGGGCCACTTACCTGTCTGCCGTCCGATCCGGAAGAGTCAGATCCGGAAGAGGAACCAGTTTCCGGAAATGGGAGGCTTGGCGCAAACCCTGTGGAAGAAACAGAGACGCTGATTGGCAGAGGCCCAGAAGGAAGGACACCTTCACCAATCAGTGAGCGCCAAAGGAGAGCAGAGAGGCGGGCAGAGCAACGCGAAGCCCGATTGGGCCCTGCTCTCCCAAGGCGCGAAAAACGGAATAAAAAGCCGGCGCGACTTACCTCAGGTGCCGGAGACAACCATTCTAACCGTTCTAACAGTTCTACGCTGAGGTCTCTAAACTCCGCGCCGGACCCTGCTCCCAAGCCTCGCCTCATGGCCGCCCCAAACCTCACTCTAGAGCCCTGCCTGACCACAGTCCCGGACCCCGTGAACGAGCCTAGCCTTGTTGCCGCACCGGACCCGGATTCCACGCCTTGTCCCGCCACCACACCAAGCCTTGGACCCAAGCCTTACCTTGCTCCTGTGCCAAGCCTCAGACCCGAACCTTTTCCGCTCACTGCGCCTCCGTCCTTGTTACCTGTGGAAGAAACCAGCATCGGGGTAAGTACCACCACCTTGCCTGCTCCTCTCCTGACTGACCGAGCCACCGACTCTCCGTTGCTCGCCACTCCGGAGCCAGCAGACGCCGGCCACCAGTGGGCTGCCTTTGTCGGGCCCCGGTCTACCCAGACTCCCACCAGCCCAGATCAGCAGCCAAGCCCAGCTGACGCCAGCCACCAGTGGGTTGCCTTTGTCGGGCCCCGGTCTACCCAGACTATCACCAGCCCAGATCAGCAGTCAAGCCCAGCTGATGCCGGCCACCAGTGGGTTGCCTTTGTCAGGCCCCGGTCTACCCAGACTACCACCAGCCCAGCCAACTCCACACCCGTGGACACCTTGCCTGTCACCTCCGCTTTGCCGCCGGCTGCAGACTCTGCTACAGAGCCCGTACCCTCTCGGCTCCTTCCTGCCTGGCCAGGAGTATTGCCCGAACTCACTGCTATCCAGCCTGTAGAAGAAGAAAAGGACTGTGTAAACTGGGTGGCTTGTGTATCTTGTAAATAAAGTTATTTCAATAACGCTTCCGTGTCAGTCTTAGTCAGAACAGGACAGATTGTCTCCGGCCAGACTTCCACAGGGAAGGAAGGAAGCGTTATTGCCTGGTGTTACCTGTCGCCCTGACACCTAAGAAGCCATGGATGAACAGCTGTCAATGGAAAACGCACAGCTATCCCAGCAGGTCGCCCAACTCAACGACCAGAACAACCAACTGAGTCAAATGATCGCCCACTTGAGCACACAAGTGGCCCAGCTGCAAGGACAACAGGCGGCTGTCGCACCGGTCGTCAGCCAGAGAACCAAATGTCCGGTACAAGTACCAGAGAAGTTTGATGGTACCCTAGCCAAGTTTCCGGCCTTCCTGGCCCAATGTCAGCTCTATCAGAGCCTCCGCCCAGAGGAGTTCCCAACAGACCGTCATAAGATGGGCTTTGTGGCCAGCCTACTATCGGGTTCTGCTGAAAAGTGGGTCTCTCCGCTGATAATCCAACAAGACCCGCTCCTAGATAACTATGGCGGGTTTTGCAAACAACTTCGGGCAATGTATGTGGACCTGGTCAAGGTCCAAGCTGCCGTCAGGCAGATAAAGGGATTGCGACAAGGGGCCAGGCCGGTAGCTGAATATATCAGTGACTTCAGGCTGCTAGCGCAAGACCTGGATTGGAACGAACCGGCCCTGGTAGACCATTTTCAGGAGGGACTATCATCAGAGCTACTTGATGAACTAGCTAGGACCGAGTGCCCCAGAAACCTCCCAGACCTGACCCATCTGTGCCTGCAGATCGATGGACAATTACAGCAACGGAGGTCAAGGAGGCGCTTCGCCCAGCCTCCACCCTTCGTTCCCCGTTCCTGAGCCATCAAGGAGCCAATGCAGTTGGGGGCGCCAGACCCCGCCTCATGCCTACCGAGAAGGACCATCGTCGCCGGGAGGGCTTATGCCTATATTGCGGGGGAGCGGGTCACCGTGCTGCAAATTGCCCCGCCAAGTCTCCAGTAGCATCCTTGTCGGGAAACGGACTCGGCTCGACCTAAATGGGCAGTTAGGTTGGGCCGAGCTGGGGTCCAGCCAGTCACCATTGCCCATTCCAGCTCCTCCCAAGCACCTCTCCATCGCCGTCACACTCCAGGTGCTGACGGACCCTACACTGAGGGCCCAAGCCATGATAGACTTGGGGGCTACTTTTAACTTCATGGACGTTGGGTTCGCCGAGAAGTGGGGAATTCCCCAACGCGAGGTGCATCCTCCACTGGTGGTCAAGACCATCGACGGCCGCACACTCCGTTCCGGTCCGGTAACCACCGCCACCCAGCGTATATTAATGTGTGTGGGAAACCACCAGGAGTGGCTAGAGTTTTACATGGTCACTTCTCCCCACTGCCCCATAGTACTGGGATTAGTGTGGCTCCAGATGCACGAACCACAAATCACCTGGACAACGGGGAAGGTCGTATTCTCTCACCCTAGTTGCATCACCCACGTCAGCAAAACTCTTGCCGCGTTACAACTGGTCACCCCAAGACCCCAGCTTCCCGCACAATTCCAGGACTACGCGGACGTGTTTGATGAAAAGGAGGCAGACCAACTTCCTCCACACCGGCCTTACGACTGCTCTATCGACCTGTTTCCAGGGGCAAGGCTTCCAGTAGGCCGGTTATACTCCCTATTAGAACCGGAGCGAGGAGCCCTCAAAGACTTCATTGACACCAACCTTAGGAGGGGATTCATCCGACCCTCTACCTCTCCGATGGCTGCCCCCATGTTGTTTGTCAAAAAGAAATCAGGTGAGCTCAGGATGTGTTGTGACTACCGGAAGTTGAACGAGATCACGGTCAAGAACCGGTACCCCCTGCCACTGATACCAGAGCTCCTGGAGCGACTCCGCAATGCTCGCCTATTCACAAAGTTGGACCTGAGGGGGGCATATAACCTGGTCGGTATCCAACAGGGCGAAGAGTGGAAGACCACATTCCACACTCGTTACGGCCATTACGAGTTTACGGTCGTTCCATTTGGACTAGCAAACGCCCCTGCTGTCTTCATGCATTTCATGAATGACATATTCAAGGATCTCCTGGACCAGTACCTGATAATCTACCTAGATGACATTCTGATCTTTTCTTCCTCTCCGAGCGACCATGAACAGCAGGTCAGAACAGTACTGCAACGGCTGCGAGAGCACCATCTATACACCAAGCTGGAGAAGTGCCAATTTGCCTGCGAGACTGTAGAGTTCCTGGGACACCGAATCTCTGCCACCGGCATAGCCATGGAACCAGGCAAGGTGGAGGCATTGCAAACTTGGCAGCCTCCACGTCGGGCCAAGGATGTCCAACGACTGCTCGGGTTTGCTAATTACTATCAGAATTTCATTCCTCAATTCGCAGGACTGACCACACCCTTATCAAACCTGCTCCAGAAGAAGACCAAGTTTCATTGGGGAGACACGGAACAACGCGCTTTCGATAGGCTCAAACTAGCCTTTACCACGGAGCCTATACTCAGGCACCCAGACCCATTCCTGCCATTCGTTGTAGAAACAGACGCATCTGATGTAGCCATCAGCGCCATCTTACTCCAGGCCGACACCCAGACCGGCACCCTTTGCCCTTGTGCTTACCATTCCCAGAAGCTCGCCCTGGCAGAGAAGGCTTATACTATCTGGGACAATGAGCTCCTGGCCATTAAGGTGGCGTTCGAGACATGGAGGCACCATTTGGAAGGGGTGCGACACCCCGTGGAAGTACGAACCGACCACCGCAACCTGGAACATCTAAAGACCGCCAGGACCTTGAACCAGTGGCAAATATGATGGTCCCTGTTCTTCTCCCGGTTCAACTTCAGGGTTACTTACATTCCGAGGGGCCAGAACCAACGGGCAGATGCACTTTCAAGAAAACCTGAATATGATCGCTTAGAGGCTCCAGCACCGACTCAACCTGTCATCCCTCCAGAGCGGTTTGCTGCCATCACTGTACGGGGTGACCTAAGCCAACAGATTCGAGAACAACAAAGAGCCGACCCCTGGACAAGGAAAAAGAGACAAGACCTGGCGCAAATTCCCGTCGGTCAGACCGATCAGTGGACATGTAATCAGGAGACGCTTTGCTTCCGAGGCCGCTACTACGTACCCCCGGGGGAACTCCGCAAACTGATCCTGCAACTATGCCATGACAACCCGGCCACCGGCCATTTCAGGTTCTTTAAAACGCTGAACCTGGTCTCCCGGGAGTTTTGGTGGCCGCGCATACGGGACGACGTGAAACAATATGTATTCTCTTGCCCAGACTGTCGCAGGGCAAAAAATCAAATGGACAAGCCTGCTGGTCTCCTAATGCCCCTACCCACTCCTGAACAACCATGGGAGGCTATATCTATGGACTTCATCACAGACCTTCCCAAGTCCCAGGACGCCACTACTATCCTGGTAGTGGTAGACTCCATGACGAAGATGGCCCACTTCATCGCATGTAAGGGCTTGCCCACGGCCCAAGAGACGGCACGCCTCTATATCAAAAACATTTTCAAACTGCATGGCATAGCGAAGAGTGTGGTGTCAGACCGTGGCTCGCAGTTCACTGCCCGTTTCTGGAAGGCACTCCTCCAGAATCTAGGAATCCAGAGACACTTATCCACCGCATTTCATCCACAATCGGACGGAGGAACAGAAAGGGTGAACGCCATCCTGGAGCAGTACCTGCGCTGTTATGTGAACTACCAACAGGACAATTGGGCAGACCTCCTAGCCTTGGCGGAGTTCACGTACAACAACGCACAACACTCTTCGACCCAGATGGCTCCCTTCGCTGCAAATTATGGGTTCCACTGGCGCTCGTTTCCTCTCACTGCGCCAGACTCAGCAGTGCCAGCTGCAAATCAGTTCCTCCAAGAACTACAGGCCAGCCACCAAGTGCTTAAAGACCAGTTGGAAAGGGCTAAGGAGGACTACAAACGCTTCGCTGACCGCCACAGGAAGACAGGACCCCCACTTAAGGTTGGTGATATGGTATGGTTGTCAACAAGACACCTATCCTCTTCACGACCATCTCGTAAGCTGGACCACCGGTTCCTGGGACCATTCCCAGTAGAAGCTGTAGTCAATCCAGTCGCTTTCCGATTGACCCTTCCGGGACACATGCGCATACACCCCGTGTTCCACAGATCCTTGCTGGTTCCTGTTTCAGCTGACAGCCCGCTCAGAACCAGGAAGACACCACCTCCTCCTGTCATCATTCAAGGAGAGACCGAATACCAGGTTGCTCGCATCCTAGACTCGTGCAAACGTCGCAGCCGTCTCCAGTATCTAATAGACTGGAAGGGTTACGGCCCAGATGAGTATTCCTGGGAAGATGCTGCAGACGTCCATGCGCCGTTACGGGTACAACAATTCCATCGACAATACCCGGATAAACCCAGACCACAAAGCCGGGGGGAGGAAGGTCCTGCGAGGGTGGGATAGTGTGAGAGTCGGGCCACTTACCTGTCTGCCGTCCAATCCGGAAGAGGAGCCAGTTTCCGGAAATGACAGGCTTGGTGCAAACCCTGTGGAAGAAACAGAGACACTGATTGGCAGAGGCCCAGAAGGAAGGACACCTCCACCAATCAGTGCGTGCCAAAGGAGAGCAGAGAGGCGGGCAGAGCAACGCGAAGCCCGATTGGGCCTCGCTTTCCCAAGGCGCGAAAAACAGAATAAAAAGCCGGCGCGACTTACCTCAGGTGCTGGAGACAACCGTTCTAACCGTTCTAACCATTCTAACTGTTCTAACAGTTCTACGCTGAGGTCTCTAAACTCCGCGCCAGACCCTGCTCCCGAGCCTCGCCTCACGGCCACCCCGAACCTCACTCTAGAGCCCTGCCTGATCACAGTTCCGGACCCCGTGAACGAGCCTAGCCTTGTTGCCACGCCGGACCCAGATTCCATGCCTTGTCCCGCCACCGCGCCAAGCCTCTATTATTATTTTATAAAATTTATGATCAGAGTTATGGAAAAATATTAAGAGAAATAAGCAGGCTGAAAAAACTTGCAATAAAAAGTTGCTTTATTTAAAACAAAGAAACAGGAACTTAAACTTTTCTTCAGCCAAAAGGCACATGGCTTAATCCTTAAGCACTTACATTTTAAAGACAAAAGAGCAGTAAGCAGAGCAAGCAGTAAGCAGAAACAGAAGAAGAACACAAAAGGACAAAGATAATATCTTTTAATCCTTAACTAGGAAAACTTCTGAGTGGTCAGAATCCAACATGTGATCAAAACCACCCAGGCAACAGACTTTCCAAATATGGGCAAACCCCAAAAGGATGACACTGATTGGGCCAGGTAGCCAGACAGATTGGAACCAAGTAATAACATTCCTGAGGGGAGGGCAAATATGTGCTTTGAGCCCAAACAGGAAAACGAAACCTGAGGCCTGGTTTTTTTTAAATTAGCCTTCCAAGCCTTCCATATTTCAAGACAGAAAAATATATCCAATACTCCCCCTTTTTATGACTAGAAAGAATATGGAAGCAGACCCAATTTTGCAACTAACTCATTGTGCCTACTGGCAACTAGAGGCTTGGTGAAAATATCAGCCAACATTAATTTAGTATCACAGTATTTCAAAACAACCTTTTTCTTGGCTAGAAAATCTTTAACAAGATGAAAATGCACATCAATGTGCTTTGTCCGGTTTTTGGTACTTTCTGATAAAGCTAAATGGATACAGGCTTGATTGTCTTCATGAATTGTGACAGGCTGGCTTAAAATGATTCCAATGTCTTGCAATAATTGTGTAAACCAAATTACTTCATTGCACAGTTGTGCATAAACATAAAATTCAGCTTCAGCTGTGCTGATGGCTACTACAGTCTGCTTTCTGGAAAACCATGCAATAGTGGACTTTGCAAATTGAATTACACTTCCAGAAGTAGACTTTCTATCACTGAGATCTCCAGCCCAATCTGAATCACACCAGCATTCTAACTTTTCTTCTGTGTCTGTAGCAGACAACCTTAAGCAAAAATCTTTGGTGCCTTGTAAATAACGAAACAGCCTTTTTAAACCAGACTTTGCAGCAGATGTGGGATTTTCCACAAACCTGCTCAAAATGGACACACTGTTAGAAATGTCCGGACGGCTATTGTTTGCAATGTAAAGAAGACTGCCAATAGCTGATCTGAAACTATCTCCTTCAGATAACTCACCATCCCCCTTCTCCCCCTCCTCTTTTAGAAACTCGGGAAGCATGGGGGAGGAGACAGACTTGCAGTCTTGCATTTTAAAATCCTCCAGCAGCTTCTTAATTTTGCTACTCTGGCTTATGAGAAAACTGTCATCTTTTTCCCTCTGAATTTCTAATCCTAGGTAATTGTTGACTGCTCCAAGACATTTCAATGTGAAATTGTTTTTCATACAAACCTCAAAGGAATGTTTTTGTTCATCTGATGATGTGAGGAGCAACAAATCATCAACATACAAGCACAAGTACATTACACCTTGCTTATCATTTTTTACATACACACAAGGATCAGCAATTCCCTTCTGAAACCCAAATTTTTGCAAAATATTATCCATTTTAATATTCCAACAACGCGCGGCTTGTTTCAATCCATAGATGGATTTCTGCAATTCACACACAAGATGTTTTTCTTTTTCATAACCAGGAGGTTGTTGCATAAACAATTTTTCCTCCAAATCACCATACAGAAAAGCAGTTTGAATATCATAGTGATAAACAGACAGTTTCTTCATGGCAGCAACCTTTAAAAGCAACCTGATAGATTCAGCTTTTGTCACTGGAGCAAAAGTTTTGTCATAGTCCACATTTTTTCTTTGAGCAAAACCTTTTGCTACCAACCTTGCTTTGTACTTCTGAATCTTACCATCAGAATCTTTTTTCAGTTTGAACACCCACCTACAACCTAGAACCTTCTGATTGGGAGGCAAACTCACCAATTTCCAAGTTTTATTTTCCTTTAAGGAATCCAACTCTTGTTGCATGGCTTCATGCCAACACTTAGCTATTTCAGCTGGCATCTCTTTAATTTCTTCCAGAGACTCAGGCTCTGTGTGAATGTGAAAAGCCTTCACAACATCTACTTGATAACGATCAGGAGGAACTCCCTTATTAATCCTTTCAGACCTGCAAGGTAGGACAGGACTTACACTCTGAATTCTACCATTGTCCTCAGAAACCTCTGACTTTCCAGACAAGTCAGCTTCCTGATCATTGACTTCACTGGGTGATTCCTGCAAATCACCATCAGCAAGACTTTGCTGCTCCCCCATGGATAAATCAACTGAAGAACTAGAGTTTATTTTATCCCAATTCTGCTCAGCAAAAGAAGCACTTTTACTAATTATCAATTGATTATCCAGTATGAACCTGTAGCTCCTCTGACTTTGTTCATACCCTACAAAGATTGCTTTCTTTGTTCTGGAAGCCCCCTTGCGCCTCAGCTGTTTGGGAATGTGGACCCAAGCTGTGCTTCCAAACACTCGGAGGTGGCTTATTTTAGGCTTCACACCATAGAACAAATGAAAAGGCACATCCTGAATTGCACTGCTAAACAGCCTGTTCTGCACATAACATGCTGTAGAAACAGCTTCTCCCCAATACCTAAAAGGTAAACTAGCATCCTGAAGTAAACACTTCATTGCTTCCTGTAATGTTCTGCCTTTCCTCTCTGCAACAGAATTCTGTTCAGGTATGTAAGGGTTAGCCAAAATGTGTTCTATCCCTTTTTCCAACAAAAAGCTTTTAAACTTTGAGGATAGATACTCGCCACCGCGATCTGATTGCAAAGCAGACACTGGCCTTGGGAATTTTCCATTCGCCCAAGCCACAAAAGCCTTAAATTTACCAAAGACCTCATCTTTGTGTTTCAACAAATAAATGAATGTGTACCTGGAAAAATCATCTGTGAAGGTCAAAATGTACCTTGCTCCCCCAAGACTAGGAGAAAATGGGCCTATTACATCAGAGTGAATTATCTCTAGAGGCCTAGAGGTGGACCTATCAGAAAACTTTCACAGGAGCTCTAGTAGTCTTATTCTCCTTGCAAACTGCACAGTCTAGATATTTATCACAAGACTTCAATTTTAAATCAGCAGAATAACTAGGCATTTGAGAAATGTATTTAAAATTAGCATGAGCAAATCTTCTATGCATTAAATGGATGCTCTGGTCGTGCAAGGGCTTATTTTCAAAAACAGCCTTGGCTTTAGCAATTTGCTGCTTTTCAGCCTTCTGCACAATGTACAGAGAATCTTTCTGCAAACACTTTGCAACCACTTTGCCACGCTTTCTAATTTCACAACCCTCTTTCTTAAAAATTATAACATAACCTGAGGCTACTAGCTGCCCCACAGACAAGAGATTGCTTTGAAAATTAGGCACAAACAAAACATTTTTAACAGTTTCCCCCAAACATGGAAGATTGATCTCACCTTCACCCACGATCTTGGATACAGATCCATCTGCTAAGGAAACCTTTTGTTTGTTAGTTTTAGACAAAGACAAAAAAGAATCTTTATTGTGACATATATGAGAATTGGCTCCGCTGTCAAGAACCCACAAATCTTTATTATCAGAGTTCTCAACAACTTTTGCATGAAGAATCTTCTTTCTAGAAGTTTCTTCTTTCTTAGAAGTCTTCTTTTTAAACTTGACACAGTCCTTTTGCAGATGAGCAGGGGATCCACAGGTAAAGCATCGCCTGCTGGATAATGCAGAAGCTTGGGATTCAAAGCTCTTCCGCTCCCTCTGCTGGCCACGAGAAGACTTTACTGTAGAAATGGATGCAGATTTTTCCTGGCGTTTTTCCCATTCAGCAAGCAGCCGGGAAGTCACAAACGATGGAGTTAAATCAGCTTCAGGGATTCCTTCCATAGAACAAATTAAAGTGTCCCAGGACTCATTCAGCGAAGAAAGCATGATGTAGGCTTTCATCAGGGGGGTAAACTCCATCCCACGTTCCTGAAGTTCCACAAAATAATTCTGAAGCTTGTGGAGATGATCTGGCAAATTTCCATTCTCAGGCAAGTGAGCCTTGTAGAGCTTTTTGGTTAAAATAACCTTGCTGCCTGGATTTGTTTTCACATATAAATTACGCAAATAGTCCCATAAGTCTTTAGAATTTTCTCTGCCTCTGACATGAATAAGTTGATCGTCTTGAACAGCCAAAATAATGGAGGCTTTGCACTTTTCATCTTTCCTCAACCAGGCTTGATCTGGATTCTGAGGAATTTGTTCAGAAATTGCAGACCATAAATTTTCTCTCCTCAAGAAACTTTCCATTTTCAAAGACCAGTTCAAATAATTAGTATTAGAAAGCTTTTCCAGGGGCATACCTTGAAAATTTGAAGCTCCAGCAGCCGCCATTGCTTCTTCTCTCCCCTGTTGTAGTAATCCAAACACGAGGCTTGCACGAGGCTTGAAACTCCGCCTCCAATTCAAACTTCTTGCAATTGCCAGCAAGTTTCAAAAAACAAAAGAAGCCTCTTTTCATTTTTTCCATAAGTTTTGTCTCTGATCCAGAAGCAGTTGCTGGGCACAGAACCTATTATTATTTTATAAAATTTATGATCAGAGTTATGGAAAAATATTAAGAGAAATAAGCAGGCTGAAAAATCTTGCAATAAAAAGTTGCTTTATTTAAAACAAAGAAACAGGAACTTAAACTTTTCTTCAGCCAAAAGGCACATGGCTTAATCCTTAAGCACTTACATTTTAAAGACAAAAGAGCAGTAAGCAGAGCAAGCAGTAAGCAGAAACAGAAGAAGAACACAAAAGGACAAAGATAATATCTTTTAATCCTTAACTAGAAAAACTTCTGAGTGGTCAGAATCCAACATGTGATCAAAACCACCCAGGCAACAGACTTTCCAAATATGGGCAAACCCCAAAAGGATGACACTGATTGGGCCAGGTAGTCAGACAGATTGGAACCAAGTAATAACATTCCTGAGGGGAGGGCAAATATGTGCTTTGAGCCCAAACAGGAAAACGAAACCTGAGGCCTGGTTTTTTTTAAATTAGCCTTCCAAGCCTTCCATATTTCAAGACAGAAAAATATATCCAATAGCCTCGGACCCAAGCCTTACCTTGCTCCCGTGCCAAGCCTCAGACCCGAACCTTTTCCACTCACCGTGCCTCCGTCCTTGTTACCTGTGAAAGAAACCAGCGTTGGGGTAAGCACCACCACCTTGCCTGCTCCTCTCCTGACTGCCCAAGCCACCGACTCTCCGTTGCTCGCCACTCCGGAGCCAGCAGATGCCGGCCACCAGTGGGCTGCCTTTGTTGGGCCCCGGTCTACCCAGACTATCACCAGCCCAGATCAGCAGTCAAGCCCAGCTGACGCCGGCCACCAGTGGGTTGCCTTTGTCAGGCCCCGGTCTACCCAGCCAACTCCACGCCCGCTGACACCTTGCCTGTCACCTCCGTTTCGCCGCCGTCTGCAGACTCTGCTACAGAGCCCATACCCTCTCGGCTCCTTCCAGCCTGGCCAGGAGTATTGCCCGAACTCGCTGCTATCCAGCCTGTAGAAGAAGAGGAGTGTGTAAACTGGGTGGCTTGTGTATCTTGTAAATAAAGTTATTTCAATAACGCTTCCTTGTCAGTCTTAGTCGGAACAGGACACTTAGTCACTGTTGTGAGATCCTCAAGTACAAATATGGCTGGAACTGGTGCACAGCTGGAACTGCATGAAGCCCCTCCTCCCCTAAGCCATGGGGACTACCACGTTAGCCTTCCACAAAGCTTCGAAGACCTGGCTTTTCCCTGGGCATTGAGCCTGTTTGCTTAATAAGCCCATCTATAAAGATTGGAATGTGAGTGATTGTGGATTGGCCTCCTGTTTCTCCTTTGGGGGGGAGGGGGTGCTGTTTTCTGTGTTGCTGGGGTTTTTCTTTATATATTTTATTTTATTTTATTTTGTGGGTCTTCTTCTTGGTTTTAATCCTATGTTAGTCAACCAGGTTGCAACCTATGAGTTGGGCGACCATATAAATTAACTAACTAAATAAATCAAGCAGTAGCCATGAGTCCAAGGGGACCAAGTCATGGACCTGATCTTTCATGGGCAGTACCACCCTTTCAAAAGACAATATTGAAGATGTCAGAAAACCACAACTGACAAACAGGACAAATTGCTTGGGCGAACTTCAGACTGTTTCATCCCATCCAGACCTTCGCAGCCTCCTGTCATTGGGTCAAAGACATTGACAGCACCTTCTGTGCGGCCTAGGGTGTTGTATATATTTTTTATGTCTGTAGAATATGTGGATGAGTTTTTAAAAAGCCAGGCCTCAAAACTTTTTTCCTGTTTGGGCTCAGGGAGCACATGTTCACCCCCCACTCAGGAATGCTAATTGCCTTTCAGGTGCCGGCCAGTCTGAGAGTTTTGACCAATCAGAATTAGCTGTTAGAGCTTTGCCCATATTGGGAATCTGTTGCCTAGGTGTTTTGGTCACATGGTGGATCCTGTCCACTCAGAGGCTGGTCAGGTAAAGGTTTAAAATGTAAATGCCTTTTGTCCTTTGTTCGTTCTCTGCATTCTGCTCTCTGCTATCTAAATGGCTATGTTAATCAACCATGCCATGCTTTGGCTGAAGAAGATTCAAGGTTTGTTCCTATGTTTTTGTTTTAAATAAAGCAACGTTTTTACTACAAACTTATCTCTTGGTTTTTCCATAACTCTGATCACAAATTTTATAAAAATACAAAAGGTTCTGTGCCCAGCAATTGCTTCTGGATCAGAGACAAAACTTATGGAAAAATGAGAGAGAAGAAAGCTGACCTGTTTTAGTCTGCATTTGGAGAGGCTTCTTTGTTTTTTTGAAACTTGCCGGCAGTTACAGGAAGTTTCCATTGGAGGCGGAGTTTTGCCTCGTGTTAGCAAGCCTCGTGGTGTTTTTTGGATTACTACAACAGGGGAGGGAAGGAGCCATGGCTGCTGCTGCTACAGCTTCAAATTTTCAAGGTATGCTCCTGGAAATACTTTCTAATTCTAATTATTTGAACTGGTCTTTGAAAATGGAAAGTTTCTTGAGGAGAGAAAATTTATGGTCTGCAATTTCTGAACAAATTCCTCAGAATCCAGATCAAGCCTGGTTGAGGAAAGATGAGAAATGCAAAGCCTCCATTATTTTGGCTGTTCAGGATGATCAGCTTATTCACGTGAGAGGCAAAGAAACTTCCAAAGACTTATGGGACTATTTGCGTGATTTATATGTGAAAACTAGTCCAGGCAGCAAGGTTATTTTAACGAAAAAACTGTACAAGGCTCACTTGCCTGAGAATGGAAATTTGCCTGATCATCTCCACAAGCTTCAGAATTATTTTGTGGAACTTCAGGAACGTGGGATGGAATTTACCCCCCTGATGAAAGCCTACATTATGCTTTCTTCGTTGAATGAGTCCTGGGACACTTTAATTTGCTCCATGGAGGGAATCCCAGAAGCTGATTTAAATCCATCGTTTGTGTCTACCCGTTTGCTTGCTGAGTGGGAGAAGCGACAAGAAAAAGCTGCCTCCATTTCTACAATAAAGTCTTCTCGTGGCCAGCAGAGGGAGCGGAAGAGCTCTGAATTCCAAGTTTCTGCATTATCCAGCAGGCGATGCTTTACCTGTGGATCCCCTGCTCATCTCCAAAAGGACTGTGTTCAAAAGAAGAAGACTTCTCGCAAGAAAGAAGAGACTTCTAGAAAGAAGATTCTTCATGCAACAGTTGTTGAGAACTCTGATAATAAAGATTTGTGGGTTCTTGACAGTGGGGCCAATTCTCATATATGTCACAATAAAGATTCCTTTCTGTCTTTGTCTAAAACTAACAAACAAAAAGTTTCCTTAGCAGATGGATCTGTATCCAAGATCGTGGGTGAAGGTGAGATCAATCTTCCATGTTTGGGGGAAACTGTTAAAAATGTTTTGTTTGTGCCTAATTTTCAAAGCAATCTCTTGTCTGTGGGGCAGCTAGTAGCCTCAGGTTATGTTATAACTTTTAAGAAAGAGGGTTGTGATATTAGAAAGAATGGCAAAATGGTTGCAAAATGTTTGCAGAAAGATTCTCTGTACATTGTACAAAATGCTGAAAAGCAGCAAATTGCTAAAGCTAAGGCTGTTTTTGAAAATAAGCCCTTGCACGATCAGTGCATCCATTTAATGCATAGGAGATTTGCTCATGCTAATTTTAAATACATTTCTCAAATGCCTAGTTATTCTGCTGATTTAAAATTGAAGTCTTGTGATAAATATCTAGACTGTGCAGTTTGCAGGGAGAATAAAACCACAAGGGCTCCTGTGAAGAAGTTTTCTGATAGGTCCACCTCTAGGCCTCTAGAGATCATTCATTCTGATGTAATAGGCCCATTTTCTCCTAGTCTTGGGGGAGCAAGGTACATTTTGACCTTCATAGATGATTTTTCCAGGTACACATTCATTTATTTGCTGAAACACAAAGATGAGGTCTTTGATAAATTTAAGGCTTTTGTGGCTTGGGCGAATGGAAAATTCCCAAGGCCAGTGTCTGCTTTGCAATCAGATCGAGGTGGAGAGTATCTATCCTCAAAGTTTAAAAGCTTTTTGTTAGAAAAAGGGATAGAACACATTTTAGCTAACCCTTACACTCCTGAACAGAATTCTGTTGCAGAGAGAAAAGGCAGAACACTGCAGGAAGCAATGATGTGTTTGCTGAAGGATGCTAGTTTGCCTTTTAGGTATTGGGGAGAAGCTGTTAATACAGCGTGTTATGTGCAGAACAGGCTGTTTAGCAGTGCAATTCAGGATGTCCCTTTTCATTTGTTCTATGGTGTGAAGCCTAAAGTAAGCCACCTCAGGGTGTTTGGAAGCACAGCTTGGGTCCACATTCCCAAACAGCTGAGGCGCAAGGGGGCTTCCAGAACAAAGAAAGCAATCTTTGTAGGGTATGAACAGAGTCAGAGAAGCTACAGGTTCATACTGGATAATCAACTGATAATTAGTAAAAGTGCTTCTTTTGCTGAGCAGAATTGGGATAAAATAAACTCTAGTTCTTCAGTTGATTTATCCATGGGGGAGCAGCAAAGTCTTGCTGATGGTGATTTGCAGGAATCACCCAGTGAAGTCAATGATCAGGAAGCTGACTTGTCTGGAAAGTCAGAGGTTTCTGAGGGCAATGGTGGGAAACAGAGTGTAAGTCCTGTCCTACCTCGCAGGTCTGAAAGGATTAATAAGGGAGTTCCTCCTGATCGTTATCAAGCAGATGTTGTGAAGGCTTTTCACATTCACACAGAGCCTGAGTCTCTGGAAGAAATTAAAGAAATGCCAGCTGAAATAGCTAAGTGTTGGCATGAAGCCATGCAGCAAGAGTTGGATTCCTTGAAGGAAAATAAAACTTGGAAACTAGTAAGTTTGCCTCCCAATCAGAAGGTTTTAGGTTGTAGGTGGGTGTTCAAACTGAAAAAAGATTCTGATGGCAAAATTCAGAAGTACAAAGCAAGGTTGGTAGCAAAAGGTTTTGCTCAAAGAAAAAATGTGGATTATGACAAAACTGTTGCTCCAGTGACAAAAGCTGAATCTATCAGGTTGCTTTTAAAGGTTGCTGCCATGAAGAAACTGTCTGTTTATCACTATGATATTCAAACTGCTTTTCTGTATGGTGACTTGGAGGAAAAATTGTTTATGCAACAACCTCCTGGTTATGAAAAAGAAAAACATCTTGTGTGTGAGTTGCAGAAATCCATCTATGGATTGAAACAAGCCGCGCGTTGTTGGAATATTAAAATGGATAATATTTTGCAAAAATTTGGGTTTCAGAAGGGAATTGCTGATCCTTGTGTGTATGTAAAAAATGATGAGCAAGGTGTAATGTACTTGTGCTTGTATGTGGATGACTTGTTGCTGCTCACTTCATCTGATGAACAGAAGCATTCCTTTGAGGTTTGTATGAAAAACAATTTCACATTGAAATGTCTTGGAGCAGTCAACAATTACTTAGGATTAGAAATTCAGAGGGAAAAAGATGGCAGTTTTCTCATAAGCCAGAGCAGCAAAATTAAGAAGCTGCTGGAGGATTTTAAAATGCAGGACTGCAAGTCTGTCTCCTCCCCCATGCTTCCCGAGTTTCTAAAAGAGGAGGGGGTGAAGGGGGATGGTGAGTCATCTGAAGGAGATAGTTTCAGATCAGCCATTGGCAGTCTTCTTTACATTGCAAACAACAGCCGTCCGGACATTTCTAACAGTGTGTCCATTTTGAGCAGGTTTGTGGAAAATCCCACATCTGCTGCAAAGTCTGGTTTAAAAAGGCTGTTTCGTTATTTGCAAGGCACCAAAGATTTTTGCTTAAGGTTGTCTGCTACAGACACAGAAGAAAAGTTAGAATGCTGGTGTGATTCAGATTGGGCTGGAGATCTCAGTGATAGGAAGTCTACTTCTGGAAGTGTAATTCAATTTGCAAATTCCACTATTGCTTGGTTTTCCAGAAAGCAGACTGTAGTAGCCATCAGCACAGCTGAAGCTGAATTTTATGCTTTAGCACAACTGTGCAATGAAGTAATTTGGTTTACTCAATTGTTGGAAGACATTGGAATCATTTTAAGTCAGCCTGTCACAATTCATGAAGACAATCAAGCCTGTATTCATTTGGCTTTATCTGAAAGTTCCAGAAACCGCACAAAGCACATTGATGTGCGTTTTCATCTTGTTAAAGATTTTCTAGCCAAGAAAAAGGTTGTTTTGAAATACTGTGATACTAAATTAATGTTGGCTGATATCTTAACCAAGCCTCTAGTTGCCAGTAGGCACAGTGAGTTAATTACCAAGCTGGGTTTGTTTCCATATTCTTTCTAGTCATAAAAAAAGGGGAGTGTTGTATATATTTTTTATGTCTGTAGAATATGTGGCTGAGTTTTTAAAAAGCCAGGCCTCAAAACTTTTTTCCTGTTTGGGCTCAGGGAGCACATGTTCACCCCCCACTCAGGAATGCTAATTGCCTTTCAGGTGCCGGCCAGTCTGAGAGTTTTGACCAATCAGAATTAGCTGTTAGAGCTTTGCCCATATTGGGAATCTGTTGCCTAGGTGTTTTGGTCACATGGTGGATCCTGTCCACTCAGAGGCTGGTCAGGTAAAGGTTTAAAATGTAAATGCCTTTTGTCCTTTGTTCGTTCTCTGCATTCTGCTCTCTGCTATCTAAATGGCTATGTTAATCAACCATGCCATGCTTTGGCTGAAGAAGATTCAAGGTTTGTTCCTATGTTTTTGTTTTAAATAAAGCAACGTTTTTACTACAAACTTATCTCTTGGTTTTTCCATAACTCTGATCACAAATTTTATAAAAATACAAAAGGTTCTGTGCCCAGCAATTGCTTCTGGATCAGAGACAAAACTTATGGAAAAATGAGAGAGAAGAAAGCTGACCTGTTTTAGTCTGCATTTGGAGAGGCTTCTTTGTTTTTTTGAAACTTGCCGGCAGTTACAGGAAGTTTCCATTGGAGGCGGAGTTTTGCCTCGTGTTAGCAAGCCTCGTGGTGTTTTTTGGATTACTACAACAGGGGAGGGAAGGAGCCATGGCTGCTGCTGCTACAGCTTCAAATTTTCAAGGTATGCTCCTGGAAAGACTTTCTAATTCTAATTATTTGAACTGGTCTTTGAAAATGGAAAGTTTCTTGAGGAGAGAAAATTTATGGTCTGCAATTTCTGAACAAATTCCTCAGAATCCAGATCAAGCCTGGTTGAGGAAAGATGAGAAATGCAAAGCCTCCATTATTTTGGCTGTTCAGGATGATCAGCTTATTCACGTGAGAGGCAAAGAAACTTCCAAAGACTTATGGGACTATTTGCGTGATTTATATGTGAAAACTAGTCCAGGCAGCAAGGTTATTTTAACGAAAAAACTGTACAAGGCTCACTTGCCTGAGAATGGAAATTTGCCTGATCATCTCCACAAGCTTCAGAATTATTTTGTGGAACTTCAGGAACGTGGGATGGAATTTACCCCCCTGATGAAAGCCTACATTATGCTTTCTTCGTTGAATGAGTCCTGGGACACTTTAATTTGCTCCATGGAGGGAATCCCAGAAGCTGATTTAAATCCATCGTTTGTGTCTACCCGTTTGCTTGCTGAGTGGGAGAAGCGACAAGAAAAAGCTGCCTCCATTTCTACAATAAAGTCTTCTCGTGGCCAGCAGAGGGAGCGGAAGAGCTCTGAATTCCAAGTTTCTGCATTATCCAGCAGGCGATGCTTTACCTGTGGATCCCCTGCTCATCTCCAAAAGGACTGTGTTCAAAAGAAGAAGACTTCTCGCAAGAAAGAAGAGACTTCTAGAAAGAAGATTCTTCATGCAACAGTTGTTGAGAACTCTGATAATAAAGATTTGTGGGTTCTTGACAGTGGGGCCAATTCTCATATATGTCACAATAAAGATTCCTTTCTGTCTTTGTCTAAAACTAACAAACAAAAAGTTTCCTTAGCAGATGGATCTGTATCCAAGATCGTGGGTGAAGGTGAGATCAATCTTCCATGTTTGGGGGAAACTGTTAAAAATGTTTTGTTTGTGCCTAATTTTCAAAGCAATCTCTTGTCTGTGGGGCAGCTAGTAGCCTCAGGTTATGTTATAACTTTTAAGAAAGAGGGTTGTGATATTAGAAAGAATGGCAAAATGGTTGCAAAATGTTTGCAGAAAGATTCTCTGTACATTGTACAAAATGCTGAAAAGCAGCAAATTGCTAAAGCTAAGGCTGTTTTTGAAAATAAGCCCTTGCACGATCAGTGCATCCATTTAATGCATAGGAGATTTGCTCATGCTAATTTTAAATACATTTCTCAAATGCCTAGTTATTCTGCTGATTTAAAATTGAAGTCTTGTGATAAATATCTAGACTGTGCAGTTTGCAGGGAGAATAAAACCACAAGGGCTCCTGTGAAGAAGTTTTCTGATAGGTCCACCTCTAGGCCTCTAGAGATCATTCATTCTGATGTAATAGGCCCATTTTCTCCTAGTCTTGGGGGAGCAAGGTACATTTTGACCTTCATAGATGATTTTTCCAGGTACACATTCATTTATTTGCTGAAACACAAAGATGAGGTCTTTGATAAATTTAAGGCTTTTGTGGCTTGGGCGAATGGAAAATTCCCAAGGCCAGTGTCTGCTTTGCAATCAGATCGAGGTGGAGAGTATCTATCCTCAAAGTTTAAAAGCTTTTTGTTAGAAAAAGGGATAGAACACATTTTAGCTAACCCTTACACTCCTGAACAGAATTCTGTTGCAGAGAGAAAAGGCAGAACACTGCAGGAAGCAATGATGTGTTTGCTGAAGGATGCTAGTTTGCCTTTTAGGTATTGGGGAGAAGCTGTTAATACAGCGTGTTATGTGCAGAACAGGCTGTTTAGCAGTGCAATTCAGGATGTCCCTTTTCATTTGTTCTATGGTGTGAAGCCTAAAGTAAGCCACCTCAGGGTGTTTGGAAGCACAGCTTGGGTCCACATTCCCAAACAGCTGAGGCGCAAGGGGGCTTCCAGAACAAAGAAAGCAATCTTTGTAGGGTATGAACAGAGTCAGAGAAGCTACAGGTTCATACTGGATAATCAACTGATAATTAGTAAAAGTGCTTCTTTTGCTGAGCAGAATTGGGATAAAATAAACTCTAGTTCTTCAGTTGATTTATCCATGGGGGAGCAGCAAAGTCTTGCTGATGGTGATTTGCAGGAATCACCCAGTGAAGTCAATGATCAGGAAGCTGACTTGTCTGGAAAGTCAGAGGTTTCTGAGGGCAATGGTGGGAAACAGAGTGTAAGTCCTGTCCTACCTCGCAGGTCTGAAAGGATTAATAAGGGAGTTCCTCCTGATCGTTATCAAGCAGATGTTGTGAAGGCTTTTCACATTCACACAGAGCCTGAGTCTCTGGAAGAAATTAAAGAAATGCCAGCTGAAATAGCTAAGTGTTGGCATGAAGCCATGCAGCAAGAGTTGGATTCCTTGAAGGAAAATAAAACTTGGAAACTAGTAAGTTTGCCTCCCAATCAGAAGGTTTTAGGTTGTAGGTGGGTGTTCAAACTGAAAAAAGATTCTGATGGCAAAATTCAGAAGTACAAAGCAAGGTTGGTAGCAAAAGGTTTTGCTCAAAGAAAAAATGTGGATTATGACAAAACTGTTGCTCCAGTGACAAAAGCTGAATCTATCAGGTTGCTTTTAAAGGTTGCTGCCATGAAGAAACTGTCTGTTTATCACTATGATATTCAAACTGCTTTTCTGTATGGTGACTTGGAGGAAAAATTGTTTATGCAACAACCTCCTGGTTATGAAAAAGAAAAACATCTTGTGTGTGAGTTGCAGAAATCCATCTATGGATTGAAACAAGCCGCGCGTTGTTGGAATATTAAAATGGATAATATTTTGCAAAAATTTGGGTTTCAGAAGGGAATTGCTGATCCTTGTGTGTATGTAAAAAATGATGAGCAAGGTGTAATGTACTTGTGCTTGTATGTGGATGACTTGTTGCTGCTCACTTCATCTGATGAACAGAAGCATTCCTTTGAGGTTTGTATGAAAAACAATTTCACATTGAAATGTCTTGGAGCAGTCAACAATTACTTAGGATTAGAAATTCAGAGGGAAAAAGATGGCAGTTTTCTCATAAGCCAGAGCAGCAAAATTAAGAAGCTGCTGGAGGATTTTAAAATGCAGGACTGCAAGTCTGTCTCCTCCCCCATGCTTCCCGAGTTTCTAAAAGAGGAGGGGGTGAAGGGGGATGGTGAGTCATCTGAAGGAGATAGTTTCAGATCAGCCATTGGCAGTCTTCTTTACATTGCAAACAACAGCCGTCCGGACATTTCTAACAGTGTGTCCATTTTGAGCAGGTTTGTGGAAAATCCCACATCTGCTGCAAAGTCTGGTTTAAAAAGGCTGTTTCGTTATTTGCAAGGCACCAAAGATTTTTGCTTAAGGTTGTCTGCTACAGACACAGAAGAAAAGTTAGAATGCTGGTGTGATTCAGATTGGGCTGGAGATCTCAGTGATAGGAAGTCTACTTCTGGAAGTGTAATTCAATTTGCAAATTCCACTATTGCTTGGTTTTCCAGAAAGCAGACTGTAGTAGCCATCAGCACAGCTGAAGCTGAATTTTATGCTTTAGCACAACTGTGCAATGAAGTAATTTGGTTTACTCAATTGTTGGAAGACATTGGAATCATTTTAAGTCAGCCTGTCACAATTCATGAAGACAATCAAGCCTGTATTCATTTGGCTTTATCTGAAAGTTCCAGAAACCGCACAAAGCACATTGATGTGCGTTTTCATCTTGTTAAAGATTTTCTAGCCAAGAAAAAGGTTGTTTTGAAATACTGTGATACTAAATTAATGTTGGCTGATATCTTAACCAAGCCTCTAGTTGCCAGTAGGCACAGTGAGTTAATTACCAAGCTGGGTTTGTTTCCATATTCTTTCTAGTCATAAAAAAAGGGGAGTGTTGTATATATTTTTTATGTCTGTAGAATATGTGGCTGAGTTTTTAAAAAGCCAGGCCTCAAAACTTTTTTCCTGTTTGGGCTCAGGGAGCACATGTTCACCCCCCACTCAGGAATGCTAATTGCCTTTCAGGTGCCGGCCAGTCTGAGAGTTTTGACCAATCAGAATTAGCTGTTAGAGCTTTGCCCATATTGGGAATCTGTTGCCTAGGTGTTTTGGTCACATGGTGGATCCTGTCCACTCAGAGGCTGGTCAGGTAAAGGTTTAAAATGTAAATGCCTTTTGTCCTTTGTTCGTTCTCTGCATTCTGCTCTCTGCTATCTAAATGGCTATGTTAATCAACCATGCCATGCTTTGGCTGAAGAAGATTCAAGGTTTGTTCCTATGTTTTTGTTTTAAATAAAGCAACGTTTTTACTACAAACTTATCTCTTGGTTTTTCCATAACTCTGATCACAAATTTTATAAAAATACAAAATAGGGTGATGTAGAGTTGGGTATAACCAGTATATTGACAATATCAAACCTTGAATCAATGGATGGCCTCACCTAATGGCTTCATATAAATATTAAAAAGCAGGGAGAAGACTGAGCCTGGTTGAACCTCACAAGTGTTTGCATAATGTGTATAGAGAGAAAAAAGATAGTTGCAAAAAATGTCCTCATAGAGAGCATGGAACGATTAATGTTAAAAGAGGCAGGGAAAATGCCGTGTGATTTTGATGGACATAAAATTGTTTTGAATGAAAGGAGGTAAACAAGTGTATTTTAAAAAAAAATGATGAAATGATCTGGGATGAAACTGAAGTGAGAGGATGCTGGAAGAAGTCTTTATTTATATAGGAATGAGAATGACATGTCCAAGAATGGAATTGAAACACATGTTACAAATGTTAGTATAAACACACACAAAAAGGAAGAAAAGGAAGTAATAAATATTGCGAAAATGTTAAAAATGGCAAGACTGTAGGGGGAGATGGTGTAACAGGGATTATTATATTAAAATATGGATCTGGATTGCTTACGGAGTGGCTGTGCAACTTGTTTGATTTGTATGAGAAGACTGCAATGGGAAGAATGCTCCTAGCGTTACCCTCTATACAAAGTAAAAGTTAACAAAAACCATAAGGCCATTAGTTTGTTAGATGTGCTGGAAGGGTTTTTGGAAGAATTCTGATTGAAAGGGTATCAGAGGAGACAACAAGCAGTGTGGCTCTACGCTAAGCAAAGGTATGCTCACCAAATTTTTATTCTTCGGCAAAATGGAGAAATATGTAAATGTGAGAGAGTTTGTTGTCCATTTATCAATTCAGAAAAGCATATTATAAAGTATGAGGACTTGAATTGGAGTTGAAAGTTATTTGCTGAATATAATAAAAGTGGTGCATGGTGGAAGTAAAGCATGCGTGAAATACTCAGCAAAAGATTCATCACTGAGCAAGATAGAGACAAGCATATATGTTGTCCACTTGGTTATTTAATGTATTTTTCGGGAAAATGTATAAGGAATGTTTCTTGTGATGTTAAAGTTGTGTTGTTTGGGGACATGAATCTGCACATAAGGCCGTGCACAACCTTGCTAACATTGTTTTATTGGCCGAGAATATGAATGATTAGCGACAAAGGTTATGGATCTAAAAATTAATGTCTAACTTTGGTGCTAATTTTTTATTTTACATTTAAAAGAACCTTAACTCTAATCTAAATGTACACGAAAAGTCATAAAAATGTTTGGCCATGTTTTTTTATTATGGATAAAACCTAACAGAAATGTGAATGTACAACTCCCGCTCTCCACAAAACATCAACTAGAATCTAACACTTATTTTTAATTTAGACTTGGTCTGAGTACACACTATCAATCATAAAAACATTTTCCTCAAGGATTTGGCCATGAATAAAACCTATCAACATAAATATACAACTCACACTACCCATAAAAAATCTAACCCTAATGCTAATTTTCACCTTAGACTTTAAGGAACTTTAACCCTAACTCTAAGTGAACGCTATCAGTCAGAAAAATATTTTCCCCAATTTTTTCTCCACAAGTAAAACCAAACAAAAATATGGACATACAACTCCCACTATCCATGAAAAATAAATCTAACCCTCCTGCTTATTTTTAGATTTTAAGGAAGCCCCTTCTCCCAACAAATGATTCTTGCTCAATAATCAGAAATGTATTTCATGCAATAATATTCACTGCACATTACTGAAAAGAAGAAGAAAAAAGGAAATTAGGATGGATAGACTGTTAAAAACAGAAGTATTATGTAGGCTGTATACTGAATGGCACAGAATCAAGAGCAAACTTTACTTTCTCTTGCAACTAAACCATCATTACCTTATTAGAATTTTTTTCTGTTGTCTAGCCTCTCCTTATCTGCCTTCGGCATGGTGGTCTTGTTCAGCCATGCAATTTCTTGGGTGACTAAGTCAGTCTCTATTGGCACAGCCAATACTTGAAAACCTTGGGAAATAAATGTTGGACTTCCAGGGGAGGTATGGCAAACTGAAGATGGGGACTCCTTGGTGCTCTCTGAGCTTGGTTCTTTGCTTGCAGAAGTTTCATTACACAACTAGGTAATATTTTATTTTATTTTATTAATTTATTTATATTTCTAATTTTGCCACCGCCCATCTCCCTCAGAAATGGGGGACTCTCATCAGTGCTACTGAGAATGGGGTTTTGTTCCCTGTTTATATACAGTAGCTTGCTCTGCCAGTGTTGGTGGGGGTGTGGTTTTCTCCTGCATTTTCTGCAATGTTCTGGTAACCCTTTATGGACTTTTTGTTGACACCATGATTGAAAAGTTGATGTTTTATGGATTTGCTTATAGATAAGAGATGGGATATGGGATGAAGAGATATCTGTTTAACCTTATAGGGTGTGAAGAGTTATTAAATTTGTTTACACTTGTTGTGATGAAGGATGGAAGTCATGAAAACCCTGGGAAATCAATGTTTTCCTCTGTTTCTTATAACAAGGTTATTTGAAAAGACCTGTGACATCATCCTTTCTGTATTGCTTTGTACTGAGTTGCAAATATCAAGCCACAAGATGGAGCCCTCAGGTAACCAAAATTATTTTAGACTATTATTATATGAGGGAGGAACCAATTTAAAATCAGTTTCATTGGGTTCTCTTCAATCATGAATATCAAAATAGCGTTCTCATTTCTTCCACAACTTGATTGCCACTAGCATATTCCATTCACAATCTGATCACACAGCTCCAGTAATTAAAGTGCTGTTTTCCAACCTAGCAATTCGAAAGCATGCAAATGCAAGTAGATTAATAAGTACCACTTCGGTGGGAAGGTAACAGCTTTCCGCGTGCGTCATGCCAGCCACATGACCATGGAAGCATCTTCGGACAATGCTGGCTCTTCGGCTAACAAACGGAGATGAGCACCGGCCCCTAGAGTCAGACACGACTGCACAATTGTGCAGGGGGAACCTTTACCTTTACCTTTGTTACATAAACCTTTTTTGTTATCCACATTGATTCTGTTGTTGGCCATTGTTGTTGCTTTTAACGTTTGTTCCATGGTTGCAGGGTTTTCAGCCCTGGCTCTCAAACACATTGATTCTGAAATATCTGAACTAACAAAAGCCTAAATACTCATCTGGTAAAATTTGGTACTGAATTACACCACACCTTTTCACATACTTTCTATAATTCATCTTTTTTTCCCCTCTAGATCATTAGTGTCCATACTGAATAGTCACCATGTTCCTTCCAAGCAATGGAAGTGCCCACTGAAAACCAAGTAGAGATGTGATCATTACAATAATGTAACAGCTATCTGAAACTCTCCCCACCGACACTTAAATTTCCATGGGTGGATGCATTTGTAGGGAGTGGCATAGCAGCTGAAAAGCCAGATCCTGGAAAGATAAACTCAGAGTGACACATGAGATCAAATTCTTACCCAGGGGACTCTTGAAATGGGAGACACTGCTTAATTCCTATGTCTTGCTTTGAAATCTTACCCCATTTTTCCAGAGAGATTTATTTTCATCCTATATATTTAGGTGCAAAGTCTGATGATTGGATATAGAGAAAGTACCTCAGCCCTTTAAAATGAATGTCACACATGGCACCAGCTGTCTGTTTCTTTTTTTTTTTTTCATTTGGTACATTTTAATTAAAATCTAAATAGTCCTTTTAACATGAATATTGAGCAAAATGGTCAAATATATTTGTGAAAGTACACTACAACAAGAGAGTTGGGAAAAGGTCGTGTTCTCTTGGTCCTCGCAAGTCTGAACCTCTAAAGCCAGAAGAGCTGATGGGATTAAAAGTAGTTCTGCAGTGGTTCTCCAAGAATAACTTCAAGCTGTTGAATGGTCTTTTGGCACTGATGCTCCACTTCTTCACATTCATCTTCCATAAGCTCAGCTAAGAAAGGAATGGATTCTGGTAGTAGCACCATATAATTCTCTCTTATTTTTTCAGCAAGCTCTAACAAAGCCAACAAGGCAGCAAATCGAACCTTGGGTGACGCATGCCTCATCTTTAGCAAAATCTGATAGTTCAGGGGCTTCCATAGAGAGTCATCTGCCATTGCAACTGCAAACTGAGCTATGCATGGAATCAAATGCATTGTCACTCTCTCCTGGAATTTCTCTTCTCCTCCAAGCATGTTTTCCAGCTGATTGACTAACGGCAGCATCAATGTTTCTGCCCTCTCTTTGCTCACAAAACGTTGAGAATCAAAAAGGAAGATTTTGTATAAACAATCAAGGCTATACTGTAGTAATAAGCAACTTTTTTCAGTGTCATCCCCCTCAGAGCCAAAGTAAGCCTCATCTGCATCTGTTTTGGATGTATTGATCTGATTCAGAAGGTTAGCAAAAGGTTTCACTAAATGACCAGCAAAAAGGCTGAACAGCGCTTTTAGCTCACCAGCAATACAGTCTGCCAGTCGGTAGAAAGTTAACTGTCTATCCTTTGAGGCACCTTCAGTTTTGGCCCAATCAAAGAGCTTGAAAAAGAGGGGCCGGAAAGACATTTCAGAAAGCTTCATAACCATGCTGATTAAGCATGTAAGAATCCGAGCGTCTCCTGAGGTGTTATTTAAATCAAAAATGAGTAACTCTATTTTATGTTGGAAATGCAAAAACAAAAGGGGTTCTTTCTACCATGTATGGTGGCTATGTGTAAAAGCAAAAAAATATTGGGTCAAAATACATAAATATGTATGTAAAATATTCGACAAAGAAATAAGAATGAGACCAGAATTATATTTATTGGGTAAAATTGAAGACAATATAAATAAAAAACAAAAGATTTTATTTCAGTATCTAAGTACAGCTGCAAGGATAAAATACGCCCAATACTGGAAACAAGAAAATATTCCAACAAAAGAAGAATGGATTATAAAAGTAATGGATTTAATGCAATCAGACAAATTAACAAATTTAATAAAAGGAAAAGAAATGGGGAAGTATAATGAAACATGGGACCCCTTCATAAAATATATTCAAAAAGAATATAACATTAAATAGAGAACAAATAATAATAATAATAATAATAATAATAATAATAATAATAATAATAAAAAGTACAAATAAAGAAGGGGCGAAAGGAAAAAAAAAGAGGTATAAGAAGAGAAAAATGTAACTCAAGTATTTACAAGAATTTTTTTGTTTGTTTTGTTGTTATGTGTTATATATGTTCATTGTTATGTGTTATATGTTTGGTTTATGTTTTATGTTAAATGTAATAATAAAAAATTATATCTACAAAAACAAAAAAAAAGAAAGGAACGAAACAGAAATGGCCAGAACATATTTGATAAACTAAGGGTGAGCAGTCTGCAGGTCACATGCAATTCTAAAAGCCACTTCATTTGCCATCAAAAATTGGTAGGAAACTGCTTGGCAACAATCTAGGAGTTAGAAAGGGTAATAAAAAAAAACAAGCTGTTGTATGAAATAATCTAGGGATGTATGAAATTAAAACTTATGGATGGTTTTTCTATTCAATTTCCAAAAATATTTGGCAATTTATTTGTTTTCCTTTTAAATTTTGCATTTTCCACATGCCCCACTTGGTAACACAATGGGCTATACATTTTATACACACGTAAACACACACACAAACACACCATTGGGCAATGCTGGCAGAAGTATTTGTGAATGTGTACTATCTACTCTGTTCATCCATGTTCTGGTCCTCCTGAAAGCATATTGCTGGCCATAGCTATTAGCAGAATTTTATCAACTTATATCTCACCTTTTTTTTGTTTTGGCCCATCTGTTTCCCTTTGCATCGTAAGTTGCATGACATGACAGCATTGAAGGGAAGGGACCTGGAGCATACCTACTCTATCTGACCTAGTGGAATGGGGTTCCCTAAGGGAGAGGTGGTCCCACGAATAACTAGGCCCCATGCCATTCAGGACTTTAAAGGCGATAACCAGCACCTTGAACTGCACTCGGAAAAACCTGAAAGCAGTGCAGCTCGCACAGCAGTGGCGTAATACTGTCGAACTGTGGAACACCCACAACTGTGCATGCTGCTGCATTCCGGACCAGTTGCAATTTCTGGATGATTTTCAAGGGCAGCCCCATGTAGAGCATGTTCCCAGGAAGTGACCAGGACATGAGTGAGTGTGAGCAAGGCCTCCAGGTCCAGGAATGGGTACAATTGGTGCACAAGATGAATCTGTGCAACGGCCTCCCTGGCCACAGTTGCAGTGCTACCCTGGCCAAAGTCAGAGATGACACCTCACCAAAACTTGGGGGAATCAAAAAACTAGAATCACTCCATCTTGGCAAGCTTGAGTCAGAATTGGTTCCTCCCCATCCAGGCTCTTACAGCCTCCAGGCAGTGGGACAGCATCACGTGGCTGGCCAGGGGACCAAGTATGAAGGAGTATGAAGGGGGATTTTTTTTATTTTTTATTTTTATTGTATTTTGTTATTTGTCTATTTGTTGTTAGTTGCCCAGAGTTATTTTATATAACATGGGCAGCCATACAAACCAAATAAATAAATAAATAACTTTGGCCACTGCTGTATTCTTAGGAGCCACACTGGTAAGTAAAAGTAAAATAAAAGTAAAAAGAGACGCTTAGAGAAGGGGGTTCCTAAAAAGGCTAGGAACAGGATTCATTCTTTCCCTTTATGGGGTGAAGGTTCAAAAGCTGACTGGTTGCTTTGTTGTAGCAAAGTCCCTAAGAGCTAAACCATCCTCTGACTGTTTTAATTGCTTATCCTCAAAATCAAGAACTGCTGACTTTCCTATAAACGTCTTCTGCTGTAATTCTACCAGCAGACCAAATCGGTATGCTTATTCCTTCCAGTTCAGATCAGTAATAGGATAAGAGGTTTTGAGCTCTACTAACTCTTGGATCTGATTTAGTCATTCGTGTTGACTTAGAGCCAGATAGATCAAAGGGGATAACCGGTCAGGAGGTTTTCTTTTGCTACCTGCTGATTGAAGTCACAAGATGTCTATTTGCTACTGTTCACTGTTGCAACAAGATGTATTGCAAGTGCATTGCAGCTGTTGCCAGCCCTTGCTGAAGCAACATGTTTTGCAAAATCTGCATCACCATGAATGCCTGAAAGGGGATTTTCAGAGAATATCTAATCCTTGGAATTACAAGGGTGGGGAGAACTTTTATCAAGGCTACCAGATCTGAGCTGCAAAAATCTGGTCAATCACTAGACAGAAGCAGAGATAGGAAACTAATTCTGGTGTTAGCCTTAACCCACACATTCAACTTTGGAACCCGAGGCTTAAATGAGAACTCGGTACAGTATAGGAAAGAAAATGACTCCTAGATAGTGAACTCATTTATGGGAACTATCTCAGGGATCCACCAAAATTCCAGCCAACTGCAGATGATAGTAAAGAGATACAGAAAACTCTGACGCTGCTCTGTAGTTATGGTCCAGGTTTTTGCAGCCCAGAACTGGTAGCATTAACATCAGACCATATAACATTGACAAAACTTGTGGTCTTTCTTACTTGCTTCAGAAGAATGAGGCTGGAAAGTATATTAAACAGGAAATTCCTTTCAGGAGATAAGCAGCTGCTCAGTTCCAACACTATCATCGCTATCATGCAACTGAAATGCATTTGAGTATACTACCACTTTCATGAATAGTCAGCATTTCACATATATACCCAAAGGAAATGCTTAGATTACAATTCATCAAGATGTTCGAAGAATTCACATGCTTGTGAAAAAGCAAGATGTCTGTCAAATTTATTTACTGAATTTATTCGATTTATATAGCCACCCATCTCACTTTTACGTGACTCTACGTAAATGCTTTTTTAACGGTTATGTTTTTACCGTATAAATGTTTGTGTCATAGGAACATAGAAATACACTAAGACCTAGTCTCATGTACACTAATTACAATTAATTTCTTTCCATCTTTTTTAAGGCTTGGAGAAACATAAGGCTAAACCACACCCATAAATTGTAAATGAAAGTTTACTTTGATGAAATCAAGTTTCTGCTTTAAAAAAGTTTTTAATATCCCATTTTTTATTTTTATACTTCATCTTATTCCAAAGTAACAAAATAAAAACTTCGAGAAAAATACCACATTGGATATATTAACTAAAATTCTATGCATGCTTGATTGAGAGTAAGTCCCACTGAATTCCCATGAGACTTATTGCACATACTGCTGGAGACTGAGTTGTGAAAGTCCCATACTTGTTTTTAACAACGATGCAATTTTAGGTTTTAGTAAAAGGGGAGCAAGAAATCCCAGCTATAAAGGTTTTCCTGACTGATGATTCTTCATTACATTAACATTTAAAAATATAAACCACAAGCATGACAAATGTATTTCCAAGGTTCCAGTGAACATCATTTTTGAGGTATCAGCTGCTGCTATACCAGTGAGTATCTGGATCCCACAGAATAAGCAAGGAGCATCTGACGCAGTTGGATCAAAGCATGTAGCTCAATCAAAGTCAAGTCACAGCAAGAAAAAAGTCAAGGAAGCAGCAGATGTAAACAGATCTTTGGACAGTTGCTGCTGAGCTCTGCTGCCTGAAAAGCTTTGTCTGTCTGTCTGTCTGTCTGTCTGTCTGTTTTATTTGGCAATGTTTATAAGCCACTTCAATCCATGCAGACTTTGGGTGGCAGAGAACAGTTCAAAATACAATGCATTAAAACATTAAAATAATGTCACTCAACTGATCAAGATGATCACCCAACCAAAAGTATAAGCCCAAACCTTGCTGGAATAGTATCAATTTAACTTGCTTCTTAAAAGCAAGGAGGGTTGGGGCCATCTATACTTTTAGGAGAAAAGTGTTCCTCAAGTGGGATCACAACTGAGAAGACCTCAGCAAGGAGCTAAAGACAATTCAGTTAAAAGTTTTTTTAAATTATGACCTGTAGAGTGGTGAGCCTTATTCATATACATTACTATCCAAGGAGTTAATTAGACTGTTAGAGGGTCCTCATCTGATTCTGAGTGGGAAGGAGATTCTGCTGGGGTTCAACCACTGAATACAAGATAATGACCAAGTTGTTCCTTCAGTCTTCTAGGATTCTGAATAAGAATATGACATTCCCCCTGTACTTTGAAGTGCCCGGGACATGCCCTGAAGATATTTTTGTCTGTTAAATCATTACAAACTCCAAGATAATGAACATTCTGAAACAAGATAATTAGCAAAATTAAAGTGGGTACAATTTCAGGTCAAGAGGCCTTTTGAATTACTCGGGTTTTTTTTTTTTGTTTGTTTGTGTGTGTGTTAAATGTTTATGCAAGTTGACCAATTTCATCAATGTGAAGAGAATTCTTTGGAGTAGATAATAATAGTGTGGCTGGAAGCAAATGAATTGCCCAGTAGCTTTACACAAAGAGTGCCCCAAGAGTGATTAAAATACCAACCAACATCTGCAGCAGGCCTGAGCTGAGCAATAATGATTGGGCTTTCGGTTTATTCATCACTGGAAACACAACTTTTCTTAAGGCAGGAGAATGCATGCAGTCATTAGACTTCGGATGATAATTTAATTAGTTACGGGTAAATTGTAACCTTTGCCATATGGAGCCTGGGCTGATGATGAGTCACAGTTGGAAATTCTTGTAATTCTTGTTTGGAAGTTTGTTGTCTATTTATGCTGAGGAATAAAAGTTTCTTCCTATTAAAAGAATTATCCATAGATATTCAAAAAGTGGACTGTCACTGCAATTTTTAGGTATTAGAGTGGAAAGAAAACCTGTGACTGGTACCCAGGGTAAAATACAATTATTGTAAATATCTATCCCTTCTAACTGTAATTAGACAAAGGAACATTAGACGTCTAAATTCCAATACATGGAAATACTCTATAAGAGGTCTGGTATTTACACACCCTTAATCTAGGAATGCTATAGGATTAGTAAACCATGCTTTCAACAGGAAGTAGAGAACAAGGAGCAATTCTTATAGACTAGGCAATCTTTTAAATCCAAATGATGAAGAACACAACTGAATTTTACCAGCATTCCTCTAAGCTTATTTTGCTAAAATGATGTTGGGTAAGTTTTGAATTCTATATTGCTCTGCTACAGTGTACATTTTACACTGATCTGTAGAAAAAGTCTTGTTAGTTTAACCTCAATCATAAATTTTAAAATCTGATTTTAAAAAAAAAATGTTTCCAGAAGATTGATATAGAAATGAAAACATTAGTGGAGTACAATCATGACCATTTTCCATCCTTCACAGACAACAAAAGTTGAATTTGCATTCCTACACTGTTACTGTGTCGTTATTCTTTTACTTAGAAATCCTACACTATCATACCCATGTGTTATACAATAAAGATCAACTGCACTGTTTTCATGATATTGTAAACATACTTTGATAAATAACACTGTAACACTAACGTTGATTCCTTTGAACACAAGAGGAAGGATTGTATTGTTAGGGCAATGACAGAAATAAATATTTCAGTAATAGATCCTTTTCTTCAAATGAAATTTGGATAGTGCAAAATGGAGCATAAGAGTGATTACAAGAAAAATATCCCCTAAGCACCAGTAACTCATTGAACTCTTAAATTGCTTGTTGAACTTTTTCCTAAATTTCCCCTTTGATTTTCCCCCCATTTTCAGACTCAATGTGAGTAAGTAGAACACATCTGAAGGAGGACTTTCAGAGGTTAAAGCACCATATGCGACTTTTCTAATTTATCTGACTTTATCATCCTTATTATACCCAAGGTTACCCAGCTGACCGTGAGTTCTAATCCTGCCTTAGGCACAAAGCCAGCTGGGGAACCTTGGGCCAGTCACTCTCTCTCAACCCTAAGCAGGCAAGGGCAAATCACTTCTGAAACCTTGGCAAGAAAACTGCAGGGACATATTCAGGCAGTTGCCAGGAGGTGCGCACGTGCGCGCACACACACAAACAAATACCCTGATTTTGAAGTGTAATATGTACGTGTGTTTGTGTATGTATGTAAATAAGAATCCAATTAAATGGATAAAGATCCAGAAAGAATGTCTCTGTATTGTAATAGCTTGGAGCAGGTTTCATAGCTGAAACCAAGTGCTTCTTGATTTGGGATTGATTAAATTATATATCTGAATTAATACTGTAATCAGAAACACAATCCGGGAAATATAAATAAATCACCACTGCGTACAAGGCAATGGCACAACTGGAGTAAATGAACTAGAGAGTGAAATTAAGTCAGACTCCCTTTGTAGCCCTAACCCTCTTTCTAAACTGTGCCTAATTCCTGACTATATTTCCATCACCGACTGTGGTGATAAAATATTTCTCTCTTGCCATTGCATATTGCTTGCTCTTATGTTATGTTTCAATTTTTTACACATACACATACACCCACACACAAACACACTCACTCACAGATGGTGGGAGAGAAGGTTACAGAGTTGGATTGACACTATTTTGGAACTTGAAAGTGATTTGAGAACATCTACATTTTCTGCCTGATGGCTAATGATAACTAAAGGAATGTTTTAAAATAAATATTATAAGTAATAACAAAGGCTTATTTTTTTTTAAAAAATCCACTGTAAACCCCACACATGCTTAACTAACAATCCCTTTTCACTCTAGAGCATAGCTTTCCAAAGTGTGTGTCACGACACACTACTGTGTCACCTGTGGTGTCCTGGTGTGTCGCACGCAAACCCGGAAGTGCTGATGGGGGGAACCGTAAGGAGCGGCACTCCTGCCAATCAGCAGCTGCGCCGCCGCCGTTGGTGTGTGTCGCCAACATTAAAAGTTTGGAAAGCTCTGCTCTAGAGGCTGTTCAACACATATCCAGTTGTTTCCAAAGCCCAATAACCAGGGATCATAATTCAGTGCTTGGCATCCAGAAGCACCAATTCTTTGCATTCAGTCCTGGGAATTTTCAGTTTGGATGGGAAGCCCCCTGCCTGAAATCCTGGAGAAGTACTGCCAGTCAGGGTTTACAGTACAGGCCCAGAAGGAGCAATAATCAAATCCAGTATAAGGCAGTCAGTTCTTTCCTCCTCTGTATACATACCCTCCAGTTTTCCCCCCCTGATCTTCTTACCTCCTCCCTGAAATGTTTAATTGATTGTTTTCTGTTCCCAACAAAATAATCCTTGGCAAAAGCAGCAGTAAGGCAAGTTCCACAGCCATGTGTGTATTCATCTACTAACACCACCACAAACAAGTGACAGTGAGACAAAAAACATTAATGGAGTTTCACTGGTGATGGGAATGACTTTCTGGGCCAAGATCTTCTGAAGAAACAGTTGTTCACTTAGAACCAATGATCCTGTGAGCAAAATTGAACCTTTGTCATGAGGACTTCTTGGAAGGGCTAGGGAACAGTAAGGCTACATTTATTTCAGTTTTGTAATGCTTAAAGTGGGAGAGTTAAAATATTTACAAAGGAAATATTTGTCCCACACATGAGACTATCGATGGCTTAGTTTAGACAGTCATTATATCCTGATTTATGAAGTTGTCAACCAGCACCATTAGGACTCTGCATTTCTTCCTTAATCCTCCCCTTTTTGTCCTCTAGCTCAGTTTAGGGTCAAAGACTTTACTAATACAGAATTCTCTATTACATTTGACCTGAAAACCTTTGGCCCCATTTTCAACATACTGGAAAACTCAGATAGTCATCCAAACCTAAATCCAATTCAGGTTGTTCATAGGTTTGCGGTACAGTTTTCAATGAGGAAAAAGAATATTATCTTTCCAAAAGTGCTGTGTGCAGTGTTTCTACAAAGGAAGTGGCTGGGGAATTCTGGGAGTTGAAGTCCACACATCTTAAAGTTGTCAAGTTTGAGGAACACTGATCTAAAGGGATGCTTATCTTGGAATCAACCTGTCCAGGCATTAAGACTGGCAAGAAAGGCCTTCTTAAAGATGCCCATGTTTGCTGAGGTCCTTTTGTTGGGCACATGGGCAATTGTGTTTTCCCATATTGCTCCAAGCTATGTTACATTGGTCCTCACCCTTTGATTAGGAAAAGTATCAAGAGTTTTTTCTTTCCACAATGAAGGCAAAAGAGAAGAACGAGACCATGCTAGCCAACAATGCATCCCAAATCAGTCTATCTCTCTGCCCAAATCTTCATATCTGTTTGTTCCACAGAGCACATGGGTGTCAGTGACATAGCTAACTGGCATAATCCCTCTACCCACCCATGCATTTAGTAAATGTGAAGGAGGTTGTGAGTGATTTGGGGTTGTTTTATTTTTGGCAAAAAGCATGTAATATCAAGTGATCTTCTTCTCCTTCCCAAAATAGAGAATCATGGACATGTAACAGAAGTAGCACTGCATGACCACCTTTTTAATGAAGTCACTACACACATGCAGCTGTGAGCTAACAAGTCTACAATGACAATAGATGTCAATGCATGTGAGAACTAGTTTACAAAGTTATACAAAACTAACTGCCAATCTGGTTTGAGCCCCTGTCTAGTGACAGAATTATTCGTTCAGTCTGTACAATTCAGTAACCACCATGCCATAAAACAATATTAGAAAGGAAGCTATGAGGCTTGATAACTGAAGAAGAATTTGCATTACTTCAACAGTCATGAGAATAAGGTGGTTGTCAAACAGTTTGAGCAAAGGTCTCAAAAGCTATTCAAACACTTTTTGTGCAGTGTTCATGTCCTACAAGTTACTATTTCCCACTCTGAAATGGATATTAAGTTGAAAGAAATGTTTGCTAACTGATAGAGTAAGCAAACCATGCTGATTTGTTTATTCATGAAACTCAATTACAGAATAATAAGCAAATTAAAATAATCCCAGGAACCATAACCTGAAATTTGCTGTGATTTCAAAACAATATTTACAATTAGTCCTCACTAGGTCATCTTGAGTTATATGCCTATGTAGCTATCAGACAGTTCTATATCAAGAGAGCAAAGTTCATAAGTCTGCTTGGACAAATCCAGAGCCATCTGTTTTTATCCTTGTTCAGAGATAAATAGAGGATAAAGTCATAGATCCAGTACGATCTATCTGAACAGAGGTCTAGAAGGTAAAAACAAAATAGGAAAAGGAACATAAAGCAGAGATGGGGCAGTAAGTGGAAATTATTTGGTCGTTAAATCAAAAGGTTGGCCCAGATGAATTTACAAAGATAAAAAGATGTCATGTGCTCATCCCCAGTCACCCCTGGTATAATGCATGAACATTATACCGCCCAGAGTTCCCTTGTGGGGAGATGGAGCGGTATATAAATTGAAACATAAATAAATAAATATAGTTCTAGGGCGTGGTCTGTTTTACCAATAATATTTGTAAACAAATAGTAGGCACCGGATGTTCTGGTGATCCTCAAATTAATGGCCTAGCTTACCCATCCTGAGCCTAGTACTTTCCAGGTGTGCTGAGACTACAAATGTCAGAATATCCAGTCATAAGTAGAAGGCACCAGGAAGGTTGCCCAAACCGATGGCCACAGAGATACAAAGTTTACTGTGATAGAAATGATGTATAAGAGATACAGCAATGACTGCAGAGGTGGGAATCACATTGCATATGAGAAGAAAATAGCAGTAGAGGCATTTTTCCCTCTCAATGGCTCTTGAGCTGATCTCCCTATTCTTATATGATGGTAATCACAGGTAGGGGGCATGGGTGTTATATACACCTGTCTGCCTTTTTCTTAAACCTATGTGTTGGTTAGTAAAATTGCTTTTAGGGGGAGCAAATTTACTACGGGTGAACTAAGGAAAGTATTCTTCATTCTTTTACCCAGCAATATTTCCCTAGCCAAGACAAAGCCCACTTTTAGAAAGTATAAAATAAACACTGTGGATTTTGGATTTGATATGTCCCAACTTGAAAAAAACAAATGTTTGAATTTTCAGAGAGGAGACTTGGTGGAAATATTTTATTCAAATGTTCTCCTGACATAGCAATACCTCTGCCTATTTGCCAAGGTTTGGCATCATCACTTTTTACATTACATGCATGTGTTGTTGTTGTTGTTGTTGTTGTTGTTGTTGTTCAGTTGTTTAGTCGTGTCCGACTCTTCGTGACCCCATGGACCATAGCACGCCAGGCCTTCCTGTCCTCCACTGCCTCCCGGAGTTTACTCAAATTCATGTTCGTTACATCGGTGATGCTATTTAACCATCTCATCCTCTGCCGTCCCCTTCTCCTTTTGCCTTCAGTCTTTCCCAGCATCAGGGTCTTTTCCAGGGAGTCCTCTTACACATATTATTCTTGCCCCACCTTGAGGCCTTGGGAAATCACCTTTGACAGAATTTGGCTGCAGCCCTAGATCTACATGGCAGAGCTACATAACGACATTATTTTTGTTCTTTTATCCGGGGAAACTGCCATTCCATAAAATGAATGATGTCTGTAATAACATTTGTCAAGCAGAAAGACAACCAGTGCAAAATGAAAGAAGCAGCTCTACCTTAAATACATACCCAATCTAGACAAGATTTTTTTTCTTGGACTGCAGTTTCTCTTTCATTCATGTGACACAAGACCTACTTTTCAAATTTTTGTCCTAATGCTACATCTTCTATAATATACCTTTTCATGACATTTGTTATTGTTGTCATAGGTTCCCTGCTCAGTTAAGTATGTAACCAGCTTTGCAACCTTTTCTCCTCAATATTCTTCTGTGATCTAGAACAGGGAAACAATTAAGATTAAGACTCGAATCAAGGGACTATTAACTCAGTCAATCAACCAAGCAGCAAACAACAGCCCAATCAAGGAACTCCTAAGGGGAGAACAACACCTCCACCAACACAAGCAGGACAAGCCATGGTATATAAACAGAGAGCAAGTCCCACTCCCTTTTTGCACTGAAGATGTTGCCTAGTCTGGCAATGAAAGGTCTGCAAGAAAACAACAAGGCTCAGAGAGCACCAAGGACTCCACAGTTCAAAGTGTGATTGATCAGGCTCTTTAATCCTAATTTTCAATGTTTACCAGCATGGTTACTGAAAAGAATAGCCACACAACTTCTTTATTTTAAAATCTGCACAAATACAAGTTGCACAAGCATATATTCATTTACTAAACTTTAACAATGGCATCAACTCCTACTTTTCCCATTAATATATCATACATATGGTACATCCCCCCAGGATAAATGTTGATGATAAATCACATTTAATGTAGGCTTATTGTGAAAACGAATTTAGAATCTGAACTATGGTCAGTTGGTCCATGGTTTAGGTTACTCATTCAGCACAAGAAACATTTCCAGACATAAGTATTCCAAAGAGTTCCTGGCCCAGCATGACTTCTTCAGTTCTTCCAGTGGTTACAGGTGATCTTCATACACATTCTTTAAACTCATTAAAATCCATTGAATTCAATAATTCTCATGGGAACATAGGACCAGTCTGTACAAACTGTATCAGTGGCTAACTTGGAACAATTTTTATGGGCAAAATAACGCTAGATTCAAAGCAGTAAATTAATGATGAAGGACATCATGGACTAGGAAGCTAGAAGAAAATTGTTTATTAAATTCTGGTCACCTTTTCTCTTAGTACAGAAGTAGGCCATTTTTGGGCAATCAGAGCGGTCTTTAACTTGGGAGGCAGAGGACCCAGAGGTGGTATCTCACTGCTTCAGCACAGCTTGTGAGAACCAGATTTTAAATTTTTACACACTACAGCAGCTAAGCCAAAAACTCACATTTTTGCTGCTTGCCCAGGCAGAGTGGGAAGGAAAGCCTGGAGCACATTGTGCAGGAATCCGGCTTTAGGTACACAGGCAAAGCCATAGGCCTGGTGGAATCTCACTCGGGGCTTTAAAGACAGCCAGCTTGCCTGGGCCAAGCAGGAAAAATGCAAATTTATTGGCACAGCTCTAATATGTCTTGTGGATGCTTAGATACAACTGCATGCCAAATCAAAGTACCACTATTGTACTGAAAATACTTGGACTTCAGCAGTTAATGAAGTATTTAACTTATACTGATTCTTTCTTTAAAAAAAACATTGATGTGTATAATAGTGGTTTACACATACCAATTTAATTCAGGAGGACCCTGGGTAGAAAATTCTAAACATTTCTAAACAGAAGTGTGGTCAGGGAATTGAGGATTGCCGTTAACACCCCTTAACTACTAATCCCTTTAAAATTGTTTTAATTATCTCATTGCGTACTATATAAGCAATATTTAAAAAGAGGAGCAATTAAATAAAGGAAAGAAAATTAAGTATTCACACTTCCACCATTCATTCTCAAAAAGGATATCAAGCTATTTCTCCTTCTGTTTTGAATTCTCTGTATAAAGCAACCAGCTAAATTCCTAATCGTTTATTATCAAAGAATGCTCTACAGCTCAAAGGGAAATAAATAAACGAACGGTCTTACAGTACCTGCCAAAACCATTGCATTTCTCAACTATTTCAATTTAACATTACTTACATTATATTATGTAGACCAGATTCCTGAATTTGTGATATCAAGGTGATGAAAAAGGTTAATCCTATTCAAAAATTTAGGGGTCAACGGCTTGACAATGTTTGAAAATCTTTATCTTATTGGTACTGTTCTGACTCAGTGTTGAAATAATGCAGCTTTGTTAAAGACATGTTGGTACATCCTGCTTATTAACTGCTTTGATATTTCTCACTTTGAAGGACTAACATTTCAAAGAATTGGTTGGAACTGGCTGTCAACCTAATTTAGGAAAACCCCTGAAGGAACTCTAGCGGGTGAGCAAAGAGGACAGAGTTGCCTCTCACACAAGAATATTTTGGAGCTTACAAAACCATGTGTTTTGTTTCTCAAAACAGTGGGGAACTGTACCCTTGCCAAAATTTGGCTGCAGTGGTTGGAGGGGCTTCCAGGTGGAATAGGACCTCACGTGACCTTGAACCAGGGTTGCCCAACCTCTTTGAATAGCTGGATACATTTTGGATTTTTAACAATAGATTGTGGGCATACACACAAAATGAACGCTGAGAGAGTTTACCTGTACACAAAAAGGCTACTGCAGGAAATATATCTGGTCACAAAGCACTGATTTCTACAAAATACTACCTGCCACCCTTCTGCCTGCTGAACCGTTGCTAAGAATTGTTTACTATTACCATTTACTGGTCCTTTTTTGGGGGGGGTAACTGCTAAAATAGCATTAGGCTTGTTTCCAGATGCAATTCAAAGTAATTCTATCTTCAAAACTATTCCTCTGAAGAGAATCTGCCTGCCTGTGAGGGGTGATTGCTGAGAGTCCCCACTTCTTCTGAGGTACAACGAGGGGGACCTCGGAGGCAAGCATTTTTTGCAGGAGCTCCCTACATGTGGAATGTCCTCCCATGAGAGATAAGAGCCACACCCTCCCTTTTAATATTTAGGGAGCTTTTAAAAAGATGTCTCTTTCAAAATGTATTTGCGGGACTTACGTGGAGATGGAAGAGGTAAGTTTGGGATGAATCTGTGTTATAAGGCATCATAGTTTTGTTATGATCTCTGTTGATTGCATTTTTTTTGATAATTTTGATACTCTGTTAATTATTGTAATGTGTGTAATTAGTGTGTGTGCGTATAGTATATAATCTTAACTTTATTTACAGTTTGAGACCAAACTCACACATTCCAAATAAATAAAGTAATTAGAAAGATAAACACAATAAAATAAAGTAAAATTACACAGATAAAACCAAAAAAATAAAGATGGAAAAAATAGATAAAATATGAAATTAGCTACTGAATCATTTTATTTTTATTTATTTTATTTATTTTATTATTAAACTTCTATCACCGCACCATCTCCCCCAAAGGGGACTCTGGGCGGTTTACAAACATAAATTTTATCCATTGCATGAGAAAAATAAACCCATAAGATGTTTGGGATACAATTGTTTATTTAATCTAAACCGTTTGCTTCCTAATGGCAACCCCTCCCACCACCCAATCTTGCTACATTCCTGGATGTTTCAGAAAGCACATTTGTTAAATTGTGAGTTTTCTTCTAATCAGGCCAGCCAAAGTAATCTGACAATGGGTGCTTATTAGGTCTCCATGAAAAACTTTATAAAATAGATAGGGCCTTGGAGTTGATTCCTGGCAACTGCCTGGACAAGTCCCTGCAGTTTTCTTGGCAAGGTTTTTCAGAAGTGGTTTGCCATTGCTCCTTCCTAGGGCAGAGAGAGAGCGACTGGCCCAAGGTCACCCAGCTGGCTTCGTGCCCAAGGTGGGACTAGAACTCATGGTCTCCCGGTTTCTAGCCTGGTGCCTTTAACCACTACACTACACTATAGCAAACTGGCTCCATATAAAAAGGGCAGCACAATAAAACATGGATAAGAGATCAGTATTCCCCAATTGGCAAAGGAGTAGGGTATTATATCTTTCCTCTGATCACATGGTAAGCAGGGAGTAAATTTTACTAACGATAATGTTTTTTGGTGTGACCCGCTCAAGGGTTTGTTAGGTGATTTGCTGGGGTAAAAGGTCTTCCATCCAGACTACCCCATAATGTGGGGGGATATTATTCCAGTCATTGTGAATATCAATATGAAAAACTCCATGATTCCATTTGAGACTGTTTCCCTCAGGACATGTTGTCTAAGGCAGAGTTCAATGCCTTTTTTCCCCAGCTGAACAAAGACTACCCAGGAGAGTCAGAACAGCCAAAGGCCCCCAGTGATAATCACTTCAGTCCAGAATCTAACCTGGCAAAGCCTCATATGAGCCCTTACAGAAGCAAGGTCTGATTACAAAGGTACCAGAATAGGGTACACTCTGAAGCACTTGGAGAATAGACCTTTAAAAAATTGCATTAAACTGCTTCAATGGAAGAGCCATTTCAATTCAAGAGCCAGTTTGGTCTAGTGGTTAAGGCACCGGGTTAGAAGCCAGGAGACTGAGAGTTCAAGTCCCGCCTTAGGCATGAAAGCCGGCTGGGTGACCCTGAGCCAATCACATTCTCTCAGCCCTAGGACGGAGCCAATGGCAAACCAGGAGACTCAGAGTCTAGTCCTGCCTTAGGCATGAAAGACGGCTGGGTGACCCTGAGCCAATCCCTGTCTCTCAGCCCTAGGAAGGAGCCAATGGGAAACCAGGAGACTGAGAGTTCTAGTCCCGCCTTAGGCATGAAAGCCGGCTGGGTGACCTTGGGCCAGTCACTCTCTCTCAGCCCAACTCACCTGACAGGGTTGTTGTTGTGGGGAAAATAGGAGGAGGAAGGATTATTAGGTATGTTTGCCGCCTTGAGTTGTTTATAAAAATAATAAAGGCAGGATAGAAAATAAATATATATGTATATATGTGTGTGTGTGTGTGTGTGTGTGTGTGTGTGTGATTTATTTATTTATTTATTTATTTATTTATTTATTTATTTATTTATTTATTTATTTATTTATGCGAGCCAATCTGGGAGCCATACAGTTGAAAGCTGATTACCTTTGCTCTAAAGATATTAAGAGGCACAGACACATCTTTGCTGCCTCTACTGCCTGCAAATAACAGGATAGCTGTGGCAGGCCCATGGGCCTTTCCATGACAGCTTTCTATTGGTTGTTCCATCCTGGGATGGATGGATGGATGGAGGTAAACAGTAAATTTACCTTTAATAGGTACCATTTCGGTGGGTAGGTAACAGCGTTCCGCGTGCGTCATGCAGGCCACATGACCGTGGAAGCGTCTTTGGACAACGCTGGCTCTTTGGCCCCTAGAGTCGGACACAACTGCACAAATGTGCGGTGGGAACCTTTACCTTACTAACATTATGGTTACCATATCTGGGTTGCAAAAGTTCAGATCGCCGCTAGATGTCAGCAAAGAATTTGGGGTTTTCTCTATGGCTTTGCTGCTCTCTGATGGTCATCTAGATTTTTGTAGTCCAGGTATGATAATCCTACATGACTTTGTACTGGTACCACACACACACAAAAAGCAAATATCACCTCTTCTTTTTTTTCAATAATAATTTTTATTTAAGTTTAAAAATACAAAGATAAAAAATTAATACAAACCAAGAAAAATATAAAAAGGAAGAAAAAAGGGGATATATATATATATATATATATATATATATATATATATATATATATTCTTTTTTATACTTTTCCCCCTCCCCCTTTTCCCCCCCTTCTTTGCAGATATCACCTCTTCAAAATCACTAAGAGTGAAACAACTTTGGATTTAAACAACCCAAATTACTTCTGAGAATACCATGGGAATCAGGATCATAAAACTTTTTACTGCATATATTATTTTATATATTCTCTCTCAATAAAGTACTTAAATACGTAGAACATTTACAAAGCAGTCCTCTGCATGTCTGCTCACAAATATTCCTCAATAAAATGATTGAGAATACCCACCACTTTCAATGTAAATGGGATATGTTATGTGCAGGAACTGAACTTCAGCCTTCTACATACAAAATATGCGGCCTACCACTGAGCTCCAAATGGACCATGTTCTGTCTTAGCCACTTTTTCAGGCATCTGATTTATAGTACTAAATATAAGACATGGGAGATAATGACTATCTTTTGTGAATGTTCTTACAAACTTGCAGATAATTGCATTTTCCAACAGATGTGGAAACAGTCACTGGACATTTTATTTTGCCTTGAAGTCTATTCCCTTCAATCAAAATGTGATGGAATTTGCAAAGCAAAATTCTCAAAAGTCCAGAAAATTACAGCTAGTTTTGCTTATGTATTTAATAGAGTTTCCAACAGACTCACAGAAACACACAGAGGAAAACTTGGCTGTATAGTGTAACCGAGCAGCTATATTTCTAGATTTAATGGCTAGGGCTATTTTAAGTCTCCAACAGGGAGGTTCACAAATATTTTCCTTGGCTTTGACACTTTTAAACATTGCCATCCATTCAATTTTGTTCAGCCAATTTTAGCTTTCGGATATTAGCTGATTCATAAAAGGAACACTAACAAAAACATTCCATGTTGGACAAAGAAAATAATATATTTAATGATTCTAAAGCTATATTCCTAGCAAACAAAGATAAACATAGACAATAGCCTTCTGTCTAAAAAAGACATCTCTCAATCCAACACAGGCGTGCTGCATGCCAAACTTCAGCTTCTCCTTCTCTTTGACTTGAATCTGTCTTTGTGCCTCAACTGGAGTCAACAGGATGCTGCATCATTATTATCCTCTTCCTGGAGGCAATTTCCTTTGATTGCAAGCTTCTTCTGGTGCTATAAGCATCTGTCCTTCTACTTCTGCAGCCCATCCTTTGTTGCTCTGCTCTTAACAGGACAGTCATTGAAGCCGTATATGGTAATATTAATTGAGCCTTCAAAGTTGTTTACTGACCCTGTGGATTCCAACCAATTCTCTTTGTAAGTGAGGTGGAGAGTGAAGCATGAAGACTAAGTTGTGTCTAGGGCTGCAGCGGGGCCATTTCAAATGCGGGTGAAAGGGGCAGTGAGATCGCACAACAGTGGAGCCTGTCCTATCATTTCAGTGTTTAGTTTTAAAGCCTTGAATGAAAATATAAATCCAAGAGACATTTCATTTTCTTGGGTTTTCCCGCACTGGGCCTTTGGACAAAAAACAATGGAGAAAAGTTTACATGACACAGGATAGAGGAGAAAGGTTGCAGGGTTCATTCTGCCTTGGGCCTCTCCAAGCCTTATAAAGGCCCTGGATTGTAGCCAGTTGTTCTCAGATTTTTCCTTCCTCCCCTCTGAATGTTCTAATCCCATTCTGTGCATCCACGGGGCCCTGGATTAGACAGATGAAAGAGCGCAGATTCTTTAAGACAATGATTTCCAAAAGATATACGAAGCTTTACAAGTAAATTGCAGCGATTTATGGATCCATTGCCAGAACAGCTTGCCATGATGTTAGAACCAGAGATAACTCAGCAGCACAGATTTGGAGGCAAGGGGAGGTTATACACAATGAGATCCACTGGTGAGTGCAACTCTTGGAGTTCTGCTGAAAATAGCAGTTGGGGTAGGGCAAGGGCCGAGCTAAATTCACAAACTAGATTTGCCATAGTCAATGGGCATGTGAGTTCCACAGCTTTCCTAGATTCTGTGAACACAAAGAGTAAAGTGCTATTTAAATTTAAAACGCAGAATTATATCCTGGACTCTAAAGGAGTCCTATTTACTGGGAAGAAAACTGATGCTAGTGGAGGCTGAATGTTTCATTGGTCTCCCATATGCAATTTGCGTATTCCCAACTAAAACAATATTGCAAGCATCTTTTTCTGCTACCCTCACTCAGGAAATTCCTTCTGCTGTTTCTAACTCTGAATTTTCCTACTACGCAAGGAACTGTAAGAGCAAAGTGATAAATCTACCCTCAGAAATAGATAACCAGAGAAAGAATGATTTAGACATGGGTCTGGCAGCTTTCTTCAATGTGGTGTCCTCCAGATGTGCGGGGACTGCAACTCCCAGAATTCCCAACCAGGATTTCTGTTGGGGGAGGATGGGTCATGGGAACAAATTGCATTCTTTGAGCAGAGACTCCCAAAAGCAACTACAACTAGGTAAAGGTAAAGGTTCGCCCCGCACATTTGTGCAGTCGTGTCCGACACTAGGGGCCAGTGCTCATCTCCGTTTGTTAGCCGAAGAGCCAGCATTGTCCAAAGACGCTTCCACGGTCATGTGGCCGGCATGATGCACGCGGAACGCTGTTACCTTCCCACCAAAGTGGTACCTATTCATCTACTTGCATTTGCATGCTTTCGAATTGCTAGGTTGGCAAGAGCTGGAGCTAGTGCGGGAGCTCACTCCGCACGCAGGGCTAGGGATTCAAACCTCCGAACTTGCGATCTTCCGATCGACAAGCCTGGCGTCTTACCCACTGAGCCACCACACCCCTTATAACTACAACTAGCAGAGTTAATTTTGTTCGGTTTTCTCAGAACCCTTCGAAGAATACAAGCCATTAGAAAGAGTTCTCTAAAATAGATTTCCAAAAGATAAGCTTAAGCAGCCTGCTTGCCCCCTGCTCTTGCCCACTGACCAAATAAGCTTCTCCTTGGGGGAGAGGACTGGTAATCAGTGGGGATACCAGATTACAGGGAACACAGGCTTTTGTTCCCTTAGAAATGGGTGCTGTCCTTTGCATTATAGGTATGGTGACCATATTTTCTTGGGAAAAAGCAAAGGACAAACCTGAAAAAGGGGCAGATTTGAAAGTGGTTCATAAGGATTAAAAAATGTTTATGTTTATAACTCTGCTTAACAAAGGAAAATACGAGAAAAACTTTACAAAAACTCATATTCTAATTTTGTTGTTTATTCGTTCAGTCGTTTCCGACTCTTCGTGACTTCATGGACCAGTCCACGCCAGAGCTTTCTGTCGGCCGTCACCATCCCCAGCTCCCCAATGGTTGAGTCCGTCACCTCCAGAATATCATCCATCCATCTTGGTCGGCCCCTCTTCCTTTTGCCTTCCACTTTTCCTAGCATCAGCTTCTTCTCCAGGGTATCCTGTCTTCGCATTATGTGGCCAAAGTACTTCAGTTTTGCCTTTAATATCATTCCCTCAAGTGAGCAGTCTGGCTTGATTTCCTGGAGTATGGACTGGTTTGATCTTCTTGCAGTCCAAGGCACTCTCAGAATTTTCCTCCAACACCACAGTTCAAAAGCATCTATCTTCCTTTGCTCAGCCTTCCTTATGGTCCAGCTCTCGCAGCCATAGGTTACTACGGGGAATACCATTGCTTTAACTATGCGGACCTTTGTTGTCAGTGTGATGTCTCTGTTCTTAACTATTTTATCAAGATTTGCCATTGCTCTCCTCCCAAGAAGTAGACGTCTTCTGGCTGCAGTCAGCGTCTGCAGTAATCTTTGCGCCTAGAAATACAAAGTCTGTCACTGCCTCCACTTTTTCTCCCTCTATTTGCCAGTCATCAATCAAGCTCGTTGCCATAATCTTGGTTTTTTTGAGGTTTAACTGCAACCCAGCTTTTGCACTTTCTTCTTCCACCTTCGTCATAAGGCTCCTCAACTCCTCCTCGCTTTCAGCCATCAAAGTGGTATCATCTGCATATCTGAGATTGTTAATGTTTCTTCCAGCGATTTTAACTCCAGCCTTGGATTCCTCAAGCCCAGCATGTCGCATGATGTGTTCTGCGTACAGGTTGAATAGGTAGGGTGAGAGTATACAACCCTGCCGTACTCCTTTCCCAATCTTAAACCAGTCCGTTGTTCCGTGCTCTGTTCTTACCGTTGCTACTTGGTCGTTATACAGATTCCTCAGGAGGCAGACAAGATGACGTGGTATCCCCATACCACCAGGAACTTGCCACAATTTGTTATGATCCACACAGTCAAAGGCTTTAGAATAGTCAATAATACAGAAATAGATGTTTTTCTGAAATTCCCTGGCTTTCTCCATTATCCAGCGGATATTGGCAATTTGGTCTCTAGTTCCTCTGCCTTTTCTAAACCCAGCTTGTACATCTGGCAATTCTCACTCCATGAATTGCTGGAGTCTACCTTGCAAGATCTTGAGCATTACCTTACTGGCATGTGAAATAAGTGCCACTGTTCGATAGTTTGAACATTCTTTAGTGCTTCCCTTTTTTGGTATGGGGATATAAGTTGATTTTTTCCAATCTGATGGCCATTCTTGTGTTTTCCAAATTTGCTGGCATATGGCATGCATCACCTTGACAGCATCATCTTGCAAGATTTTAAACAGTTCAGCTGGGATACCGTCGTCTCCTGCTGCCTTGTTATTAGCAATGCTTCTTAAGGCTCATTCAACCTCACTCTTCAGGATGTCTGGCTCTAACTCACTGACCACACCATCAAAGCTATCTCCAATATTATTATCCTTCCTATACAGATCTTCCGTATATTCTTGCCACCTTTTCTTGATCTCTTCTGCTTCTGTTAGGTCCTTACCATCTTTGTTTTTGATCATACCCATTTTTGCCTGGAATTTACCTCCGATGTTTCTAATTTTCTGGAAGAGGTCTCTTGTCCTTCCTATCCTATTGTCTTCTTCCACTTCCGCACATTGCTTGTTTAAAAATAATTCCTTATCTCTTCTGGCTAACCTCTGGAATTTTGCATTTAATTGGGCATATCTCCCCCTATCACTATTGTCTTTTGCTTTCCTTCTTTCTTGGGCTACTTCCAGTGTTTCAGCAGACAGCCATCTTGCCTTCTTGGTTTTCTTTTTCTTTGGGACGTTTTTTGTTGCCGCCTCCTGAACAATGTTGCGAACTTCTGTCCATAGTTCTTCTGGGACCCTATCTACTAAATCTAGTCCCTTAAATCTATTCTTCACCTCCACTGCATATTCCTTAGGAATATTAGTGAGCTCATATCTAACTGATCTGTGGGTCTTCCCTATTCTCTTTAGTCTGATTCTAAATTTTGCAATAAGAAGTTCGTGATCTGAACTACAGTCAACTCCAGGTCTTGTTTTTACCGACTGTATAGATGTCCGCCACCTTTGGCTGCAAAGGATGTAGTCAATCTGATTTCGGTGTCGACCATCTGGTGAAGTCCATGTATAAAGTCGTCTTTTAGGTTGTTGGAAGAGAGTGTTTGTTATGCACAGTGAGTTGTCTTGGCAAAATTCTATCAGCCTATGTCCTGCTTCATTTTGTTCTCCCAGACCATGCTTGCCTGTAATTCCAGGTGTCGTCTGACTACCCACCTTAGCATTCCAGTCTCCTGTAATGAAAATAACATCTCTTTTTGGTGTATTATCTAGTAGGTGCTGCAGATCCTCATAGAACTGATCTACTTCTGCTTCTTCAGCATCTGTGGTTGGGGTGTATATTTGGATCCCTGTGAAGTTAAATGGCTTACCCTGAATTCGAATTGAGATCATTCTATCGTTTTTTGGATTGTATCCAAGCACTGCTTTAGCCACTTTATTATTAATTATGAAGGCTACTCCATTTCTTCTGTGGTCCTCTTGTCCACAGTAGTAGATCTGGTGGTCATCTGATGTGAAGTGGCCCATCCCAGTCCATTTCAGTTCACTGACACCTAAAATGTCTATATTTAATCTTGACATCTCACCAATAACCACATCCAATTTGCCCTGGCTCATAGATCTTACATTCCAGGTTCCTTTGGTGTGTTGATCTTTAGAACATCGGATTCGTCGTTCACCACCAGCACCGTCGGCCGCTAGCCGTCCTTTCGGCTTTGAGCTAGCTGCGTCATCACCTCTGGGGCTAGTTGAACGTATCCTCTGTTCCTCCCCAGTAGCATTTTGACCATCTTCCGACCTGGGAGTCCCATCTTCCGATGGTATACCGACATATCTTTGGTTGTACTGATCCATTTAGTTTTCATGGCAGGAATACTGGGGTGGGTTGCCATTACCTTCCCCAGGGATCGTATTTAGTCTGACCTCTCTGCCACGACCTTCCCGTCTTGGGTGTCCCTTCACGGTTTAGCTCATGGTTTCATTGAGGTGCTCAAGCTCCAGCACCACGACAAGGTAACGATCTCCTTTGCTGGAGCATATTCTAATAAAAATATCTAAAATCAAACAGTATATGTGTAAGGATGGAGAATCCAGAAGCAATAGACTGGATACTCCACCCTTACACAGGATAGAATAAGGGAGAACGGGGAGGGGAAAGAAGATGATGGGAAGCTGGGGAGAACAGACAGCCATCACCACATCCGGTCCAGAGGACACGAGAGCACCAGCGCACGCAGGCAAAGAGACCGGAAAAGAACAGAGGGCGCAAAAAAGAAATTGAATAACAAAAGAAGAAGGCTGGGAGAATGGGCGGAACGAGAAGGGAGCTGAGGGCTTAAAGAAAGATCGGGGGGGGGGGGGGAAGGGACCACATTCACAGCTTTAACGTGGCATGATGCTGGTCCAATAAAGAATTTCACATATCCCATGTGGCTTGCGTTGGCAATTACTGAGTTTGGGCCATAAGATCGTGATCCTCACAATATGTAAATTTATTTTAAAAGGACAATTCAAATTCCATATGTTTCTCATGAATGTGAAAGACTATGCATTAAGTGGTACCACTTGTACGGTAAAAGTTAAAGGACCAAAATAAAGGAACAAAATTATTTTTTGAAAAATAAATAAATCTAAAGGACAGCTTTCTGCAATAACGGACTGTCCTTTATAATAAAGGATGTATGGTCACTGTAATTATAGGCTACCTGGGTTGTACAATCATTGAATCCTGGATTAATAAATTGGGCCAGAAAGTGATGGAGAACAGTGTTTCTGTGCCACCTAAAGCATGTGTCTAAAAGTTAAGGCCATAGTAAGTCTGCCAAGGAAGACTGGCAAATCTATTATAACCTGGCCTACACTAACTGTGGGGGAAATGGATTGAGCTCAAAATGAAGACGTGGTTTGGGAAGATTGTTGCTAGCCTGATGGGCAGATATGTCTGTAGGTGGGGGGTTAACCTACAGAGAAGGAAGGAAGGAAGGAAGGAAGGAAGGAAGGAAGGAAGGAAGGAAGGAAGGAAGGACGGAAGGAAGGAAGGAAGGAAGGAAGGAAGGAAGGAAGGAAGGACCTATTTTCCTAAATTGGGAGGAATGTTAAAAAGCAAAAAGACCAAATGAAAGGAAGATGTGAGAAAGTTTCAGCCCTTCGCACTCTTTTCTGAGGCCAAAGCAGGAGCTCTCTCTATTCTTCTTGGTCAAGGCTTTGGGACTGAAGTTCCTCAGAATTCAATCTCTCCCAGTATTGTGTTAGAATGACAAGTGAAGGGTCCTGGTATATTGCTTGGCTGGGAGAGCCACAAGAGCATATAAATTTTCCAAAACTCCATTATAGCCAGTATCAGTGACATTAGCCACCATGGCTGCATCTGAAAGAGACTGCAGGCTACAATGCCAAAGGATCAAGAAATGAGAAAGAGTCACTATTACCTGGGAATGAAAATAGCCCAGGTGCTCCCCCCGTGTACTCAAGCAAGCTGTATTTTCAGGGCCACATTTCCAAAGTATTCCTAATAACTGGAGGATGTTTTATCAGCTATCTTGCTCTGTAGACCATGCCTCACGGTTACAAGAACCTTGAAAATAACAATGATTGCAAGACTTTAACTGGTTTGCCAAGGAGAACAATAGTGCATAGAAGATGACTTTGACTCGAACACTTGCTTATCAATCCTCTGCATAACAGAATTACAATGAAAAAAAATGACTTTTGATTCCCTCTGCTTTCAGTTTTACAATCTATGTATATCTTCAATAAATTTAGACCAGTGTTTTTCAAGCTTGGTAACTTTAAGGTGTGGACTTCAATTCCCAGAATTCCCCAGCCAGCATGGGAGTTGAAGTCCACACCTTAAATTTGCCAAGTTTGAAAAACACTGGTTAAGACAAAGACAGACTAAGGCATCATTCACTTTTGATAAAATCAGTAAATTTAGCATGGAAGCTCTCTTTTCCCAGGCCTTTATTAGGGCCTCCCAAATCAATTAAAATCTTCTCAACATCTATTCTTGTGCATATGAAGGCCAGAATTTATTAACTTTATAAGTCATCAATGTGCTACAGAAAGATATTATGGAACAGGGTACGGGCCTGTTGCATTACTTCTGTATCACAAATTCTACAGTTGTGCTCATGCAAAATAAGCTGATAAAGTTGGTTCCAAGTCTTTAGTGATATATCCCCATCAATAGTCTATATTCCCCATCTGTATAGCTCCATATAACAAGAAGCATATAACTGTATTTGGACTTACATAATTTCATTTCCAGTTGAAAACCGGGGCTGCATTCGCTAATCCCATCTCTCTCATCTTTCTGGTGCAAAATGTTCAACATGGCTTCAGTACTGTTTGTTCCTTCAGGGTGTTTTTCTTTTCCCATATTTCTGCAAACTTTGGGGTTCCCACAAACAAGCAAATGCTTCTCTTATTTCTCTATGGCCCCATTTTGGCTGCAGTCCTGCTGGCACTGGCTGGGCAAGTTTGCTATTGGAAGGAGTGATATGCTTGGCTGAAATTAAACTGTTTCAGTGAATTAGGTATCAGTATGAGACTGGGAACAGAATGCTAGACATACACTCAACTGACATTAGCAAAACATCTGTATAATAAGTGGTTTAAGCAATGCTGCTCTTTCTGTTTGCTAAACATTGATTGAACCTCAAAACCTGAATCCTCCCCAGTGCTATCTGGAAGTTTTGTTTTTCCCTTCTCTCCATTTGTTTACTAATCTCCTAAGGTTGAAATAATTGCTTGATATTAAGTATGGGTTTACTTGATTAAAAATGAATCTGCTTTTTACCAAAGGTTTTTCTTGTAAGGATTGACTAGGACAGGGCTTTCCAAAGTTTTTCCCGCGGCGACACACCAACTGGCGTTGGTGTGTTGCCACGGGAAAACCCAGAAGTGCGGCAGCGTGCAAAAACCCGGAAGCGCTGCTGCTGCTTTCGGGTTTTGCGCACTGCAGTTGGTGTGTCGCCGCGGTAAAACCCAGAAGCGCTGATGATGATCAGCGCTTCCGGTTTGTGTGGCGACACACCAGACTGTGTGTGGCGACACACTTTTGTGTCGCGACACACAGTTTGGAAAGCTCTGGACTAGGAAGACGATGAATGATATGTTTAAACAGCTTCCTACAGGCAAATGCACCATTTTATTTTGTAATGGCAAGTTTGTTTTCTGTACCAATGACTTTGTCATTCAACTCTGAAGAAAAAACAGTATAGGAGATTAATTAAAACAGAAGCAGTCCTCTTCATGAATGTCAGGTGACTGAAACCACTGAAGATAGCTGTTGTGTTTTACAAGTTGCCAGAATGCTTTACAATGGCAAGATGCAGCAGTTCTTTAAGCGAGTTACACTTGAACGTCGGAACGCTGCTTTTAAAATTTGAGGGAAGGGCAGAGAATTGGTAAAGAATATGTGCAGACAATGTAGCTTTGAAGTATTTTTGCCCAGCTGATATACAGAAGAGACATATACAGTATATTCTTGACATAAGAATACCATATTTGACTTCCTGGCAAGTATGCCTGTCATATACAAGGTTATAAACTGAAATCATACCTTAACTAGGTGAATCATACGCAACATCCATTCTTAGAATGAAGCATCTTATCTTCAACTTTAATCCAGATAATTCAGTATTTGAGGTATTAATATACTGATATACCATGATCTGTGAATAACAAGTTATACATGGCCAAAAGATGTCATCAGCAAATCAAAGCTTTTTGCTATCTAGAACAGTGATTTTAAAACTTGGCAACTTTAAGATGTGTGGACTTCAACTCCCAGAATTCCCCAGCAGGCATGAGAGTTGAAGTCCACATATCTTAAAATTTGAAAAGTTTGAAAAACACTGGTCTAGAATGATGTCCTTTTGTGAGAGCTGAATACTGTATCCAATAGAACAGTATTCCACAGACTTAAAACTGCTTAAGAAACAGCTTTATGTTCCACTTGGGCCTGCTGCTAGAATTTGCTGTGGTTGTCTTGGCTTGGGCATGACAGCTGCCAAGCCAGCAATCAGAGCAGCATAACTCACTAGCATTAAAAGAATCAAAGCCAGACAAGGGTCATAGACCAGGTTCATTGGGAAGCTGAACTCAAAACAGAGTCTGTTGTCTGAAAGCAGAACCCGAAGTAAGCTTAAGGACTCAAAAACCAGGGATTCAGGACATTCACAACAGCCATGAATCAGCAAAAACATCATTTCCAATACTGGCTGGTCTGAACTGTGGGTTATTTAACACTGAATTTCTAAGATCTGCTGAACAACAGGTTGGACTAGATAAATTCCAAAATATCTTCCAATTCTATGATTCTATGACCCCATCCATTATCCAGATGCAAACTATAAGCCACAGCTTAAATCCACAAATACCTACATTCCCCATGGTTAGGTGGAACTTCAGCCTCGCTTTCTAATCGTGGGGGGAGAGATCCTTCCAGGAACTCTAACACCCCTTAACCTAGGTAAAGGATTTTTCTAGACTCTAGAGTCTAGAGACATGATAACGGTAAACAATGCACATGTTTTAAAAAGAGCTGTTTAATGCAACAGACACTGTGGGCACAATCAAAGTTTATAGCGCAACTATACTATTAACCTGTGTTTGATTATCTGAAAGTTACATTTATACTTTGACATAGCAACAAATTCTAATTTAACTACAAATGGCACAAAAAACTAAAGAAGCTTTGAGACAACATTAAACAGTGAGCCTGTTTTGCTTCTTTGACCACGTAGATCAGCTCCAATTATGGTTTCAACTTCAATATAAGGTCTAAGCAATAAATCAGTGCCTTTCTATTGCTTTCTTTGTGTCCAGTAACATTTAGTTGCAGAACTCAGGAGTAGCTGGTTTATGGGACATGATATCCCTAAGTCTACCAAGAAATTCACATCTGCAGATTCTATTGATTTGAGGTACTATTTAGATACTGCAATTCTTTTTTCCCCCCTCCTTCTCTTCTAAAGAAACTTTTGATTTTATATAAGTAGTGGCGCCATGTCATCATATTGCAAGTTATTTCAGTTGAAGAAATGGATGGGTTTTTAAATCATAATACAAATATTTTTGGCTGTTGTGGGTCTTCCGGGCTGTGTGGCCATGTTTTGGAAGTTCCAGAACAACTTCCAGAACACGGCCACACAGCCCGGAAGACCCACAACAGCCATCGAACTCCGGCCGTGAAAGCCTTTGACAATACACAAATATTTTTCTTTGTTTGTTTAATATGATGTTTTTTTATAAACCCAGCCATTTTGGTTTATAAACCATAATTCATGACAAGGATGGACGGCGTTTTGATGGCTGGGTACTAGACTTAGGAGTAGATAGGTGGAGTCACAATGGGGAAATTTGGGGGTTTTCACCCTTTTGTTTTTAAAATTATAATAAGCACACTTTAGAGTATACACTATAGTTTTTATTTTTTTGTTTTCCTGCTTCAAATGGCAGGAAAACCTACCACTAATTATTGGCAAATGTATTGAGGCCACAAAAAGGAAATTTGGGGGCCTCATATTGCTCATTCCTAGTTTGTAGTTTAGCATCATCTGTGAATCCAACTTACTGAAGCGTAACCAACAAGTGGGGAAACAAAATAATAGTTTAGTACGATGTCTGAACTCATTTAGAATGTTATCACATATTGTCTAACATTATTTGAGCACAGGCAAAATTGGAGCAGATTTAATAAGCAATCACATTGCTGTAGAGTTACTCTAATTTATCAATCCATCACAATTAATGAACTGGTAAAACTTATGCCTTTTATTTTGCAGATTTCAGATAATTCCCAACAATAAAACATACATTAATTATAAATGAACACATGAATGTAATATAAAATTCATATATTAATAAATTTATATATTTTTAAATTTTATATAAATATAAATTTAATATAAATTTAATAGATTAGTATTATTTAATAAATTATTATTTTTATTATATGTTAATTATCATTTCAAGTTCAGGTTGAACAAATAAATTTAATACAGGAGGAAGCTCAATTTACATCCAAGGGTACATTGGATTTTGTGTTTGTGTGTGTGCACATACATTCAAAATGAAAATGGTAATAAAATATTTTTTTAAAAAAATCCATGTCTTCTATTTTAAATTTGCTAAGTTTACTATACCACATACGTTTGAACATTTAACAGCTTGAAAGCAGATATTGGTCAGATGTATTCAATGGCTCTGCTCCCCTGATCTCTAACCTTTCAGTTGGAAAATCTGAAGAACATCAGTTTCTGCCTGATTTAGGACTTTGCCTTATTGGACTCCGAGATTACATGTACTCATACTGAAACAAATACAGCTAGAACTCCACTTCAGGGCTCCTGGTGGAACACATGGAAAACAGGGATGCTGTAGGCTGACTATCCATTTTCAAACCTTCACACATTCAGATGAATCCTGAGGTGGCCTTGTTTTAGATCCCAGATGTGAAACTAGGGAATATGTTAGTTGCAGGAAGAGAGACAACATCATTACTTTAAACTATCATGATTTGAAGGATTTCCCCCCCCCCCCCCCATATGCTGTATACCTTATTTACCTTATTCCATTCAAGCCCAAGATAGGGTAACAATTAGGTAGTTGCCTAATTCCCCAATTTGCCTAATTCCCTGATTTGCCAAAGGTCACAGCAGAACAGTGTCCAGTACAGGTCTTCAGAGCAGGTCTAATGCCTCCCTTTGGCAAGTCCTGTACTTCGAGTTAAGTATCGGATGGATGTTATGGAGAAGCTTACTGGACCTCATGTTTTGCATAACAAAGGTCACAGCAAGAAAGGAATTGGCACATATCTGCCAGGGCCCATACCCTCACTCTAGGAGCCGTCTTCAGAGAGAGCTTGCTGGGCCTGACATTCCCAGTCACCACTTGGCCCACCATGCCTTGCATTGACAGATCCCCCTCCCAACAGTTATTGATGGGAGGGATGGCCATGCCGCTATTGTTAACACTGCAGCGTGCAGAGAAACCTCAGGGAAGTTTATTGTGTTCTCCTATATTAGGCAGCAGGACACCTTTCACCAAAGCATTTACGATTCACACATGAGGCTGGGGGAGATTTGTAAGCATTTTGGCCACATAGCTTAACAACCCTCCCTGCAAGTTCTACTGCAGAGAGATTTATAAGTCCATCAACCAAGCATGCTTATAGCTGGATTTCAAACATTAGTGCTAAATGATCAGAAGTCTTTAGAAGAGCTGAATGTGTAGGGCTGTTGGGGATAGAGTTGGCACTCTAATGCTCACCTGCCATCCAGGTAAGAGGCATAAGAACAGAAATAAACAGTATCAATAAAACCCTATCAGCATTCCAGGAAATTCCATAATTATAATGGGAGTGTTCTTACTTGCAGGCAGGAGGGAGCCTGCTTTCATCAGAATGTGCTTTATGATTTAATTATAATTTTACATTGCACAAGGCAGATGAGGGTATTTTTTCTGGCTCAATTCCCTGTTACAAGCTGCAACTCACATTGAGAAAACAAGCTTGAGTATTTCTAGTATATTGGCCAGAGACCAATTTCAGAATTACTTGCAGTCACTTTGAATCCTAACGGGGGGTAACCAATAGCAAAATCAAACCATCCAGAGGCATTTTAAGTGAAAATAATAGCTACCAGAGATCAACTTAATATCTAGCTACCTCTGGAGTACTTTTTAAAATGGCAGTATTAGTCTAACTGGTGATTTGGGATGAAAATCCCAGATCTGTGAAGAAGAAGATCTTCTTTGGTGGAATTAGAACAATGTTGCATTAAAAAATATTTGGAGTTTCACGTGTTTTGAGAATACAGATGTTAAAGCCCCCCCCCCCAAAAAAAAAAATCAAGACCCAGAAGTTTACAGTTAGACAGCTGGACTCCACAGGGAGAAGATTTCCAGACATGCTTGTCCTCTTCTGAAATGCTCTGAGGCTCAAAAGAGCACTATGCTGGAGTTCGGGCTTGTGTAAGCAATTATGCCTGGCACTCAAAAATGCAGTGGGTCGGGGGAGAGAGGAGACATTCCTGACCTTGCACTTTTAAAAATACTGTGTTAAGTTCATTTTGAAATTACTGTTCCCCAGAGAAGAGAAAAGGCTAACCAGAGTTCCATCTGTGAAGATCATGGAGATGGATGAGGTTTCAGAGACGCCTTGATGAATTCTTACTTGACATTTTGTATTCACAGGTAGAAATATCCAACCCCAAAACAGTATGTGTGTGAATCTCATTGGTTGTGAGAAGCTTTGGTATAAGAAGCCCAGTCCATTCCTCACTAAAACTTTCTTGCAAATGAAAACGTCTCCTTTTTTATGTATGTCCGTTCCTTTCCATAAGTAGGAGAACATACACAAGGGTCCTAAGTCATGACTAAGTATGGCTTTTAAAAAATGTGCAGGTTACTAGTACCAACTAACAAGGTCCATTATGCCTAGAATTGATTCTTATTATGGATATAATTGAGCATAGTAATAAACAGCCTTAAATAACCTCAGACAAAGCATTAAAGATAATATACTGGGAACTAAATTACTGAGCAATTGATTATAAATTCCATGAACGCTTTCCACTGTAACCTAATCTTATGGGGATAATTATCCTGACTACTTCATGAGTTACAAAGACTGAGGTAGTGGAAGTGAACCTCACAAGTCCTGCTGTGCTGCCTCATTGTGGTGGGGGGTGTTACTGGAAGGGATGCCCGAAGTACATCTGGCTGCTAATAATTCAAATCTCAACACTTTGGATTTTTGGAAATGGTCATATATGAGTTACTATAATTTCTTCATGTATAGGGCTTATTGACCACTCCAGTCAGACCTGACTCTGCAACTGTGCTATCCAGAACAAATGTTTGCGGCTTTAATCAGACTTGTTGACCTGCATACTTGGAACTCTTTCCCAGCTCACCTACATGCTTCTATTTCTCACTTTTTTTTCCCCAGTTTCATCTTTTCCATTAAAGCTTTGGCTTAATTATCATTTCCAAATGAAATGAATTTATATCTACTGCAGGGCTTTCCAAACTTTTCCTGTTGGCGACACACCAACGACAGCGCGTGAAAACCCGGAAGCGCCACGGTGGCGGCGTGCAAAAACCCAGAAGCGCCGTGGCGGTGGCGTGCAAAAACCAAGAATCGCTGTGGCGCGCAAAAACCCGGAAGCCCCGCGGTGGCACTTCCGGGTTTTTGTGCACCGCAGCAGCGGCAGCCTGGTGTGTCGTGCTAAAACCTGGAAGCGCTGATGGCCTGCTGCTGCGCGCGCTACTGCACGCAGCAATGGTGCACCATCAGCGCTTCCGGGTTTTTTCGCAACACATCTGGGCCCCGCAGGCGACACAGTACTGTGTCGCGACACACAGTTTGGAAAGCTTTGATCTACTGTGTATCTATATTTTAAATGCTTCCATCTTCCTCCCTTCCCCTGGTTCTAAATTTAGGTTGAAAATCCTTTGCTCTTTGAAGCAACATGCATATTTATTACAGAATGAAAAAGAAACAAACTCGTGTATTTACTTGAATAATGCTGTAAAGTACCCAGGTAGATACAACCTAGTGCAATGACATTTAATTTTTCAGTGGCATTTAATCACCCAAGGGTTACCCTTAGGATAAAATACTGTATTGCTATTAGTAAAGCATAATGCTATTAGATTGTATGGTTTTTTTAAAATTGCTATCTTATTTACTATTAAATCTAGCTACAGAGATCTGGAAAGTATTGCAACAATTAATAAACCAAACCATTCATGCTGCAATTTATACCTTTACTCTTACTATCAGCCTCTGATAAGCTTGTACAACATGGTAAAATGTTTTTTTGCTGGACTGCAGTATCACAGGAGACCTATTCAGTCTTTTACAGTGAGAATAAAAGGGCAAATCTTGCAATCTCAAGCAGTTACTTTTTGAAGGGACATGTGTATTCAGAAGATAAACCAGGAGACAAATGGTTAGAGCACTTACTGTAAGTGCAGTGCATTCTCTTTGATTAGGGTTTGCTTGAATAGGATAGTGGCTTTTATCAATTAATCTCTAAGTGTTAGCAGGGTGCTTGCTCATTAAGGAAATGTACAAAAACAGTGTTTAACTGAACACAACTCTAGCAAGTAGATTAACATGAGATTTTAACAAATTCACTCTATCTCCTGGTATCAGCTGAATTTTCCTCCTTGTGTACTCAAAATGCAGTGGGGGCGGACACCTGGATGCTGTTACCTTGCTCAAATATAAACCAACTTCAGGATCTGGATTTTATAGCTACAGTTATAATTCTGTATTTTCCGATATTGTTAGACATCCTTGATGGAGTTATGAATTACAAACAGGGATGAATTATACCAGGTATAATGACATCAACTATAAATGGAAACCTAAATATCACAGAGGGATTTTAAATTTGTAATCTGAGTTTGCTCCTTTATTTTCTGTCAATCTGAAGTAGATTGCTTTGTCCACATTTTTCACTTCTTTGTGAGTGTACTTTATAAGCCCACAGTTGCTTCCTACTTCCATTATTTTCATTCATTTGCTTCTGCTTTATTATAAACTTTTATTGATTAGGACCTTTAACCATCCTCTGTTGGAGCTAGGCTTTGTTTTAAAACTGGACTGAAAAGGACTAATATCTTTCAGCATATGTTAGAATATTTGACACTGTCATTTATAAGATCCATGTTTTGCTGCAGTTATTACAGTATTTGCTATTCATTTAGAATTATAACCAAAATGATAACGGTTATTATTGTTTCCATCATTATTGGATGGCAAAGAATAGACATGCAAGATGAATTAAATCCCATGGTGAAGAGTCAATTCTTTTTTATAAACTATTTAAAAGTAAAGCCATTTTAAAATAATACCTGCTTAGTTCAATTCAGTGTAATTAAATTGCATAGACATAGACATAGGTAAAAGGTAAAGGTTCCCCCACACAGTCGTGTCCGACTCTAGGGCCCGGTGCTCATCTCCGTTTGTTAGCCGAAGAGCCAGCATTGTCCGAAGATGCTTCCGCAGTCATGTGGGCGGCATGACGCGCGCGGAATGCTGTTACCTTCCCACCGTAGTGGTACCTATTTATCTACTTGCATTTGCATGCTTTCGAATATATACAGTATATCTAGCAAGAAAACAGTTGACCCTTCTCTTTAACCAATGTTCCTTCCCAAAGAAATGCTGCGTTAGCATATAGTGACCAGGATTTCACATAATCATTATTTTTCCTCATTGTATTTGACAGATACAGTATAGAACAATAATCGCTTGTATTATAAAACTGCACTTTTGCATTTCTACATTATTAAGTAGGTAAATTGTTGTTGTTCAGTCGTTTAGTCGTGTCCGACTCTTCGTGACCTCATGGACCATAGCACGCCAGGCCTTCCTGTCCTCCACTGTCTCCCAGAGTTTACTCAAATTCATGTTCATTACATCGGTGATGTTATCTAACCATCTCATCCTCCGCCGTCCCCTTCTCCTTTTGCCTTCAGTCTTTCCCAGAATCAGGGTCTTTTCCAGTGACTGTGCTAAAAAATATAGGGGAGATGGGCGGTAATATAAATTTAATAAAATAAATAAGATGGAATCAGAAAAAGCAAAGAAGTGAATAGAAGCTTTCCTATTAAATTTGCAATTTGATCAAGAATGCTGAATATCAGGGAATTTTGCATTTGTTGCCCCCCAAATAAATCCAGATCAGGTAAAGGAAAGGTCAGTCAATGTCCATCCTCTGAATTAGTCTGAGTCCCCAGCTCCGGGTAATTTATGGTTTTAGGAAGCCAAGGAGCCTACTGAGTGGACACAGCCAAAAACTACTGGTGAGCAGTTATTGATATGGACCCCCTACCTTTCTTCCGCTCCTTCCTCAAACTTCTGGAAGCTCATTTATTACCGCTCCTTCAGAACCAGGCCACAAAGATGTATCTATTTTCCTCCTTCTCCTCCCCCTCCCCCACAACTTTCTCAACTATTATCTGTTTTTACATACAGCTCTTTTTTCTTTTCTTTTTTCTCCCTCTCCTGATTCCTAAACTAAAGTGTCTATGCTGGTACCGATTTCCTCCTGCTAATCTAAAGCTCAGTCTCGAAGGCATAGGAAAAAGCTTGTATGGAATGTATATTGGACTTGCTAGCCCCAGGGGATCGTTCCTTGTTGTAGGCTCATTACTGTTGTTTCAAATGCTATTTCTCTAATGATAGCAACTTTCTCCTTCATACCCATTTTCCATGGACATGTTTTCATTATGTATATTGTTTCTCAAAAAAAATCCTACCCCTTTCTCTGAGGGTTGCCATTTTTGAGGTCTGTATTCAATCTTTAAAATATTGAATTAGTTAAAAGATCTTGCTTGTATTCCAATCCCTGCTGGATGATCTCCGTGTAACAAAACACAGCATAAATAACCTTCAGTCTACTCTTTGCCATTACAGCTTTTTAAAGAAAACAGAACATTTTAAATCAAAAAGATCTTTTTCTAAAATTTTGTCCAAAGCAAAATTTATGTGCTTGGCCTGGAATCACTCTATCTGTCTCTCTCACACACAGTGTCCTGAATAAATAGCAGGTTCCCACCACACAAAACCTTGATGCTTGCCAGATTTTATATGAAAATCTAGCCAGGAAGCTAAAGTATTGCAGAGCTGTAACTTATGATAAGCTTCCTCTTCAGCTGCTTCTGAGGTAGTTCCTATAGAGTCACACTTCCAGCAGACAGAAAGCAGGTGGTCCAGTGGATTAACACTAAAAGTAGATGTTAGCCCTCCTCCCTTCCTAATCTATTTATAACTTACTGCATTTGTGGAAGGGTCGCTGCTGATCAGCTAAGAATGTTTAGTTGCCCTGGAAGGTTAACAGGTGACCACCCAGCTTCTATGAGAGAAACTTCTATGGAATTAAAACTTCATTCATTTGATTGAGATTTTAACCATTAGAAGGCAAAGCCTGAATTGATGCTGGGACCTAGGAACCTAAAAGACAAGAAAATCAGAGAAGAAGAATTTGACCATTAACATCTCCGCTCCTGTTTAACATCTACATGAAGCCGCTGGGTGGGATCATCCATCACCAAGGGGTGAGATATCATCAGTATGCTGATGATACTCAGTTGTACATCTCTGCCCATGGTGAGTTAAGTGATGCTGCAGCCGCCCTTTCTCAGTTCTAGGAGGCTGTTGAGATCTGGATAGGGAGCAACAGGTTGAAGCTGAACCCTGGCAAGACATAGTGGCTTTGGGTTCAGGGCTTCTTGGTTCTTGGAGAATTACCATATTTGATCATGGATGGGGTTGCACTGCCCCAAACGGACCTGGTGCGCAATCTGGGGGTTCTCCTGGACTCGTGCCTCCTGCTCGAGGAGCAGGTGGCAGTCATGGCCAGGAGGACCTTTGTACAACTGCAAGTTGTGTGCCAGTTGCACCCATTCCTGGACCAACGTGCCCTTCTCACAGTCACCCATGCCCTAGTCACCTCCCGTTTGGACTATTGTAATGCGCTTTACATGGGGCTGCCCTTGAAGGGTATCCAGAAGCTTCAGTTGGTTCAAAATGCAGCGACCCGCACAGTTTTGCACAAGTCTAGATTTGCGCACGTGTCACCTCTTTTGCAGGAGCTGCATTGGATGCCAATTTGCTTCTGGGTCCAATTAAAGGTGCTGGTTATCACCTTTAAAGCCCTACATGGCTTGGGGCCTGGTTATTTGAAGGACCGCCTTTCCCCAGTTACATCTACTCGGCCCACCAGAGTGGGAAGGCAGGGTATGTTACAGGTCCCTTCTTTGAGGGAAGTTCATCTAGTGGGACCATGAAAAAGGGTCTTCTCTGTGGTGGCTCCCTCCCTGTGGGAATCATTTCCCCAGAGATTAGATTGGCCCTGACCTTGACACATTTCCAAAAGGCCCTGAAGACATGGTTCTGTCAGCGGGCCTGGGGACCCCAGATTGAGATGGAGCTGATAAAGTGGCTGATTTGATTGTGTCTGTAGCCACCGCAGGGGCTGGGGGGGGGGATGGGTTTTTTATATTGTGGATTTTAATTTTGTAAGCTGCCTAGAGTCACTGTGTGTGAGTTGGGCAGCCATAGAAATTTATTTATTTATTTATTTATTTATTTATTTATTTATTCGATTTCTCACCGCCCAACTCCCTCAAGGGACTCTGGGCGGTTTACAAATTAATTAATAAATAAACATTAAGTAGGTAATGGTATAGCAATGAGGACTGTGATAGGGAGTGGGATGTGCAGTTTGAAAGAAACAGAAGAAGCAGCAAGGACTATTCAGAGAAAGTTCAGGAAAAATATCACAATGTTTCCATTTCAGAGGAACTATATGGTAGTAGGAGAAAAAAAAACACTAGGAAAGCTGGCCAAGATACCTGCCAATTCTTGGCAACTGTGCTACCTAAATTTGACAGCAGAATTAAAGGATGCTGTAAGAGCTCAGAAAAGCTGTTCAGAGCCATAGGTTCCCCAAACTCACCATAAACTGTGGGTGCAAAACAAAGGGGCTGAGTTTACACAATGATAATGATGAGCTATCAAATCAGTGTCCACTCTTAGCAACCACACAGATTTTCTCCAGGATGAGAGTTATACAATATATGTTGCCAAAATCAAACTACAGTACGATGTGTGAACCAAATCAACACGATGAAAACAGTTCTGACAAAGTAGAAAGTAGGCTTGTGGCAAAACCTGAAAGCAGGAGTGGGATTGTGGCTATCGACAGGAAGATTTGGAAGGCTGGCTCTGTGGTCCAAGGAGTGCAGATTCAGCCTCTTTGATGCTTATTCTTGCTTTTACAGAAACTGCAGAATTGTGACCAGGCAACAAGGGCTGAAAAAGCCAGAGAAGGGGGAGGAATTAGTTTCACATATTTCAACTAACTTTACCAGTTTTTTGCTTGTAGACATATAATTGACATGAGTTGTTTATTTTACTAAATCTTTAAACCAAAAACCGTGTCGGTCTGTTTTCCATTGATATAATGACCTTGATGTGATGACCTTGCCCAGAGTTCCTTAGATAGAAGTATTTTCTTTCCATTAATCATTTGTGTACATACAACTGTTGTGGGGACCTTGAATTTTCTTAGATAAAACATTACATTTACGAGGATGTCAAAAGCCGTTTTTACACATACGAATGAGAAAATTACTGCTTTTCTAAGGAGTGAAAATGGGAACAAAAATATTGAATGCCTGTGTGAGCGTGGTAAGTCTTATTTTTTAAAAAATGAGGAATCTTAAACTATAGACTTAAACTTTTCATGCTTTGTGTCAGTTTCAATCTGCCATTTGTATCCTTGATTGCATACAGTTAACCTGTGCTTGCACTCACAGCAGTCTATTTTTAATCGGTATCTCTATCTTCAGTGGGAAAAAATGTGCAACACTATCTTACTCACTAAGTGAGTAGAAATAACATTTACCAAATGATGGCTAGCCACAATGTGCAAGGTCTTACTATATTCTTTGCCAAGGAATGAGGAGAACTTTATATCTTGGCTATGGGCCATAGCCCTGTTGTATCCTTACTGTATACCTTATCCTGCCCGCCTACCCCCCAAAGACTTTCAAGGCTAACAACCAAATTAATTATAGCCACTTTGACTATTAATGATGTTGAAGGGTTAATTTTGGCCCTCTGCAATTTCTAAGGAACTGCTTGTTATTGGGAGTCAGGGTCAGTTAATGGGTTTGGAATGAGAGCTAACCATGAGAGGAAAGTAAAGAGAACTGAAATTTGTGAAGAGGGTTAGTTAAACTAAAACAGCCAACACGTACTCTTCAATAAAAACTTGCCGGTTCTTTAGTAACTTTGTGTCTGCCTCTTCCATTTCCAAAGTGGTAACTGGGCCGAGTTAATCTGTGAGAGCAAAAAAAAAACAACCCGCTGAATCTTGTGGCATTTAAAAATCTAACACATGGAGTACAAGCCACTTTATGAGCTGCATGAACAGTTATCCTGAAGGTTGTGATGGTGGGGATTGTAACCAATTAATTCAGTGGAAACATAAAAAGTAGAAACAGTGGTAATTACATTAGTAACAGCAGCCATTCATAGATTAACGCTTAAGCTTATTATGTTCTTCTGTTTTCTTTTCTACCTTTTGTTTTAATGTCTTTTAAATTGTAAGCCTGGAGTAGGGGCTCTCCTTTTTACTGTCTATAGACAAGAAACTATTGCAACCTGTTTGACTGAAGAGTAGGATAAAATGTGTTTAAAACAGACTGATATACTAATTAACCTGTAAATTAATTTTCTCTTGAAACTTCCCATAATAAATACTGTGACGCTGAACAGAAATTATGTTTGCTCCTGAGCCTCCCTGTTTTCTTGTAACTTTTGCAAGTGAGGACTATTATGAATCTTATCTTCCAAGGGCACCTTCCATGGGCCAAGTGATCCCCCTAATGCAACATGTACAGCAGCGGTCCCCAACCTTTTTGGCATCAGGGACCGGTTTCGTGGAAGACAATTTTTCCACGGAGCGGGGGGGGGGGGGATGGTTTCGGGATGGCGCAGACGGAAGTGGTAAGCAGATGGGATGGCACGGATGGAAGTGTGCGGCCCAGTTCCTAACAGTTCCTGGGTGTTGGGGACCCCTGATGTACAGCATAGATCACCACCCTCATGTCAAGAAACTGCTGCCATTTTGGAGATACTTCATATAAAGTTAAGTTAACAGGGAACAAGAGATGCCTATAGACAAGAAGAAAATGGGAGATGATATCATACTCCAGTAGACACTCCCCAAAATTTGTTCAGTTTGATACTTGGCTGGCAAAATACCACTGCTTTTAATGGAATCTCTTTCTAGGCATGTCCAGCATTACATGCTAAGTAAGGCCATGAGGTAAAAAAAATGCAACCAACTTTCAAGAAGAAATTGTTCTTTCAGTAACTACAATGTTGACTTACTTTTGCAGAAGGAACTATACTGGGATTCTAGATGGAACTTTTGGTTTTGGCAGAGAAATGCTTCCAGATAAAGAGAAACTATAGCTGTTGCCATTAGAACTAGCTTTAACAAGTATCTGGTAAACATACTACTTATATCAAGAATAGATAAAATCCAGGGGGAAATAGCTCTTAAATTGACAAATATCATAGCCCCTTGCATGGTTCCCAAAGTGGGCAGTAAATCTTCCAGATAGGCTGCAATGAATGATTAAGCACAACTCATGTGGTATTGTGGTAAAAACATGCTCAGTGGTATATACTGATGTCTTCCTGTGTCAGAATTCAGAGGTTGCCTTAAATTCTAGGAAGTTATTAGTCAGCACAAGGAGTTTCATCATATTGGACTTCAGGATTCTGATGAAAATGCCAGAAACAGGTTTCATATTTGTCATAAATGCTTTGAAATTTGAAGTTTTGGCCTTCCCAAGATCATAAAAAATAAAATATCATAAAAATCAGCATTTTAGTGATAACAACAAAAACTGCTGTTTTGGCTTCCACCCTACAAAAGGATGGTCAAGTTTCAATTAAGTGATTAATCAAACTATGGATTCTTGCAGTACTTGAATGACATGGAGTAAATTCCCTGCTGACTGCAAGTCAGATGGGAATAAATTCCCTGCAATGAATGAACTACTGCAGAACAATCATGACAAAGAAAATGGTCATATTTCACTCATGCCATCTCAAACGTAAGACCTCTCCTTAATTCAGTTGTTATTAAGTATTTAATAATAAAGCGATGGCCATACATAGATGAGCTAACACTTTGATTACAATAATCAGGAAGAAGAAAGGAATCCCCCTTTTGTTGCTAACTCTAAACCATAGTTTTTCAAACTTGGCGACTTTAAGATGTGTGGACTTCAACTCCCAGAACTCTCCAGCCAGCATGCATCTGGCTGACCTTGTCCAGGCTTGGCAGGTCAGTAGGGTTGGACTAATGAATACTTGGATGAGAGTCAACAGTTGGAGGCTGGACTGAAAAGTTAAAAACTTTCCAAAACAAGGCAATGGCAGACCAGTCCTGTATTATATAGCCAGTTTGGTCTAGCGCTTAAGGTACTGGGATAGAATCCAGGAGACTGAGAGTTCTAGTCCCACCTTAGGCATGAAAGCCAGCTGGGTGACCTTGGGCCAGTTACTCTCTCTCAGCCCAACTCACCTGACAGGGTTGTTGTTGTGGGGGAAATAGGAGGAGGAAGGAGTATTAGGTATGTTTGCCGCCTTGAGTTATTTATAAAAATAATAAAGGTGGGATAAAAATAAATAAATAAATAAATAAATAAATAAATAAATAAATAAATAAATAAATTATTGCCAGAGAAACTACGTGGAGGTGTTTAGGAAGTCACCAAGAATCCAACTCAACTGAAAGTTTACATTTTATACTGGGTTCATGCCTCACTAAAGCATATTGTAATTTCTTCAGTTGTGGTGTAGTGTGCTATGTGAACCCTTCCATTGTGATTTGTAAAGCTCCTGGTTCTACTGGGAAGTGGGTGAGGGGAGAAAACTGCTACAAATGCATCTATGCTGGCCTTCCCAATCTGTCATTTCCCAGATAGTTGGGGACCAAAATTCCCAGAATTTCTAGCTATTATGGCCAAATGCTATCATGAATAGGAATTCTGGGTCTCCCAATCCAACCTATCTAGAAGAAGAAGATTGGTCTATTTAGGAGAATGGTTTAGTTACCTTTTAACCTGCCACGATCTTCTGTAGCTTGAATCATGTCAACTGGATTTCTATTTTCTCAGTGGAAACGTTTCGCTCCTTATCCAAGAAGCTTCTTCAGTCTGAGCAAAGTTTGTAAGGGAATCCTTAAAAAATCAAAACAAACTTTGCTCAGACTGAAGAAGCTTCTTGGATAAGGAGCGAAACGTTTCCACTGAGAAAATAGAAATCCAGTTGACATGATTCAAGCTACAGACAATTCCACCTGGATGACTGAGAACCTTCATCGACATACTGCCACGATCTTGCACTATCTGTCCAAAATGGCATTTTTATTCTGGTTTTCTTTGACAAAACCAGAGTCAGAAAATTAAGTATGGGCCTGCTTTGAGAGATATATTCATTCCCAATTCACTTTTACAAAGCTTCTGTTTGTGGGACTGCCTCTCCCTGTGGGTATCTGCCCACTCCACAAGGCTAGAGAGGGTGGGCGTGCTCCAGGTCGTGTCCCTTAAATGTTGCCATCTGGTGGGACCTAGGAAATGTGCCTTTTCCATAGGAGCTCCTGCCCTGTAGAACATCGTCCCCCCTGAGATGCAGCAGACTCCCACCCTTTTAGCCTTCCAGAAAGCCATAAAGGGTTGGCTCTTCCCCTAGGCACTGGGAGACGGTGAGGTTGGAGCCTGAGGATTGCATGGCTTGATGTATTGGAGATTGTGGGTCAGGACGCTGGTTTTGTAAGTTTTATTGTTTTTGATTTTATTATTGCTGTGAGCTGCCCAGAGTTGTGTTTATAAGATGAGTGGCTATATAAGTCTTTTAAATAAATAAATAATTTGGCACATAATGGTAGCAGGTGATAAGTATTGTATGTATTGCTAAGCACAGTTCTGACAGGATACACCAGAAAGCCAACAGCATTCTTAAAACAATTTACCCCTAAATGAAAAACAATAAGACCCAATACTGTGGGAAAGGTGATTACTATTCACTGGAACTTTTCCGGCTTTTGACAAAACCAGCTAGCTGTAGACTCCACCCTGCGTTAATGTTATGAGTGCCTTATTTCCCACAAAGAGATTGTGTTGCACTTTTGTGTTCGGTCTGTTTTAAAGTAATACAGTATGCACCTATTGTTTAAAGGGTAAGGTTCGTTTAGACTTGTATTGTTCTCCTTTAAACTGATAGCATGCAACAATGAAATCTGTATGAACCAAATGTTCTACTCACCATTGAATGCCATCACCGGGTTGATGAGGATGATTTTCATGGCATCCACTTTGTGGTATGTGAATTCCTCTTCAAAGAGTTTACAGGATCAAAACTTTGGCAAGGATGAAGGCAAATGGAATTAATAAACCAAGAACTGATAAGCTACAGTGAGCCAGCATTTTAAAATGAGTATAGAAGATATAACTATTTATTCTACCCAAGCAGCAATGAACAGCTTGGTTTCAACATGGACAAGGCATATGGAGGATACCATATAAGCCTCAGAGTGAGAGAGTAGAAGTGAAGGCTATTGACAGATAAAGAATAAACCTCTTACCTTGGTTGGTAAGAAGAAAAGCTATTCAGTCTACTTTGGCTATTTTGTCGCTCAGAAATGTAGCATTTGCATTTGCACTCAAATTGTTGTCATCTATAATATGCAAAATGCTGTAACCTAATTTCAAAGGGAACAGAATGTCAACTATCACTGCAATACTTATGAACTTCCTTGTCCCATAATATATGACTTTTTTGCACTTACAAAAAGATTTATTGTAAGAAAAGAAAAGAAAAGAAAAGAAAAGAAAAGAAAAGAAAAGAAAGAAAAGAAAAGAAAAGAAAAGAAAAGAAAAGAAAAGAAAAGAAATTAGAACATGTGCTCACTTTAAATATTACTTGCTTCACTTCATTTGGTGAGAGGGCAGAGAAGGTGACATTAGAGCAGTGTTTCTCAACCTTGGCAACTTTAAGATGTGTGGACTTCAACTCCCAGAATTCCCAGCCAGCATGCTGAAGTCCACACATGTTAAAGTTGCCAAGACTGAGAAACACTGCATTAGAGTTTGGGTAAATATATGTACATGTTTTTGTTTTGTGCCTTTGAGTCAGTGTTGACTCCTGGCGATTGCTTGGACTAATCCCTGCAGTTTTCTTGGCCAGATTTCAGAAGTGGTTTGCCATTGCCTGCTTCCTAGGGCTGAGAGAGAGTGACTGGCCCAAGGTCACCCAGCTGGCTTTGTGCCTAAGGCAGGACTAGAACTCCCGGTCTCCCGGTTTCTAGCCTGATGCTTTAACCACTACACCAAACTGGCTCTCTCTATATGTGGGAGGAGGAAATGCTTCCCCTGGCCACCTGGCTCCAAGCCATTGAGGACTCTAAGGTTAATTCCAGCTCTTTGCATTGGGCCTGGAAATAGATTGGGAGGCAGAGAAGTTTAATGTTGTTGTTTCTTTTTAAATTTTGCTTTAAAAAAATCTCTCTGTCCTTATTAAAAAAATCCAAGATAATGACAATCCAGCTGCTAAAGTATAACTCTAAACTCAGGGGAAAATACAATTGAAATATGGAGTTAGCAGAGAGAATGTTGGGATATATAAAATGAAACAAAAATGGTTGATTGTGCAAGAGTAGAAAAAGAATACATGCATGCATAGTGTCCAAATTAAAATGTTGTGCAATCTTCACTGTGGCAGTATATCACCAATGAAAACAGGCATGATATTCCCACAGCAGGGGATGGGGGAGAACTAAATCACTAGTGCAGAAACATAGACACACACACACACACACGTGTGTGTATGTCTATAATGCATGTTAGAATATACATAGCAAAGAGAAAAGCACTGGACAATAATAAGAATGAGATCCTTGCACTTAGCAAAACCCTTTAGCATAACTGAAGACTAGGTCCAGCACTGAATTTCTTTGATATATTGTATAGTAGGTGTATCCTTTATCCATGGTTTATTCTGATGATGTCCACATTAGGCTACTACAGTGCGCTTTATGTAGGGCTATCTTTAAAGAAGTCTGGTACAAAATTTAGAGACTTTAGAGACTTAAGAGCTAGTCACTTATATTGTACTTTCCAGCCCAATGAAAAATGCTTGCATTTGCGTACAAAGTTCTGCACAGATTGAATATGGTTAGTTGAACATGCACTTCACCAATGTCAATTTGTTCTCTCTCTAATCAACATCAGAAGCCTTTAAATGATGGATACTGCCTTATTGGTAATAGCTTCAGCTTGTAATTGGAATTGTGGGGGGGTATTGTTCAATATACAGTAATACCTGCTTTTCATTCATTAACAAGTTGTTGAAGTGTGGTTTGGATGCTACTGTAAGATAGATCCACAGCTGGCTTTGGAGAGTCAGCATTACTGCCTCTACATTGAAGAGCAGTAATCAGTGGGATTCCTCAGAGATCAGGTTGGGGCCAGTATTACTCAACATTTTCATAAGTGACCTGGATGATGGGCTGCATATCAAATTTGTAGATGACTCAAAATTTGGAGGACAACACCCAGGACAACAGAATGAGATGGCAGTCTAATCTGGCAGTGTTGAGAGGAATAAGATGTACTTTAACAGGGAGAAACTTTACATTTGTAAAGAAACAATATAATATAATTCAGTATACTGAATTCAAGATGGCGGCCGCAAGTCAGCGCGGCCACTGACCGTTCCGGGAAAGCCGAAAAACCCACCGAAACCCACCGAAAAACCCCTAAAAATTCACCTTTGGGGTTTGGAGAGGTGCTGGTGCTGGTGCTGAGTGGCTTTCTCCGAGGGGAGTGCAGGGGCGAGATCGTGTGTCCGGGTCGGAGCTCCGTGAATCCGCACAAGGAAAGGAGCCCGGTGAGTTACCGAAGACGCCATAGCCCTCTGAGGTCTGTTGCGGGCCGGAGTTTGGGGGTTCGAGTTGGGCCGGAGCTGGGCCAGCTGGGCCGGAGCTAGGCCGGCGGAGCTGATAAAGGCCGAGAGCCCACCAAAGACCAGAACTGCAGGAGGCTGCCGGACGCGACTGGAGGCTAGAGACTGGAGGCTGTTGATCATCGAGCTGGGCTGGCAGAGCTTGCAGAGTTTGCAGAGCTGAAGTCTGACGGAGGTTGCTGAGGGGCTCTGTTTTCGCCTCCGCTGGAGGCGGAGACCGTCGGGGTCCGGACTAGGCCAGTGGAGTTGGTGGGGCCTAGTGGAGCCGGCGTGGTACGGAGAGATCCCGGTCTGTTGCAGCGGAGTCCTCAGACGAGCCCCCTCCCCCCCCCCCCGCAGACAAGCTGGACTTTTCTTGGGCCGGTTCTAGAGAGGGCTGGAAGCCTTGATGTTACATCTGGCTGGAGTTGGAGGCGAACCCTGCGGCCCTGGAAGGTGCAGATGGGGCGGAGGCTGGAGCCCAGGAGACCAGGACATACGAAAAATAACATCAACATGGACTAACCCCTATGAAGACCTGGACAGCGTCCCATTTAATATAAGGTGGCAGAGGGTGTATAGGGGTCCCTTAGTATGAATGTGGACCCCCCACTGGGTGAGAGACGAGGTGGGGGGAACCAAGACTGTATGGTTTGGTAAGAGTACCCCCCTGAGTGAGAGTGAGGTGGGGTAGGAGTGATTGCTGGTGAGTGTTGGTACCTCTCCCTGACCAGTGAGAGAAGTCGAGGGAGAGGTACAGAGCGTGACTGGGGGTGGTGCGGGATCCTTACAGTGCCGAGAGCGTGAGCTGGTGCACTGGGGGGTCTTGTCACTACCCGATTTGCTGTGAGATTGGATGATGGGTGAATGGGATAAGGGACCCTTGATTAAGCCCAAGAATTCCAGAGGCCTGGGAGTGGAGGCTACTAGGCCAGAGTCGGGAATCTCTGGGGGCTGGGGGGCGGGCCATTTGATTCAGGTGGTGACGGGCAGGGGACGGTATGACGGGAACCGGAGGGCGAGCCATTACCGGGGAAGGCGCCCCCGGTGTTTGTTACCGGTGGTGCGTTCTGGCCCCCCGTGTTCATACCCAGGCCCTGGTAAGCAGATCCTCGTGGGCTCCGGTCTCCGACTGTTGCTGCTGAACGCCAGGTCGGTGAATAACAAGGCCCCCCTTATAAGTGATTTAATCACAGAGGATGGGGCTGACCTGGTGTGTATTACCGAGACCTGGCTGGGCCCAGAAGGGGGAGTAGCCCTCTCGGAAATGTGCCCAGCTGGGTTTCGGGTGTGGCATCAGCCGAGACACCGGGGTAGGGGAGGAGGGGTGGCAGTTGTCATCCGAGAGTCCCTTGTGGCCTTCAGGGGCGCTGCTCCACAAGTGGCCGGGTGTGAGACCCTGTTCTTCAAGTTGGGTTCACGAGAACAGTTGGGAGTGTTGCTGCTGTACCAGCCTCCCTGCTGCGTAGCGACCTCCCTGCCTGAGCTGCTCGAGGCTGTCTCGGGGTTGGCAGTGGAGTTCCCCAGACTCATGGTTCTGGGGGACTTCAATCTGCCGTCCCTGGGGCAGTCCTCGGAGGCGGCCCGGGAGTTCATGGCTACCATGGCAGCTATGGGCCTGTCTCAGATTATTCGTGACCCGACTCGTGACAGTGGTCTCACCCCGGACTTAGTTTTCTTGTCCGAGCAGTGGCAATGTGATCTGAGGGGAGAGTTACATCTTTCCCCATTGTCATGGTCAGACCACGCCCTGGTGACCCTGAGACTCTCTTCTGCTGCCCCACTCCGCAGGGAGGTGGGACCTACTCGATTGGTCCGCCCTCGGCGACTGATGGACCCAGTGAGGTTTCAGAAGGAGCTGGGGGTTATTCCCGAGGACTTGCTTCACGGTCCAGTGGAGGTCCTGGCCGCGGCCTGGAATAGGGAAGCGGCCAGGGCTCTGGATAAGATCGCGCCTGTGCGACCTCTCCGGCCCTGTTCGGCCCGCCACTCACCGTGGTTTACGGATGAGTTGAGGACCTTGAAGAGGGTTAAGAGACGTCTAGAGCGCCGCTGGAGAAAGACGAAGACTGAATCTGACCGGACACAATCTAGAGCCGCAGTTAAGGCCTACCTTGTGGCGGTAAGAGCGGCGAAACGTGAATATTTCTCCGCTCTTATTGCGTCCGCAGAATGCCGCCCGACGGCCCTGTTTAAGATTACAAGATCACTTTTGGGTCAGGAGCAAGGGGAGACCCATTTACAGGGCCGATCGGAAGAGTTTTCTGAGCATCTGCAGGACCAAATCGCTCAGATTCATTCCAAGTTGGACTCCAAGCGTGAGACAAGATCTGGGGAGATGCCAGAGGCCCGTACTTGCCATGTTATCTGGGAGCAGTTTGATCCTGTTGGGCCTGATGAAGTAGACAGGATCCTCCGGACTGTAAACGCCACCACATGCCAACTTGACCCATGTCCCTCCTGGATGGTAAAATCAGCTAGTGAGGTGACATGTGGCTGGGTCCAGGCGATTATAAATTCGTCCTTGAGTGAGGGGGTGTTCCCGGCTGCCTTTAAGGAGGCGCTGGTGCACCCCCTCCTCAAGAAACCATCCCTGGACCCTACCATCCTGGGCAATTTTCGCCCAGTCTCCCACCTTCCCTTTTTGGGAAAGGTGGTTGAGAAGGTGGTGGCGTTGCAACTCCAGAGGATTCTGGAGGAAACGGATTATCTGGACCCCTTCCAGTCAGGTTTCAGGCCGGGACATGGGACAGAGACCGCATTGGTCGCGCTTATGGATGATCTCTGGCGAGAGCGGGATGGAGGGAGTGCGTCCATCCTTGCTCTCTTAGATCTCTCAGCGGCTTTCGATACCGTCGACCACGGTATACTTTTGGGACGGCTCAAGGAGTTGGGGGCGGGCAGCGTGGTTCTGCGCTGGTTCGCCTCCTTCCTCCGGGGCCGTTCCCAGTCGGTGTTGATAGGAGAGGATAGAGCTGACCCAAGACCCCTGACTTGTGGGGTGCCTCAGGGGTCGGTTCTCTCTCCTCTCCTGTTCAACATCTACATCAAGCCGCTGGGCGAGATCATCCGTCACCACGGGATGAGGTATCACCAATATGCTGATGATACCCAGGTATACATCTCCATCCCGGGTGAAGTAAGTGATGCGGTCAATGCCTTATCTCAGTGCCTGGAGGCTGTGGGGGTCTGGATGGGGAACAACAGGCTTCAACTGAACCCTGGTAAGACGGAGTGGCTGTGGATTGACGGCCCCCCTGGATCCGGGAAGTTGTCATCTTTGGTTCTGGGTGGAGTTGCACTACCCCACTCGGATCCAGTGCGGAATCTGGGGGTCCTCCTGGACTCGCGACTCCTGCTCGAAGAGCAGGTGGCAGTCGTGGCCAGGAGGGCCTTTGCACAGCTGCGAGTTGTGCGCCAGTTACGCCCTTTCCTGGATCGGGAGGCCCTCCGAACAGTCACTCACGCCCTTGTCATCTCCCGTATAGACTATTGTAATGCGCTCTACATGGGGCTACCCTTGAAGAGTATCCGGAAGCTTCAGCTGGTGCAGAATGCGGCGGCGCGAGCAGTTATGGGGGCCAAGAGATCGGCCCATGTAACACCTCTGCTTCGCGAGCTGCATTGGGTGCCAGTTTGCTTCCGGGTCCAATTCAAGGTGTTGGTGATCACCTTTAAAGCCCTACATGGCATAGGACCAGGGTACCTGAGGGACCGTCTCGTCCCAATAACGTCAGCCCGCCCCACCCGTGCATGCAGAGAGGGCATGCTTCGGACCCCCTCAACAAGAGAATTCCATCTAGCGGGGTCCAGGAGGCGTGCCTTCTCTGCGATAGCGCCCGCCCTATGGAATATCTTGCCCCCGGAGGTGAGACTGGCCCCCTCCCTCCTGACCTTTCGGAAGGCCCTTAAGACCTGGCTCTGCCACCTGGCCTGGGACAACGGAGGCGGGAGTGCCTCTTGGGGTTGGCTAGCCCCGTAGCAACACTATGCTACGTTCCCTATGTCCCCCATCTTGTATTTTATTTATTTATATTGTATTTTTTAAAATTATTGTATTGTTTTTAACTTTGATTGTTGTGACCCGCCCAGAGTCCCTTGTATGGGAGATGGGCGGGGAATAAATTGAATAAATAAATAAATAAATAATAAATTACATTTGAGGACAAATTTTTTTAGAATAGACATACAAGTGTATGTCCTGTAAGTACTATATCTGAGAAGACTTGGGTATGGTCACTGATAAAAAGCTGAACATGAGTCAGTAGTGTGAGACAGCTGTTAGAAGGGCGATAGCACCCGCCTTGTGGAATATCTTGCCCCCGGAGGTGAGACAGGCGCCTTCGCTCCTGGCCTTCAGAAAGTCTTTAAAGACCTGGTTCTGCCGCCTTGCTTGGGACAAAGGAGGTAATAGTTCCTCCTGGGGGTGATTAGCCCCGTAATACCCTCCTTTTTTAAGATCTTCCCATCCTCTGGATTCTTATCTATTTATTATTATATTGTATTTTTAAGTGTATAGGTTTTTAATATTAATATTAATGTTGTAAACCCCCCAGAGATAGGGAAAAATAAATAAATAAATAAATAAATAAATAAATAAATAAATAAATAAATAAATAAATAAAGCAGTCCGAGGCTACATCAGAAGAACCACCATATCAAAGACATATGAAGCCATTATTTAGCTCTGGTGAGACCACACCTGGAGCACTGGGCACAATTCTGGGCACCACATTTCCAGAAGGATATTGACAGGTTAAAGAGGGTTCAGAGGAGGGCAGTGAAGATGATACGGAGACTTGAGAATATGCCCTATGAGGATAGGCTTAAGGAACCAGGAATGTCCAGGCTGAATAAAAGAAAACTTAGGGGAGAAATGTTAGCTGTGTTCAGGTACCTAAAGAGAAGCTATGGGGTACATATTCAAGAACTATTTTCCAAGGCTACAGAAACTAGGACCAGAAAATAACAAGTGTAAGTTGGAGGTATCTAGATTTCATTTAAATATAGGGGAAAACTTCCTGATGGTAAGTTTATAGTTCTTTCAGAATCTAAGATTTTATGAATTGTTTGATTTTTTTCATTATCGTTCTATTGTATTTTTACTATTTAGAATTGGCATATGATGACATTGTTTACCCTAAATGGGTAGGGCAAGCAGCCAAGATCTAATAGTCATGTAAATGGCAGATAAGTAAACTTTTAAACAAACAAAATGAAAAAAACAACAACGAAGCAATAATAGCCTCCTGGAGTTTTGGGTGTTGCCTCTCAGAGTTGTGGGTGCTCTATTGCTGGAGGTTTTCAAGAAAAGATTAGACAACCATTTGTCCAAGATGGTATGAAGATTCCTGCCTTGGGCAGGACGTTGGACTAGAAGACCTCCAAGCTCCCTTCCAACCCTATGATACTATGATTCTATACATTTGTCTGATTTATTGAGAATCGAAACGAATCTATTGTTAATTGCAGAACTATGATATTCACAAGATCCTGATAGGTAGGAGAGTAGTTTCTTATGAATATCTCCATGTGCTTACAGCTGTTAGTAGTTTCCCCAGTTGTAAGCTTCCATTGCTGCCTATAAAATTTTCACATTAAGGTACCAAAAGTATAACATAAATAACACAAGAACACAAGAATGCATTACAGTAGTAATAATTGCAGACTGCACACATTACTAGTGATTTATATTAATAAAAAGAATATGCATCAAAATTAGCTGTCACCAAACTGATGGAACATAACTTCATATTTGGGATTCACTTTTTAAAAAATGAAATTAGTAGCATAATATATATATTATAATAATAGGTGGCAGCACCTAACTGACCTTGCTGATTTTGAATGCTAAGAAGGGTCAGCCCAGGTTAATATTTGGATGGGGCTTACCTGGGGTTTCCAGCATTGTGGATAATGGTGGAAGTTGTAGAAACATCCAAGAAGAAAACAAGAGCAAGCCATTTTGAGAGCCAGTTTGGTCTAGTGGTTAAGGTGCTGGGCTAGAAACCAGGAGTCTGTGAGTTCTAGTCCCGCCTTAGGCATGAAAGTCAGCTGGGTGACCTTGGGCCAGTCACTCTCTCTCAGCCCAGCTCACCTCACAGGGTTGTTGTTGTGGGGAAAATAGGAGGAGGAAGGAGTATTAGGTATGCTCGCCACCATGAGTTATTTATAAAAATAATAAAGGCAGGATAAAAATAAATAAATAAAATAATATTGGAATGACACCAACAAATATTTCAGTATATTTAATTATATCCTGTTGCCTTTCATATCCTGATGCCTTTCACTATGTCAAGTTGCGTGAAATTTTCAGTTTCTTTCCTAATAAGATCTGTATATCTGGGGCCTTTTCAAAGAGAATGGGGAAAAAGAAGCCATCTAAAGGTTTTTTTTTGTTTTTACCTTGTGTAAGTAGGTCATTATGTCAGCTTTAATCCAATGAAGTGGATTGCCCTTCCAAAGCTCTTTATCAGCATATGAATATAGGCCATATAGCCATGAGTTCTCAGTTCTCAAAATTTTTTAGTGAATTCTACAACTTGGACACAACCCAGAGAGTTCTACAGGTATTTGATGTACACAAGAAGCTGTACAGATAAAAAGGAATTTCCTGTTCCTTTCTAAAAGTCAGCAAAAAGTAAAACAGTTCCCATCTTACCTTGTGTGTGGTAGTAATGTGTGTGGTACTAATGAGTAAGTCAGGATATTTAAAACAGTGTTAGTGGTTCTAGCCAAGGCACTTTCAGTTTAACATACTTTGTAAGGGTTGTTACAGAACCATATTTTACAGTGTAATAACTCTCCGAAGTACCTGGGGATAACATTGGACAGATCACTGACCTATCGACAACACCTGGAAAAAACAGCTGCAAAAATGAAAAGCCGCAACAATCTATTGAACAGACTGGCTGGAACATCCTGGGGTGCTGATACTAACACCCTACGTACAACAGCCCTGGCCCTGGTTTATTTCACAGCCAAGTACCATGCTGGCGTGTGGCTTAACAGCTCCCACACCCAAATGGTCAATGTCCAACTTCACCAGACAATGTGCATTATTTCTGGCACATTACATTCTACCCAGTTAGAGCCAGACATCCTGAAGAGTGAGGTGAATGGGCCTTAAGAAGCATTGCGAATAACAAGGCAGCAGGAGACAACAGTATCCCAGCTGAACTGTTTGAAATCTTGCAAGATGATGCTGTCAAGGTGATGCATGCCATATGCCAGCAAATTTGGAAAACACAAGAATGGCCATCAGATTGGAAAAAATCAACTTATATCCCCATACCAAAAAAGGGAAACACTAAAGAATATTCAAACTATCGAACAGTGGCACTTATTTCACATGCCAGTAAGGTAATGCTCAAGATCTTGCAAGGTAGACTCCAGCAATTCATGGAGCGAGAATTGCCAGATGTACAAGCTGGGTTTAGAAAAGGCAGAGGAACTAGAGACCAAATTGCCAATATCTGCTTGATAAAGGAGAAAGCCAGGGAGTTTCAGAAAAACATCTATTTCTGTTTTATTGACTATTCTAAAGCCTTTGACTGTGTGGATCATAACAAATTGTGGCAAGTTATTGGTGGTACGGGGATACCAAGTCATCTTGTCTGCCTCCTGAGGAATCTGTATAATGACCAAGTAGCAAGGGTAAGAACAGACCATGGAACAACAGACTGGTTTAAGGTTGGGGAAGGAGTACAGCAGGGTTGTATACTCTCACCCTACCTATTCAACCTGTATGCAGAACACATCATGCGATGTGCTGGGCTTGATGAATCCAAGGCTGGAGTTAAAATTGCTGGAAGAAACATTAACTATCTCAGATATGCAGATGATACCACTTTGATGGCTGAAAGCGAGGAGGAGCTGAGGAGCCTTATGACAAAGGTGAAAGAAGAAAGTGCAAAAGCTGGGTTGCAGTTAAACCTCAAAAAAACCAAGATTATGGCAACCAGCTTGATTGATAACTGGCAAATAGAGGGAGAAAAAGTGGAGGCAGTGACAGACTTTGTATTTCTAGGTGCAAAGATTACTGCAGAGGCTGACTGCAGCCAGGAAATCAGAAGATGTTTACTTCTTGGGAGGAGAGCAATGGCAAATCTTGATAAAATAGTTAAGAGCAGAGACATCACACTGACAACAAAGGTCCGCATAGTTAAAGCAATGGTATTCCCCGTAGTAACCTATGGCTGCGAGAGCTGGACCATAAGGAAGGCTGAGCGAAGGAAGATAGATGCTTTTGAACTGTGGTGTTGGAGGAAAATTCTGAGAGTGCCTTGGATTGCAAGAAGATCAAACCAGTCCATACTCCAGGAAATAAAGCCAGACTGCTCATTTGAGGGAATGATATTAAAGGCAAAACTGAAGTACTTTGGCCACATAATGAGAAGACAGGATACCCTGGAGAAGATGCTGATGCTAGGGAAAGTGGAAGGCAAAAGGAAGAGGGGTCGACCAAGGGCAAGATGGATGATATTCTGGAGGTGACGGAGTCGACCTTGGAGCTGAGGGTGGCGATGGCCAACAGGAAGCTCTGGCATGGGCTGGTCCATGAAGTCATGAAGAGTCAGAAGCGACTGAACAAATAAACAACAACAGATGTGACACTGGTAGGAGGGCCTCTGCTCTGTATCAATGGGGCTGGAAGGATTCTCCTTGTTGCGATTGTGGTGCTGAAATGCAAACTATTAAACACATTGTGCAAGACTGCCCACGACGTGCATTCCCTGGCTCCTTAGAAGATCTGCACAAAGTAACACCGGAAGCGATTGCTTGGTTAGTTGAACTGGACATCCAGTTATGAGACTACTCTGTATCCCTGCAGAAGTTTATATATAGTTGTGTGGACTGTGTGTATTTATTTGCTTTCTCTTCTGTCATGTATTCATCATACGATATGTATGTATGTATGTGGTTTTTACAAAAGTCATCCGAAATGTCAAGTAGGTCTGGCTAATTCATTTGTCTACAGTACTAAGTTATTTACACAAATAACCTATACTATTTTACTGATTACTTTGTAGTTTGGCCCTTTGATGTTAATGTCCTTGAACTCAGGATTTGTCTTTCATAAGAAGCCAGTGTGGACTACTGAAGATAGGGAAGTTTTATCCTTTTAGACCTCCCTACAATGCCAAACCGGATTAGTACCTCTTTGCATGCTGTTTGCAAGTCTGCTAACTGCTAGCATGGGATTATGTACATAAACCCTTCTTAAAAGAGCAATAGCAGTAGCATTGAACAATTTAGCACCCCTAATTCTACAGCTTTCTATGGTGTGAATTATATTATTATTTTTATCTATAGTGCTGCATCATGGTTCAAAGAACCTTATAGGGAGAGATTTAATATCATCTTTGAAAAGTAGTTTTCAATCAGGAAACACATTTAGCTATGAATCAAGAGTTGATGAGCAAATCAGATATGTGCTTGTGTGTTTCTCTACATGAGAAAACCTTGAGAAACGGGCAAAGAGATACTGCCTAGGGAACAGTCAGATAAGAGAGGGCATAGCCTACAGCTGCATAATGGACAGAGAAAAAGGCTCCGAAGGGACCCTCCCTAACAACTCAGGCTGTAAAAAAGACAGCGGGAGATTTGTACTTTCAGAACAAAAGCTAATGTAGCCTTACAATAAAGTAGAATTAGCTCATCTGATCGTGTTTCCTGTCTGGTCTACCTGGGAAGGCTGATGTTGTGTGAGCAGTCTACAATGAGACTGATAAAACTACTATCTTGATTCTTTACTGAGGGCTTTTTCACCTCCAGGTACGTTGAGCTACAATTTACACCAGAATGGCGTAATGCACAGGATGCAATGAATGCTGTAGCCTAACACAGCTGAGTAGGAGGTTGGGGAAAGTTGTCATATTTGGTTAAATAGAATATCATAATCTTTGATCAGACCCATCAGCAGTGATTATGCTGTTGAATTACTCAGAACAATGAAGCTGTTGTTATTAGAATGAAGCAATTTTCTCTCAACCCCCAGGGTCCATAAAGAAAGATGAATTTAGTCTGAATATTTTTTAAAAAAATTGAGGAAGCTATTTTACTGATCTGTTTTTAAAGAAATAGGATGTGACTGAGAGGAGTTTTTGAAAGCTAATCTTGAATCCTGGTTGAAGCCGTGTGAGCTAAAGGAAGGAAATCTTTGTTTCCTCTCTTTCTGTTGATGAAAATCTAGTGCTTAAAGGGCAATTCCAGACAAGGGGAAATGATAATATCACAAATCTTGGAACAGATCCCATTGCTATGGCATTAATTTTTCTACAGTCCACAGATCAAAAATTTCTCAAATAATGCCACAGTATTCTGACAACTGTTTTTATTTCTTTATTTTGTTCTTTTTTATATAGGTAAAGGTAAAGGTACCCCCCGCACATTTGTGCAGTCGTGTCCGACTCCAGGGGCCGGTGCTCATCTCCATTTGCTAGCCGAAGAGCCAGCGCTGTCCGAAGACGCTTCCACGGTCATGTGGCTGGCATGACATGCGCGGAACGCTGTTACCTTCCCACCGAAGTGGTACCTATTAATCTACTTGCATTTGCATGCTTTCGAATTGCTAGGTTGGCAAGAGCTGGAGCTAGTGCGGGAGCTCACTCCATCACACGAGGCTAGGGATTCGAACCTCCGAACTTGTGATCTTCCAATCGACAAGCCTGGCGTCTTACCCGCTGAGCCACCACGCCCCTTCTTTTTTATATATACACTACAAATACAAATATCAAGAAAATATGTATGTTACATCAATGTTTTACATTTATGCTTTGATGTCATGCAGAAATTATCCAATCTTAGTATTAAAGCCTAGGCTTTATTGAAAAAGCAATTAATAACAAGCTGGATATATACACCAGAAATGTAAACGTACCAACCAACCCAAGGAGAGCCGTGTTAATCCATAAGAAGAACAACCTGTAATCCACAGTTGGGCAATATCTTAACTATCAGAGAAATATGTGCAAGCGTTTAAGTTTTCCAAAACAATTCATCAGGCTAAATGGTTCAGGTTCAGGGCATGGAAGGAGGACCTCCCTCTTCCCCCAATTAAGTCCATTCTTCTAAGCATGAGGTCAACCATTTAAAGTCCAGCTCAAGATAGCAGCTGCAGAATGAATGGATCGCTAACAGCTATTGGAGATATTCAAAAGCAATACTGTATCTTACATCCTGCTCCCATTCTAAAAACGTAGAGACTGACTGCTTCTCAGCTCATGCTGTGGATGAGGCTCCTGGTCCAGCAAGAGAACAGAAGCCAAGAGAAATGACAGTGTTTATATATCTTAAAGTTGCTAAGGTTGAGAAACAGTGCTCTAGCTTAAACATTTACAGAATGAAATGGAAGAGAAAGAATCGGATAAAGTTTCATAAGCTCGTTTGGAATGCAATCCTTTTCATCAACTTGTTTTTCTGTCGCCTACAGAAGTTTACTTAAATTCCAGCCCCATATTAATCAATGTTACGTGCAGGCCATATTGATTTTTACATGTTACTTATAGTCAAAAAGCTCCTCTGAAATTCCTGTTACTGCCAAGTACCATGATCTAAAAGGAAATAGTTACCTCTAAAGTTTATTTAAAATTTAGCATATGGTATTGAATAATACAATCTAACCTTTCTGTTTAAATTATGGTTTCCACTACAATGTGTTTAATTGTTTGGGGCCATAATACCATGAATGGGAGAGGCCCATTATGCATTAAGGTCCTAGTGCTTAAGCAGTTCAGCAGGAAGTACTGTGCTGCCTTAGAGCAAATGTTGCAAAGCTAAGGAAAATGGTATTTAGAGATCTTAGTGTATCCCAACAATTCAATTCATGTTAAGCAGCAAAGTTTCCTTCTCCTCCAATTCTCAGTAGCAGACAAGGATCTTGAGGGGCTGCAGAGGAAATCAGTTCTAAAAAGAGCTGGCTGAGACAATTGGCCACACTCTCGAATCCTAGAATTTATGAAAATCCAATCCATGTTTGGTCGTGACTCATCTATCAATAAATATTACCTAAACTATTATTAGAAATTTCAGTGTTCTGAAGTAACCTCACAGGCTGCTCTTAATTACCAATTCAGAACAGTTTTGCTAACAGAACAATTCATTTTGCTAAAGCAAGGGTGGGGAACCTTTTTTCTGCCAAGGGCCATTTGAAGATTTATAACAGGGGACCGGGGGTGGGGGCAGGGTTTCTGGGATTTCCGCGGACCGGGGGCCGGAGTTTGCGGGCGGGAGCCAATCACAAGCACTGTGGGTGGGGTTTGCAGGTGGGAGCCAATCGCGTGGAAGGGGTGGGCTTTGTGGGCAGGAGCCCCGTGGGACTTATATAGCCCGCGGGCCTGATGTTGCCCACCCCTGTGCTAAAGCATGGCTGGCTCATCTGCATGCCAAGCCATAAACCAGGGATAGGGAGTCTTTGGTGGCTACAGGCCACACTTAGTAATTTTCAGGAGCCTGAGGGCCAAACGTATGATCTTGGTGAAATTATTTCATTAATTGATTGATTGAATCTATATAGCTGCCCATCTCAAACCAGTGACTCTGGGCAGCTGACAATCATAAAAACAGTCAAACAATTAAAACAGTACAAAAGAAATTAAATACAAATAGCAGCCAAAAGATATTAAAATCTGTCGGTGTCAGCACAACCAGGAAATGGGGCCCTTCACACACTCAGGATCCCAGGCCCGGGCACATACCAGGTCTTCAAGGCCTTCCTAAAAGCCAGTAGGGTCGGGGCCATCCTAATCTCAGGAGGGAGGATACAAGAACAAGTAAAAATTAGCTTGTTACCCAAAGCTCTTAATTCTCCTTACATCCAGCCCTGTCTACATATAATAAATATATTAAAATAAGCAAATAAGAAATATCATTGCCAACTATTGTACTTCTGGAGAGTCTGTTATGTGGGATATGAGTCATGGCCTCCATAGAAGAAACCAGCCTTTCCAGCATTAACTGTAAAAAGTTACTGAAAGATCCATAGCTCATCAAAATAACTCAAGTTCAGTTCTTGGCGTCTCAAAGTAGGGTTGAGAAAGATCCCTGTCTGAAACCCTGGAGAATACTATCACTTTGTACAGACAGTACTAAGTTGGATGGACCAATGGTTGGATACTAACTCAGCATTCTATGATCTTGTTTCCTCTATTGCAAAAGTATATGTGAGCATTCCAAAAATGTTTCAATTCCTTAAAACAAGGAGCAATCTATTCTCTTTTAGATGCCATTAATATGGCTGCAAACAGTCTGGCTTCGCACACATTAGCTCATATGCAAAATAATTGTCTCTACATTAGTAGAAATGTTCTTGTGAAAAATGGCCTTGCAATTGTATGAAATATTATTTAGCAATAAGCAACCTGAACAATTATTAATATAAAAAACTAGAATGTTCAAATCGTGAATAATGCAAACTATAAAATGGTCAAGATTTTTTTTTCTTGCAGATAAATTTTTTGAGTTAGTCCTGAAGCATTTTTTTATTTTCAGGACTGAATCTGCTATTTTCAACAGTTTACAAATGAAATAAAGGAAAGGAAGTGTCTGTTTTTTTCTTGGATTAGGGTGGCAGTAGTTATCTTGCTTTATTGGAATAAGAATGAGGACTTAAAATAACTTTTAGAACATTTAATTCCCCCTTTCTATAACTGTTTGGTTGCATTTCAAAAATAGGACTGAGCCCAATATGAGATTAGCAACTCATTCTAGTCCATTCAATGCAAGAACTTAAGGTGGAAAAGGCTACACATAATACCCTTCCCTATACACATTTTCTGGGTAAAATGACCTGTCCTGCTTATGTCAGAACTTGCCATGTTACATAACAACATTGGAAAGGAACATCTATTTGCATTCAGATCTACAGTGAACAGTAGAAATTTCTCATCTGTAGTCCTAGCTTTAGCAGGCTTTGCTTTCTCACAAGACACCTTTCACAATTTTTATATAAGCAGAGCTACATTCAGCTCCAGCTTTAAGATTCTGTGATGTCAATGTGGATATGAACAAACATAAAATGCATCTACCATTGAGTTCTCCATTGACTATTCATGTCAGTTTTGACGATTTCTACCAGCTCACTTTCCTGTGAAGCCAAGATTCTCTTGTAATGGGTACAAAGCACTCACAACTGGACAACCTAGACAAGAGACAGGTGATTCTGAAGGCTGAAAGCCTGAATGTGGTAATGGACAGAGCACAAACAACTGTCCACATCCTATCCAGTTGGATTACTTTCTGGTGGGACAGTTGCCAAGTTATATAGGTATTTATAGTTTGAACAGAAGAGGTATAATTTTCTTATTTAACTTGCAGTGCATTTTGCAATGCTTTTCCCAGGTTATTTATGTTTCTCCCTTTTTAAAAAAGTACATTCTCATTGTTCCTAAAATGAAAACTGAACTCCACCTACTCAACTTTTTTTCATCCCTCATTACCATTCCAATCATACCCTCTTGAATTCAGCTCTTTCGATGCTGGAATAACCACAGAGTGATTCTGCTTTGGTTAAGGTTGCCGGCTAGAAACCAGGAGACTGAGAGTTCTAGTCCCTCCCTAGGCATGAAAGCCGGCTGGGTGACCTTGGGCCAGTCACTCTCTCTCAGCCCAACTCACCTCACAGGGTTGCTGTTGTGGGGAAAATAGGAGGAGGAAAGAGTATTAGGTATGTTCGCCGTCTTGAGTTATTTATAAAAATAATAAAGGGATAGAAATTAAATAAATAAATAAATAAATAAATAAATAAATAAATAAATAAATAAATAGCAGTAGACATGGTAGAGTATCAAACCATTGTTTATACATTATCACCTGCAATCAAAGATGAGCCATGAGATAGGAAGGACTAACTGGGGAAGAAATTAGGCTTAAGGATGAAAAAGAAGTCAGTCTCAAAAGCTAGGTAAAAGGAGTAGCACCAAGTCGTATGCAGTGAAATGCAACTCTTTTCAGTCCAAGAATTCTGTCTGATTTTGGTATGCTGGAGGAACACTCCCCCTACAAGTGTGGCTTCAGGACAGAAACAAGAGTGGGGATAAGACAAAATGTATATATAAACATAAGTTAAAATAGTTACTGATTTAATTCTTTCCCTCTTCTATCACATTAACATTTTCAACCTGTGGCAACCATTGGAGGTCTAAAAGCTGCACCAAATATTTAGTGAGGTTGTATGTGACCTGAAGCATCAAGGTTTGCAACCCTGTTTAGTCCATTCTACACAGACTTTGCAAATAACAGCTCAACAAAATCTTAAGTTTACTGCATAATAAAGACAAGAATATGTTATAAATGGAATAATAGGGACTTTAGAAAAATTATGAATCATTGGATAGTAATGTGGCAGCTCGGGCACTTATGTGGGTTCCTAGATGACACATGTTACACCTCTGCTCCGTGAGCTGCATGGGTTGCCAGTTTACTTCCAGGTCCAATTCAAGGTGCTGGTTTTGACCTTTAAAGCCCTTCATGCCATGGGGCAAGGTTATCTGAGGGACCGCCTCTCCCCGATTCCATCTACCCATCCCATCAGGCATGGCAGGAGAGGCATGCCGCGGGTCCCGTCTGCGAAAGAGTTCCATCTGATGGGACACAGGAGGCGAGCCTTTTCTGCCGTGGCACCCACCCTTTGGAACATCATCCCCCTGAGGTGAGGTTAGCCCCAACCTTCATGGCCTCCCAGAAAGCCCTCAAAATGTATTTTTCAGCAAGCCTGGGGATCCCCTGGCAATAAGGAGCTTGTACGCTGGTTGTATTTATTTATTTTTTATTTATTATTTCAATTTATTCCCCGCCCATCTCCCATGCAAGGGACTCTGGGCGGGTTACAATAATTAAAAATTTAAAAGCTATACAAAATAGGAAATATCTAAAAACCAAAATCAATATAAAATAAATAAATCCAAGATGGATTGGGAACCGTAGCATAGATCATGTTGCTACGGGGCTAGCCAACCCCAGGAGGCACTACCGCCTCCGTTGTCCCAGGCCAGACGGCAGAGCCAGGTCTTAAGGGCCTTCCGAAAGGCCAGGAGTGAAGGGGCCAGTCTCACCTCCGAGGGCAAGATATTCCATAAGGCGGGTGCTATTGCAGAGAAGGCACGCCTCCTGGACCCCGCTAGATGGAATTCTCTTGTTGAGGGGGTCCGAAGCATGCCCTCTCTGCATGCACGGGTGGGGCGGGCCGATGTTATTGGGACGAGATGGTCCCTCAGGTGCCCTGGCCCTATGCCATATAGGGTTTTAAAGGTAATCACCAACACCTTGAATTGGACCCGGAAGCAAACTGGTAGCCAATGCAGCTCGCGTAGCAGAGGTGTTACATGTGCCAATCTCATGGCACCCATAACTGCTCACGCCGCCGCATTCTGCACCAGCTGAAGCTTCCGGATACTCTTCAAGGGTAGCCCCATGTAGAGCGCATTGCAGTAGTCTATACGGGAGATGACAAGGGCGTGAGTGACTCTTCGGAGGGCCTCCCGATACAGGAAAGGGCGTAACTGGCGCACAACTCGAAGTTGTGCAAAGGCCCTCCTGGCCGCGACTGCCACCTGCTCTTTGAGCAGGAGTCACGAGTCCAGGAGGACCCCCAGATTCCGCACTGGATCCGAGTGAGGTAGTACAACCTCACCCAGAACTAAGGATGACAACTTCCTGGATCTAGGGGGGCCATCAATCCACAGCCACTCCATCTTACCAGGGTTCAGTTGAAGCCTGTTGTTCCCCATCCAGACCCCCACAGCCTCCAGACACTGAGATAAGGCATTGACCGCATCACCTCCTTCACCTGGGATGGAGATGTATAACTGGGTATCATCAGCATATTGGTGATACCTCACCCCATGGTGATGGATGATCTCGCCCAGTGGCTTCATGTAGATATTGAATAGGAGAGGAGAGAGAACCAACCCCTGCGGCACCCCACTAATCAGGGGTCGTGGGGTAGCTCTATCCTCCCCTATCAACACTGACTGGGAATGGCCCTGGAGGAAGGAGGCGAACCAGCACAAAACTACGCCACCCACCCCCAACTCCCTGAGCCGTCCCAAAAGTATACCGTGGTCGACAGTATCGAAAGCCGCTAAGAGATCTAAGAGAGCCAGGATGGACGCACTCCCTCCATCCCGCTCTCGCCAGAGATCATCCATAAGCGCGACCAATGCGGACTCCGTCCCATATCCCGGCCTGAAACCTGACTGGAAGGGGTCTAGATAATCCGTTTCCTCCAGAATCCTCTGGAGTTGCCACGCCACCACCTTCTCAACCACCTTTCCCAAAAAGGGAAGGTGGGAGACTGGGCGAAAATTGCCCAGGACGGTAGGGTCCAGGGACGGCTTCTTGAGGAGGGGGTGCACCAGCGCCTCCTTAAAGGCCGCGGGGAACACCCCCTCTCAAGGACAAATTAATCATTGCCTGGACCCAACCACATGTCACCTCACTAGCTGATTTCACCAGCCAGGAGGGACATGGGTCAAGCTGGCATCTGGTGGCGTTCACAGTCCGGAGGATCCTGTCTACTTCATCAGGCGCAACAGGATCAAACTGTTCCCAGATAACATGGTAAGTACGCGCCCCTGGCATCTCCGCAGATCCTGTCTCACACTTGGAGTCCAACTTGGAATGAATCTGAGCGATTTTGTCCTGCAGATGCTCGGAAAACTCTTCCGATCGGCCCTGTAAATGGGTCTCCCCCTGCTCCCGACCCAAAAGTGACCTTGTAATTTTAAAAAGGGCCGTCAGGCGGCATTCTGCGGACGCAATAAGAGCAGAGAAATATTCATGTTTCGCCGCTCTTACCGCCACAAGGTAGGCCTTAACTGCAGCTCCAGATTGTGTTCGGTCAGATTCAGTCTTCGTCTTTCTCCAACGGCGCTCTAGACGTCTCTTAACCCTCTTCAAAGCCCTTAACTCTTCCATAAACCACGGAGAGTGGCGGGCCGAACAGGGCCAGAGAGGTCGCATAGGCGCGATCTTGTCCAGGGCTCTGGCCGCAGCCTTATTCCAGGCTGCGGCCAGGACCTCCACTGGACCGTGAAGCAAATCCTCGGGAATAACCCCCAGCTCCTTTTGAAACCTCACTGGGTCCATCAGTCACCGGGGGCGGACCAATCAAATGGGTCCTGCCTCCCTGCGGAGTGGGGCAGCACAAGAGAGTTTCAGGGTCACCAGGGCGTGGTCTGACCATGACAATGGGGAAAGATGTAACTCTCCCCTCAGATCACATTGCCACTGCTCAGACAAGAAAACTAAGTCCGGGGTGAGACCACTGTCACGAGTCGGGTCACGAATAATCTGAGACAGGCCCATGGCTGCCATGGTAGCCATAAACTCCCGGGCCGCCTCCGAGGCCCGCCCCAGAGATGGCAGATTGAAGTCCCCCAGAACCATAAGTCTGGGGAACTCCACCGCCAACCCCGAGACAGCCTCAAGCAGCTCAGGCAGGGAGGTCGCTACGCAGCAGGGAGGCTGGTACAGCAGCAACACTCCCAACTGTTCTCGTGAACCCAACTTGAAAAACAAGGTCTCACACCCGGTCACTTGTGGAGCAGCGCCCCTGAAGGCCACAAGGGACTCTCGGATGACAACTGCCACCCCTCCTCCCCTGCCCCGGTGTCTCGGCTGATGCCACACCCGAAACCCGGCTGGGCACATTTCCAAGAGGGCCACTCCCCCCTCTGGGCCCAGCCAGGTCTCGGTAATACACACCAGGTCAGCCCCTTCCTCTGCGATTAAGTCACCTATAAGGGGGGCCTTGTTATTCACCGACCTGGCGTTCAGCAGCAGCAGTCGGAGACCGGAGACTGCGAGGATCTGCTTACCAGGGCCTGGGTGTGAACACGGGGGGCCGGAACGCACCACCGGTAACAAACACCGGGGGTGCCTTCCCCAATGATGGCTTGCCCTCCGGTTCCCGTCATATCGTCCCCTGCCCGTCACCACCTGAATCAATTGTATGTAACATGCCTAAGATGTATCTAACATTTTCCCTCTCATGGTTTTATCTATTTTATTGTTTTAATGGGTTTGTAAAATGTTTTAAATCCTGGTTTCATTGTACATCACCCAGAGTCACTTTGGGTAACATGGATAGCCATACAAATTTGACCAAATAAATAAATATTTTAATACCATGAAAAGCAAGCAATATTGACAATGCAAAAATTAGCACATTTAAAGCTAAAACCCAGTCACTCTCTCTCAGCCCATCTCACCTCACAGGGTTGCTGTTGTGGGGAAAATAGGAAGAAGGAGTATTAGGTATGTTCACCGCCTTGACTTATTTATAAAAATAATAAAGGCGGGATAAAAATTAAATAAGTAAAACATCTGCTTATTGCAATCTTAGGAAAGTAGTAATCTTCATCATCTTAAATTAGCACCTAAAATTTAGCTTAGGAATGGTAGTCTCCCAATTGATGGTTTAAAATAAAGATGGGGATTTGTATATGAATGGTTGCTACTGATGTCACAAAAGAACATGTGCCTCCCTAAAGTAGCAACATGCAAGAGTTTTCTCCCCGTGGTTCCTGGTAAGTGGAGGCAGAAAGGAAAATTTGGAGGGTTTCTCAGTGGAATGTGGCAGTTTTCCTCAATACAATTTTACCTTCTCTACCCTTTCAGCTCCAAAGGACATTCCTTTCCTCCTTCCTGCAGGCAAAGCAGCTGCAAAGGTGAAGGAGGCAGACATTTGCAGGTATGTAGAACATTATATTGACAGATTTTTCAGTTAGATAATATGTATCAGTCTGTTCTAGCCAGGATTTCATCAGCATCTGGCACCTTTGATTTTAATTCATTTTGTACCTACCATTTAATTGGCTGCTCTCTTTCTTTCCTTCCAGCTTTCTATGAAGACTATTACATATACGAAACAATTTCTCCATTAGCACTTTAAGTATGATCATACAGTATATAAGAGCACCTGGCTTGGCTTCAGAAGTTCTGTATTTCTTTCAAGCCTTTCATTTTTTATTATGCAGAGCAGAACTTTGTGATGGTCCTGAAGGCATGCTTTGATAGCCCTTTGAAATGTGACATGTTTTTCTCAATGTACTGAATCATAAGGCTTTTTATAACAGGAACAAGACTTATATACATGCAGTAAGTGTCGCCTATCAATAATGTGGGCCAGAATTCCAGAGTCAAGAAGTTGGAAGGCAATGCAGAAATATTTGGCCCAATGCCCAATAGTCTCAAAGAATCCCATGGTAATACAGACATCAGCTGATTCAGATGTTCCAGATGCTCTGGGCTCTGCCTAGAGAACCAGGCTGCATGAGACAATGCATGGAAGCGGCTTCTTTGTTATGGATCTTTATACAGACCATTGAAAGAAATGGCAGTGCCCGTTAGGTCCATGTGGTATATTGTAGCTCCAGTTAAAGCTATTATGACTCAAGTGTTGGAATGGCAGCAGCATGGACACAGCTGCAGAAGGGAGGAAATGAGGGAATGTTCTAATAAAAATGAGAACATAATAACCTCAGGTGGATCTACAAAGGGCCTATTTTACACTGTCGCCTTGTTCATGGAACACATTAATGTCCTGTTTTACGGCTGTTGCACCAGTTAGCAATAGGTTTCCAGGTGCACACCAGAGTGCTATTTTTGATGTATAAAACCCAAATGGCTTTGCACTGAGGTACTTACACAACTGCCTTCTCAGCATAAGCATAGCTGATCCACGGGTGTGCACATGTCACCAACATCTCTTAATGATTCCCCAGGTACGTTAGATGAAGTGGGCAGGAGCTCACAGGCAATGTGTTTCAGTTGCAGCTCCTAGAAGATAAATTAGAAAAGTTTGGTTTTCAACTGGGATGCTGGTGTCCCTGGGACAAGTACAAGCAATGGAAGTTCTCAGACAAAGGATTGTGAATATAGAATTATAAACCAAATACAGTAAGCTTCATCCAGAGTACCACTGGGTCACAGCAAGTTTTTCTTTAAACAAGCAGTATCGGACACGACTAAACAACTGAACAACAACAAATATTTGGACCAACTTACAAACAATAAATTTTGCAGGTCTTTTTAATTATTGCAGTTTGATTTCTTTTCATCATCAACAGTGCTAGAGGGTAAATTCTAGAAAACACCCAATGCTGAACAGCTTTGCCCTTGTGAAGATAGGAGTATTGAATCTCAGGCTCATGTTTTGCTTTATAGTAATTTTTACCAAGGTATTTCTAATGAGCTGCCAATGCCTTTTTTGAACCCATTTCCCAGAGGGATAGAAGAGTTCTATGTATAGCTTCTTTTAGCAGATGAAGATCCCAAAATAACTTTTGCCATTACTAAGTTTGCAATTTTAACCTGTAGAAATCCAACTTTGTTGATAGCAAAGTAAATTGAGCATGATCACAGCTCTTCTTATCATGTGGTTTTGTGTTGTTTGGGCTTGTGTCCTAAAGATAACTCATTCAGATTCATTCAGTTGCATCCCCTTTACAGATATTGTTGTAATATTGTTTCTTGTCTCTTTAACAGCTCTTTGAAACTCTGTGTCAAGTTCCTTCCTGAGATTTTTGTCTTTCTTGGCTTCGTTTTCCCTTCTCTTCTTGGCACTTTCCATGGTTTGTTGTGACATCCAGTTTGCTTTCTTTTGTTTATTCATTTTGACAGTCTCTTTTCACATTCATCCTTAACAACTTCTTTAAGTTCATTCCACAATTCCTCTATTTCTCTATCAATGAGGTTCAGGTCTTCAAAGCAATTCCTGGTGTTCTCCTTGAAAATGGTGGGTATATGCTCAAGATCATATCATGGAAACTGGTTGGCTATCTTCTTTAGCTTAACTTGGAATTTGCACATGAGCATTTCCTGAGCTGTTCCTCAGTCACTACCTGGCCATGTCTTTGATGCTATAACTGAGCTCCTCCACCTCCTTTTAGCAATGATATAGTAAATTTAATTTCTAGCACTCCATCTGGTGATGTCTATGTACAGGCATTGTTTTGGTAGTCTAAAGACAGTGTTAGCTATCAGGAAATCATTGGCGTAGGAGAAATGGATAAGTCTTCTCCTGCTTTATTTCAGTTTCCTAAGCCATACAATCCAACTACTTTTTCTTCCTTAATATTTCCAACTTTTGCATTCCAGTCTCCAATCACAAGCAGCCCATCTTGCTTGCATGTTCTGTTGATTTCAAATTGAACTCTGAGTGAGTGAACTTTGACTCGCTCTTTGAGTGAGATGGGTGGTAACTAAATCTGAAATATAAATAAATAAATATATAAATAAATGGAACTCAATAATAAAACTCATCAACCTCTTCTTCTTTTGCATCAGTTGTTGGATCATAAACATGGATCATCATCATATTAAAGGGTCGTCCACAAAGTCTAATCAATATTATTCAGTCATTGATTGCATTGTAGCCAAGTACTGTTCTTGCTATACCCTTTCTAACTATAAAACCACACGGTTTCCTCTTTGTTTTTCATGTTCTGAGTAATCAACAGTGTGGTTTTCTGACTGAAATCATCCAAAACCAGTTCATCTCAATTTGTTGATGCCCTAGATGTCAATTTGTAGTCGTTTCATTTCATTTTTCACTGTGTGGAGCTTTCATGTGCTCATGCTTCTTACATTTCATGTTCCACTGTAATTCTGCCTTGGCAGTTTTGGATTTTCTTCTCCTGCATGGCTATATTAGCAACAAGATGTCCCGAAGACTTTAATCTAGCCATGTCATAAACATCATTCATACTCTGAAAGATCCTCAGCCCTTCCTCAATAGCATGAGTGCCATCCTACCTGAGGGGCTCATCATCCAGCACTATATCTTCAATCGTTTTAAATTTGCTATCCATGTGGTTTAGCCTTACCTTCTTCCGTGCAGTATGAATTGATGCCTGTTGCTGTTCTCACTAAAGTGACCATCCACTTCCAGCATCTTCCTATATCACTGTTGCTCAATATACTGTATCTGCCTGTTTGTTTTAGTTAGGCAGCTGGGATGACCTTCACACCTTGGGTGACCCTGCTGGGAATATATACTCTTGGCATACACTCCCAGGGTTCTTTGCTCCTCACTCCCAGAAACACCCCCTACCACAATGAGGCAGTACAGCAGGACTTTGAGGAGTGGGGGAGAGACAACCTGGAACCACCAATATGAGTCAACTTTAATTTTGTTATGGAAGAAAAAACATAAATACCATAAACAAATGTATAATTTTAAAAAACCCTATCATTTATTCATAGCTGAACTATAATAATCATGAGTTCCACAAAAAGACCCAGAATGTGAATTATTAATGGACAGAATTTTGAACAGATGAAATGTTTCTATTACCTGGGGATGATTTTTTATTCCTCTGGTCATCATAGAGCCTACTTTGTAAACCCTGCCCAGAAAGTACAAAGAAATGTTGCAGCTATCTTGCCCTTTTCCTTTATACAACAGGGGCTCAATAAATATCAACTGCACTTAAACCTTTGGCACAACTCTTGAAGATACAGGATTGAGAAACTTGAATGTATAGTGATGTTCATAAATCTTAGCAACACTGCTGAGGATACATAATTTCTCATAGCACAGTTTTTTTTTTAATGGTTGAGCATCAGATAAAATGAAATTTTTGCCAGATACCTTTTATTTATTGCAAAAAGTTATGCTGTACTTAGCTGTATTTCTAAGTCTCATAACTCACTTTTATGGGTAACTTGTAAGGCATAATCATGCCATCTTCAATTGCATGAAAATATCCCGTGATAAGGAATCCTGTGGGAATATTTCATTACAAATTCATAAACCCAGTGTGCATCTGCTGCTGATTTTCCATTGTGCTGCTAAATGTAATATCCACACACTTTGAAAGCAAAGAATTCTGGGTAAGCTTACCCAAACTAGTACAATATTCTCTTTGTTGGCCTATTCTGTAACCAAGAACTAACCAGTCTCCATGTTGTTTCCTGCTGGCACTGGCCTTTTAAAAAAAATGAATTCAGCCTTTGTAATTTTCTCTAAGAAATTAAAAGAGTATTAAGAAAGGAAAGTTTTGTGAACAGGCTGGATGCAAAAGATTTAAATGGCTGGTGGGGAGCACAGAAAAGGGCAACAGAGAAAAAAAGTTCCCTTGGGCTTTTGCACACCATATTTATGTCCCATGTTTCAGGACTGAGGGAATTTAAGGTCACCAAAAACATCAGTCTGTGCTTTTTAAAAAAACAGAGTTTTCCTTTTCTTTGATTTTGTTTTTAAACACATGAACATGGCTTCTGTGTGTGAGTAATGAGAAGAATTATGCTATGCTATTTCTTTTTTCTTAGGGAAGATGTCATTTTGTTCTTGTTGGCAGAAGGGATTAATTGCAGTGCTTTGGTACAACAGGGATTACCAAATATTCTCTGAGATTCACTTAGCATCAGGTTTTTTTCTGTTTATATTGCTAGGTCCATCCTTATTGATATAAGAATTTAAATTCACCAGATACTATTAATGCAAAATGTCCTAAGATTTCTTGTTCTACTCTACATCAGCCCTACATCTCCATGGAAATAAGATAAATGGCTAGCTACCCATCTGATATTGAGGAATAATGCCTTGTTCCCAACTCATGGAACACTTCTTTCTCCACCTATTGCTAATCCCAAATGCTAGTTTTTACATATGACTCGTATCTCCTTAAGGAATAAGGGGGAGGTAAATTAAAACATGTTTTAATTTTAATTTTAATTTTTAAATTAAAATGGGTATGATCAAAAACAAAGATGGTAAGGACCTAACAGAAGCAGAAGAGATCAAGAAAAGGTGGCAAGAATATACGGAAGATCTGTATAGGAAGGATAATAATATTGGAGATAGCTTTGACGGTGTGGTCAGTGAGTTAGAGCCAGACATCCTAAAGAGTGAGGTTGAATGGGCCTTAAGAAGCATTGCTAATAACAAGGCAGCAGGAGACGACAGTATCCCAGCTGAACTGTTTAAAATCTTGCAAGATGATGCTGTCAAGGTGATGCATGCCATATGCCAGCAAATTTGGAAAACACAAGAATGGCCATCAGATTGGAAAAAATCAACTTATATCCCCATACCAAAAAAGGGAAGCACTAAAGAATGTTCAAACTATTGAACAGTGGCACTTATTTCACATGCCAGTAAGGTAATGCTCAAGATCTTGCAAGGTAGACTCCAGCAATTCATGGAGCAAGAATTGCCAGATGTACAAGCTGGGTTTAGAAAAGGCAGAGGAACTAGAGACCAAATTGCCAATATCCGCTGGATAATGGAGAAATCCAGGGAGTTTCAGAAAAACATCTATTTCTGTTTTATTGACTATTCTAAAACCTTTGGCTGTGTGGATCATAACAAATTGTGGCAAGTTCTTGGTGGTATGGGGATACCAAGTCATCTTGTCTGCCTCCTGAGGAATCTGTATAACGACCAAGTAGCAACGGTAAGAACAGAGCACAGAACAACGGACTGGTTTAAGATTGGGAAAGGAGTACGGCAGGGTTGTATACTCTCACCCTACCTATTCAACCTGTACGCAGAACACATCATGCAACGTGCTGGGCTTGATGAATCCAAGGCTGGAGTTAAAATCGCTGGAAGAAACATTAACAATCTCAGATATGCAGATGATACCACTTTGATGGCTGAAAGCGAGGAGCAGTTGAGGAGCCTTATGACGAAGGTGAAAGAAGAAAGTGCAAAAGCTGGGTTGCAGTTAAACCACAAAAAAACCAAGATTATGGCAAGCAGCTTGATTGATAACTGGCAAATAGAGGGAGAAAAAGTGGAGGCAGTGACAGACTTTGTATTTCTAGGCGCAAAGATTACTACAGACGCTGACTGCAGCCAGGAAATCAGAAGACGTCTACTTCTTGGGAAGAGAGCAATGGCAAATCTTGATAAAATAGTTAAGAGCAGAGACATCACACTGACAACAAAGGTCCGCATAGTTAAAGCAATGGTATTCCCCGTAGTAACCTATGGCTGCGAGAGCTGGACCATAAGGAAGGCTGAGCGAAGGAAGATAGATGCTTTTGAACTGTGGTGTTGGAGGAAAATTCTGAGAGTGCCTTGGACTGCAAGAAGATCAAACCAGTCCATACTCCAGGAAATCAAGCCAGACTGCTCACTTGAGGGAATGATATTAAAGGCAAAACTGAAGTACTTTGGCCACATAATGAGAAGACAGGATACCCTGGAGGAGATGCTGATGTTAGGGAAAGTGGAAGGCAAAAGGAAGAGGGGCCGACCAAGGGCAAGATGGATGGATGATATTCTGGAGGTGACGGACTCAACCATGGGGGAGCTGGGGATGGTGACGGCCAACAGGAAGCTCTGGCGTGGGCTGGTCCATGAAGTCACGAAGAGTTGGAAGCGACTGAACGAATAAACAACAAAAATTAAAACAAACAAACAAACAAACAGTTTCATGTGCACACGATGTCCAATAATATTGGTATAAAATTCTTAAGGCTTGTTCACCTGAACCTTCCCCTTAAGAATCTGAAAAGAAGCATTTGACCATGTATAACCCAAACCCCTCCTCCGATGTTCATCCAGCCTATCTGTATAATAGAAGGAAAAAAATGGGAACAAAGCAAGCTCCAGTGTGCAGATGGCACCATATGCTATGCTCTTTTGAGGTTTTTGAACATTCCACAAGGCCACCTCCCAAAATTTAGTTTGATCTTGAAGTGTCAAAATGAGAGTAGGAGAAATTCCTCTCAGGCTGTGTCATGTTTTCTAAGCAGAGTTGTATACTCCTTACATTTGTTCATGTAATGAAGGAGAACATACCACCTTTCATCCAAGTGCTTCTAGCTATGGCAATACAGTAGACCAGTGGTCCCCAACATTTTTGGCACCAGGGACTGGTTTTGTGGAAGACAATTTTTCCACGGTGGTGGTAAATAAAATAATGGGTGGGCCACACGCAGACTAAAATAAATGTTGGATTGTGACTTCTCATAAGGAGCGTGCAACCTAGATCCCTCGCATGTGCAGTTTACAGTAGGGTTCACACTCCTATGAGAATCTAATGCCACCACTGATCTGACAGGAGGCGGAGCTCAGGCGGTAATGCGAGCAATGGAGAGCAGCTGTAAATACAGATGAGGCTTCACTCGCTCGCCCACCGCTCACCTCCTGCTGTGCGGCCTGGTTCCTAACAGGCCACGGACCAGTACCAGTCCATGGCCCGGGGGTTGGGGACCCCTGCAGTAGACAATTCATATGCCTACAGAGAGTCAAGACATTTCATATGCCTACACGGAGTCAAGGCCATTGTTAATAATCGGCTTCAAAATAATTACCCTAAAGTAGACCTTGTCCAAAAAAAACATACTGGGACTGTTTTTATAAGTATCATCCAATGCAGTTTGGGATTTTCTCTCTTCTTTTTGCTACATCTCAGCTTATATTTTACACGCTTATATTCAGCCACTTCTCTTTTTCCAGTGTTGTCGTCTCCAATATCTGTCTGTGAGATAGCCATTTTGACAGAATTTTTGAGGAAGCCAGCACAATCCAGTAAAGGTGAAATATGATAGAGAATAGTAAGAACTACTGAATTTCTGGGGAGAAAAACATCTTACCTTTTGTGAAGGTATGAAACAAAACGGTTACATGATGAATTTAAACATTCCAGCATTAGCTTCCCAGGAATACCTCTAATGTTGCTTCATGGTTTAAGCTATGGAGAAGCAGTTAGCAGGATGTCTTCCAGTTCTAGATCTGGAGTTCAGCCTATATGCAAGGCTTCTGGATCCAATAACCATCTCTTTTATGGCACCTAGATCCATCAACTTTCAACAACTTTCTCTGTTGTTGTTCTTTGAGTACACCTAGGTCCTTGGGCAACCATGGTGTCTGACTTTATGTAACACAATTTCAATACAATATGAGAGTTTGACCATTCCTTTACCAACAAAATTAAGTCCAATAAAGTTATAATTTTGCTTATTTTTGTCACTGTTGTCCTCTGGGTTCAACATACCTGGAATAGTTCTTAGCAACATGTTTGAGGCTCATCTTCTGTAAAGATGAGGGACAAGATGATTTATACTCCAGAAAAGAGGAGTTTCAACAGCTTAGCAGTTGAATGTGGGCAAGCCTAGCTTGGGAGTATCATCTCATTGGCCTTGGCTCAGTGGTAAATAGTGGTTTCCTTGCGTGGTTTCCCTTTTCTTCCTTTGGCCAAACCTGGTTATCCAACTTTTGATCTACAACTTGTGGGTCAATGTCCACCCAGACTTTATGAAAATAATAAGAGAAGGCAACACTTTAGGGCAAAATGAAGTCAACAATTCAGTACCATTCAGGGCTCATCCATACAGCAGAGGTAATGCACTTTCCTAATTCTACCCATCCTCCAGAGAATGCCAACAGAAAATATGCTGGCCCCATAGCCAACCTTTAACCATGCCTCAGCCACAAGATCGGTGGTATTGCTGACCTCACATAAAGTAACAGGGGTTCTTTTCAGGGCTTGATGGCTTCTCTTCTTCCCAAGCCTGGGATGGGCTTGGAAAAAGCAGCTCCATGGGCTGAGTGCCCAACACACTGGCTTTCCTTCTCCATTTCAACTTTCCCCCTGCATTTCCTTGGCTTTGCATCTTTCTTTCCTTGGCACCTTCCCTGTATCATCTGAGGTTTCCATTTTCCCTGAAGAATCCTCTCTTTTTTCACTAAAAATAAATGGAAGATGGGTGCATGTATATCTACATTTGTACTAGTGATGTTATTCTGTGTGGAAAGAATGGAAGAGGGAGGAAATTATCCTCCTATTCTTTTAGCTTCTTTCCTCCATTTCTCTTTATCCCTCCACCTTCAGCATTAGAGATCCACTTTTGTAGAAAGCTGATTTGCCTTCTCCCTTCCCCACCTTTTCTAAAATTAAGACAGCATTTCAGGAAGGGAGTTGAGCAATTGCATGTATATACCCATGTGTGCATGTGTGATTCTGACCTAGAACCTGGGCATCTTTAAGGAAGAAGTAGATACACTGAACACAAATGGAATTGGCTCTTCCCCATCCAGCACAGGCTTCATTTTTTCAAGCAAAATGAAAACAGTTGAAACAACCCTACAAGAATAAAATGTAGAGTAGATAGGAAACACATTCTGCAAATTTTTGATGTAGCTATTTCAGAAAAAAAAGGAATAAAAACCATCACAGGTTGCTTCATCATCACATCATCAAACTTTCCTTAAATTCTTCCCATACTTTTTTTTTTAAAAAAAAATGGGGTTCAGGCAGAGAGAGGAGAAATTGTTCTAAGTGAGAGTTGAAAAAATGAAAAGAATAGTGTTTAATGAAAAAGAAGCAACTATTGTCCTTTGGAGACAAAGCTGTAGAACCTATTTCCAAAAAATGACCATAGAAGAATAGATCTCCTAATAATATTAATATTAATATTAATATTAATATTAATATTAATATTAATAATAATAATAATAATAATAATATTAATATTAATATTAATATTAATATTAATAATAATAATAATAATAATAATAATCTGCCTGAATTAAAGTTTCAGATAATTTTAAACAGCTGTCATAATGAGTGTCTCAGGGTAACAATGCAGTGTACCATAGACATCCTCTCTCATCTCAACGTGGAGACACTGAAATCATTCTGTGGACTATTAATTTGTCTTCCTTTTTTAAGATAAGCAGCCTAAAACAAAACAAATGAGTAGCTTCTTTTCAAAAGGTTATGTTATTTTACATCCCACTCATTCCCCACCCCCCAAAAAACCTCTATAGAATGCTATTAATACTTGGAAGCAAAGAGAAAAGGCAAATAAATACAAGTAGCATAAGAGCCTCTACATATGTGAGCATGCCTCAGATTAAGAAGATTAAAGGAGTCCCACTAATCCCCACCACAAATGTCATTCTTACTAAACATGAAAGCCCGTCAGGTTGACTCCTTTTTGATGCATCAGAGGCTGACACGCTATGCTGACAGCAGCTGAAGCTACTTGAGGGCCAAGCAAACTCATGGTTCACAGGGTGAGATACAACAGTATTATTTGTTCTGAATTTCTAGGTTTTCAAGCTCAAGATGAGTCTTTGTGAGGAAATGCCAGAAAGCAAATGATTCAGTCAATTACTCCTTTGTTAAACAGTGATGCAAGTAAACCTCAACATTTTAAAGTTTCATTAACAGTAAGAGAAGAGAGCAGAGTTACATGGATGCCATCATTCCCAAACCAAAAATATTCCCAGCCACGAGTACATCAGTCATCCAATGAGTCAGTATCACCATAACCACTAACAGCATAGGCACAATAGCATAGGCAATACAGATTTAGTACACATTCCCATCATAACCACATTTAGTCTAAACTGACTGCATGTTTTACTGTGTGTGTACATGTGTTTATAGGCCAAAATCTATTTCCCAAGCAATATTTTGAGAGGAAAACCTCACCCTTTGCATTTCCTGCAGATAAAAATGAAAAAAAAAATGTATAATGTATATTTACTTTGGGAAATTGATGATAGCCAAAGTGGTTTCTGCTCTCAACATGCCCCTATCTCCATCCCCCTCCCCGCAAGATATTGAAATCTCAAAATATCTCTCTATCCTTAATTTTCATCACCCCTTATACATCCTACATTTCCATGACTTTTGTAAGGTTGGACTATTTCATCAGCCATTACTGGGTTTGCCCAATTAGGGAGAGAATTTTAGGAAAAAATGTTGTGGGGAAAAAGAGAGATGGAACGAAGATATTTACTCTGAAAAGGAGAATTATAACACAACAAATAGATAGCCGAACATAAAGTAAAAGTTAGATTCAAAATCAAATCGCTGTGTTAGGGAATAATAAATAATGTGAGCTGCACAGAGTCACATATGTGAGATGAGCAGCTATATAAACTGAACAAATAAACAAACAAACAAATAAAAATAAAATTGGGAAACTTATTCTCTGGCCACCTATCTGACCAATACTGTGGACAGAAATTTTTATTTTATTATTTTATTTTATTTTATTTTATTTTATTTTATTTTATTTTATTTTATTTTATTTTATTTTATTTTATTTTATTATTTTAGTTTAGTTTAGTTTATTATTTTATTTTATTTTATTTTATTTTATTTTATTTTATTTTATTTTATTTTATTTTATTTTATTATTTTCTGGACCTCCAAGGACTGCAAGAACAAGTTGGTGACGCAAACAGTGTAACAGATTTTCACTAATAACTAGGCACAATCCATGTTTTTAAGTTACACTTATGGTAAGCAACGTTTTCGGTGTTTCCAAACAGAGAGCTCATAGCACTACCAATCAAAAACACTGTGCAGCTATTTTGACTTTTCCCCTTTAAAAACAGAAAGCGAGAAGAAGAAAAAAGCAGTAGGAAAATGTGGGAACATTATAAGAGGGTTGGGATAATGAGGACTCCCCTACATGATTTCATGAAAGAGACAGGGTAGTAAAAACCATGTCTGAAATGAACATGCCCAGGTATTTCCTAGATACCTCTGGGGGTGGGGGGGGAATGGAACTACTTTCTAAAGCAAAAGCCTCAGGTTTTATTTGGATTAGGTTTAAAAAGTATTGCCTGGTATCTATTTGCCTCTTCATCTCTTACTAATCCATCATATTCTTTCAGATAAGTTCATAGAATATTAGAACAGATGTTTTAAGGACAAAGTACTGTATACCATTACCTATTTAAACATAAATGTTTAGTTAGTGTACACATTACATTCTGTCCTTCGTGATATTAAATGATATTAAATGTCATTGTTAAATGCGTTCTGGAAATACATTTTAAATTGCTACACCTATTAACAGAGTACAATGTGTGTGTGTGTGTGTGTGTATGTAATGTTCTCTCTCTCTATATATATATATACATATACATATACATATACATATACATATACATATACATATACATATACATATACATATACATATACATATACATATACATATACATATACATATACATATACATATACATATACATACACACACTGCTCAAAAAAATAAAGGGAACACTGAAACAACACAATGTAAGTCCAAGTCAATCACACTTCTGTGAAATCAAACTGTCCACTTAGGTAGCAACACTGATTGACAATCAATTTCACACGCTGTTGTGCACATGGAATAGACAACAGGCGGAAAGCATAGGCAGTTAGCAAGACATCCCCAATAAAGGAGTGGATCTGCAGGTGGTGACCACAGACCACTTCTCAGTTCCTATGCTTTCTGGCTGATGGTTTGGTCACTTTTGAATGCTGGCGGTGCTTCCACTCTAGTGGTAGCATGAGACGGAGTCTACAACCCACACAAGTGGCTCAGGTAGTGCAGCTCATCCAGGATGGCACATCAATGCGAGCTGTGGCAAGAAGGTTTGCTGTGTCTGTCAGCGTAGTGTCCAGAGCATGGAGGCGCTACCAGGAGACAGGTCAGTACATCAGGAGACGTGGAGGAGGCCGTAGGAGGGCAACAACCCAGCAGCAGGACCGCTACCTCCGCCTTTGTGCAAGGAGGGACAGGAGGAGCACTGCCAGAGCCCTGCAAAATGACCTCCAGTGGGCCACAAATGTGCGTGTGGCTGCTCAAACGGTCAGAAACAGACTCCATGAGGGTGGTATGAGGGCCCGACGTCCACAGGTGGGGATTGTGCTTACAGCCCAACACCGTGCAGGACGTTTGGCATTTGCCAGAGAACACAAGATTGGCAACTTCGCCACTGGCGCCCTGTGCTCTTCACAGATGAAAGCAGGTTCACACTGAGCACATGTGACAGACGTGACAGGGTCTGGAGATGCCGTGGAGAACGTTCTGCTGCCTGCAACATCCTCCAGCATGACCGGTTTGGCAGTGGGTCAGTAATGGTGTGGGGTGGCATTTCTTTAGGGGGCCGCACAGCCCTCCATGTGCTCGACAGAGGTAGCCTGACTGCCATTAGGTACCGAGATGAGATCCTCAGACCCCTTGTGAGACCATATGCTGGTGCGGTTGGCCCTGAGTTCCTCCTAATGCAAGACAATGCTAGACCTCATGTGGCTGGAGTGTGCCAGCAGTTCCTGCAAGACGAAGGCATTGATGCTATGGACTGGCCCGCCCGTTCCCCAGACCTGAATCCAATTGAGCACATCTGGGACATCATGTCTCGCTCCATCCACCAACGCCACGTTGCACCACAGACTGTCCAGGAGTTGGGGGATGCTTTAGTCCAGGTGTGGGAGGAGATCCCTCAGGAGACCATCCGCCACCTCATCAGGAGCATGCCCAGGCGTTGTAGGGAGGTCATACAGGCACGTGGAGGCCACACACACTACTGAGCCTCATTTTGACTTGTTTTAAGGACATTACATAAACGTTGGATCAGCCTGTAGTGTTCTTTTCCACTTTAATTTTTGAGTGTAACTCCACATCCAGACCTCTAGGGGTTGCTTACATTTGATTTCCATTGCTTTTTGTGTGATGTTGTTGTCAGCACATTCAACTATGTAATGAACAAAGTAATTAATACGAATATTTCATTCATTCATATCTAGGATGTCTTATTTCAGTGTTCCCTTTATTTTTTTGAGCAGCTTATATATATATATACACACACACAAACACACACACATGTATGTATGTATGTATGTATGTATGTATAGCAAACCACTTCTGAAATCTTGCCAATAAATAAATATTATATATATATATATATATATATATATATATATACATATATATATACAGTATGTATGTATGTATGTATGTATGTATGTGTGTGTGTGTGTGTGTATATATATATATATATATATATATATATATATATATATATTCCCTGCCGTTCAATCGTGTCCGATTATTTTCGGCGACTGCCTGGACTAGTCCCTGCAGTTTTCTTGGCAAGATATCAGAAGTGGTTTGAAATATATACATATACATATACATATACATATACATATACATATACATATATCAGTCCCTCTAGTAGCTGAACTTCTTACATATATATATATACAGTGTGTGTGTGTGTGTGTGTGTATGTATATGTATATGTATATGTATATATATATACTGTATGTGTGTGTGTGTGTGTGTGTGTGTATATATATGTGTATATATATATATATATATATATATATATATATATATCAAACAAACAAGCAAACAAATATTTATTATGGTCAAAGACCAGCAATATATATATCAACATAATTTTTGGCAGCAGTACAGAAGAGCTGTGCCATATCTGTTTTCCAGGATATTTTTCAACTTCCTGGTCTAATCTACAGCCTTGGGATTTCCTTGTGGTCTCCCATCCAGATAGTAACCAACTTTTGGTCTAGTGGTTAAGGTGCTGGGCTAGAAACCATGAGTTTGTGAGTTCTAGTCCCGCCTTAGGCATGAAAACCAGCTGGGTGACCTTGGGCCAGTCACTCTCTCAGCCCAACTCACCTCATAGGGTTGCTGTTGTGGGGAAAATAGGAGGAGGAAGGAGTATTTGGTATGTTGACTGCCTTGAGTTATTTATAAAAATAATAAAGGCGGGATAAAAATTAAATAAATAAATAAAAATAAACTTTTGGCCTATATTGCAAATTAGATTCTTCCTTTGCTATAGACTGTTAGCAGACTGCTTTACTATAAATAAATCCATTTTAAAAGGTATTCTGTCATGCATCACTGCAAGAAGAGGATTGCTTGACTGAATGGTTCCCCTGCATAGAACACTGTCTTGATGAGCAGACTAAATGTCAAGGAAAAAGGTTTTGGCCTACCCTTCTCTATAACAAGCTATACACAAGCAGAGGGGTTTTTTTTGGGTGGGTGGGAGGTGTTTATAGTGAGGAACATTAATTAATTAATTAATTTTTATCCTGCCTTTATTATTTTTATAATTAACTCAAGGCGGCGAACATACCTAATACTCCTTCCTCCTCCTATTTTCCCCACAACAACCACCCTGTGAGGTGATCATATAAGTTCACCCCTGCAACCTGAAAAGTACTGTCCAGATACCTTTTCATCCAATAAGTATACCTATTAAGACAAATTGGGATATATTTCTATCTCAATTCTTTTTTCAACCTAATGACAAATTCTAGTTGGATTCTAAAAGGCAAAGGCTTTTTTATGTTCTAATCCCCAGTTCAATGGCTGTCATCAAAGAAACCATATTGTTGGGAGATTCCATGTCTGGGGGTCATTAGTTATCATCCAGCACACAGTTAGACATGCTTAAGCCAAAAAACTGTAATGTTCTTAAGTATTTACTTAGATTTATTTTTTTGATCGTGGCTTCCATATACTGATATTTCTGACCACCATGGGTTGAATCAGCAAATAAACTGAAGTTTCCAATAGGCCTTTCATTTAAAATAAGGTTGTCCAACATGACAACATGACAACATGACAACATGACAACATGACAAAGGGGGCGTGGTGGCTCAGCAGGTAAGACGCCAGGCTTGTCGATCGGAAGATCGCACGTTCGGAGGTTCTAAACCCTAGCCGCACGTGACAGAGTGAGCTCCCGCACTTGCCCCAGCTCTTGCCAACCTAGCAATTTGAAAGCATGCAAATGCAAGTAGATGAATAGGTACCACTTCGGTGGGTAGGTAACAGCGTTCCACGTGCGTCATGTGGCCACATGACCGTGGAAGCGTCTTCGGATAATGCTGGCTCTTCGGCTAACAAACAGAGATGAGCACCGGCCCCTAGAGTCGGACACGACTGCACAAATGTGCAGGGGGAACCTTTACCTTTTACCAACATGATGTCCTGCGGATGTATTGGACTAAAGCTCCCATAAGCTTCAACCAGAACAAATCATGAACCTGTTTGTTGGGCTAAAGGAAGTCCAACACCCCAATAAAGGCAACAGATTGGGGAAGACTGGCTGAAAGGATGCTGATAACCAGCATCTAATCTGCCTCATTTCCTCTGTCTTCCAATGGGTTTTCATACCAATTATTAACAGGATATCTTGTTCCTCATTTCCTGCTCTATTGCTGTCCACAGCTAAAGTTACAACCCCCCAATGCAATTGCTTTCAGTTCCGGATGAATAAATTGAGCTTAAAAAACAATGATAAAGCCTTCAGAGAGGAAATAAGTCACTATAAAATGTTAAATCCTGTAATAAAAATATTTACTAGAACGATATAATGTAAGTGAAACCCAAAATAACATCATTTGTTTTAAGTATATTTCCTCTCCCCACTTTTGCAAAGAGTATACATATGATAGGGAGTTGCAACCAAACCTGGGCAATCCAGATAACCTTCACCATGATATTTGCTTCAAAATCTAATTGTCTGTTTCTCCCCTTACTTTTGTGCTCCTAAATTTCAATAGATGAGGGCACAGCAGAGACACAGACCAGCAAGGAGGAAGTGAGGGGGGAGTGGAATCTGCCATCTCTCCTTCCAGTTTGGCAGGAAGGAAGTATCACCAACCCAGGGAAGAAGCTTTTCCCCTTGGCTTGTAAAAGTTGTTTCTTCAAGGCCATGTTTCCAGCCAGGTCTGAAGAGTGCCAAGTCAAACCTGGCAGAATATTATCTGGGCTGGTCATCCAGCAAGTGCAAAACTCTGGCCTGGCTTGGAAAAGCAGAGGGCAAGGGATGAGGCTTGTTACACGTCTGAGCAGCAACATTGCCAGTAGCAACGGAGCAAGAAGGGCAGGGGATTGTGGTGGGAAGAGGAGGGATGACCATTGGGTGGGTATTTTGCATTCAGAAGGGGGGGGGATGTTTTAGGCGGTGTCTTTTACAAATTATTTCAAATTGCTCATAGGACATTTTTGAACATTCCCCATTTACTACTCCCCTACATTGTCTGCTCTTTTTCTTTTTCCTCTTGAATGTCCTTTCCTTTTTCCATGTTATAGAATTGTTTTAGTGGGTGGAATATGACCTGAACACGTATTTTTTACTCCAATAGGATTTCCACCTCTAGGCTCCAATAATCTAGACCAGCGGTCCCCAACCTTTTTGGCACCAGGGACCAGTTTCGTGGAAGACAATTTTTCCACGGGCCGGGGGTGGGATGGTTTGGGGATGATTCAAGCGCATTACATTTATTGTAATTTATTGTGTCGGATTCTGACTTCTCATAAGAAGTGCGCAACCTAGATCCCTCACATGCACAGTTTACAGTAGGGTTCACGCTCCTATGAGAATCTAATGCCGCCGCTGATCTGACAGGAGGCAGAGTTCAGGCGGTAATGCGAGTGATGGGGAGCGGCTGTAAATACAGATGAAGCTTCGCTCACTCGCCCACCGCTCACCTCCTGCTGTGCGGCCTGGTTCCTAACAGGCCACGGACTGGTACCGGTCCGTGGACCAGGGGTTGGGGACCCCTGATCTAGACAACTACTAAATGCAGGGGTGGGCAACAGGCCCGCAGGCCATATATGGCCCGCGGGGCTCCTGCCCACAAACCCCGCCCCCCAGTGATTGTGATTGGCTCCCACCTGCAAACTCCGGCCCCCGGTCCACGGAAATCCCAGAAACCCACCCCCCACCCCCATGGTCCCCGGTTATAAATATCCAAATGGCCCTTGGCAGAAAAAAGGTTCCCCACCCCTGACTGAATTGAAGCAAAGAGATACAAAAAACCCAACCCATTTCTGCTATCTAGTGGCCATCCCAATTTTTGCAGCCTGCATGGAAGGGCTAGTTCTCCAATAAAATAGATAACATCCTAATCATGTAATAGAGCAGAGGGGTAAACTGATGTCCACCACAAAGAACTGGCAGGATATAGGAGGGGCTGTGCAAAGGCTCGCCTCCTGCTAGTTGATACCTGTGCAGGAATGTTGCAGACCTCCCTTTCTGGGACTCTATTTTAGAGAGCACACACCTTGTTCTGAATAGACAGGTGTAGACAAGAGATTTATTGCCAGACTGGCTACCAGCTGCCTTACAGAATCCCTGGTTGAGCTTAAGCAGATGATTTCTGTTTGTTATTTGTTTATTTACAGTATTTATAGACCATCCCAGTCACACAGAACTTGGGTGGTATACAAGAAGAAAAAAGTTAAAACCAACGTAACGTACATAAGAAATTAAATGGCCACTCAAAACCTTCAGTCCAGGTCAATGGCCTGCAAAGATAGTCTTAAACGCTTCCAAAGGATCAGAAGAGTAGGGGCCATGCATGCCTCCAGTGATCCACAATATGAGGGTTAGTTCTGGTCCATACCTCTCCATACCAGCTCTTTCAGGGGCAGGGTGACCCATCTAGAGCAACCACCAGATCAATGTTTCTGGATACCCCAGATGCTTATAAGTGAACAGTACCTCTGTCATGCTAGGTTTCATCTAACTTGTTTCTCCTCATCCACTCCCTTATAGCATCTAGGCAGTAGTTCATGTTTTCCACAGCTTCACCAACCCAAGCTGGGATACCAATCTACAATTGACTATCATCACCGTACTGATGACACTTAACCCCAGACTAACAGATGTCTTCACCCAGTGGTTTCATATTTTAATTATATTTTCAGAATGTTTGACTTCTGGTCCACATAATTGTTTATACTGTATGTTTTTGGTTTTAATTTTGATTATTATATATTATTTTAACCCAAATTAGGGATTTGGGAGTTATAGTTATATGTCAGAGTTGGTTAATTGGAACAGCCTATAAGCCTTATATAATAATAATTCTAATAAAAAATAAATTATTATTGTATTAATAATTTGATGGTTTGGTCATCATTTGGTTTTATTAATTTTATTAGATTCAATATTTTCATTGATTTATGGTCTTTCTTTTGTGTACTTTTATTGTATATTCTTTCTTATGCACTTTATCTTGTAAACCACAGAGAGTCATTAGGGTCATTAGTCAGTGGTGTATAAATGTAATACATAAATAATGAGGGAGAAAACCAAACTACATGGTAGCCACATTGAAGCAACCAAGGGCTAAATCACTCTTCCTCTGTAAATACCACCTGGAACCACCTGTTCAAGTAGGAGTGCAACCACTGGAAAACAGTTCCTTGAACTCACAACCATGGCAAGTAGTCCAGAAGGATTGGCCATGGTTGATGAAAGATCTAATAAGACCAAATGGGGCATTCTCCTGCCATCCAGGTTGCTATAGAGGGTATCCACCAGTAAGGCCAATGCTATTTCTGTCCCGTGACCAGGCCTAAATTCTGATTGGAAGTGATCCAGATAATCAGTTGACTCAATTGACAGTTGAGAACTATATGTACCAACTCCTGGCCAGAATTTGGGCAATAGAAGTGCAATCACAGGAAATACCTAGTTTGGACCACATGGTCCCCCCTATCTAAGTGTATCCAGGGTATGCAAGATTGGACATATGCACAATGTCCTAAAGAAAGTACATGGGCAGAACTGATCAGCCTGCACAGTCATAAAATTACATGCTAAAACTTTCTGGATTGCACCACTTCGGGATTCACAGAAGGATTGCTTCTGTGAATATAGCCTAATGAGAAACAAGAAAGGAATCTTTCCTGCCTTCTGAAAAGTAGCTTGTCATAAAAAGTATGCTTTGTTATTCAGTCACCTTCCATATCTTCCATCAGCTCTAATTTCTATAGGATGTCTATTTTAAGGTTAATTATATGAAAGAAATGCTAAGATTACTGTCTGCTACAAAAACTAAATAGCCAGCTACAACAGCTTTATTGTCTCTATCTTTTACAAACCAAAGTTCTGCTTGGGTATTAACTATTAACTTGACTTGCTGAAACCAAAAACTCCTTATCTTTTACTGCAAAGCAAATGAAGAAAGCTGCAGGCTGGAATGTAAGTTTGTATTAATAGACAGAACTTGATTTTAAGTCCCATTCTTGCTTTTCTTTTCTTTAGATTTTTGTTGGTGCCTTTGAATCAGTGCTGACTCCTGGTGACTGCCTGGACAAGTCCCTGCAGTTTTCTTGGCAACATTTTCAGAAGTGGCTTGCCATTGCCTTCCTCCTAGGGCTGAGAGAGAGCGACTGGCCCAAGGTCACCCAGATGGCTTTGTGCCTAAGGGAGGACTAGAACTCAGAGTCTCCTGGTTTATAGCCTGTTGCCTTAACCACCACACCAAACTGGCTCTCTCCTTTAGAAATACTATAAAGTTACTTCTAAGGAAAGAAAAGTAGATATTAGTATAAGTCCCACAAGACATAAAAAATGTTATTGTACTTTTTCCAGTAATAATTCTCCAATGACTTACAAGTAGGACTGAGTCTCAAGGCCCTGGCATGCACCCACCCACCCAATTTTACCATCTCTCTCCATGAAGTTTGCTGGGTGATCTTTGGCCAGTCATAGCTCTCTGCATAATCTTATAGGTTGTGTGTAAAATGGAGAAATGAGAGAAAGACAAGAGGGGGAGAAGCAGTGAAATGGCAGGATATGACTGGCACTGTTTGCCCACTGTATGTAAGAGAATGCATGTAAAGCCCACTGTATGTAAGAGAAAGAGAAAGATGAATGACATCCTCAGTTGCCCAAAGCCTTTGATCTCCGTTCAGGTCCACGTGGACACCTGATGAAATGCAACTGAATAGAGTTTGTTGAACCAGCTTCCTAATTTTCCCAGAAATTCAGTTAGTTCCAGATATCATCAATAGCTCTTATTCATAGATACAGAACTCAGGGAACAGATATGCTTTAAAGTATTAAATTTGGTTCAAATAAGGCAGAGGTGGGGAAACTATGGCTAAATGTTGCTGAACTATAACATCCAGCAGCACCAGTCAACCTGATCAATAGGAAGGGATGCTGAGAGTTGTAAATCAGCAATATCTGGAGGGCCAAACCTTTCCCACTCATGACTAATAAGGAGAAAATGTGGTTTGTGCCCTGCCTGGTGAGCAGTAGTTTATTGCTCCTGACATTGGGATGGTTGCGAAGAAGATCCTGCACTCTGTCTCCTGCAAATGAAAGCCCCTTCTCTGGAACTCGGCCATAAACATTGACGTGATAGAAATCCAGGGTGAAGGAGATTGTTTGGTTTCATTCTGTTTCTCATTTTTGTCAATCTGCCACCTTTGCTCCCTCTTACCGAACTTTTGTGAGTCTGTCAAGTATACTGCATCAAATGGCGAGAATTTGGTTCTTCTTCCTTTTTGCCCCGCCAAAAAGTTTCTGCCCACCACTGAGTTTCGGCCACTGATTTCTGCTGTCTTGGGCGTTTTCCCCCATCCATTCTACATGATATATCTGTAACTGAGTTGTTGCCTAATAAGTTTGCAGAACCTCCTTATGTGAATTTATCTGCTGTCAGGCAAAAATTTTTTGGACATGAGATGTTATCATGAGTGGCAAAAAAAGGAACAAGAGCTGAAGATTTTAATACATTTTCATTAAATGTATATGTATACATATGAGGTATTTCTCCAAGCATGGATTTTACCTAACATACATCTTTTGCAAACAACTAACCCTTGTACCGTATCAGCATGAATGTGTTTTAGGACTTATAATATATATTCTTTTTCTCCTTGTCAATCTTCATTGCAAAATTTTGAGTACTATTTTTTTAATGTTAATTAAGCCTTGATTCATATATTGATTTAAAATATGAAATTAGGTAAGCTTGTGAACTAGGTTTTCCCCGTTTCTAGTCAGGACCATTAAAAAAATTTTTTTTTTTATTGTAAACCGCCCAGAGTTCCCCGTTGGGGGAGATGGGCGGTTATATAAATTTATTTAAATAAAAATTAAATAAATAAAAAAAAAAACAGCTGCATGTTATGCTGGAGATCCATGATAATTTCCTCAATGGGGGAATGGGGGGGGGGAATATAATTCAGCTGCAGGGGAGCAGAGTTACCCAGAGAGGATGAAGTGATTGTTTAGCACTTCTCCCCTTTCCACCTTCATGTTATTTTCTGCAGATTGCCCAGTGGGGAAATACGCCTTCCACAAGGCCCGGAATGGTCTGGAAAGGGATGATGAGGACCAGGAAAATGAAACATGGGAAATGGTTACGTTTCAGTTAAAAAGGAAAAGAATAGAGATCCCCTGTGTGAAGCATAGTTTGGCTCTCAGATACAGCTATTTCACCCTGATGCTTGGAAACAATTTCCATAGACTTAGTGATCTTGATGTAGAACATGTAATCAGGAGGCCCAGATTTATGACCACTGTCATTTGCTGAGACCACATGCAAATAAACACAAGGCTAATTGCTAGAATGTTTCAAAGGACAATCCAGCAATAACAAAGCTAACGCTACAAAATCTTTATTGGGAGTTCTGAGGGAAACATCTGTATTTCTGGAGTGTCTTACCTTAGGATCAGAGAGGTGGTCTTTAAGGGGGGAGAGTGCAGCCAAGCTAGAGGTTCAGAGAAACCTGGCATATGAACAGGCTCCTTCGATCCTCTCTAGTGCGACTCTAAATGGCACAATTCATCACATGGTTCTGACAGTGGTAAGTGTGAGGGCCGGTCATAAAGGTACTTTTTCAGTGCCGTCATAAGTTTGAATGGTTGTTAAACAGGGCAGTCATTAACTGAGGACTACATGTGTTATTAATCGTGCCATCCTATGCAGGTCCACTTAGGGCTACCACATTTAGACTGCTAAAATCCTAACAATAGCAGCAAAAAGTTGGCATTGTCTGTATATCTTTGCTGCCATTTAATAGTTGTCTGGAATTTTGTAGCCTAACTACATGAGCAGATGCCTCTTCTGATCTCTCACTCCAAAATACTTGAGGTAGACTTAATAAGCATGCTGTATTGCTGGCTATAATGGTAGAGGCTGCTGGGAGCTTTAGTTCAGGAAAAGCCACACTTTTTCCCTTTCTGCGTATGTGACAAGGATGCCTGATACTAATAACAAGTTATGTTTTTGTCTGTGTTGATAGCTTTACTGAATTTTGTGGGGTTACAGAGGTGTCACACAGAGTTTAGGTATAAGAAACCAAATGTTTTGGGGCTAGTCTAGAAGGAGGTAGAAATACAGATGTGAATAAAAGAATTTGTGAGCATGCTTCAAAGATGACTGGATTGATTAAAAAACCTAAGTCTTTTTGCAGGTTTACGTAGTGGAGAAAAATGAATTGAACTGAGGAAATGGCACAGCCCTGTAAATATTCAGTCCATCACCAGCATGCTTTATTATTTGTTTTGAGATTTCAGCTAACTGGATGTGTTTTAGCTAAAGCATTGTCCATCCAATTTTGTAGCATTTAAATCTACTGTAGTTCATATTCTACACGTTACTATCAGGTACTGTTACGTCAGCATTTCAGGGACAGAGAGGAGAAAGCCTGCAAAAATAAGCTGAAATTTTCATTTTGTTATTTGGAAAGTACTTTTGTTACAAATCAAGAGCCCCTAGGGATGTCTCAGATTTGTTGCTGTTCCCACAGCTCACTGGAATATAAACAAGACGACTTTAAACTTTGTTGACAATCATCCTTGCTGAATGGTGAAATTCATTAAGAAAGTTGAGTTATACAAGTTCAAGCTTCATTTCATTGGGATTCCTATTCCTTTATTTATTTATTTATTATTTGGATTTATCCCCGCCCATCTCTACCGTGGTAGACTCTGGGCGGTTTATGTGCTTGACTGCCTTTTTTCTTTTCACACACACACACAGACTGTGTGTGTATGTGTGTGTATGTGTGTGTGTGTTCTCCAATATATTCATATCTATATAAACTGCCTTCTATAAATAGGCCAGCTTTCTGAAAAATGAATGTGGGAGACATTTGGGTAGAATTAAATACCAAGGTTTAATTCTATCTGACCTTAGTGACAAATATTTGTATACACATAGGCATTTTAATGCATTTGTGCAGAAGTGGTGCACCTTAGAGCTGCATCAGTCTCTAAAACCAATGGCTAGAAAAAAGAGGATTCATGGTCCACATAGCTAAGTGCATAATGGGATAAAGTCAAATACTTTTCATGCTCTGGGCCAAAGAATGCAGAGCAGTTCAGTGCTGTGTGATGTTCAGTGTTAAAGATGTATTTTTTAAAATTATTCTATTAAACACTGACTCTGTCCACATTTTAAATCCACCAGTATCTTCTGAAAATAAGATTAATCTTATTTATTTATTTATTTATTTATTTATTTATTTATTTAAATTTGTATTATAATTATTTGTATTATTTGTATTTACTTAAATACAGCACATGTAGCATTTGAAACTTTGCTGTTTCAAAGTTGGGAAACCCAACTTTCAGCCACTCCCAAACTTATGCCTATTTCTCTGAACAGCCAAACCAAATAAACAGGCATCTCACGCTATCATCATCATCATCATCATCATCATCATCATCATCATCATCATCTACCTGCTTTGATTGCTAAATTATCAATCAGAGAACTGAGACCTGTAACTTCCCACTTGTATGAAATGATTTGACAGACGTAAGGGTTTGATGATTTCCCATAATGGGTTTCTAGGTCATGGTCTACTACTATTAAGTTTGCATTTAATGACATCTGGCAAAGCTAAGTACATACTGTACAACAGAGAAGATACATGGTATCACCCTAAGACTGACTGCTGTCACACCAAATATGATGTGGTAGTAAAAATAAGCAGTTACAGCTAGTGCCATGTATTTCACAGTACAGTCTTGTGAAACTAATAATGATGTTTCTGGATTTCTGCATTAGTAGGCAGATTTAAAGAAAAAAATAATTAACCACACAGTATTTTCATATTGGAAGATGTTAGAATTCAACCCTTGGAAAAGATTTTCCATCCAACTAGATTGATTAGAGAATTCAACTTGAAAAAAGCAAGACAATTCTGTTGGAGAACCTGGAGAGATGTGAACTGTCTACCTTAGGTCAATTAATAACATTAGCTGATTTTGTTGTTGTTGTTGTTGTTAATTTGAGTTGTAGTATTAGAATCATTAGGAGTACTCAAAAGCAGTCAATGTTCCCTCTAATTTCTGACATGCTGTATGCAGAAAAAATTGTTTTGTGCAGCTTTCCCCAAACATCAATAACTGTATACCATGACATGAATAAAACTACTTTTGGGTAGCACATGTGGCTTTGTGGACATTTGTCTTTTTTTTTTAACCTTTCTCTCTCTCTTTGTAGGGGAGTTACATTTAATAAAAAATATAAAGAACAGTGTTTTCAGAGCAGCTGTTTAAACACAGGCATGCAATTTTTGAAGAAACTGAAAGTAACTTTCAAATAATAACATTTAGGATTGGGGTGCAAATGATGGGGTCACAGTCACAGGGACTGCCCTTGGATATTCCCCTCTCTCGTAAGCTCTGTTTATCAGACCCAGTCTTATCTGCCTCCCAGCTGGTCTGGTACTTCTCCTGTTACAAAGAGCTCTCCAGGTGTGATAGCTTGCTTAGAGGCTTCTGCACCTGTTGTTTCAGCTGCTACTGTCCTAGCTTTCCTCTCCTGTTTTGTCTTTGGTCCCATCCCCACGGCTGTGGCCTTTGTTGCTTTTGAATTAAAACTGAAAGCATGCATCCCCTTCTCCCCTCTCAGCCTTTCTTCTAAACTGCTGTAACGTGGATGGCAAGGGGCCATAATGCCCTCAATAAGGGCACCTGCATATATGGGTAAGCCAAGGGTTTTTAACCAGAGCTTTTGAATAAGGAATGCTGGGTTTATCTGTTCTGAGCCACATTTGGGGGTGGGGCAGGAAGCACAAAATGAAAAGTGTCTCATAATGTCATGACACAAACCCTGTGGCTTACATATTTGGGCTCTTGTTCTTTTTTTTTTTTTTTTGCCTGCCCCTGGAATTAAAATCTCATGTCCGAAAACGTTTTGCCTGCTCAGGACCTAATCGATTGGTGCAATATCCTTGTTGTGATTGTGGCATGGGTATATACATTTGCAGAAGTAACTGTCAACTATCAATCAATAACCCTAACCCATTTGGCAGGAAATAAAAGGCAAGGCAGCCAAAATAAGTGGATGGGATTGGTGTGCAAAACTCACTGGCAGGCAAAAACTTTTTGGTGGGCAAAAAAGCAACAAAACGCCATCCTTGAATCCAATGTTAGAACACAAGGACGAAAGTTTGTATCATGACACCACAATACACATTTTATCATTTGCACATCATTTGCTGAGCTATGCTGTGATTTGTTTGGATTTGGCTTAGTATGATATACAATTTCAGCCATTGGTATTTGTAAACCTTGGTTTATGACTTGGCACAGGAGGAGGCATTGAATACTCCCCAGATGTTTTCAGCTCCATTTAGATTCAACCAGCTCAATGGTCAATGGCAAAGAAAGGGGGAGTTGAAATCTAAAAGACCTGAAGGCATCTCTGGGTTAGTGTTATATGAGAATCTGGATACTATGGCTTGTTAAACAAGATGTACTTAGTACAAAGTTTTTAACTAGAGTGCCTGGTTTGCATATAACTAAGCCATAATGGCTGGGTTTGCACGTTTTGCTAAACCCAAAGCCAACAAATTACGCTATGGCTTACTGTCATATACGTATATATGATCCAAGCCATTGCCTGCTGTTTGTACAACTCGTCATCTCTTTAAGTTCACATTGTGGTTAGGATACAAAGTAACATAAGCCTTGATTTTATTTGTTTGTTTGTTTATTTATTTATACATGGCACCTGCTTAACTCAGCCTGAATCTGCATAATACATTGAAAAATAAAGTAACTACATTTGCTGTATTTGTAGCCAATTTGTTAATCGTAGATTTTTCTGTGATTTAGCATATTGTGCAAATTCTGCTGGTGTGGTTAGTTATGTTAAAATGTGTTGTGCAAATCCACAAACTTTGTTTGACAGAACTATGGTTAAGCTAAAGTGGGATAAGTATATACTGTAGAGAAATACACCCATTGAGCATAAATTAGTCAATTACAAACCCAGCCCATCTGTGTTGTATCAATTTCTGTGCTTTTAACGATTGGTACAAATGTGCGGGGGGAACCTTTACCTTTTTACCATTTATTTTAACTATCTAAAATGTGCTGAAATGTCCTTGGAAAAGCTATGGAATATCACCAGAGACAGGTCAAGAGGCTGAGCATTTGTTTATGTAGTTACCAGAAGTAGGGACTAATTCAATAGCATCCAACAAATTAACCTGCACTTAGAGAGAAAGAGAGAAATTATATATTTAGACTGCACTACCATTAGCATTTCTGTTGTTTAGTCAATGAAATGTTCATCTTCCTTTAAAGCTAACTACTTCCCCATCCATTTCAGCAAGCAGAAATGTGTATACTTTGAGCATGTTATGCGAATAGATGGTGGAATAAAAAAAACAGCTATAGTTGGAAATAAAATAACAGGAGAAAACGATGAATAGAATAGATGGATGTATGGAATTGAAGAGATTATAGGATTGTTCTTGGGAAGAGTTATGAGATATTGCTAGAAGCAGGCTGAAGGGGCAAACGTTTGTTCATGTAGTCAATAGGAATAAAATCTGATTTAATGGAACCTAACTACGTAGATTTTCAATATTTTGAATAAAATATAGTATTCATCTAGTATAAATGATTTGGATCCTAGCCTAGGCCTCTAAAGTTAAAAAGGAGTAAAAGGGGGGGGGGCTAATAAATAGATATATGCATCTTCTACATATATCTTCTACAGATGGGCTTTTAAGGCATATTTTTACTAGTTTATCAAGTCAGTTTCATCACCCACCATTTGAATCTTCCTTGTTTTAAAAGCTGATAAGAATTTGCAGCAAACTGATATTTCCAATTCTTATGGAATGACAAATTGAGAAAAGAAAGAAAAATGCAACATCCATAGCAATAGAATACCTTTATCAAGGCCAAATGAAATTGTCACTGCCTTTTTCCCAGTTGTCCAAGGGATGGGCGGATGCAGAACCTTGAGTTTTGCTTGGGCTCTTTATAGCCCCTACTTTGTAGTGATAAACTGGGTTTTATGTGCAGATTTGGCCACTACATACATACTTTGAGAGCTATTTTCCAGGACTATACAGGTATTAAAGGTAAAGGTTCCCCCCGCACATTTGTGCAGTCGTGTCCGACTCTAGGGGCTGGTGCTCATCTCCGTTTGTTAGCCGAAGAGCCAGCGTTGTCCGAAGACACTTCCACGGTCATGTGGCCGACATGATGCGGAATGCTGTTACCTACCCACTGAAGTGGTACCTATTAATCTACTTGCATTTGCATGCTTTCAAATTGCTGGGTTGGCAAGAGCTGGGGCTAGTGCGGGAGCTCAGTCCGTCACGCAGGACTAGGGATTCGAACCTCCGAACTTGCAATCTTCCGATCGACAAGCCTGGCATCTTACCCGCTGAGCCACCATGCCCCGATACAGGTATTAAGACACAACTTAAGAATTAGAAATTGCATTGTTCTATCACCAGAGAGCCAGCTTGATGTAGTGGTTAAGGCACAAGGCTAGAAACCAGTAGACTGGGAGTTCTAGTCCCATCTTAGGCACAAAGCCAGCTGGGTGACCTTGGGCCAGTCACTTTCTCTCAGCCCTAGGAAGGAGGCAAGGGCAAACCACTTCTGAAACCTTGCCAAGAAAACTGCAGGGACTAGTCCAGGCAGTTGCCAGGAGTCAAGACTGACGCAAAGAGTCAGTCAGTCAGTCAGTCAGTCAGTCAGTCAGTCAGTCAGTCAGTCTGTCTGTCTGTCTATCTATCTATCTATCTATCTATCTATCTATCTATCTATCTATCTATCTATCACCAGACTAACAGCACAATCTTCTGCATGTATATTCAGAACTTGGATCTTATTCTTGTTGGAATTATCAGGGGTCAACTCAGCATTGTCTCATAAGCATAAGGGGGGTCCTTCTAGTAAACGCATCTCTACTGTGCTTGTGGGATGTCACATGGGTCACCTGATTTCCACTTCCTTTCTCCTTCTTGAGTTTGGGGAGCAACAATCTCCATTACTCTTTGGGCACACCTGCAAGCAGGAGGTGCTGCAAAATGCAGCTCTCGTCCTTTCATCTTGCTTGCACACAGATCTACTATGAATCTACTTGTATCCAGATCTACTGAATAAATGTAAGCTATCTCTATTTTTTCTTCATCTAACTACTATGTGAAGACTGAATTTATTTCTGAACGTAAGTAAGCTTAATGTGCAAGTCCCTTCTGGTTCACGCTTCTACTTTGCAAGATTGTTGTTAGCTGCTTGGAGTTCTTTTATTAACCTTCAAAACTCCATCAATTTCCAGGTGATACAGCATACGGCTGAACCCTAAAGCTCATTTTAATCCAGCTTTATTTTTCAACAGCGTCCAGCCTTGTGGATCTAAAAAATCACAAACTGAGCATGAAAATGATGACTTCCTCTTATCCCTATCACCTGGTATTCAATGGTATACTATCTCTGGAAGTTCTATTTGGCTGAATTGCCCAACAATCACTGATATGTAATTCAGATAACACTTTAAAAACATCGCTAAATTAGTGACTGTATCTCATGCATAGTCAAGAATTCCATACAATAATCATATGTTTTGTTGATAAATACTTCCTTTTGTCAGGGATCTGCTGCCAATTTCAAGTGGTGAACTTGTTCAGGATATGACTAAAAGGGAAATTAGAAGGAAGAAGAGCAAGATGAATGACTAAATTACAAGTACTTTGAGCAAATTAAAGAAAAGGGGGAAATATACACTGGTCTAGAGTTTAAAACAACAACAAAAGAAAGGCAAAATTGTGGAGAGCCATTGGTTTCAATCTATCAATGGAAACAGTAGAAAACAAAGACAAACATAATAGTTGGGTATTTTTCCACACAAAAAAAACAAACAAACCCACAGCCATTTCAGTGCTTGAAGTGCACTTAAAACACTTTTTATCCACAGAACAATTGTGTAGGGCTAAATAATGTCCAGTTTGATGTTCTGCCTGGGACAGTTTTTTCATTCATTTAGATGGAAAATGCAAATCTTCTTTTGTAGACTTTAGAGGCACTGAACTTGCTCTCTCTATCAGAATCTACCCTGAGAGGTTGGTGAAATATATACATTCAGGATTTGGATGAGCGTGCTGCCAAAGATTTCTGGCCAGCTAATGGCAAAGCAAAAACATGAAGCTGGGTCACCTATTTGTAAGCCCTAGTACTCTGTTCTATGTATCATAGCAGCCCAAAGGCAATTGCATGATAAATATTAGGTTTATTTTGGTTAACATTTATGTTTACTTTAAGTTATCTAGTCAGTTTCTAAGACTCATAGACAGACAATAGGAGTATGTGGTACAGCTAAGCTCAGCAGAACTTCTGAGCACACAAAATATTGAATTATAATAGTATAGGGTCCTTTTACTTTTTAAAACAGAATGTGAGTTCTCCTATCTTAGAGGCTTCTTAAGTTAACAATAAATTTTAATGAAAATACAGCAGTTCCCAAACCAAACCGAATTGATAAAGGTGTAAAACTACAGTAACTTAGTTTGCTGTTACTCAAACCATTCCACTTTCATCTGCATAAGGCAAGCCATAAGTGAAGGGTCAGGGCCCATTGGGGAGATGCAGGAATTTTAAAGGGTGAAGGCATATCAAAGCCTAGGATGTCTATTTTAAAACCACCAAAAAAAGAGGCAAAAAAGAAGCAAAAAAAATTGATCTCACACATTCAGTGGGACTGTGAGACCATAAAAAGGATGCTAGTAGGCCACCTGTGGTGCTCGGGCTATACTTTTTGCAACCCTGCTTTAGGAGTTTCTGTCACTTTATTCTGCAGCATTTCTATGTTTGAAACATTAATAAAAGAAATAGTGATAGAGTATCCCACTCTAATGGCCTTCCAAAAGCTTGTAAAAAGTTGGGTTTTCCAGAAGGCCTTTGGAGATTATGTGTAACCAGAAGCACCAGAAATGGTTTTACTATGTCTGTGCTGTTTTAGTAATTTGGAATGTTGTAAATTATCTGGAGTCCTAGTCAGTTTAGGCAGTAAAGAAATCCAGTGAGTGAATGAATGAATGCTGTTTCTTGGCCATGATAATATATATTTATATTATTTATATTTCAAAATTAGTCACCACCCATCTCACTCAAAGAGCGACTCTGGGTGGTTTACAATAAAACAAGAATAAATACTAGTTAACTAGTTAAATACTAGTTAAAATACAATAAAACAATATTCTTAAATAAATAATGTATTCCAAGGCATAGATGGTAAATAAGAAGTTCTTGATTTACGGAAGCGTCTTCAGGGTGCTAACCACCCCCAGGATTGGTTACCCCTCCTCACGCCCCATGCAAGTTGGCAGAGCCATTCCCTTTCTGGAAGGCCAGGAGTGCCCGCTTCATCTCTGGGGGAAGAGTGTTCCATAGGGTGGGGGCACTGGCAGAGAAGGCTCTCTTCCTGGGCCCCAGCAATCAACATTCTTTCATAGGCGGGGTCCGCAACATGCATTCTCTACCTGACCAGATGGGACTGGTCGATATAATCCCTCAGGTAACCTGGACCCATGCCCTGTAGGGCTTTAAAGGTAATAACCAACACCTTGAATTGGACCCAGAAGCAAACTGGCACCTAACGCAGCTTCCGCAGCAAAGGTGTTACATGTGTCATCCTTGGGGCACCCAAAATTGCTCGCGTGGCCACATTCTGAACCAGCTGTAGCTTCCAGATACTTTTCAAGGGTAGCCCCATGTAGAGCACATTGCAATAGTCTATACAGGAGATTTCTAGGACATCAGTGACTAACTGGAGTCATAATGTCACACATAATAATTATAATTATAATTATAATTATTAATTAGTATTATGTGTGACTCATAATGTCACACATGTGGCAGTAGCTTCCTGTGCTATTGAGGAAAACTACCATCTGAGCTAACTATAAAATCCAACAAGACAGGGTGATGTATCCCATATAGACTTTTTGTCATTTGTTTTTTCATGATCTGGTAGAATAGTGCACCTTGGCTGTTGTGTATTTTGGGATATTCCTATGGCTGATTGCTAAAACCAGTTAAATGTTATAGGCATGTCCTATGATGAAAAAAATATTCTAGCTTCCTCATATGGTAATGTTTTATGTCCAGCATGGTTAATCCTTGACATATGAAAATAAGAAAAATATATACATTTTAATTTGCAGAATCTGTAATACAATTGCAAATAGGCATATCCAGTTGCTCATGTGCTACATATTCATCATAAAATGGTATTTCAGATACTTTAAGCCTTCTATATTCCCTAAAGCATGTACTTAATTCTTGCAAATCCACTTCTTCATGCGGTATTATCATGAAGCCACACCCCTACTTACGAATCAGAATCAGCCTTGCTACATTGAGTATGTTCATTTAGACAGTGCCCAATTTCAATTATTACAGTCTGTGGGACAGGAGAGAACCATGTATGTTGCCTTTAGTTCAATTGACTAAAATAAGTTGTAGTTGGGCTGCATTTTAAAATAATTTTAGCATTTCATTTTAGCAGTTACAATTTAATCCTGAGCAGATCTTCTCAAAAGTAGGTAAAGGTAAAGGTTCCCCCCACACATTTGTGCAGTCGTGTCTGACTCTAGGGGCCAGTGCTCATCTCCGTTTGTTAGCCGAAGAGCCAGCGTTGTCCGAAGACGCTTCCATGGTCATGTGGCTGGCATGATGCACGCGGAACACTGTTACCTACCCACCGAAGTGGTACCTATTGATCTACTTGCATTTGCATGCCTTTGAATTGCTAGGTTGGCAAGAGCTGGGGCGAGTGCGGGAGCTCACTCCGTCACACGGGCCTAGGGATTCAAACTTGCGATCTTCTGATCGACAAGCCTGGAGTCTTAACTGCTAAGCCAGCACGCCACCACGCTCAAAAGTAAAAGGTGCTAATAAAGAATTACTGATAATATTGTATTCAGCAATAGAACAAGAATCTAAAAAGATCCAGACCACACCAGATATTTGTCTAAAACAATATCTTATTATTAACAATATCAAACCCACCAGAAAAATACAACAAATGTTAAAATCAGCAAAAGACAAAAAGGACCCCCTCACCACTGCAGGAGTTTACCGCATACCCTACAGCTGTGGACAAGTATACATTGGGACCACAAAATGCAGCATCCACACCAGGATAAGAACATGAAAGACACTGCAGACTACAGCAACCTGAAAAATCTGCAATAGCTGAACATGCTCTCAAACAAACTGGTCACCAAATCTTATTTGAAAACACAGAAATACTGGACAACAGCAACAGCCACTATGTTAGACTATACAGGGAAGTCATTGAAATACATAAACACCAACACAGTTTCAATAAAAAAGAAGAAAGCTTAGAGATCAGCAAAACCTGGCTGCCAGTCTTGAAAAAAACAGCTTGAAAAGGTCAACGAACTCTACTCAACCACAGAAATATACAAACAACTCACACAATAGATGTGCTAATCCCACACACGACAGCACCACACCCCCTAATCACCATAATAAACCCTCTCCTAATCTCTTGTAAATGACCCACAGAAGACACACACCCTATCAGCAGCTATAAACACCAGCAGGAACACACACGGTCCACTTGGGCACAGAGAGAATCTTCTAGCTGTGCTCCTGTCCTCTGAAGATGCCAGCCACAGCTACTGGCGAAACGTTAGGAACCAAAACTGCCAGAACACGGCCACACAGCCCGGAAAACCCACAACAATCATCAGTATCTTATTTCTAGCTGAAAGATATTCCACCAAACACTCTGCAACTGGCATTCAAGGGCATTTTTGCTTCTGAACCCTGAAGACATCTATATAGCTGTCATGCCTGGCTAATAGCCACTGAGAATTATCTATGAATTTAACTTATTCCCTGTTAAAATTAATAAATCAATTGATTTTCACATAGTATATCCTAGTGCACTCGTAAAATTTCTTACACTATATACAGACAGTACAGACACGCAGTTGCAGAACAGATTATTGATGATTTAACTATGGTTTACTTAATTAACCCAGTGTCTTGCATTCACAAAATATATCAAACCAAAATATGGGCAGGGTTTGCACAACACACTAGGTTAACATGCAGTTGACTAGTCAATACATCAAGTGAACATAGTTATAGGCACCTACAAAATTTCTGTCTATAGGCTTTTGTGGCCAGAATGTTGTTTTTTCTTTACTTGAGGAATCACAAACTATCTTCATATGGCAGATGTTTGTCTTCCTCTAAGTAGATTTGAAGAGTGGCGCCTCTCATGTTTGAAATAACGCCTATCCATAAGTTTACAAAACGTTATTACATTAAAATTATAGCTTTTAATTCATATTGTATATAGAGATTTACAATTACACTTTTAGTATAAAATAGACTTCGCCTTCAAATACTAGAGAGGAAGAATAGGATGTCAAGAGAGAAACCTGATGCCACCACTTCCAACTGTAGGCAAAGGATACCATTTTGGAATGCTCCTTTACAAAAATACCTCATTTAAAACATTTTTAATGTTCTTCAGGAAGAAAATATATCTTTCTGACCATTGTACTTATGTTCAATTTATGTTTTCAGGAAAATGCTTGTTTATGGGAACATTTATAAACATGAATCTACCTCCTGTATCATGAAAAGGTTGGGTCCATTTTATCACTGCAGAACACTATTCCTTCATTGTGTTGCATGTCAATGCCTGATCTCTGTTATTGATCATTGTGTTGTATTTCTTATGCATAGCAGTAACTAAATGCAATTTCTCTATTGAACCATGAAGTTCCTATCTTTAGCCTTATAGGGCTGTTGTGAAGATTAAAACAACTCACAGTGACATTGTATAGAGGCAAGTGATATAAAATGATTAGAACTATATGTCAGATAAAACATTTTTAGAAAAACATTCATTTAATGCAGAGCTTTCCAAACTGTGTGTCGCGACACAAAAGTGTGTCGCCACACACAGCGTGGTGTGTCGCCACACCACCCGGAAGCGGCGGTGCGCGCGTGCACGGCGGCGGCGGCGCAGTATCAGTGTTTCCGCGTTTTAGCGGAGGCTGCCGCCGCCGTGCACACACGCGCCGCCGCACGCCCCCCGCGCCGCCACCGTGCACGCGCGCGCTGCCGCACGCCCCCCCGCGCCGCCGCCGTGCGCGCCCCCCCCACGCTGCCGCCGCTGCCGGTGTGTCACCAGCAGCGGCACTTTGGAAAGCCCTGATTTAATGTCTAGTCAGCCCCTGAAATTTTAACTCGTTTCCTACAAGTTTTGTATGACTTTAATCTCTGTAGAACCCCTGTAAATCTAGTTCCTTAGTAACTTCTTAATATGTCATATGACTTTGCAATTCAGACATTGTTTCTTGTATATTAGGTGTCTGTGGAACAGTATACATGGTACAATTTCCAGCAAATTATTACAGTACTGCTGTGACTATACTGATGCATTGTGTAAATAGTGCATATGTGTTATTTAGTGATAACTCTCCAATAATCACTAGAACAATAGCTTTCACAATTCATTGGGCTATGCAACCAAGCCAAATGGGTACATACAAAGTATTTACATAATAACATTACATGTGTCCAGTGCAGTAGAGGTAGGCAATAGGCTGTCTCTTAAAAGGGCCCAAAATTTCAGTTTTGCAGGATGTTAGTATGTCACTGCCATGTTCCTTGCAGCTGTCAGCAGCTTAAAAAGATGGCCCATCTGTTCAGTATAAGAAAGACATTCCTTGTTCTTACAGTATAAGAATCAGCACTTACTTGTTTACTTAGTGTATTTTGAATCCAGTTAATAACTGAAGTTCTTTTGGTGGATTACAAAGCTACTTACTGGCTCAGTTTATTCTATTCACTTAACTAGATTAAAGAATGGGTTGGTATGCAGACAGCTATATCCACTCGCCAGTCCAAAAGTGTTCCAGAGTTAAGTTTCAATGGTCAGGTCTGTTTGGTTGCTGGCATGCAGATGGTTCTACAGTTGCCCTGTAAAATGAGATCTCTCTAGAAATTATCTCAGTTCACTTTACATTTTGTCACCCCCTCCCCATGTTCATAAAAAAAGATGGGATTCATATGGGTACCTGGTACTATCTGCAGTGGCACCAATCCCACTTGGGCCACCATATATTTTTGTGTAGTAGTTTTCATACTGTCGATCTCTCTCGAAACAAGAGACTGAGAGGCAGTCTAAAATGGCTGCTCCCTATTTAATTTGAGCAGAACAATTCTGATTGTGTGTTCTCAGTAAATTCACCTGCTTATTCCAGGTGAGTGGCTGGATCAGACCTGTTGTGTGAACACTGGCAACATAACAGAGTAAAACAGAGTACTCAGGAAAAAAAGAAATAACTTGATGTGGAGAGCCAAGGAAATGACCTTGGAGAAAGGAAACAGAGACAATGGTTGAAAAAAAATATGCTTTAAGCCTGGGAAGCAGAGAAAGCATGAGAAAGAAGCTCAGACTGTCTCTACCCTAATTCAGTGGGGTATAAGAAGGAGGGAGGGGAACATACAATCAGGCTTCCAAGTTTCTATCTGTATCAGTGTTCAAGTCTGTATCAGTGTTTCTCAATCTTGGCAACTTGAAGACGTGTGGCCTTCAACTCCCAGAATTCCCTAGCCAGCCATGCTGAGAAATACTGGTCTATATCAATAAAATATGGTTCCAGCCAGATTTGTGGAGCCTGTTTCCTTTTTTTTTTTTTTTAACAAATTTTATTAGATTTTAATTTTACATAGATAAAAGTTTGAAACAGAAAAGAAAATGGAAATACAAATCAAGAAAAAAGAAAAGATAAAAAAGTGTAGTAAAGGAAAAAAGAAAAAAAGATAAAGCTGAAACAGAATTTGGTCAACTTCCGATTTGTATCTGGTCATGGTATTTTAAAAATTTTATCTTACATGCTAGGTCTATATATAATATTAAAGAATATTTCTTGTCTATTACATCAATATATATATATTTTAATCTTCAAATCCCCATATAAGCTTTGCCCCTCCCGCATCTTGTAAATAGTCAGTTAATGGTTTCCACTCTTTAAGAAAATAATTATTTGGATTTTCTTTTAATAAACATGTCAGTTTATCATTCTCTGCCATATCCATCAATTTTAACATCCAATCTTGTATTGTAGGCGATATCTGGTTTTTCCAATTTTGTGCAAAAATAAGTCTTGCTGCTGTAATCATGTATTGCATAATCCTTGTAAATTGCTTCCCAGGTTGTCCATCAATTATTCCCAGTAAGAAAAATTCCGGTTTAAATGGAACTCGAATTTGTAATATATTTTGCATCAATGCATGTATTTGAGTCCAAAATTTCTTTGCAGTCTCACATGTCCACCACATATGGTAAAAAGACCCCTCTTTTTTTTTACATTTCCAACATAAGTTGGAGACATTTCCATACATTTTAGAAAGTTTTTGTGGGGTCATATACCATCTGTACATCATCTTATAAAAGTTTTCTTTTAAATTATAACACAAAGTAAATTTTAACCCTTTGGTCCACATATCTTCCCATTGTTGCATTTGAATATTATGGCCAATATTTTTAGCCCATTTAATCATACAGTCTTTAACTTGTTCCTCTACCATTTCACCTTTTAACAATAATTTATACATTTTTGCAATTAGATGATCATCTGTCTCACATAGTTGTATCTCAAATTCCGATTTGGTTTGTTCAAATTCAAGGTCTTATCTAATTTAAATTTCTCTACGAGCTGCATATATGAAAGCCATTGAAAACTGTATCCCTCTGATACCAATTCTTCTATTGATTTAATTATATATTGTCCTTGTTCTTTCTTTAAAAAGTCTTTGTAGGTTAACCATTTATCTTTATTTCTTACTTCTGTTCTGTAGAATGCTTCTTGTGTAGAAATCCATAAGGGTCTTTTATAACATAAGATTAATTTATATTTATTCCAGATTCTTAACAAGGATCTTCTAATATAATGGTTTTTAAAGTCCACATTAACTTTAACTTTATCGTACCACAAATATCCATGCCATCCATATCTTAATTCATGTCCTTCCAAATTCAATAATTTTTCATTTTTCAAAACTATCCATTCTTTAATCCAAACCAAGCAACAAGCAGCATAATATAATTTCAAATCCGGTAGACCTAGTCCTCCTCTTTCTTTAGAGTCTTGCAATACTTTATATTTTACTCTTGGTTTTTTCCCTTGCCAAATAAACTTAGAAATATCTCGCTGCCATTGTTTAAAAGGTTCTTCTGATGCCAATATAGGTAGTGTTTGAAAAAGATATAAAATTCTTGGCAAAACATTCATTTTAATTGCTGAAATTCTACCTAATAATGATAATTGCAGTTTTTCCCAATGTTCCAAATCTTTTTTAATATCCATCCAAAGTGGAATATAATTATTCTTAAACAACTTAACATTTTTAGTTGTTAAATATACTCCCAAATATTTTACTTTTTCTTCCATTGAATATCCTGTTATTTCTTTCAATTTCTCTTGTTGGTGGTAATCCATATTTTTGGTCAAAACTTTTGTCTTCTGTAAATTCACTTTGAACCCTGCTAGCGACCCAAAGTCTTTTAGTTTCTGTATTAATATTTCAATTCCTTCTAGTGGATTCTCCAAAGTAATGACTAGGTCGTCAGCAAATGCTCTTAGTTTATAAACTTCTTTTTTAACTTTAATACCATGGATACCATCATCTTGTCTAATATCTCTAAGTAAAACCTCTAATACTGTCTCTACCCTAATTCAGTGGGGTATAAGAAGGAGGGAGGGGAACATACAATCAGGCTTCCAAGTTTCTATCTGTATCAGTGTTCAAGTCTGTATCAGTGTTTCTCAATCTTGGCAACTTGAAGACGTGTGGCCTTCAACTCCCAGAATTCCCTAGCCAGCCATGCTGAGAAATACTGGTCTATATCAATAAAATATGGTTCCAGCCAGATTTGTGGAGCCTGTTTCCTGACCTGGCCTATCTTGAAGGACTGACACTTGATCTAGAAGTGCAAAGTCATCAGTGGGAGTGGCATGTGTGTATCCCAGGGAAACCATTCCACAAGTTGGCTCACACTGTTGAGAAGGTCCTCTTGCTTCATTTGGTGGAGGCACACAAAGAGGATCCAAGCAGAGCAGAGGGTCCAGGAAGATACTGTAAGTATGGAAGGAGATACAGTAGCCCAACCTGTTCTGGACTTCAAAAATAAGACCCGGATCCTCCTTGAATTGTCTTTTTGGTATTCATATTTGCTTTAGCTTATTTTCTTCAGAAAATATTTAGAGAAATGAGATAATGGATGATAACTAGATAAGATAATTAGAGAGCCAGTTTGGTGCAGTGGTGAAGGTGCTGGCCTAGAAAGCAGGAGACTGTGAGTTCTAGGCCGCCCTTAGATATGAAAGCCGGCTGGGTGACTTTGGCCAGTCACTCTCTTTCACCTCACAGGGTTGTTGTGGGGAAAACGGTAAGGAGGAATATTTGGTATGTTTACCGCCTTGAGCGAGCTATCTATCTATCTATCTATCTATCTATCTATCTATCTATCTATCAAAGGTGGAATGTAATAATAATAATAATAACAACAACAACAACTCCTCCTGTTGTCACCATTAAATGAGCCATATAGTTTTTACTGGACTTTTCATCCAATGTATTATTCAGCTTTTTAGAGCATTCCTTCCCCCAACACACCTAACAGCCTAAAGCAAGGTAATGACATTCTCTGCCTAACTATCTTTAACTTTATATATAAATATAAATATATATATGTGTGTGTGTGAGAGAGAGAGAGAGAGTGTGTGTGTGTGTGTGTGTGTGTGTGTGTGTGTAGGAGTTTTGGGTGGCAGAATTAGTTTCAGCCAAGATGGATCACTGCAGAAACTAGGATCCACAAAGCACATCAAGTAATTGATTAGGCAAGAGCCATTTAGATTAGATTAATCTTCTAATCCAAGGGGTGTGGTGGCTCAAGATCGGAAGATCGCAAGTTTGGAGGTTGGAATCCCTAGCCCTGTGTGCGGAGTGAGCTCCCACACTAGCTCCAGCTCTTGCCAACCTAGCAATTCGAAAGCATGCAAATGCAAGTAGATGAATAGGTACCACGTTGGTGGGTAGGTAACAGCGTTCCGCGCATGTCATGCCGGCCACATGACCGCAGAAGCGTCTTCGGACAATGCTGGCTCTTCTGCTAACAAACGGAGATGAGCACTGGCCCCTAGAGTCGGACACAACTGTGCAGGGGAAACCTTTACCTTTACCTAATCTTCTAATCCAGAATAATATTATGGTAATTAGTTTGCTGTCATTCTGTGATCCTGGAAAGAAACCAGACAACTTTGTGGTCAAACAAATTGCAAAACCTGGGACAAGAGTGAATCAGTATTCTTTACTGGAATTGTAGCATCGTTTTGCGTTAGACAGCATAATCACTGTCTCTTAATTGCAGTTTTTAGGGTTTCTTGGTTTGCAGTTAAAATTACTGTAGATTCCTGGAAGTAATTTTCAATGATTCAATTAATTCTGACATAGTTTATACCCTTGTGAATATATAGGTAGATACATGAGGGGGGGGGGCATGTACGATCAAAGTGTTTGCTGAACAATCCTTTTTCCATCCCAGATATTCTTGGGAACCAGAACAAGGGATGCCAGTCCATCCTACAAAAGAACAATTCTAAAACCACACATTCTAAAGCACTTTACTCATCACTTGAAACCTTCCAGCAGTCATACAGCATTGCTTCTGCTCCTATATTTCACAGGCCCCAGACAACTGGAGAGAAAACTGTTCCCCACTTTATTATTCCTGATGCTGGCCCCTATTTGGGTTGGGTGCAATCCCACATTGGTCAACCATTTCTTCCCTGGCAGGATGGGGAAAAGCAGGGATGGAAATGGGAGGTAAAAAGAAAGGCTGTTAGTTCAAGGATAGGCAACCTGCATTATGTTACTGAATTCCACTCTGACCAGCCATATTCAGCAAGAATGAGGGGACATGTTGGAGCTCCTGTCAAACATTTGGAGGGCCTCATATTGCATTACCTCAGCCTTTCCCACTGTGGTGCTCTCCAGATGTGAACTTTAACTCTCTTAAATCCCAACCACCAGGAGCATGCTGGTTGGGAATTATGGAAGCTGAACTGTGATGCTTGTGGAGAATTCCAGGTTGAGAAAGATGAATTACCCCTGGTAGCAGAAAAAGAGACTCTTTTAAGGAGCAAGTGTGCAATCTGTCTCAAGTTGCGGTATTCTACCCTTGGACCATTTTTGCTTACAAGAGTAATGTACAGTACTTATTGAAGTAAGTGGAAAACGTCTCCACTTTCCCTCACTTAATCCTAAGAATGTGTGCCTGTGTGTTCGGCCTCAGACCCACCTCCCCCCAATTGGTACATGAATATGCCCCAGTAACCAGTTTTTTATGCCATGTCTTCATGGCATTGCCTTTGCCTCACATCCCAAGAAGAGTTCCACCACACCCCAGGACTCTGCTGGACTGTGAATCAGGCCACACCACAACATCAAAGCCAGGGTAAAAGCCAGCCTAACCCACCCATCCCCAATTCCTCCCCCCCCCCAAAAAAAAACAACCCACATGGTGGCTTTCTGTGTTCACTACTCTGGTTCCAATAAAGGTAAAGGTTCCCCACGCACATTTGTGCAGTCGTGTCCGACTCTAGGGGCTGGTGCTCATCTCCGTTTGTTAGCTCATCTCCCCTCAAGTGCATGGGATTGACCTGGACCACTGGCAGGTGAAAGCTCTCATAACCCATGTGTGTACCAGGCATGTTGGGCTGGCATGTGGCTGCAAACATAACAGGGCTGCAGATCAGTGTTGGGTGCTGATGACACTATATGTAGCCTTCCCAGCATGGAAACTGTGGGGGCTGGTGGGCAGCTGAAGGAGCCTATAGAAGTCCCCGTTGATGTTTCATCTGCATGCAGATCAGTGCAGTCGTAGCCCTCCCACCCCAGGCAGTGTGGTGATAAGACTGTGGGGGAGGGAAGGTGGCTGCTGGCCAGCAGAGTTCCAGTGTGTCCCGACTCAAGGAGAATGTGCAACATGACCTTGTCAGGTTGCCAGGATGCCCCAGCCTGGGAAGTCATGACTGAATCTTAAACACTGAGGGACTCTGGGAATTAAGAGCAACATAGAGCTAGCTAGAGAGCGCAACCGGTATAACATGCAGCGATCAGTACATGTCAAGATCCCACCTGGAAGCCACATTGGAAAGAGCCAGGAAATTGCAGGAGGATACCTCTACAAACGAAGCAGTTTGCAAATGCTGTTGCCGGGGGTGGGAGGGCGGAGAAGAGCCTGACACACCAGTAGACCCGAGATATGGGGGTGGGAGGGGAAGAAAAGGAGTGTTCTCAGCCAGCACATCAGCAGGTACATACACTTATGCAGCAACGGTGGAAACACGCGAAGTGCTTGCCTGCCTGCTGCAATCAGGAAGAACGAAAAAAACCCCGACAAAACAAAACAGGAACGAACGAACGAGGAAAAAGTAGCTCGCGCGCCTCCTGGATCAAAATTCCAAAGAGGCGCTCGCCTGGGATTGGCTGAAGCACTCGCTTTTCGGGGCGGAGAATTAGTAATCTCAGCAGACTCCTCCGTGACCCGAGAGGGCCCTTGAACAGCCCGCGTCACCGACACTAACGATAGTGCACACTAGTGGCATTCTGCATTAAAGGTGTGCGTGCGCGCCCCCAGTTTGCGTGTGCTTTGCCGGGAGTGAGTTAGCGAGCGGCCGGCGACTTCTGCTCGGGGAGCTGCAGACGTCCCCAGTCCAGCTCCTGGTGTGGACTTTTTTTTTTGTCTTGAACAAAATCCAACGAAGGCTTGTTCTTTACCCGCAAGGGCAAGGGGAGGAAGGAAGCCATGTGCAGCCGGGTTTCCTTTGGCAGCCACCTCTTGCTGCGGCGTTGAGACGTACACGGCGTGAAACAAAAGGCTCCGCTCGTCTGAATGAATGTACTGGTGGTCACTTGGCTGGAGGGGGAGAGAGGGCAAGCGAAGAAGGGGGAGGCCACGGGATGGCAGCAGCAGAAGAAAGGGCGTGAGGAACTCCAACTCCTTCGCCTCACCAGAAGCAATAATAGTCCCCTTTGCAACCCATGCGGAAGCTGCCGTTCCCTTGACTAGGCTCGTTGAGTTGGTGCAGCCATGAGTAACTTCTTTACGGAGGTGAGTAGGATTTGCGAAGGGAGCAGGCAGAGTTGGTTAATCTCCTCCGGCCCGCGTGAGCTTCCTTGAATGTGTTCGCGAAGTTGGGCATCGTACGAAGTCTGCCGGCCACGCTTACGTGGATGTAAGCCCCACGGAACCCCATGGGGGTTGATGAAGGAGTGCAGTCTTGTTTGTCCTTTTGGGATTTCAGATGAAGGAATAAGCAGTCGCTTTTCACCCCCTCTCGGCAATCCTGTCAGTGGCTTGACCGCAGTAAAGTTTTTTTTATAAATAAATAAAAGTTTATTCTGTAGAACCGGACATGGTATGGAAAGCAATGAAATGTAGGCTTAACTTCTGAAAAATCAGTGGAAGTTGCAGCCAGGGTCTCTTGGAAGTAAATCTGATTGCTTTCAATGGAACTTAAGGTTCAGTGGGGAAAGTGCGGTGATCTTAAAAGTTATTTAATGTGGTCCAAATGGGACCGTAGGTGAGTCGTCAAATCTTTACCTTGTTTTTGTAGGTAAATTCACGGAGATACTGTTGGGGATAGAATTCATATATCATTAAAACCGGTGGGAAATGGAGCCTTGCTTTCAGTAGCGTGTGCATTGCAGCGTGTATGTGTGCACATGCTTCCGTGTTTCCCTTTTTATTCAGGATGTGCGGCGCAGAGGTGAGCTGCTTTTATGGAGAATCGCCTTGCATGCCTCGCTCACTCTCCTATTGTTTGGCGCGTTGCATTTAGGTCAGTAAGTTGCGGGTGGGGGAGTTCCCTTGGCCCATTCATTGAGCGCATTCAAGTGCCAGGAGAAAAGCGCCGGATTTGCAAGGTCGTCCTTTGCAGAAAATCTGCGGAAAGTTTATTTTAGAACAAGGCATGTTAAGCGCCTAGCTTCTTGCAGAGCGGTCTGGAATTTCCTTGCTAGGCTTCCTGTGAAGGGGATATACAGGCCACTGCAGGGGTTCAAAGCCTTTCATGTCAGCAGAGAGCAGAAAGAAGCAGCAGATGGGGTGGGTGGGTGAAGAAGAGGCGAAGGATTTATTTCATTTGGTCCATTTCCTCTTTTGTCTTCTTCTATCCAGTTTATAATGTTGACCAGATGTTCTCCCCCCATTTTTTTTCCTTATTAAAATTTTAAAATAAGCAAACAGTGCTGGAAGAGTCTGATCTAAACCCCATCTTAAGGTTCCTTTTTAGTTAATTGCTGTTCAATTTAAAACAGTTTAAATATGCAGAATTTTGACTAGTTCATGTATATTATGCCAAGACATTTGGGCCTGACAATAAAGTAAAATCCCTATCTGTTGCAGAAGAGAAGAGTGTATTTATGACAGGATCAAGAAGCCCCACTGATTTCAGTAGAAGAGTCATGCTTCTCATTAAAATATGTTTTAAATATGTGCATGACTGTGCAAGAGTGGTCTTTGGGCATTATGATTGGTTTGCAGATTTCTAGGCCAAAAGAATGGTTTATGTTCTGATTAAATCATTACTGTGCTAACTAAAAATACTTAAACTTGGTTAAACTTTCCCTTCACTTAAAACCATGCTTTTTGATAAGAATTTTATAATAAATTTAATTCTATGGATTAGCGATCTTGTGAAAATTGAATATGCATGATTTCAAAAAGCTTCCTCATTTTGTTACACTATGTAAAATACAGGAATGTAACGGTCCCACTTGTATAAAGCCACTAGTAGATTGATATATTGTTAATTTCCTGTTTGTTTATTTAAAACTGCTCTTCTTCCTGAAGTTATGTGGAGGTGTTGTAGGAGTAATCAATATTTGGCAAGTGGAAGATTATAGCACTTCTCTAAGGAAATGACAGGCAAGTCTGAATTAAACATTAGCTTCTTAGATTTTAATTTTTCTCTGCTTGACCTTGCAGATGTTGCTATAATTCAGCAACATTTCTGTGGGTGATTAAGAGTTCAGTAATTAGCATGTGACATACTAGCAATCATTCCAGTTCTTTTAACTTTTTTCATTATTGATGCTTTAAGATGAAGGATGTCTCCAAATATACTGCATTATAGATGCATTTTGATATACATATTGGTGACAGGGATAAATTACTTTATTATTAGAAAAGACATACCTTTTTAAAAGATATTTTTGTTTATCTGGAATTAACACCATACTTTGCAGATATGCATGTTTTGTTCACTAGGAATTAAGCTTGACTTGAGGATGGCTTTAGTTTATAGTTTTTTTTTCAGTTAGAGGAAATAATTTTAAGGATGCTAGGAGTTGAGTCTTAATTATTGAGGGGATAGGTTAGAGAATATGTGTGGCTCAGGGGTCAGCAAACTTTTTCTCAAAAGGACCAGATCCTGCCCCTCCTCTGCCTCTGTGGGCATGGCTGGCAGGTCTGCAGACCAAGGAGCACAGCAGTCATTGGATGGTGCCAGCCCACCAGCAAGGAGATCACTGATAGGCTGCTGCTGCCCAGGACACATGGCCCTTAGCGCCCCCCCCCCCCCCAGAGTTCAGCTGAGGCTTGGGCCTGGAGGTTGCAGATAGGATTCAGTTCAGAATTTAAAAGAGTTTCTTGTATTTTATGACCAATTTTAAATTGCCCTGATTTTTTAAATTGCAAGATACTATAAACAAAACAGAGAGCGTAGTGGTTAAAGCACCAGGATGGAAACCGGGAGACTGTGAGTTCTAGTCCCGCCTTAGACACAAAGCCATCTGGGTGACCTTGGGCCAGTCACTTTCTCAGCCCTAAGAAGGAAGCAATGGCAAACCACTTCTGAAAAACCTTGCCAAGAAAACTGCAGGGACTAGGCAGTCCCTGGAGTCAAAGGAGTCACCAGGAGTCAAAACTAACTCTAAGGCACCAAAATAAAAAATATAAATCAGTTATCACAAAAAGTTTAAATTCCATGGACTCTGAGTTTACCAGATATACCACATTAATATCTAAGATAAGAGTATTTCATATAAATTGAAAAAACATCCTTAGGAGAAGCCAGTCCAACATCCTTCTGAAAGTTTCCAAAAGAGGTTCTACAGCACATTTTAATGCTTCAATCCTGTACTCATTTACCTGGAAGTAAGTCCCAATAACATCAGTGGGGCAGACTTCCAATTAAACCTTTATAGCACTGTGCTGTAAATACCTATTATCTTGATAAAAATCTTAACGTATCTTTCTTAAACTTGATCTACTCTTCTAATTCATTGCTACTTTTTGTGTGTGCGGGCACTTTCATTTATATAGCATACCTCACCTAGATTGGGTTCACTCATGCCAAAACCAAATCAAATGTTGGCTTAGTGTTTTCAGTGAATCCAAACATTGTGGGTTATAACTCAGTTTATGGCTGAGTGTATTATATAACTCCAGCCAGTGGTGGTTTGTTCAGCAAACCATGGCTTGGTGCAGTGTGTGAGTATGACCTGAATCTTGGTTCAGCCCCTAGAGTGCTATATTATGGGGTATTTCTGCATATGTAGTTTGGATGTTTGGTTAAGGGCATATTGCATGTTCCTTGTTTGTTCAGTTATTCTGAAACAAATACTTTTTATTTTTTGTTTTTGACTGTTGTATTTTCCAAGGCTGCAAATTATTTGAACAAGCCATTCTATTTGAATAGCTGGGCTGTTACAAAGATAGGGGAATGTTGGTCATGTGTTACCGGATTTAACTGTTGGAGATCTGGGAACTCGTATAAGCCCTTAAAACAATTTACTCTATAACCTTGAAAGATTCCCTTAGTATGTCCATTTATTTTCTGCCAGGAAGATTACATACCTCCTCTATGAGCAGGATAGAATATTTAGTATCTGTAAGGCAAACTTAGATCAGTCTGTAGAATAAATTAACTACATGTTTATTATTAATGTAATTTTTTGAAAGAAGCAAATTGTGAGGTGAACATGTTCTTCAGGTGTTCCTAAGCCTCCAATAAAGACTTTTAAGCAGCTGTTTTATATAGAACAACTTGAAAGAATTAGACATTTTGGCAGACTTGCAAAAGATTAAAAAGTTCACTCACAACTACTTAAGGTTACAAAAAAAATCTACCTGGGGCTTTTTTCCATTATGATGTTTTCTTTCCCCCTGCCTTATTGCAAAAAAAAAAAAAAATCACAACCCAACATATTTTAACATTTTCAAGTGTTTTTTCTGTCTTCATCCCTTAACATCCTTCATCCCTTTCTCTTGTCTCTTTCTCCTTTTTCACATATCTTTTTTTAGTTGCTAAGCTTTGCAGTAAAAGCACACAAGGCTTATACTCTCCTAATATATTTACCCATTCAGGAAATGCAAATTTTCTGAGCCCTGGTGCCTGTTCTGCATACACCTTTGCATCTAGGAAGAGAGAAGACAAGTAATTTTCAAACATGAAGACATAGTAATGTTCATATCCACCATGACAGATCTGTGGGACTATTTAAGTAAAAAATCAGTTTCAAAAAGTAGGAATTATAGGTGAGGGGTTGGGCAGCTGATTTTGTCTAAATTGGGATTTTTAATCCAACAGAATTGGAGGGCTCCAGATTGAGGGAGATTGTGTTACTTATATGGGGGAGGGGCTCAAATTCCTTTCGAAAATTGCCTTGGGTATATATCTAAAAGTCTTTACTAGACCATGTATTTAGTATCATTAGTTACCACCCTGACCTTTTCCTTCCTAAAAGGAAGCCCTTCATCTTTTTAGTGTTTTTGCTGCTCCTATAAGAAAAACCAGCTGCTGCATATCTCAGAATGGTAATTAGTGAAATAAAAGTAAGGTCGTCTTAAGGAACTAGTCTGAGCCTTTTTTTCACCTCATGGGTTTCAAATAAATAATTCTAAAAGCTGCGTTGGGTGAGCAGGAAAACAGATTATAACATGTTGAATGACATGCTGTTAATTTAAAGTTAACTCCTCAGACTGGCATCATTCAGAGGTGTTGGCCCTGCAGTTCTCAGAATTCTTGGTCAGCATGATATTTCAATAATCCTTATAAGTGTCCTTAATACTGGCCAATATTTTTATGGCCTGATTGCAAAGGAGGACTAAGACTGAGTGAACCATATATACGTCATACAGTGCAGCCAGGAAAGAAATTTAAGCATTGTCCTTAACTTTTTCACTGAAATAGAGGACTTGAAGGCACTTAACTTGGTCTTAGTTCCTTATTTGAGGGTTGGCACTGAAAAGAGTATTCCTTAGAGCAGAGCTTTCCAAACTGTGTGTCGCGACACAAAAGTGTGTCGCCACACACAGTCTGGTGTGTCGCCACACAACCCGGAAGCGCTGATCATCATCATCGCTTCCGGGTTTTCCCGCGGCGACACACCAACGGCGGTGCGCAAAAACCTGAAAGCGGAAGCAGCGCTTCTGGGTTTTTGTGCGCTGCCGCAATGGCGGCACTTCTGGGTTTTCCTGCGGCGACACACCAACGGCGGTTGGTGTGTCGCCGCGGGAAAACTTTGGAAAGCCCTGCCTTAGAGCGAAGGATGAGTGACTTGGCAGAACTTCATGAAATGTAGGCATCTTGTGTTCCCATCCTGAAAGATCTTCTGTAACTTTTTGAGTTACATAAAAGTAGGCATTCCATCTTTTGTTACTTTTTTCAGGACTTACACAAAATGAAAGAAAAAGGAGTATCTTGTGAAATTCTCACTTCTGTGGCTCTATTAATCTCACATTTGAGACTAGTTCATATGACTGAGTGCTCATTGAAACTAATTTTCATTGCTTACTAATGAAAATTACTCACCTGAGACTAAGTAATATTTTGGAAGAGTGCAACAGGCTTTTTTTATGTTAATTTGTGGTTTCTGAGTGCAACTTTGATGATTTCATTTAAGATCTTTTAGGTCTTCTGACACACCGATACTACTTTAAAAGATCCCTTTGTCTCGTTCTCTTTATGATTTTGCTTTTAATGTCAGTCCAAAGTTCTGTTACTGAGTATAAACATATAGCAGTATGACAGTGAAATTCAGAAAAGCAAAGTAGCAGGATTCAAAAAACAAACATATAATTGCCGTTAGCCATAAAAATACAAGGAAGATTTCCTGCTCTTCTGCTGTCGTATTAATTTCACTGGGGATTTCAGGAGATCTTTTCTTCTTAGTAAGTTGTATCTCTTTAAATCTATCACTGTGATCATGGCTAATGCTGAATCAGATTTTTGAACTCATAGTATTGAACTCATAGAGCCCTGTTCACACATAAATATAATCGTAATGGGCAGGCCTTGTCTGGCTCACATTACATGTCAAATCCTATTTATGTCTTGGAAGAATGATACTGACACAGCTACTAATTCAAAATTTAAAATGAGTCACTAACTGTTCTCCAATCACCCTTATGAATCGGTGAGTGCTTCAGCTTGTAATCTGCGTCATCTGTCTAGGAAAGAAAAAGAATGGAGTCTTTAATTATCCTGTTTCCAAGCCATGGAGTATCTTCAGCTAATAAGGAACTAACATGTAAAAATGGTCTGGAAACACTAGTCAACAGTCAAACACTAGTTTATACTATTTATACATACAATCTGCTACCAATCCACATCTGCAAGATGAAAGGGCATGTTCAGTCAACTCTGATAGCCACAACAGTAAGATTGAAATTTGAATTCTCACAAGAACAATATAATAATAATAATAATAATAATAATAATAATAATGATGATGATGATGATGATGGGGCTTGGCACCTATAATCAGATTAGAAAGGGCCATTATTCAGCAAGTCTTCAGGCCATTCAATACCCTTTGCATGGTTTGTTTTCCTGGGCCAGTCCAAACTGCCAGCATTGTCTAAGAGCAGTTAAACTCTGATACAGTTGCCTCTGCTGCTCCAGGGGAGTCTAGGCTTAACCTTATGTTTGCTTGTTGCGGTGTGAAGGCTATTGTTGAGGACATGTCATGACGTTGCCTCCATACCATCCATTGCCCATTGCTGAGGCAATTTACAGTTGGATTTAGTTTTTCTGATTTGAAAGTGGTATCTTCCTTTTCCTGAAACAAAACTTTCCATTTGCAATGTACGGTATAGGATGCTTCAGGGACAAGCCTCCAGATGACACAAATAGGGTGAGGGATCTGATTAAATCCAATTGGCCTGCAAGTCTGCCTACAGGAATATTCTCTCCCCTCTAATTGCTGAGTCTTCCTCCTCTGGCCATTTTGGCTTTTGCTATGAGACTAGAGACCTTGCTCTCACAGCCAGTTTCTTTTCAGAGTTTGTGGGGTTGGTTATGGGAATACCAGTCTCATGTGAAACTAAATTTCAGTCTTTCAGGAAAGCTACATTTCTACCCTCCTCGATACTCAAGCTTACAGGATAGAAAGGTTTTTGAAAGGATCACAGCTTTTGCAGAAACTAGGACTCAATAACCAGAAGAAAATCCTGGTCTACCTACAAGTGTGATATATGTCTATTGACCACATCATAGTCCTATTCTCTTAGCTTTTTTTCTCAGGTTACAAGGACAAGATTGTCCCGTGCCTGCCTTAGGATGTCTTAAGAGTTTTGAGCACCCTGGGATCAAATGAAAGATAGTTCAGACAAAGGAGAGATTTGGACTGATAGCTGTAATTTCAGGCATGCTCAGATAAAATGTGTTGCTTGTTATTTAATACTTCAGTGTTAGCAAAGATACATAGGAAAAGTCTTATATGTATAATTTAATGGATACAAAATCTATTAATACCTGTCCTTTCTTACTGTCACCTGACACACAGCACTTTTTATTCTTAAGATTTAAATTTATAGGAAAGCATGGGAAGTACACCTATAAAAATTTGTCTATTTTGCTGCAGATATACGTTGTGGAAAAATATGCCTGAGGATTCCTGGTTTATATAACAGCATTCCTCAAGTGGTATTGTCCAGGAATGCCTGTTTTCAGTCTTTAGAAGTGGAGTTTGTCATGCTGGCTAAGAATTGGAGGAACATATGTGAAGGATGCAAACTGGGAAACTGTTATATATTATATATGTACACTTCTCAGACATGATTATGTTCATGCTCTTTTCCCTATATAGAAATACAGATAGTCCTCATTTAACATCCACTCGTTCAGTGACTGTTTGAAGTTACAACAGTGCTGAATAAGGCGGGTCCTCATAGTTGCAGCTGTTATGATGGGTACTGATAGTTGCAGCTGTTGCGCGTCCCCCGTCATGTAATTGTGATTCAGGCGCTCAGCAACAGGCTTGCAATTATGACATCACAGCGTCCCGCAGTCATGTGATTACAACATTTGTAACCTTCACTTCCGACAAGCAAAGTCAATGGGGAAGCCGGCAGGAGGTCACAGGATTTGCCTAACAACGGCAACTGGGACTGCTGGAACTGCTGTCGTAAGTCAGCACAGTCACGTGACGTCGTGCCTTATGACCACGTAGCTTAGCGAGGGAGTTTCTGGTCCCAATTATTGTTGGTAAGCAAGGACTACCTTTAGTCTTTAAATATGGAGAATTATTTTTATGAAGAATCCCTTGAGAAGATAGAAAGGAATTGGATCATATTTGCTGATTGTCCTGAATCAGATTTAGTCCAGGCAAGCTAGCTATTCTTTTAGCCTTTGAAGTTTTTCTTTGAAGATAGAGAAGTATCACAATCCCTTGTGGAGGGAACTATTTCAACATAGTTGCCTGTGTTTAATATTTTTCCAGATAAGCGGTAATGACATCAGAATGAGCAGGTCTATCTTGATTATTCGTTCAAGTGTCAAGTAGAAAATGCAGGTGCATTTCAAAGACATATGGAGGAGGCTTTAATATCTACTCTGCAATAATGGATAGCAGAAACTTTGGTATTCCAAGATTTCTTACATGCTTTACAAAAAGAGAATAATAAAGATCAGTTTCCATTATTCTATTATTGGTAGGATCTTCAGTTTTGGGAGGGTTTATGCACTGACTTTTTAAAATTCCTAACATTTCATACAACTGCTAGATTCTGATCTAGGTCAGGCTTTACACCACACCATAATTTACTTTATCATGAATTTTTAAATAACCCATAGTTGGCCAAGTTTACCAGGACTCTAAGCCAGTGCTTTCCAAAGTCCCGCCATTGGCGACATACCAACGGTGGCGGCGGCGTGCACGGCGGCGGCTTCGTGTGGTGCGCTAAAACCCAGAAGCGCCGCTGCTGGCGGCGACGCGCCATCAGCACTTCTGGGTTTTGTTGCGACACGCAGTTTGGAAAGCTATGGTCTAAGCTATAATTCATTGCATAAGCCACACTGGCTGGATTCACAAAACATGCTAAGTCAAAACCAAACAAACTACATTTTGGTTTAGTGCAATTTATTAATCCATTGGACATATATCTGTTAATAAATTTTTTGTAGGTGGTTATGATGTGAGCTCACCTACCTAATAATTTACCTCCTGAAATGACAAACATAGTTCTTGTAAATCTAGTGCTGGATTGTCCTGCACTGATGTCTTTGTACAGATTGGCCGCTGCGTTTTTTTGAGTATCTTGCATGCCTCTTGAGCTCAAAATATGCATCTTGAAAAATTGTGCAGGCAGAAGGGTGAAGGGAAGTAGCTCCCTGATGGAAAGGCTTATCAGTTGGCAGGAGGAAAAACTCCTTGCACCCAAAATGGATATAGGTAGTCCTTGCTTAACAACCATAATTGAGACCAGAATTTTGGTTGCTAAGTGAAGTGGTCATTAAGTGAATCCAACCCGATTTTATGACCTTTTTGTGGCAGTTAAGTGAATCACTGCAGGCATTAAGTGAACCATGTGGTCGTTAAGTGAATCACAGGGTTCCCCATTGATTTTGCTTGTCAGAAGCCGGCTGGGAAGGTCAAAAGTGGAGATCACGTGACCACACAATGCTACGATGGTCATAAATGCGAACCTGTTGCCAAGCGCCGAAATCATGATCGTGTGACAGCGGGGATCTGGCAATGGTCATAAGTGTGAGGAACGGTTGTAAGTTGTTTTTTCCAGCACCGCTGTAAGTCCGAAGCATCACTAAATGAATGGTTGTTAAGTGAGGACTACCTGTAATCAGATTTCTCCTGCTCCAGTGGAGGGTGCTGCGTTGAATATGTTTGCTGCTAAAATCATCTGTCAGATGCCACTTCTAAGTATTCTACTTTGGCTTTTCTCTTAATAAAACTTTCTCCCTTATTTTAGCAGCTAAAAGTTGCAGATATTGTTTTTCTTCTCTATATAATTAATTAAGCTAGTTTAATTGTGCTATGAAATTCTGTTTTGTGTTGCTTTTATCTAGACCAGAGCTTTCCAAACTTTTCATGTTGGTGACACACTTTTTAGACATGCATCATTTCGTGACACAATCTTACAGCAGGGCATCATTTTGTGACACACTCTTACAGCAAGGCCCAAGGCAGGCACTAGGACCTGCGCGGAATCACAGCAGGTTTGGAGTCAGCAAGGCACAAGGCAGGCACTAGGACCTGCACGGAATCCTGGCAGGGCTCGGAGGCAGCAGCAGCCGCGACACACCCAGACACTGCAGCCGACACACTAACGTGTCCCGACACACAGTTTGGAAAGCTATGATCTAGACTGTGGGATTATTTCACTATTTACTAAAAATATTGGTGAAAATGATACAATCAAAATAGCTACATGAATATTTGTATTAAGCAGTTTATTTCACAACATTGAATAAACAAAATGTCATAAAACATTTGTGACTCCCACTTTACTCCATCACTATTATAGGTAGGCTGAGTTGGGAAACAGTGACTGCCAAAGTCTCCCAGTTGGCTTCCATAGCTAAGAGAAGACCTTAACCTGGATCTCTGCTAATTGAGTAGTTTGGGTGCTTGTTGAATATCTTACTAATGGCAATAGTACAAATTTAATTGCAAGCTATATGGCTTTCTTCTATTTGGCAATACCATTAGAATAATATTTAAATATTATACGAAAAAATAGTGTTGCAAGATTGTAGAGTTCAAGTCAGGACAAGGTACAGCAATATATTTAGCTTTTCATGCTGAATTGTGGTTTTGTGATGAGTTCCAGGCTTGCATAGTCTTCAATAGATTTGGGGGGGCTTGTTTCAGGAGATGGGTAACTAAATTTGCATATTTTTATTTTGAGATAAATAGATATCGAATATACAGATGTCAAGCTGTGCTCCTTAGTTTATGCAGTGCATTGTTTCAGGAAGGGAGGAAGAGCGTAGGGAGGAATTATTTCCCATTTCTATGTCACTTGATTTATAGAGTATACGCTTTTCCTAGATTGGCCTATTTAAAAACTTTAGGCAAAAGACAAATGGAACAGTTAAATCTTTCTTCATGGGAAAAATGCCAGAGAAAAAAAAACTACCCACAAGACAGTCTCCCTTATATATGCTGTGGTTCATTTTAATGGACAGGGAGCCCCCCCTCCCCACGGAAAGATGTTTGAAGCATGCAGGCCTTTTACTTCCAGGCTACAATGGTGCAATTCAAGAATATTATTTGATCTTGCTGGTTTGTATAGAACTGGCTATGTGAGTAAACAACAGTTTCCCTATGATGTTTTCCGCTACCCCTCCAAACAAAATTGTGGAGATTCATCATGTGATCTCATGTGATCATGCTGTGAATTTTTCCATTTCTGTTCTATAGCTCTGGCTGATGGACACAGAGAGATATACCACATAATGGCACGCTGTCATGTGGTAAGCAGTCCTCAATATTACATGGGGGGGGGGGGGGAGAGAACTTGCTGTCACCATGCCATTTTCATTGACATTCCAATGGAAAGCATAATATCTGTTCCTTTTCTGTTTGAGTGCCTTTCCAATGTCTGGTATGTGCAGGAATAGAAAGGAGGAAAACAAGCTAAGAGAAAATACCCTTATAGTTTTTATGTTATTCCAAAAACTGCTATTTCCTGTTTTTTCTCCTAAATGTATACTAAGCAGAGAGTAATACCTATGAGCTATCTGTTTCCTAAAATAATAGGTTATTTTTGTGTGAGCTGGATAATATAACTATTGCAGCTGTGTTTTTCTTAAAGATTTCTGATTTTAATATGTTATTTGAAATGGCAGGAAAAATTTTTTCCAGAAGAGGATGAATGCTTTGTTTTTTAAAATTGCATAACAGCTGCTATTAAAGCAATAACACTTGTGTGAATTGTGGAAGACCATTTTTTTCCTGTGTGGGGATACAGCACTTTGCCATGTGTTGAAGTTCCAGTTAATGTAGAGTCACTGCTACACATGATTTAGCATAAACATTTTCTACCACTCTGAAAAAATAATAGCTATGGTAGAAAAAATAGTGCCAGAGCAGCAGAAATGCTAACATTGGACAGGTTATGCAAAAAAACCCCAAAAAAAACTGAATATAAACATAATCCAAAAAAAGTTCAATGGAAAGATACTGCAACTCTTCGATTATAATTCATTACATTAAAGATGAAACTAGAGATAATTCAGAGCAGCTGAATTAAACAGAAGGAAGGCCACAGAGCTAAATTTCATAAAATTTAAATGCATTATCCCATACATTTTATCTAGTTTAAATTCGAAGCCTTTACACTTTTACTTAGTTAGAATCAGAATCTTCAACCTTAACAGTCCAAAGTTCCCATTGCTGATGGCAAACGATTTGAAAAATATATTCCAAAACAATATGTTGGAATTAACTATCAATATGAATTCAACAAAGCTTGAAAAAAAAGCACAACAAAATGAGGAATAAAATGAAATGAAGGTATACTTTAATAATGGAAAGAAAAGCATATTCCCAAGTCCACTAGTGCTTGGACTAGGACATCATCCAAGGTTGCATGATGCCATGGTGCAAGGAACAGCAGTGAAGGTTAAGATCTGTTTGTGCTACCCACCTCCCTGCTTCCTGTGTAGAAAAACACAGACATGACCTTGGAGAAGGTATACAGAGACCATTAGCAAACTATGAGCTCAGTCTAGGAAGACAAGGCAGTCTGAGAAAGAAGTGTAAAGTTGCCCCACCTTGATTTTCTTTAGCACAGGGCTTTCCAAACTTTTCATGTTGGTGACACGCCTTTTAGCCATGCATAATTTCGTGACACACTAATGAGTCCCCGCCCCACGTGATTGGCTGCCGGCTCCAAACCCCACCCCTGGCCCACGTGATTGGCTGCCGGCTCCAAACCCCGCCCCCGCCCCACGTGACTGGCTGCCGGCTCCAAACCCCGCCCCCGCCCATGTGATTGGCTGCTGGCTCCAAACTCCGCCCCGGCCCATGTGATTGGCTGCCGGCTCCAAACCCCCCCCGGCCTACGTGACTGGCTGCCGGCTCCAAACCCCGCCCCCACCCATGTGATTGGCTGCTGGCTCCAAACCCTGCCCCCGGCCCACGTGATTGGCTGCTGGCTCCAAACCCCGCCCCTGGCCCATGTGATTGGCTGCCGGCTCCAAACCCCGCCCCCGGCCCATGTGATTGGCTCCCGGCTCCAAACCCCACCCCACGTGATTGGCTGCCGGCTCCAAATCCCGCCCAACCCTAGCCCCCCAGTCTTGTATTGTATGTATTGTATGTAATTGTAGATCAGAGCTTTCCAAACTCTGTGTCGCGACACGTTTCTGTGTCGCGGCAAGGGCCCAGGTGTGTCGCAGGGGAACCCGGAAGAGGAGGCCATGCACCACGTGCAACCCCGCCCATCCCTTGCTGCGCCGACAGGTCCCTGCTCTGAAGCCAGCTCTTCAGCTCTTGCCGCAGAAGCCAGGTAAGTTAGCAGCCCGGTAGGGCTGCAACTGGGGGGGAGGGTGCAGGGACGCGACTAGGCTACTGGGGGGGTGGAGGTGCAGGGACCGCGAAGTGCGGCGGCCAGAGACGTATCTTTTCCTTCCCGAGAAGTGCCATCGGCCTGAAAGCCGAGAAAGGGACGGGGAGGCGGCTCCGCTGCCCGCCTCGCATGGCCCCCGCACCGTCGGCGTCTGCAGCTCCCCTTTCCCCTTGGCGGCGGCCCCAGCTAGGCAGAGGCGGGACTGGGCAGGCGGACAGGCGGTGCTCTCTGCCTCCGTGGCCTGGCCTGGCTCGCCGCTTCCTCCCATCACCTACAAACGGAAGATGGCGGTCTGACGCGCGGCTCGCAAGAGCAGAGCGGGGGCCGAGCCGAGGGAGCCTGCCGGCGGCTCCGGCCCAACGAGAGGGCTCCCGGCACTCCTGGGAGACCCAGCGCGGGCGGTGGGGACAGGGCAGAAGCAGGAGAGGAGCCGCCGGTGGGAGCACAGCACGAGGAGTGCCTCGCCGGCGCCTGCCCGGCTTCCACTGCACTTCGTCGGAGAAGGTAAGACTGGCGGGCGGGCGGCTGAGAGGCAGGCGGGTGGGCAGGCAGGGGGTCGCCTGCAGCGGGCTCATCTAACCATCCTTCCCGGAGCTGCTGGGGCCGGATGGAGCCGTGTGGGACCAGCATCGCTCCTTCCAGCGGGCGCTCCAAGCCCAGCTGTTCAGCCATCGATCAAGGATCGATCAGGCCCGGGGGCAGGGCTGGCCAGGGGGCTGGGGGGAAGAGGGAAGATGGGTCCCTGTTGCCTGAGACATCCTCATGCATCCTCCCCCCCTCCCCCCACAATATGGCAGCAATAACAACCACAGCGACCACCACCTGCCGCGAAGGCTGTGGCAGAAATGGATCCAAGTGCGGAAAGCTCTTCTGGAGAGTGGAAAGTGCAGGATCCCCACTCTTTCTTGGGGGTTTCCTTCTCTTTCGGGCCCTGCCTGTTATTGCTGCCATATTGTGGGGGGAGGGGGGAGGATGCGTGAGGATGTCTCAGGCAACAGGGACCCGTCTTCCCCCCCAGCCCCTCGGCCAGCCCTGCCCCCGGGCCTGATCGATCCTTGATCTATGCCTGAACAGCTGGGCTTGGAGTGCCCGCTGGGAGGAGCGATGCCGAGTCCCCCACCGCTCCATCCGGCCCCAGCAGCTCCGGGAAGGATGGTCAGATGAGCCCACTGCAGGCGACCCCCTGCCTGCCCGCCCGCCCGCCTCTCAGCTGTCCGCCCGCCTCTCAGCTGCCCCGCCCGCGGCGTCTTATCTTCTTCGATGAAGCGCGCTGGAAGCCGGGCAGGCGCCGGTGAGGCGCTCCTCTTGCCGCGCTCCCGCCGCGCTCCCACCGGCGGCTCCTCTCCTTCCACCCCGTCCCTGCACCGGGAGCCCTCTGGTTGCGCTGGAGCCGCCGGCAAGCTCCCTCGGCTTGGCCCCAGCTCAGCTCTCGCGGGCCGCAGGCCGCGCATCAGACCACCGCCATCTTCTTCTCGTAGGCGATGGGTGGAAGCGGCAAGAACGCCGCCTGTCCGCTCGCCCAGTCCTGCCTCTGCCTGGATGGGGCCGCTGCCAAGGGGGAGGGGGAACCGCAGACGTGGGTGGCGCGGGGGCCATGCGAGGCGGGCAGCGGAGCCGCCTCCCCATCCCTTTCTTGGCTGCCAGGCCGCTGGCACTTAAAGATATGTCTCCAGCCGCCGCGCTTCGCAGTGCCTGCACCCCCCACCCCCACCCCCACGCACGGCAGCCTACTCGTGTCTCTGCACTCTCCCCCCCAGTTACAGCCGTACCGGGCTGCTAACTTACCTGGCTTCTGCGGCGAGAGCTGAAGAGCTGGCTTCAGAGCAGGGACCTGTCGGCGCGGCAAGGGATGGGCGGGGCTCCACGTGGTGCATGGCCGCCTCTTCCGGGTTCCCCCGCGACACACCTGGGCCCTTGCAGCGACACAGAAATGTGTCGCGACACACAGTTTGGAAAGCTCTGCTTTAGCATAAGAAGGAAAAGGAAACACTGTTAGGCTTTCAAGATTTCGTTGTTATAGCCTATAAAGCAGCGTTCTAGTTTTTCTTGAGGTGCCTGACCTGTCCTACCTCAAAGAGCTGCTACCTTCAGATAAGATGGAAGATGCTGTTCTGTTGCCACTGTTGAAGATTCAAGTCAGGTTCTGTACGTAGAATTTGAGATATGGGCATCATCTTGAACTACAACTCCCAGTTTGGTCTAGTGGTTAAGGCACCAGGCTAGAAACCAGGAGTCTGTGAGTTCTAGTCCCGCCTTAGGCATGAAAGCTGGCTGGGTGACCTTGGGAGCCAGTCACACACACACAGCCCAACCTCACAGGGTGGTTGTTGTGGGGAAAATAGGAGGAGGAAGGAGTATTTGGTATGTATTGTTGAAGGCTTTCACGGCTGGAGTTCGATGGCTGTTGTGGGTCTTCCGGGCTGTGTGGCCGTGTTCTGGAAGTTGTGGTTCCTAACGTTTTGCCAGCATCTGTGGCCAGCGTCTTCAGAGGGCAGGAGCACAGACAGAAGCAAAATCTCTGTGCCCAGGTAGAGTGGCAATGTTTTGTTTGTTTTCTATTTATAGAGCTAAGTTATAGGAGATTAGGTGGGGTTTTTTGTTGTGTTGAAATGTTAACGAGTGGCTGATGAGTGTGATTAGCATGTTCATTGTGAGAAGTATTCCCATGTCCTGGTGGTTGGACTGAGTTCGTTGACCTTTTGCAGGCTGTGTTTTTCAAGACTGGTATTTGGTATGTTCGCCACCTTGAGTTATTTATAAAAAAATAATAATAAAGGTGGGATAAAAATGAAATAAATAAAATAAAATAAAAGCCAGTGCATATGTTTCTGAAAGCGATCCTACAGACAGCAAATCATAACAGAAAAGACTCTGATCTATGTAGCCCTCCAACACATGATGTCAATAGAATATTTCTCTGTAATAGCAGGAGCTATGATAATTGTACAGGAGAAGATATATATTGAAAGTGCAAGTGGTACTTTTATGGCTGAATGGAACAGTGTAAAGTTAAGCCTCCTCTCATGTAATATCTAAAAAGGATGGGATTAAAAAAAAAACTAAAAAAAGATCTGGGGGATGATCTGACCATCATGAAAAATATATTGATGTGAGTTGGGAGAGGACAAGTCAGGCTAAAACTTTAGATTTTAATTTTTGTCATGAGGAAAAAATTATATATTTCCAAAATTAATTCGGCATGAAATGTGCCGCACTTTCTGCAGTGCTTGTTTAAATACCACACTATAATGTATACCGTATATTGATTGGAGTCTCCAGATGAACTTTAAAATAACATTGCTTTTTCTTTTTTTTGAAACTGTTATCACTAATTGAGTATTTAGAAAGTATAGCAACTGATATTGGTGGCTAACTTTTTAAGCGGGCTTTAATTTTAAGGAATGGACACTCTGAAGTAAGAATGGCCCAGCCTCAATTCCCTGCTTATTTAGGAAAAAGCTGATTGGGTAACTTTTGAGTTCTAGTAAGAACAATATTGGAGAGGGTTAACTATGCACATGCCTTGAGCTCCTGACACAAGCAAAATGTAAATGTAGTGAACAGTTGTTAAAATATTTTTTCACCATGACCAGTAATGTTCATTTTTACTTGTAATTAAATAAATAAGGGTTTATTTTTGAAAAACGAAGATTCCAGCTCTTTGAACTTTGCAGTCTAACCCTTTTTAAATGAACAACTGCTTTGCATCTGAGATTTTAATATCTATCCTCTTTTGAAAGAGGACTTACTCAAATTCTGCCTTTCTAGTCCCATTGTACATTTCTCAGTACTGCTTATGTTTCTGCTATGACAATACCACTAATCAGGTATCTTTTCTATTATAATGAAAACTTACAAATCAGAGGCTTAAAAATGTAGTAACACTTCTCTTCTATATTTACTACTAGTGACAATCCTAATACTTCTTGTGAAGATTCTTCCTGAGATCTTGTGTTGAATCCAACCTCTATGATGCTTCTCCTTTCTTTTTGTTCTTTGTTAAAAGCTCTTTTTCTCCCCGACTGATAATTTTATATCCCAGTTATACCTAGGACTAATTCCTTGGACTGACCAGCTTAGAAGACAGGCTATGTCAATTTACTACAAATATGGTTGCACATAGGTATGCATGTAGTGGTTTTCTAATCATAGAGAATGAGTATGTTCTTGTCTAAGGGGTGTGTCATTTCTGGAGCAAGCTAATTAAGCTAAGCACTCAAATGCAAAAGAGATTTTTTCAAAGTGCAAGTTGTAATTCTTTTTTGGGGGGTTGGTTTGGAATAGTCATAGTGGATTATCAATTCATATATACAAAATGAAATAGTACTCTTATTTTGGGGAACTAATGAAAGACTGTTGCTCCACTTTTATCTTGCTCATCATTTAAACATAAGTGACCTCATTGATTATTACCCTCAAAATGTAAATGTGGTATTTATTCAGTACTATATTGGTGCTGTTAACAACACAGAAATCTGCTGATGTTACTCCTAGAGTAATTTATTTCAATTTGAATGTGTAGGTCAGAGCTTTCCAAACTTTTAATGTTGGTGACACACCTTTTAGACATGCATCATTTTGCGACACACTCTTACAGCAGGGCACAAGGCAGGCACTAGGACCTGCGTGGAATCTTGGCACGGCTCAGAGGCAGCAGCAGCCGCGACACACCCAGACACTGCAGCCAACACACTAATGTGTCCCGACACACAGTTTGGAAAGCTCTGGTATAGGTTATACATTTACTCTGGTTGTCTATTGTGTGCCCATTATGTATGTAGGTCTCTTTTTTAGGAAAAAAAATCATATACTGTGGCAACTACTAAAGTGAAAGAACAAAAATGGATGGAGAATGGCACCTGGGATTGGAAATTCCATGCAAAGTTGAATTATTATATGATATAAACTATCACTGTTCCACAGAGTATCTGTTTTGATGGATCCTGGTTTATACATATCTAGAGAAGAAATGTGCTCTAGTATATATGTATGAGTTTTCCTTCCAAGAAATGAAAGAGGTAGTTGCTGTTGATTGCTTTGGATTCAGATAGTAAGAAAAATGTAGGGAGGGTGTTTTATTGGAATGCTTGAGGTAAAGAAGAAATCAACACTTGATTTCTAATGGTTGTTTTAAAGATTTTGAGAGATTGCGTGTTGAGTATGTTTGACTTACAGTATTTGCTTGGCAATATAATTCATCAGTATGGCCCAGATGTTCTAGCAGCGTGTGAGATATCTGCAATTGTAGGTTTATAAAGAGATGCAGTGCTTGAATAGAAACCAACAATTCAATTTTACAAGAAATTAAAAAGTAAAATGAAAGTTAGTATTAGTTGTATACCTTACATTATGGAATGAAGAATTGGAATATCTGGTTCTGAGAACTTAATGTTTCTAGTGGTTAAGAAATGTGAAATATATTTCTTATTATTTTAAAAAAATGAAATTAATTCATTGGAAGATATTATTTCATGTTTATTGGACCTCTATGTTTTAAGAGAGATAGACATTAGATTTTTAGTAATGCATTGTAAGAAACTTGAAGGTTCTTTAACTCATATGATTTAGTCATGTTCAGCTATAGTCTTGTTTTGGTTTCAAGTCAGTACAATTTTGGGAAGAAATATTATAGTTAAGGATCTTAATGTGATGTTGAACTATATTCCTAAAACATGGAGTTTATCATCTCATACAGAGGTCTGGCTGGGGCATGGCAAATATATTAATTTTATATAACTAAAAAGAAGCTTACTTTCCTGATTTTAAGGAATGGATCCAGGTTATGAGTTTTTTTCCTTATTTTTGAAAAGCCTTTGTGTTCTAAAAATGTGAAGATAATGCAGTAAACAAAGAATTAACTTTATATTGTTATCTTTAGTTATTATATAGATCCTTTTTCTCTGTTAAATATTTCTTTTTTTATCTTGTATAGTTCATTTTAATCACTATAATATATTTAGCTGTTCCTTCTTCTCTGTTTTTCCTGTTATGGAGGTGGTAGGGAGTTGTATTTTATAATTGAAAGAAATTGGAAAGATAACTTCTGGGGAGTTGAATGATACTGAAAGCTAACTTTGGGGTCATAGCAATTTGCAGACAAACTCATGGCTTCCTCAGTTCCTTGCCAAGACTTGCCAAGGCTTGTTTATGACACATATTTTTCACTGAGTCAATTTAAGACTTACACAAATATCCTGGAGGTTTTTAATCTATGCATTTTGCTGCTGTTATGCAGATACCAGAATGATTCACTTCTGCCATTTTTCTAAAAGACTGATATGAAAATGAACTAATATGTGGATAGTAATCATTCTTAACTGACATTGGTGTACTTCTTAAGACCTTGAGGTATATATTTGCAAAGAAGTAACTTTGGCAGTTACCTCTAGTCTCCCCTTTCTTGTTACTATAAAAAAGAACTTTGTTACCATACTTATATAAATAATAAAAAAAGGCAGCCTGGAATACAATGGGTTTTCAATTCTCACTATATAAGGGCTACACTTTAATGAAGTGGATCTTCTCTGCAGCTTCTTGGGGCTTTTATTCTTCTCTTTTGATTGTTTAAAAATCACATTGACATTAGACATTCTTTTGTGGCAACACCTAGTTCCTGGAGCACTAAGTGTCATCCTGAATCAAAAGTTAAACCTCCCATCTTTCCTTGTATCCTGACTTGTCGGATACAGTTGAGTGAGCAAAAATGTTTGGGCACATATGGTAACTTTTGATTTTGCTCTTACTGTTTTGTTTGGTAATTCTTCATGTACTAATCTTCTGTTTTAAATGTATAGTTGAAATAATAACATAAGGAAAATCTTGTACTTACTAGGAAAGATGTAAGTGCATGAAATTTTGTTATTGTTTATTCGTTCAGTCGCTTCCGACTGTTCGTGACTTCATGGACCAGCCCATGCCAGAGCTTCCTGTCGGCCGTCGCCACCCTCAGCTCCCCCAAGGTTGACTCCATCACCTCCAGAATATCATTCATCCATCTTGCCCTTGGTCGGCCCCTCTTCCTTTTGCCTTCCATTTTCCCTAGCATCAGCATCTTCTCCAGGGTATCCTGTCTTCTCATTATGTGGCCAAAGTACTTCAGTTTTGCCTTTAATATCATTCCCTCAAGTGAGCAGTCTAGTTTTATTTCCTGGAGTATGGACTGGTTTGATCTTCTTGCAGTCCAAGGCACTCTCAGAATTTTCCTCCAACACCACAGTTCAAAAGCATCTATCTTCCTTCGCTCAGCCTTCCTTATGGTCCAGCTCTCATGGCCATAGGTTACTACAGGGAATACCATTGCTTTAACTATGCGGACCTTTGTAGTCAGTGTGATGTCTCTGCTCTTAACTATTTTATTGAGATTTGTCATTGCTCTCCTCCCAAGTAGTAAACGTCTTCTGATTTCCTGGCTGCAGTCAGCCTCTGCAGTAATCTTTGTGCCTAGAAATACAAAGTCTGTCACTGCCTCCACGTTTTCTCCCTCTATTTGCCAGTTATCAATCAAGCTGGTTGCCATAATCTTGGTTTTTTTGAGGTTTAACTGCAACCCAGCTTTTGCACTTTCTTCTTTCACCTTCGTCATAAGACTCCTCAGCTCCTCCTCGCTTTCAGCCATCAAAGTGGTATCATCTACATATCTGAGATTGTTAATGTTTCTTCCAGCGATTTTAACTCCAGCCTTGGATTCATCAAGCCCAGCACGTCGCATGATGTGTTCTGCGTACAGGTTGAATAGGTAGGGTGAGAGTATACAACCCTGCCGTACTCCTTTCCCAATCTTAAACCAGTCCATTGTTCCGTGGTCTGTTCTTACCGTTGCTACTTGGTTGTTATACAGATTCCCCAGGAGGCAGACAAGATGACTTGGTATCCCCATACCACCAAGAACTTGCCACAATTTATTATGATCCACACAGTCAAAATGATAATTATTTGTGGGAGAAATAAAATAAAGCTGGGTTTAGTTAGACTAGGTTCAGTGGAAATGACAGCACAGAGATGTTTTGGTGTTATTATATGATGTTTTGTAGAACATGTTTCACTTTGGTGAAATGGAGCTGACCAAAGGTAGTTTACTGCCAAAGACTGCTCATAACAGTTACTACTATATGTCATTTAACACCAACATACTAATCTCTGGAACTGAAGGACTATCTTTATCATCAATCTCCCTGATTCATAATTTTAAAATAATATTTGATTATTCTTCAGGAACGAACATGTAGAAGAGCAAATCAGTCTCTTGTGAAATATTTCCTCCTGGTTTGTCTTAATTATGACACAGTGGGTAGTAAATATTTATGTGGAAACCGACCTTAAGGGCAAACTGAATACATGCAGATCTCTGTTGTCTATATTTTCTGGCAACTTGTCTACTTGTAGGTGTGTAGCAATAATAGTATGATTCAGCTGTCTGAAATTAGCTTCTTGAATTAGTTTATATTTAAACTGAAATTTCACAGCCTACATGGCAATCTTAGTAATATCCCTAATAATACTGTATACTAATGTGTATCATATTGTTATCACTCTGAACAAAAATTCTTCTGTTGTGTTAGTGCATTGAAGTAACACTGTTCCTATGAACAGAACATTATTAGCACACATGTATTCCATTCTTCCTTCAAGGAGCTTATTACAATGACTCACTAATTCAGCAGGAAACTTGCTGGCCGCATTGGTACACTGTTACAAGAACAAGAAACCGTGGCCTTGTGTTTTCTCCCCTGCTCCAGCATTGCCATGGAATTTGATGCAACAGATATTAATAGCAATGGAGCCACCTCAGCAACGGTCTCTTGGGACCCTCAGGTCTGATAACATAATCAAGTTTTGAGGGACTTATGAAGAATTAACAGGGATTCATTTTGGCGGGGGAAGATGTTCCATAAGGTGGGCGCCACGGCAGAAAAAGCCCGTCTCCAGAGTCCCACCAGATGTAGCTCTTTAGCAGACGGGACAGCAACGTACCTTTTCTGCTGGATCTGTTGGGATGGGTAGATTTAATTGGGAAGAGGCTCTATGCCATGAAGGACTTTAAAGGTCAAAAACAGCACCTTGAATTGGACCCGGAAGCAAACTGATAACCAGTGCAGCCAAAAAACTCTTGACTCCCAAAGCAATATATTGTATTTGTCCCAGATTCTTTAAGATTGGTCATTTCAAGCTATAACTAAATTGTGTGCTGTTATTCTGAACTACCATGTGAAACTGTCCCTTGAAGAAACAGTCTGAGTAATTTTAATGGTTTAAAATGCATTGAGCCAAAATATCAGATATCCTCCCAATCTTTTTAATGTTCCAGACTAAGTGGGAAATTTATGCTTGCAGTTGAGAGGAATAATGACAGGGAGAAGACTGAACGCTGCTCCTTTTGTGCCAGCAAGGGATGACAAATTTTTGAGCCTCCTCTATTGGGCTCCATCAATACAGGGCTTTGTATTATCCTTTAAAATGCATATTTTGGAGGAGGGAAAAGCACAAAATACTATTTAAATGTGTATTTAAATATGAATCCTGCATGAATTAAAAAGATTGCATTCTAATGCAGAAACAGAATGAAACAGATTTATGAATGAAAACATATAAAAGTGACCCAGATCTATGAATGTATCCTTCCGTCCTCTGCTCTTTTAAGATTTCTTCTCTGTTTGTTCTTGTCTTGGCTAGCAGGTGGTTGAAAATGACTCTTAATAAGATAACATACAGTATACCTGGTTTCTTATTCTTTTTTCCAGAGCTATACATCAACTGGATTAATTGTTTAATTTTTTACTGGTTGTTTTCAAATGCAATTTCATGTACATTTACAAGGATTCTCATGATGAATCTTTTCCTTCAGCAATTAAGAAAAGTTAAACAGAGATAACTTGATGTAAATGGAAAAATGCTTTAAGTTCTACAAGTGAAAACTATAGGTGATTATTCCATCCTGTTGGTTCCAGGGTTGTTTAGGGGGGGGAAATCCCATGTTTTGGGCTGCCCATGAGCATTTTACTGACCTACCCATAAATGATTTGTATTATTTGTAGCAGTCTCATCAATGATTTAAAATTTAATATTTTGAGTATTATAAATAAATCAGTAACAAAAGTTCTCTCAGCAGCTTATTCAATTATTACATTAAATCTATAAAATGCAAAAGTATTTTACAGAATGAAACCAGCGGCAAGAATTACCAGTAGAAGACTGGTCCCTCCTTGGGAGGGAGATGGGCGGGATATAAGCATGATAAATAAATAAGACTCCAAAAAGTAATGGAAAATGTTTAATATTGAAACATCTAAGAAAATAGAAACATATTTATGTGGATCTGAAAAGATTATTACTGTGGGGAGGATGACTCATAATAGGGGTATCAGCAGGGGAAAAAAAGAACTAAGTAAAAAGAACTAACTTTAGAGCTAATTTCCTGGGTTCTTAGAAAATCTTAAGTTTACCTAAGGGGAGGTGGTCCTCCTTTCAAGCTCTTTAGGGCTTTAACAGTTAATACCAACATTTTGGATTAGGAGCAAACTAAATTAGCAGCTAATGTAGATGACAAAGAATTGGTTAATATGATTGTACTGGCCAATCCTTGTTTGCCATCTTGCTGTTTTATTTTGCATTGGCTGAAACTTCTTTTCAAAAGTTGTCCAAAGTACACTGTGCAGAAGCAGAGAGGAAGAAAGGACTGTGTCCCGGTCTAGAAATAATCCATATTTATAACTGGCTGTCAGGCAGTGATTCTTTTCAAGCCATTATCTCTTGTTGATTCATTGCCCTTTCAGTTTGATAAAGTGTTCCCAGGCACACCTTTTGAAAAATGCTAGGGCTGGGCAAAACCTTCGGAAGAGGTAGTTCACAATGCATGGGAACATGCACAAGGCATCGGTCTTGGAATAATTAAAGCAACTGTGTCTCTTTCCATGCTTGCTGCTTTAGAAACTGCTCTCAGATGTCTTCGCATGCACATGTATGCACAGCCACTTTTCGTCAATGTTTTCCCAGCCAAGAAATTAGGGAAGACACTGTGCATACAGTATACCTGCCTTGGAAGCCATTCGGAACCATTCTTTGCAATCCTTGATCAAAACTGAATATAACTCTCCGGCTGGAATTTGGACGTGTCTCTGTTGAAGCCCATCTGAGACTCTGCTGACATAAATACTGGTTAAAACTAATGTTGAGGGGTGAATCTTGGATCCAGCTAACTTCTTCTAGTAATTGAATCTCATTGAAAAAACAAATAAACCTCAACCTGACCCATTCTGGGCTATCCTTCCTTATCCACCCAGAGAAAGCTATGATAGAGACCAAACAAAGTTCTAAATCTACATGTCCAAGAAGATAAATCCAAAGCTTCACACCTTTGCCATGGAATCCTATGATTGTACCTTTCACCCTACTTATATACACTTATGATATTCTCAGTAGTCTACACAGAGGGACAGTTACATTAGCATTAATCACTGCTTTACTCTCAATAGTGACAGTGGGAAAATACTATAGTATTTCTTACTGAGTCCGTCTCTGTGTGTGCTCTGTGTGACACTGAAACTGAGTATGTGACTCACATGCTGTTAAACTAACTTTATCAGACCTGGCATGTCACTTGTTACTAACTTATCAGATCAACCACAGTAAATGATTACAGATCAGCTACTACAAGATCAATTTATTGAAATTCCTAGAAAGATCACAAAAGCTCTTGCTGTTGCCATTAGAAGCCATTGGGTATGTCCAAAAATAAATTCAGTTTAGAGTCTGATGTGTACATACCTTACAAAGACTTGATATTTCTGCTTTTGCTTTTTCCCTTTTTTTAAAAAAAAAAATTCTTCTACCAAACGTTGTGGCTATTTGTCTTATCACAGCAATCCTTATTAGAAAATGTTGACTTGGACTTATTTGTAGTCATGATTGTTTCTATGCTACATAAATTGGTCATGCTGTCTGAATATTTATACACCATCTTTCTGGTCTTACCATTTAATAATTACTCATGGCTACCACTTTAGTTTACAGTAAAGATAGAAAATCAAACCATGCTCGTCCTTATTTCTGGGATGTTTGACAACCAGGGCCCATTTTGGAGGCGATTTTAAGAATATGGAGTCCCTAGCATCAACAAGGCTACCATTTTGCCCCTTAACATCCCCACCCCACCCCGGTCATCTCAAAATGCAAACAAATAGAAAACAAACTCTAAACCCCAACTGTTTGCCCCAACCTGGTCTCTGAAGGCTCCAGGGGTGTCAGAACAGTACTGGCACATATTGTCTGCTCTAACATATCAATAGCTCTGGGATAGCTTTTTTTTTTATCTGCTCCTTGTTCCTTTAAATTGGAGGTGCCAAGAAATGAACCTCCTGCTTCTGCATGCAAATAAGTGGTCCTTCCATTTAATCCTAAGGGGAAACTGGCCTAGTAAAATATACATGTATAGCTTGGCATGAAAAGTTTGTGTTGTTGTTCAGTCATTAAGTCGTGTCTGACTCTTCGTGACCCCATGGACCATAGCATGCCAGGCCTTCCTGTCCTCCACTGTCTCCCGGAGTTTACTCAAATACATGTTCATTACATCAGTGATGCTATCTAACCATCTCATCCTCTGCCATCCCCTTCTCCTTTTGCCTTCAGTCTTTCCCAGCATCAGGCTCTTTTCCAGTGAGTCCTCTCTTCGCATTAGGTGGCCAAAGTATTTGAGCTTCAGCTTCAGTATCTGTCCTTCCAATGAGAAGTCAGGGTTGATTTCCTTTAGGATTGACTGATTTGACCTCCTTGCAGTCCAAGGGACTCTTGAGAGTCTTCTCCAGCACCACAGTTCGAAAGCATCAATTCTTCGGCGCTCAGCCTTCCTTATGGTCCAACTCTCACAGCCATAAATTACTACTGGGAAAACCATAGCTTTAATTATATGGACCTTTGTCGGCAAGGTGATGTCTCTGCTTTTTAATATGCTGTCTAGGTTTGCCATAGCTTTCCTCCCAAGGAGCAAGCATCTTTTAATTTCATGGCTGCAGTCACCGTCTGCAGTGATCTTGGAGCCCAAGAAAATAAAATCTGTCACTGCTTCCATTTCTTCCCCTTCTATTTGCCAGGAAGTGATGGGACCAGATGCCATGATCTGAGTTTTTTTAATGTTGAGTTTCAAGCCAGCTTTTGCACTCTCCTCTTTCACCCTCATCAAGAGGCTCTTTAGTTCCTCTTCACTTTTGCCATTAGGGTGGTATCGTCTGCATATCTGAGGTTGTTGATACTTCTCCCGGCAATCTTAACTCCGGCTTGTGATTCATCCAGCCCGGCATTTCTCATGATGTACTCTGCATATAAGTTAAATAAGCAGGGTGACAATATACAGCCTTGTCGTACTCCTTTCCCAATTTTGAACCAATCGGTTGTTCCATGTCCGGTTCTAACTGTTGCTTCTTGACCCGCATTCAGGTTTCTCAGGAGACAGGTAAGGTGGTCTGGTACTCCCATCTCTTTAAGAATTTGCCACAGTTTGTTGTGATCCACACAATCAAAGACTTTAGCATAGTCAATGAAGCAGAAGTAGATGTTTTTCTGGAACTCTCTTGCTATTTCCATGATCCAGCGAATGTTGGCAATCTGATCTCTAGTTCCTCTGCCTCTTCGAAACCCAGCTTGCACTTCTGGTAGTTCTCGGTTCACATACTGCTGAAAGTTTGTGTAGGAGTTTTTAATATTAAAATTCAGGTTGTTGTTGTATCACACAAACTGATAAAATCTTTTATCTGATTCTAAATCAAAATGTGATTACCCAAGCTTAGCTAGATAAAAATGGATTGAAACATTAATATTTGGCAGGATCAGCATTTAGTCAGACACAGGTGATGGAAAGAAGATCTCAGGCAGTCGAAGAACTCCAAAGCTACTACAAAACTTTCTAATGCTACTGAATGGAGTCAGATCTAACTTTATGATAAAACCCCAAGGCAATGCAAATTGTAAAATGGCTCATCTTTTTACCATTTGCCTTTCTCCTGAATCCTGGTTAGCCTTAGTTACAGTTAAAGAATGGTGCCAAAGTCTTTGTTGTAGATAAGGACAGTAGGGAAAATGGTGTTTTAGACAGCTGCAGGAAGGGAGCATAAAATCTTAGCAGCTGTGGTCTCCTAAGCATGGTTGCATTACATCTGCTTTGATGTTGGGTACAGTCATGTGTAAAAATGGGTGAGATGTTTTTCCTTTTTTCAGTGACACAGTTACAGTGAAATAAAATGTAATTAGCTAATAGCATGCTGGATTAATGCTATCTCCTCTTTTCAAATAGAACCATGTCTGGAAATGACAAGAAGGCTAAAAAAGTGAGAGGACTTGTGTTTCATAGGACTTGTGTCTCTGAGGAGATGTATAGTGAATGTATTTCTTTGTCACTGATGCCTGCTAGAATGCTCATTGACTGGCAGGTTTTGAACAACCTTTCTGTGTGAACGTATTTTTTCTCATCCTTTAACTTCAAGTTAAATGTAACCACTAGGGTTGTAGAGCATTTTGGATTTATTTCTGAAAATGGAATATGCAGTAACTGCGTCTGTTTAAAGCAGCTGCATCTTTCCCTGGGATTGTGCAGCTACCTTTCCAAAGAATCTTTTTGGAATTGAATTTGAAGCATTGTACAGCCCTAGTAACCATTTCCTTAATGCCCATGTTTCTTTTACCCCATTTGTGGCTTAAAGGTCACAACACCCATATACATATCACTAAATTAAAATTTGAATCATTTAATAAATAGAAATTCTGCAAAGTAGCTTTATTTTCATAGCAGATTACCTTACTAATATCCTTAAACAAGCTTTTCACATGCTGGCTAGAATTATAGAAGTCCAGGAGATCTGGAGAACATTAATTTGAAGAAGTGTAAGTCAGACATCATGGACTTGCTCCTCCAAATGGTAATTTTGAGTTTTGAAATATACCATGAGCATACATACACTTTTCCTCTATCACTTCTCCTTTCTCTGTAACCTTTGTTTGCTATGGCATAGAGTTTAGTAAATTATTGACTAAACTGTAAATTATTGACTTGACTGTAAACCGCCCAGAGTCTCCTTGTAGGGGGAGATGGGCGGTGATATAAGTTGGAAATAAATAAAATAATAAAATAAAATAAAATAAAATAAAATAAAATAAAATAAAATAAAATAAAATAAAATAAAATAAAATAATAAAGGCTTGCACTGTCCCCTCAATCAAAGGCAGACAAACCCAATTCAGACTAGTTTCAGGCCTTGGCTTAGCAACAGTTTAACATGTTGATTGAGATAGAATGACAAATTTGTTCACAGAAAATTAGGAAATGGAAAAGACAAATTTTTCTAACTCCATTAATATTGTAACATCAGAACTGGGCGTTTTAATTAAAAGGTCTGTTCTTTCAATTAAAAGAAACTAAACAGTTGTATGCTGGGAACATTTAACATAATTTAGTGTTTCTCTTTCAAAAGTTCAGTGTTAGCTAGGCTGAATATTAGTCCTTGAGTACCTACTTGTTAAATCCTTTGGTGTGAATAATTTGTTTTGATTTATACATAAGATTTATTATTTTTATCAGGAACTGAACAATTATTTGGGAAAATTAAAGCACACCAAATAGATTATAAAATAAGAACTGATATCTTCGTTTCATCTGCTTTAAGCCAGTGTACTTACAAATTTTAATATGTAAAAAAATCAGTAGTGGCCAGAATTAGGATTTTTATTGCAATTTCAAAGAATGCAAGATTGGGAATAGGTCTCCTTCCCTCCCTACATCTGTGCAGTAACAATTTATATGTTGTTTAAACAGCAGAGCAACCATTTAGAATCATAAAATTGGAAAATAGTTAAGGCTCCTTCATTAATTGTGAGGAAGAAAATAGTTGTTTGTCACTGGATTGAGGAGCTCAGAGGAATTAAGTTGCAAACATATTTGTTTGCTACTTCCTTAAAAATAAAAGATGCCTGCCAGGTTTTTATTAGGTTAACATTTTCAGAGCATGTATTCTTTTAGCACATACTTCATTCTGTTATTAATATAATAAGGAACACACACACCCTTCCCTGAAAACAAAGTAAAGGATGTCCGATATTAATTTCCACAAAGAGTGTAAACATCATTGTGTATTTCTCCAAGACAAAAAAGAATGATAATCTCCATGTATCTATAATTGTGCTTATATTTTTAATACAAACAGGCTTTTAACATTCTCAAATAGCTTTCAGATAAATACTGTTCATATGGTAGATTCCCAAACATTTAAATATGTTACTACAAACAGATCAGATGAAATCTTTATTGGACCAGCTATAGTATCAGAATCATGTTTATATAATTGATATATAAGCACTTGGTCCAAAAAGGGGGGGAGGGGGAGGAATTGTAACTATAACCAATATTTTTTATATATATAATTGAGTAAATATTTACTACTTGTTGCAGTATCTAAATGTCTAAGGTTGAAAGACAGAGGAGTGAGGAGATGATGATTTGCAAAGAGAGAGAGCAGGTTCAGAGAAATCTGTTGCTCCTTTCTGTTCTCTTTCTTTTTGTGTGTGTGTGTGTGTGTGTACAGTATGTACATTTATTTGTACTTGTATGTACGTGTGTGTGTTTGTGTGTGTGTGTAGATAGATGTATGTATGAATGTGTATGAATTTCTTACTGCCTGGAATGCAAAGACCACCCAATTTTCCAAGATACCCTGCAATATAAACCCCCCTACTTCGTACATTTCCTTTGCTCTTGTTTGTTATCTTGCACCTGATGGCAGCATAACTTAATTCTTTTGCTTTTACTTGTAAATCCAAGTAAATGGATGCTGAAATCTCACATTTATGGAGATTCTTTTAAAATTACTGTAGGTTTTCTCTGTGTTGCTTTACTACAGTCTGGTGCATTTTTTCCCATCTGGTATCCTTAAGATGTATTGAATATATCCCCATTGTTCACCAGCCAGCTTGGGAAAGGCTGATCTAATTGTATAAAGCAGTCCTGTGGATATCTTATGAGCCAACACAGTCATGCTGAGCAACTGACACTCAAGCAGTGACCAATTGAAATTGAACTTACTCAGGCAGCCAGAATATGTGCTGCTATATCGTTATTGTGCCTAGGATTGTATTGTGACCACTCTTACAATAATAGTTGATTTATTTTCATGCAAAAATTATAGACATTAATAAAGCAAGACATTCATCTATTTTATGAATTTGCTGTGGTTGAGAAACTAGAGGTTGAGACTCATGCAGCATACAGTATGAACATTTTCTGCTTACAGCACTTCTTCTGGAAGAATGGGAAAAGTTTCCAGTAAAACATTTGGTAGGGATCCTCAACAAATCATGAACCATTTGGTGTACTTTAATTCATTGAATTCTGGCACTCTCAAAAATGATAATCCCAATCTATTAAAACTGATTGCTTTCATAGAGGTGAGGTGGTCAGTGATGTCATGCCCTGTACCAGTGAATATTCTTCCAACTTTTAAAGTTGCAGAGAGGAAATTTCATCAGATGTGGGTTTAATATTTACATTCCTGCATTCCATCCATGGAACTAAAGACAATACACATTATTCCCACTACCTGTATAATCCTCACAAAAGCCTTATTAGGTATGTTATCCTGGCTCAGGATTATTTCCTGAGTTTTATGGTTGAGTGGTGATCTGAACCTCAGTTTTTTGTATCCTAGTCCAGCACTAATTTTCTCTAACTTGGGTGTCCATATACGGCAGTTATCCGTATATGAGTTTGCGGGCGGGAGACAATCACAAGCACTGGGGGGCGGGGTTTGCGGGCAGGAGCCAATCGCGTGGAAGGGGCGGGGTTTGCAGGTGGGAGCCCTGTGGGCCTTAGGTGGGAGCCTGACGTTGTTAGGCTTCCCTAACATTAGGGAACCTAACAAAGCCTGACGTTGCCCACCCCTGATATACGGGCTTGGATTTGGAATTTGTACTCTAAATAGATTTGGAGGACACCAGGTTGGGTAAGGTTGTTCAGAGTAATATCACTCAGCAGTCAGTTAAACTGCACCAACAGGAATCATAATTCTTTTTAATACAATTTTTGTGTAAAGTGCTTATTAGTATGAAAACAAAATAGGGTTACCTAAAAACAAGGGTATTTTTTGTGCATATGCAAGTTCCTCATCAAAACGGCCTCACCTCCAAATAAAATCACCCGTGTGCTTATAAATGTAAATGTTGAGATAAAGGCACTAAAATATAGTTCTGAGTATTTCAGTATGAAAAGTGCATTATATTTCAAATTGTATTAATAGTGTATAGTGGGTACAGTGCATTACTGAAACAAAATGCTAGATTGAGTTCAAGGCTAATAAACTGCTGCTGCTTGATTCTTAGAAATCAGCAACTTATCAGGGGGGAGGGGAACTACAATTGATTCAGAAGCATATTTTAGAATTTTTTCACTCAATTTTTCCTGTCAAACCCAACTACCATAGCCTTTGGTACATTAATTTTCAGATCCATATTCCTTGTTGCATCATACAGTCTGTCTGTCATTCCCTGCAAATTATTTGGATTCTCAGTCAACTGCATAGATGCTTCTTCTGTAGGAAATAAGTTCAGTAGATCTTACTTCTGCATAAGGATGCATAGGCTTACTCCATGAAAGCTAGAGTAGACACCAGAGGAGAGCTCCTTGGGGATATTAAACTATTTTTCCTTTCCTCTTGATGAGCAACAAAGAAATAGTCAGTAGTGCTCTGTGCTAACCGGAACAAACATAGGAAGCCTATGCAAGCTTATTTTGTAATAAGTCTCATTGAGTTCAGTGGCTTTTATTCCTGGGTTCCTCCATGCTTAGGATCTGTAGTCTTTTTCAGTCATGTGCTGCCTCCTCTTCTTCTCATTCCACTCCTTGTTTCTGCAGTCAAATGAATATCTGCAGTTGGGAGCCTCTGTCCAGACACGTTCTACTAATTCTTTCTCCTGGTTTTCCTGAGTCCCCTTCTGTTGCATTTGCCTGAACTATGCATGAACTACAGTATGTAACCACAATGTGTTGATCTACTTCAAATCATGCTTTTAGTCTTGGGCTGTTTACAAGGGAAATCATATCCTGTATTTTCTTGTATGCACCCATAGTGGAAATAATGATTAATATTAGGAATGGAAGGGAAAAGGAAGTAGCTTTGGGAAGGAAAAGGAAACATATCTGCATGAAGTTGGTTCAATTTGTTAACCATGGTTTGCTCTCAGGCATGTTGCAGATGGCGAAGGAGTGCTTCTTTCACCATACATTTAGGAGTTACTCTTTGGTTATTATGATTATATTATGTTATATTATGATTATGCACCTTGTTGAAGAGAAACTTCCTACTGGTGTAGAAATTATATATCGAACAGATGGAAAGCTTTTTAATCTTAGTAGGCTGAAAGCAAAAAATAAGGTAATTGCAACTTCTGTTATAGAACTTCAATATGCTGATGATAACGTAGTCTGTGCACACTCCGAGGAAGATCTTCAAACTATCCTAAACATCTTTGCAGAAGCATATGAAAAGCTCGGCCTCTCGATTAACATTAAAAAAACCAAAGTGCTTTACCAGCAAGTTCGAACCAATCCCTCTGCAGCGCCATCAATCCAGCTTAAAGGTGTGTCACTAGAAAATGTCGATCACTTTTCTTATCTCGGCAGCCATCTATCTACAAAAGCCGACATCGACGCTGAAATTCAGCATCGCCTGAGCTCTGCGAGTGTAGCTTTCTCCCGAATGAAGCGTAGAGTGTTTGAGGATCGGGACATTCGCAGGGAGACCAAAATGCTTGTTTACAAAGCCATTGTACTACCAACCCTTCTGTACGCCTGTGAAACATGGACCCTCTACAAACGCCACCTCCAACTTCTTGAAAGATTCCATCAACGCTGCCTCCGAAAAATTCTGCAAATTACTTGGGAAGATAGGCGGACTAATGTTAGCGTATTAGAAGAAGCGAAAACCACCAGCATTGAAACAATGATCATCCAACATCAACTTCGCTGGACCGGTCATGTTGTTCGAATGCCTGACCATCGTCTTCCAAAGCAGCTACTTTACTCCCAACTTAAGAATGGAAAACGGAATATTGGTGGACAGCAAAAGAGATTCAAAGATACTCTCAAAGTTAATTTAAAAAAATGTAATATCAGCATTGAGAACTGGGAAGCCCTAACTCATGAGCGTTTCAATTGGAGGTCATCCTTTATTAATGGTGCTATGGACTTTGAAGAAACACGAGTACAGGGCGAAAAGGATAAAAGAGCTAAAAGGAAGGCACGTCAGGCAGACCCTCATCATGACCGTCTCCCACCCGGAAACCTATGCCCTCATTGTGGGAGGTTGTGCGGATCCAAAATTGGCCTTTACAGCCACTTACGGATCCACCGTTAAATTTTTACCTTTGGAAGACAATCTTACTCGGCTACGAGTGATCGCCAATGATAATGATGATGACTCTTTGGTTATGAAAACAGCTGGAGTTTATTAGGAGATATGTCAAAAAGCAGTGTGCATTGTTATTGGTATCCCTTCTGCTTTCACTTGCAAGACCTTCAGCAGGACCCTGTTGTTTGGTTACTAACAGTCTACTTCTTTGTAAAAGGAATAATACATTCCAAAATAAAACATTGTTTTATGTCATCTTGCCTTTCGTTTGATTCCTTTTAAAAAAAACTAATCAGCTAAGCCAATCTTCTTATACTTGGTGCCCACCATAACTAGCTGGGCATGATGGGAATTGTAACACATTACATTTGGAGGGCACCAGATTGATGACGTCTGAAATAGGCTGCATTTTCCTTACTGAAGGCTTCTATTCTACTCCCGCCCAATATTGCATGGTTTTCAATTTTTAGGGGAGATTGTTGAGAGCATATTGCTGTGTTTTTCTTCCTGTCACTCATTCTGATTGGAGTGGAAAAGCTTTTTGTAATGGAGGCCTTGCCATGTGCTTAACTCTGTCTTTCTGAAACACTTTCACAGGCCAGCTGGGCAGCCTTGCAATTCTTAATCCCTGCTCTTGTATTCTTTCTTATCCTGAGATAGGAGAGAGGCTTTATCCAAAGTTTTGTTCCTCTGCATCCTTGTTGGAAGATATTTTGTATGTGCACAGTTGAGGGATGGCTTTTAGAATGAGCCTCAATATTATTAATGCTTAAAACATACAGAAACTTTTCAATTCAGATCTACATTCACAGCCCACAGCTGGGAAAGAGTGAGGAAATATATTTAATCTAAAGATATGGCTGTCTTGCAGAAAGTTACGGAAATATCTACAGTGGGGCAAAAAAGTATTTAGTCAGCCACCAATTGTGCAAGTTCTCCCACTTAAAAAGATGAGAGAGGCCTGTAATTGACATCATAGGTAGACCTCAACTATGAGAGACAAAATGAGAAAACAAATCCAGACAATCACATTGTCTGATTTGGAAAGAATTTATTTGCAAATTATGGTGGAAAAGAAGTATTTGGTCACCTACAAACAAGCAAGATTTCTGGCTCTCACAGACCTGTAACTTCTTCTTTAAGAGGCTCCTCTGTCCTCCACTCATTACCTGTAGTAATGGCACCTGTTTGAACTTGTTATCAGTATAAAAGACACCTGTCCACAACCTCAAACAGTCACACTCCAAACTCCACTATGGTGAAGACCAAAGAGCTGTCGAAGGACACCTGAAACAAAATTGTAGACCTGCACCAGGCTGGGAAGACTGAATCTGCAATAGGCAAGCAGCTTGGTGTGAAGAAATCAACTGTGGGAGCAATAATTAGAAAATGGAAGACATACAAGACCACTGATAATCTCCCTCGATCTGGAGCTCCACGCAAGATCTCACCCTGTGGGGTCAAAATGATCACAAGAACGGTGAGCAAAAATCCCAGAACCACACGGGGGAACCTAGTGAATGACCTGCAGAGAGCTGGGACCAACGTAACAAAGGCTACCATCAGTAACACACTACGCCGCCAGGGACTCAGATCCTGCAGTGCCAGACGTGTCCCCCTGCTTAAGCCAGTACATGTCCGGGCCCCTCTGAAGTTTGCTAGAGAGCATTTGGATGATCCAGGAGAGGATTGGGAGAATGTCATATGGTCAGATGAAACCAAAGTAGAACTGTTTGGTAGAAACACAACTCGTCGTGTTTGGAGGAGAGAGAATGCTGAGTTGCATCCAATGAACACCATACCTACTGTGAAGCATGGGGGTGGCAACATCATGCTTTGGGGCTGTTTCTCTGCAAAGGGACCAGGACGACTGTTCCGTGTACAGGAAAGAATGAATGGGGCCATGTATCGTGAGATTTTGAGTGCAAACCTCCTTCCATCAGCAAGGGCATTGAAGATGAAACGTGGCTGGCTCTTTCAGCATGACAATGATCCCAAACACACCGCCCGGGCAACGAAGGAGTGGCTTCATAAGAAGCATTTCAAGGTCCTGGAGTGGCCTAGCCAGTCTCCAGATCTCAACCCCATAGAAAACCTTTGGAGGGAGTTGAAAGTCCGTGTTGCCCAGCGACAGCCCCAAAACATCACTGCTCTAGAGGAGATCTGCATGGAGGAATGGGCCAACATACCAGCAACAGTGTGTGCCAACCTTGTGAAGACTTACAGAAAACGTTTGACCTCTGTCTTTGCCAACAAAGGATATATAACAAAGTATTGAGATGAACTTTTGATATTGACCAAATACTTATTTTCCACCATAATTTGCAAATAAATTCTTTCCGAATCAGACAATGTGATTGTCTGGATTTGTTTTCTCACTTTGTCTCTCATAGTTGAGGTCTACCTATGATGTCAATTACAGGCCTCTCTCATCTTTTTAAGTGGGAGAACTTGCACAATTGGTGGCTGACTAAATACTTTTTTGCCCCACTGTAAGAGAACCATGTCTTCACAATTAATAGCCCTTGATAGATCTGTCATCCCTGAATTTATCCAGTCCCCTTTTAAATCCACCCAAGTTAGTGCTCATTACCATTATTTTGCGGTAAATTCTACATCTTAAGTATGCACTGTGTGAAAAATCTTTAGTTTTGTCTGTTCTACATCTTTTTCCAGTCAGCTTTCTGAAACACTTGCACAGGGCAGCTGGGCAGGTCCTAATGTTTTCAAAGAGGAAAAAAAGCATTTCCCTAGTCCACTTTCTCTTGCCATGCATGATTTTCTATGTATTTATCTTTTTAAATTATTTTTTAATTGAAGAATTTTTTTACAGAATAAAAACAATACCAATTTAGAGAAGAAAAAGAAAAGTGAAGAAAAGTGATAAGTAAATAAGGAAGAAAGAAAAGAGAAAAGAAGGAAAAATAAAATGAAAAAGATATAAAGAAGCAGCTTCTGATCTTCTTTACAGCAGTTATAAATGCATTTATATTTTATCCTCTCTCTCTAAGGTTATATCATGGCTCCTTTCCATAATCTACCCTTTCTAATCATCAAACCCATAAATCACAAGTTCATTTTTTTTCCTTTTTCAGCAAAAAGTTCATAAAGGGTTTCCAGTCACTGACAAATGTAGTTGTTATCTTTTCCCTGATCAAACAAGTCAATTTTACCATCTCTTCAAATTCTGTCATCTTCACCAACCATTGCTTCATTGTGCGTATTACAGAGTCTTTCCATCTTTGTACATAAAGTAATCTCGCTGTAGTTACCATGTACAAAAACAGTTTTCGTTAAGTCTTTTCTAGTTGTTTGTCCATTAGTCCCAGCAAGAAAAGTTCTAGTTTCAGTTGAATGTTACTCTTTGAAATTCTTTGTATCACTCTGTATTTGAACCCAGAATTTTCTAGCTTTTTTACAAGTCCACCAACCATGATAAAATGACCCTTCATGTTTTCCACATTTCCAACATGGATTTGAAGTACCTTTATACATTCTAGAAAGTTTTTCTGGTGTCATATACCAATGGTACATCATTTTATTAAAAAATTATTTTAAATGGTAACATAATGTAAATTTCAGTCCATCCCATTGATCCATCTGTATATTATAACTAAGGTTTTTATCCCATTTTATCGTACACTCTTTAACTTGTTCTTCCGTTTCAAATTTCAATAAGAGCTTATACATTTTAGCAATTACATGTTCCATCATTTGCACATAATTCAGTTTCAAATTCTGTCTTACGTTGTTCAATTCCAAATGTCCTTTTATCTACTTTAAATCTTTCTCTTAACTGTACAAATGAAAACCATTGGAAACTAAATCCCTCTGCAGATTTTATATATATTTATCATAACCCCTCTTATATGCGTTTTTCTGAGCAAAAGAGATCCCAGTGTTCTAGCCTTTTGTCATAAGAAAAGGGTTCAGCACCTTCTGAGCATTTCGGTTGCCTTCTTCTGTATTTTACCAGCTCTGTAATAATATTTTTCAAAACTGGCCACCAAAACTGTACATCCTGTCCCTGGTGCAAATATACCATAGACTTGTATAAGGACATTGGCAGTTTTATTTTCAGTCCCTTTCCGAATGATCCTTATCATGGAATTTTTGCAGCTGCTGCGCACAGAGTTGACATCTTCACTGACCCAAAATATTTTTCCTTGTTAGTTACACGCAGCTTAGACCTCATGTATCTGTGAAGTTAGTTTTTTGTATTTAAAAATTTTTGCCCAGGGTACATCATGCTTACTTAAATTATACCATATTTGCTGTTGAGTGGCCATTTGTTTTGTTTAAAGAGCTCTTCACAACCAGTTTTAGTTTTCACCACCCTGAATAGCTTGGTATTATCTACAAACTTGGTGCCATAGGTCTTTTTTTAGAAGAGGTGATGACAGGCAGAGATCAGGTTTTATGAGAAAATCCCTTTATATTTGTAAGAGTTTGCTCTTTTCCATATAGTTTTAACTCAATTCCTTTTAGTTAGACTTAATTCTTAACCCTGAAAGATTTTTCTGTATTAAATATCTTTCTCTGCTCTAATGCTAAATTGTTCACTTCATTTCTCCCATTCTCAGTCCTTCCTGGTTATTACTCTGTTCACAATTTCTTGACTCCTTTACAACTCAGCTCTTAGTCTATTATTGCTTTAGTTGCTTTGACTATCTCTTATCTCTCCCCACTCTTCTTTCTTTCTTCAGAGTAACTTGTTCTTGTTTGCTTCCAACTTCTTTGTTCAAGTGCCTGCGTTGAGGTTGGTTGTTACAATGGCAGTTGCCTGTCTCCTGACCCTCAGCCTTTACTTTTCTCCCAGTGGCCTCTGTGGGAACTCTTCCAGGAGAGTTGCAAGAATCTTCTTTTGCCAGCTTCCTCCTTTTTGTCCCAGACCCTTGTGGATTTCACACAAATATTCTCTCTCCTCTTTTCTCTTCTCCACATCTCCAACAGTACTCTCCCTTCCATAGCTCACCACATCATTCTCCTTAGAACTTCTTTCTGAGTCATGCTTACTTTTTATGGGCTTTATGACTTCTGGTCTTCTCTTTTTATCCAGCTGATTTTCCCTTTCTTTCTTTTTTTCTTTAAGCATCTCCCAAGTTGCCATTGAGATGCTCTCACAACCAGCAGCCTCTTCTCTAACCATCAGTTCTCCTTCACTGCCAGGTCTCAGCTGTTCTTCAATACCTTTCAGCTCCACCAGACTCCTTTTCATAAGGGTATTGTCTACATGCCACAGGGCAGTGCATTCCTGGTGGGAAATGTTAACAGATAGCTAATGGCCTTGGTGAGAGACAAACAGTAACTGCCCTCTCCCACTTGCGAACTCACTGCTCACTCCTAAGACAAGGTCATTTATGTGCAAGTTAAAATGCCCTGTTCCCCCTACAGATCTTGAGTGATTTCACTTCTTCCCTCCCTCCATTGAGAAAATTGCTCATTCATGTTTAGTCTTCAATTTCCTTTTTTAACCAATTATTAACTGATAAAAAGGCAGATTGTTTTATCCCATGGCCACTATTTTCTTTCAGGAACCTTTGATGAGGAATTTTCTCAGTCCTTTTGAAAATCCAAATATATACTCTACATAGGGTCACCTCCATTCACGTGCCTGCTGACACTCTCAAAATAACAGTAGAAGGCTGGTGAATTAGGATTTATATTGCAAAAACTATCCTGATTTTTCTTCATCAAGACTTGTTCCTTTATGTGCTTTATATGTTGTTCTTTTAAACAATTTCTACCAGTTTGTCCCAAACAGGCATTAAATTGACTAGGCTATAATTTTCTGAACATCCCTTGGATCCCTTTTAAAAAACTGATGTCACTCTGGCTATCTTCTAGTTCAGAGCTTTCCAAACTGTGTGTCGTGACACAAAAGTGTGTCGCCACACACAGTCTGGTGTGTCGCCACACAACCCGGAAGCGCTGATCATCATCAGCGCTTCCGGGTTTTCCCGCGGTGACACACCAATGGCGGTGCGCAAAAACCCGAAAGTGGCAGCAGCGCTTCCGGGTTTTTGTGCGCTGCCGCAATGGTGGCACTTCCGGGTTTTCCCGCGGTGACACACCAACAGCGGTTGGTGTGTTGCTGTGGGAAAACTTTGGAAAGCCCTGTTCTAGTTCTTTGGTACAAGTTATATTATTTTTGCTAGGAGGTTAGCAATTTCACATCTGAGTACTTTAAGAATTCTTGGGTGGATGCCATCAGGACCTGGTGATTTGTTACTACTACCGTATACGTAGCATCTCAGATGCCTGCAATATTTTCTCTTTTCACTTTGGTTTGGTTGTTCTGATTCCCTTTCTGGAAAAGTCAATAAATGGAAAGAATTCATTCAGTTTCTCTGCAGCCTTCACCTCTTTTATTTTCTCTGTAATCTGCAATTTTAGCCATGTGCAATCTCCATAGCCTAGCATCTCTTTCACTCCTTTTATCATCTAATGGCCAGCACTTCCCTAATCAGTTTTCTGCTTCAAATATATTTAGAGAAGTTCTTACATGTTTCCCTTACTGATTTTTGCCATACACACTTGAACTTCTTCCTCCTCTTCCTCCTCCTCCTCCTCTTCCTCCTCTTTTTTCCACCAGAGTTTTTGCTCCTTTTTGTTCTCCATTTCCCAGAAGAAACTTTTTAAACTTTCAAAACTTAAACAACACTACTGGAGAGTCAGGTTGGCCTTATCCTGGATCTGATTACCCCTTTTTATACAGTGAAATAAATTCCAACTGTGGCTCAGTTGATGTGGGTTTAAATAACTTCCAACCAATATGAAGAGATTTGGCCCTCTTGACTTTTGCTTTCAGATTGTTTTTCACCAATCCCCTCACTTTTTAGATTTCCCATGTATAGTTAAATGCAGCTGTATTGGACAATCCTGGCAGTTTCCCATGTCTGCATAAGCTAAACCCAATACCATTACAGCCAGTGTTTCCACAACACATACCAGGTCACAGTCACTCCTGGGATGAATTCTACCGTTGACTCCCTGTTGGACAGTTCCAGGATTACCTTTTCTGAGGCATAGGCATTTGGAGTATATAAACCAGGGCTTTCCAAAGTGCTGCCGCTGGCGACACACCAGTGGCGGCGACGGCGCGGGGGGGGCATGCGGCGGTGCACGCGCACAGTGGCGGCGCGGGGGGCGTGTGGCGGCATGCGTGTGCACGGTGGCGGCGCGGGGGGGTGTGCGGCGGCGCGGGGGGCGTGCGGCGGCACGCGCGTACGTGGCGGCCGCCGTGCATGCGCGCGCCGCCGCTTCCGGGTGGTGTGGCGACACACATTTGTGTCGCGACACACAGTTTGGAAAGCTCTGATATAAACATTTGGTTTCTTTGTCATGGCCTGAACAAGAGTGTACCCAAAGTGTGGTCCAAAGAGGGATCTTCTGTCACAGAAGATTAGGGAGGCATTGCTGGACTATCCGTTGCTGTGTGTTCTTTTAGGGCAGAGCTTTCCAAACTGTATGTCGTGACACGTTAGTGTGTCGGCTGCAGTGTGTAGGTGTGTTGCGCGAACCTAACGAGAAACCTCTGAGTCGGACGCTCAGAGTCTCAAGCGCCTCTCTGCTGCTGTCTCCGAGCCCTGCCAGGATTCCGTGCAGGTCCTAGTGCCTGCCTTGTGCCTTGCTGCCTCCAAACCTGCTGTGATTCCGCACAGGTCCTAGTGCCTGCCTTGTGCCTTGCTGCCTCCAAACCTGCTGTGATTCCACACAGGTCCTAATGCCTGCCTTGTGCCTTGGTGCCTCCAAACCTGCTGTGATTCCGCACAGGTCCTAGTGCCTGCCTTGTGCCTTGCTGCCTCCAAACCTGCTGTGATTCCACACAGGTCCTAATGCCTGCCTTGGTGCCTCCAAACCTGCTGTGATTCCGCACAGGTCCTAGTGCCTGCCTTGTGCCTTGCTGCCTCCAAACCTGCTGTGATTCCACACAGGTCCTAATGCCTGCCTTGTGCCTTGGTGCCTCCAAACCTGCTGTGATTCCGCACAGGTCCTAGTGCCTGCCTTGTGCCTTGCTGCCTCCAAACCTGCTGTGATTCCACACAGGTCCTAATGCCTGCCTTGTGCCTTGCTGCCTCCAAACCTGCTGTGATTCCGCACAGGTCCTAATGCCTGCCTTGTGCCTTGGTGCCTCCAAACCTGCTGTGATTCCGCACAGGTCCTAGTGCCTGCCTTGTGCCTTGGTGCCTCCAAACCTGCTGTGATTCCACACAGGTCCTAATGCCTGCCTTGTGCCTTGGTGCCTCCAAACCTGCTGTGATTCTGCACAGGTCCTAGTGCCTGCCTTGTGCCTTGCTGCCTCCAAACCTGCTGTGATTCCGCACAGGTCCTAGTGCCTGCCTTGTGCCTTGCTGCCTCCAAACCTGCTGTGATTCCACACAGGTCCTAATGCCTGCCTTGTGCCTTGCTGCCTCCAAACCTGCTGTGATTCCGCACAGGTCCTAATGCCTGCCTTGTGCCTTGGTGCCTCCAAACCTGCTGTGATTCCGCACAGGTCCTAATGCCTGCCTTGTGCCTTGGTGCCTCCAAACCTGCTGTGATTCCGCACAGGTCCTAATGCCTGCCTTGTGCCTTGGTGCCTCCAAACCTGCTGTGATTCCGCACAGGTCCTAATGCCTGCCTTGTGCCTTGGTGCCTCCAAACCTGCTGTGATTCCGCACAGGTCCTAGTGCCTGCCTTGTGCCTTGCTGCTTCCAAACCTGCTGTGATTCCACACAGGTCCTAATGCCTGCCTTGTGCCTTGCTGCCTCCAAACCTGCTGTGATTCTGCACAGGTCCTAGTGCCTGCCTTGTGCCCTGCTTTAAGAGGGGAGCTCTGTCCAAGCCTTGCCCTGCTGTAAAGGGGAACTCTGTTTTCATGAGATATGTTGTGTCCCCATACATTTCACTATTACAATTTATGTATGTGTCCATATCTCATATAAGTTAGTTAGTTTAACCTCCAGTTTGCTAGTAAAACTGAATTACTGTGTCGCAAAATGATGCATGTCTAAAAAGTGTGTCACCAACATGAAAAGTTTGGAAAGCTCTGTTTTAGGGAATTGCTTCTTTTCTCATTACTGACAAGTTTTCCACACATTTCTGAGGGAGGGTAGTAAAGAAATGTGTTTCTGACTTTGCTATGTTCCCCCCTGGGATCCTTCAAATGAGGAAATGCTTTCCGATGGTGAATGAAAGGGTAATCCCAAATGGATGGGAAAGATTTTGTGTGTGCTTTCCCGCACGCACCTCAGTGCAAGAACCAGCTGTAGTCCAGGTGCTTTTGTTTCTGACTTGCTTAAGCCATGTTGCTTTTCATCTCCAGGCAACAAGTATTATTATTCCTTTTAAAAGCACTTGGTTGACAAAGAGCAGCTGTCTTCTGATAACTGAATTAGTTGGATTTTGACAGGCAGCTGCAAGTGTCAGTTGGCTTTATCTCTGTAGCTACTGCCCTCTTCCGTATTGCCCTGTCAGCAGTTGAAGCTGTTTGAACTCACAGAGAAAGCGTTGATATATAGAACAATAAGCCCAGTCTATAAGTAAACATGATCTGTGTCTGTCCCTGTGTGCGCGCTTGGCCTGATGGCAACAGAAAATGTGTTGGCAACAAGAATGCTTGCAGATAACGATTACACCCATTTATAACAACATGATTTCTATTGTAGCAGAATTCTTCTGTTGTAAAAGATATTTTTTATTTGTTACATTTATATCACATTTATATCCCGCCCATCTCCCCCACAAGGAGGGACCCTGGGTGGATATGATAAATGTATGTGGAGATTTATGGAAATCTTACAGTGAGGAATAAGATTTCCTTTTTCAACCCTCTATCTCCACATACAGGTTTACTTCCTGCCTCCATACTTCTTTGCAAGTACACATACAGTCTGTAATATTCTGTGCATTCCCACTGTTTCTATATATGCACACGTTCTTTTTCTTTCATCGTTGCTTGCACAGCTCATGCACACATGGAGCCCTTTCTCCCACCCTACACAATCTGCTTATTCTTATGATCCATCCAGATCCTTCTTCCTTATACCAGCATGTCAGTGGTCCTCCTGCCCGTGATTTCTACTAAACCACTGGACTGGAGAATCTAGACTGATGTGCACCCCAAGAATTTTAGTGCTATTCCTAGCCTGACAATTCTTATACAACTGTTGGGATGAGCTAACTCTGCACAGTACTCTTAGTTTCAATCATTATTGGTAGTAGTTTGGAGAAAATCAGATAAAGTATCTTCTTGCTCCCCTCCCCCCTTTTTTTTGTCAGACCCCTTCATGGGCCCTAATTTGTTCATCCTTTTGGAGTCTGCATGTGGTCATTAAATAAATATAGATTCATCTTGGCCTTCTATGTTACACATTATTCTTTGCTGTGCACGTTATTTTTGGTGTGTTTTCTGTCAACTAGATCTTCTAAAAATTAAAAAAAAAAGAATCTACAAGTACTCATTCCTTGTTCTCCAATATGTGACCTGCTTAGATCTCAAATCAAACTAATTTACAGATTCCTGAAACATAATGATAATTTCGGCATGAAAGATATCTGCTTACAGCATTGCCATTAAAATGTGGAGGGGAGATTGCATTTGATCATCAGGCTAAATGTATCCATTCTTGTTAGTTTTTAATGAAATCTACTCCAAAAGGGTGGGCTTGTTTCACATTCATATTTCAGATCAAATAAGGCTATTCTATAACCTGAGTGGCTATTGTTATATTCAGTTACTTACCTGAGCTATGCATTTGCTGAGCTAAATTTTTCTTCTTGGACATTTCTGAAGCAAAAAAATGATCTTAGCCAATTAGGAATCGTGCTGAATGTGATGATTTCATAGAACCATATACTTAATGAGCTATGTTGCAAAGATATTCTGGTCATTCTCATTGGTCAAAGGAACACTTACTGCTAGGAGGTCGTCCCCTCTCCTCAAGAAAAGCACCCCTGCATCAACTAGAAAAGGCACATCTGCAGACTGCTGGCTTGCTCCTTGTTATCCTGGGGGTGGGGTGGGGGGCAGTTTTCCTAGGACTGCAGAAGTGGGAAAATGGCTGGAAAAGGGGCCTTTTTGAAGTTTACTCTTGCTGAGATGGAGACACATTAAGAACAATAACTTGGCATTAGATCCTAAGAAGACTTCCACTTTGGTTGACTATTGTCATGATAAATTTCCCACCTTTATCTGTTATCTTAACTCCATTTGATTTTTAGTTGATATTTTGGTTTTATTCATGCCTGTGCCTTAAGTTTAGTATTGCTAGTGTATACTGAATTATATTTCCTATGAGCTCTTTTGGGAATTTTGTCTGAAACGTGGGATAAATATATAATAAAAACCAAAAATAAAACCAGTTTTGCAAATAGCCTGGAGAAAAGTTACACGTATAAAATATCCCAAGTATTTGTTGAGAGTTATCATAGAGGCAACTTATTCAGAAGATGATGTTAAAAGGGTCCAGGATGGTTTGAGGTTCACAAGTATTACACTTTACATCAGAATATTGACCCTGTTCAGGTAGCGGTTATAACAAAGTATAGAACTAACTTTGTCTTAACAGGATGCAAATGGTATGTCATATACAGCAGCCCCAAGGGCACTTTTGTTTAAAAAAGAACAGTGTGTTTAAGACAACAGGCTTTGAAATGAATGGCTTTTAAATTAATACTTGAGCTGCTAGTATATTGGTATATTTATTTATTTATCAAATTTATATAGCTGCCCATCTCATGTGTGTGACTCTGGGCAGCTTACACAATTAAAACCCAAAGCTTAAACAATCAACATAATTCAAACACAACCATTAAAAACCAATTAAAGAACAGTTTAAAAACTATATAGGAAGAATTATTATTGGTCTGTAGAGAAAAGAAAACCACTTTAACAGTACATTCCTATAGATGTTTTATGCAACTGTAAGAATAAGAAAAATGTATTTATGTTTTTTTAAAGGCATCTTTCCCAGGCATAAATGTAATTTCTTAGATTTCCAATTCTAAGCATCCACTGATAAAGCATACAAATAGCTCAACATATGGCCCTTCTTGTTCTTTTTACCTTTCTTTTTCAGTATCTCCTATCGGTTAAAAAGATGATGTAAAGCTTATCACCTTGATGTATTACTTTAACCCCCTCCACCCATCCAAGCCTATTTGTTAAGTATTTTGGTAGTGGTGAACCAGATGCTTACTGTTTGGCTTCATGGGATGGAAAAGCTAAAGATTTCTTTCCTCTGTAAAATAACCTTAATGAAGTAGGAGACAGTTTTTATGAAGATCTGTTAATTCTTAGAGTTTTGAGAGATCCCATGCACTATACCATAAATATGAACATCACTTGTAATTTTATGTAACCATAACTCATCTGTGTGACTCAGTGAATTGGAGTCAGATGTGGTTGTGGTTGTGGTTGTTCGGATGTTATTTTGAAAAGGGAATCTACCTCACAATCTGTTAGGGTTATTAAGAGAAACAGCCTTGTGTTCTCTTGTATGTGATTTCTTACCTGTTTTGCTATGTATTATTTGCTATTATTGCTATTTATTAAATGGGATCTGACTTTGTATATGTCTATTGGGTGTGGGAGATATGATAAAAAATTTACTGAGATCATTATACTTTTAAAATTAAATAATGTTAATTGTTTGTGGGTTTTTTCCCCATTTTAGGGAGTACGAGTTTGGTTGCGAGAAAATGGCCAACATTATCCAAGCACTGTACTTTCCTGTGCGGAAGGAGTTGTTGTATTCAAGACTGACTATGGGCAGGTAAATACATTGCTTCCAGATATTTTCTGTCTGTACTGTGGTTCCATATCATGATAAATGAGTGAGTTGTTACAAACTCTCATAGGTTTTCAGGCCATAGGTTAGTTTTGGGGGCAGTAATTTCTTTCTTACAGTAATTTCCATGAGGAAATTGTTATTATTCTTCACAAAACATGTATTTGAAGGCTTCAACAAACCGCAAGGGGTCATAGAAAAGTCTTCTGTGTTTGCCTAATCTTTCTAGATTTGCTTCAGTCTATTCATCTTTCACCACTGCCAGTGCAGAGAAATGACCAACCCTGCCTGAATCATCTCCATGTATGTCACTATGCTGGGAATGTCTCCTGCCTTTCAAAATAACTAGACGTGCTTACTCCTATACTTTTAATAGTGTATCCTGATTCAGAGAAAAGGGGGTTAAAGTTACTCAAACATACTGGTTTTTCTCTGGCTTCCATGTGACCTGAGAGAAAAAAGTACACTGTTGTAGTTGCTTTTAATACTCTCAAAGCATTAACTTATGGGTTGCTTTAAAGAATAGGAGAGTGTTTCTGTGCTTGTACAATGGTCCAGAGCCATTCTTCAGAATAATTTTGAGGTGTGAATTGTCCACAAATGAATATTGTCATTGCTATATGTGCATCAAGAACTCTTCTTACAGAGTACAATGCATGTGTCTATGTTATTCCACAGAACAATTGGAAAGTAACTGTAAATGGCAGCCAAAGTGATAGTAAGATTAGATAGCCTGTCATAAAATGTAGAATCATAGAGTTGGAAGGGACCATTCTATCAGCAGAGGAATCCAAATTTAAGCATCTCTGACAGATGGCTGATCAGCCTCTACTGGAACACTTCCAATAAATGGGAGCAGACCTCTCTCCTTCATAATTCATTCCACTGTCAAACTGTTCTAACCATTTGGAAGTTTTTCCTAAGAAGCAATCAGAATCTGCCATCCTGGAACTCAAGACCATTGTTCTGTGTCTCACAATATTGCCCTGAATATATAAGCTCTCTTTTCCTGAAAAATGCATACACTCACAAAAGAATAGCAATTTTGTTCTTGGCCATGTATGATTGTTTCTGTGAATAATGTCAAAAGAGTTTTTGTTTTTAAAGGATTAAACACCCCACACACAAAAGAGTCACATGATACAATTCCATTTCTGTTAGAGTTTTTACTCTTTTTCTTTTCAAGGGGATAAACATAGCCTTTCCCTTTTAAGTATAACAAGACCAAACCCAAAGGAAAACAGAAGTGTTATGAAAAAATGAGCAATGGTTTGAATGGGGGTCCAGTTGATGACCATGAACTGATTATCCTCTATAACATCAAACTGAAGAATGTTTAATTAGAGCACTAGTGGACGAGCGCTTGCCTGTGGGGGAAGGGGTCATGCTGGCTGGCTTCAGTTCCAAATGCTCTAAATGGAAGCAGCTGAGATTTAATATCTAAAAAATGTAAAAAGTGTGCATTTCCCACTCAAAACCACAGATGGTAAGTATCACTGGTAAAGGCCTTGGCGTTCAAAAATCTTCCCTGAATTTACTTAACAAAGAAGTCATTCATGGAATGGCATTAGGCTAGAAAGCAGAACATGGTCCAGTATCCTCTGCTTTAAATAACAAGCACCTGTAAATTTCTTCTCCATCCTCCATCTGTGCCCAGCTCCCATTTTCTGATTTTTGAAAGAGGCTTTTTCCTCCCCTCCTTGGGAACTTAATTTAAAATACTTCAGCGAAACCTGAATGACATGGTTAGCTTCAAATATATCCCTGTCTACAGGGGTTACACTTTTCCTTCTTTTTCTCTTTCTGTTGGGAGTACGTGGGAGGTGACAAGGAAGGAGGAATGGAAGTTTATGATGCGTATCATATAGTCTCGAGAATCCAGCATGCATGTCTCAAGAATTCATTTTTGATGGATCTCTAAAGCAGATGGCAGCAACAGACAGTCAGGAGGCCTTGAACTCTTTTGAAGTAGGAGAATTTGAAGCTAATTTGTTGAAATGTCTGGGCAGTCGCCTTCAAACTAATGTTTGTGGTTCACCTCTCTCTCTGCTTTTTGGGTCAAAGCTACTTCTGTACTTTATGCCCCCTTTTCAGATTGCCAATCCAAGGATAAGAAAAAAAAAACTATGGAGGGAACACCTACTATTTTAGAAAGGATTTGGGGCTGACAATTTGTCTGAGGATTCCACACTCCTTGCTCAGGATTATTCACTGACAAATCTAGTTGATGGCAGGACATTTGAAGGTGCTTATTTACTAAAAGATTTGATACAGATCACAAATTCTGTGGAATGTTGAATGTGATAGGGTTTCTGGCGTGCCCATGAACTAATCCAATTTAGGCTTAACAGCCCATGTTGGGTTTTACTAAAACCAACAACCCAACCTCAACAGTGAGTTGCTAAGTCCATTGCATCCATTTTAGCTGCGAAACATCACCCCATTTACAGTCTTCTCCTTCCTGGGTTTAAAATGCCTGCATAGCATCTGGTACTGATACACCCCCCCCCCCACCTAAACAATATTCTACTCGCAGCTCATTATCAGCAAACCTTACCGCAGAGTGAGTACAGTTTCCTTGGGTGTCTGCATGGATACCTGAAGAGCCAGCAAGAAGTTATGGCTGAAAGCAGGTTCATCACAGTAAACAAAAGTTCTCCGTTATAATTGGCTATAAGATTTGAATCTCATCTCATACTTGCAGATCTAACTTTAAAATGCTAGATACTAAGTCTTACTAAGATGGCAAGTTCTCCAAAGGAGGAAAAAGTTTCTCAATTGCTAGATTTTAATTTAGCACACTCATTCTTTTGGCCTACAATTTATTTCACCATCTCGGGGGGGTTTATTTTGGAAGTTGTATCCAAAATAGTTTATAGTACATATAAAAACAATAAAACAACAATAATAAAAAGTGATAATAACATTTTTATTTATTTATCAAATTTTTATCACCGCCCATCTCCCCAAGGAGAGACCCTTGTGCATATATATGTACTATATATGTATATTAGTTAAGGATTATGTTATAATGAGAGCCAGTTTGGTGTAGTGGTTAAAGCATCGGGCTAGAAACTGGGAGACTGTGAGTTCTAGTCCTGCCTTAGGCACAAAGCCAGCTGGGTGACCTTGGCCCAGTCACTCTCTCAGCCCTAGGAAGGAGGCAATGGCAAACCACTTCTGATAAACTTTGCCAAGGAAACTGCAGGGACTTGTCCAGGCAGTCTCCGAGAATCGGACACGATTGAACGGATTAAAAAAAAAAAGATACAGTAATAGAATTATCAGTCCATTCAGCTATTAACACATTTCATAAAGATAGCAACCAACCAGTATTAAAATTTGCATCAGTAAAGCAACTGAGAAATACAGGTACAAATCACCAGTCAAATTGCAATGATCAGTGGGTGAGCTTGGGCCTCTTTTGAATACAAAAGGGATGGGGGAAAACAGCCATGAATAATTCACACTCAGCTTCGTGGAGCAAGAATGGGATAGAAATGTAATAAATTCATATATAAAATATGATGAGTTGCATTCAGTTTAGCAAGAAATAATCTCATTTTATTATGGGTGAAAATTTAAAGTGAAGACAGTACTAGAACCCAGTATTGAGTGGATTCATCTGTGTAATTCTTATGTTTCTCCCTCTCCCCCACAGGAGTACTTTAGCTTTGTATTTAAAAATGAAATACACCTCCAGGTAGGTTATCAAAGTTCAAGCATCTGTCTAGTGCCATGGTAAAAGAGAGCTACTAGCAGATGTTAACTGAGCATTGCTTGGAGAATCATATTCACAAAACAATGGCTAAGAACATATGTTACTCATTGTCAAACTGACCAGCTTTTTGTAACCAGCAGTATGTTCCAGACTTTGTATGGTACTTCAGAATAGGTTTTGAAGGGTATGAAAAGGACTGTTCATTACTACCCAATTGTTGGGGGTCATGACCTCTGAGGTGGTAATTGGGAACTAAAGAGGACAAAGGATTTGGAACTATAAAGCCTTTCTGGTGAGCCCTCCCCCATTCTTTGAAAGTCACTTTCTTTAAACTAAATTTGATCACTTTTTAGAGGTTGAAGTACTACTGTGGATGTCACTGTGCTTGTATTTGTTGGATTTCTGTTGTATCCTGTTGTTATATTAGCATCTTACCAGGGGGTTACATATAGCCTGATAACACATTCTAGAAAAGGAGTATATATTGGTTATTTCTAATTTTTATACACCTCTATACAAGTTGTTTGTTTCCTTCATTGGATTCTTTTGTCCTTCCTCCTTTACAGGCAATTGAGGCCAAATTAACATAGGCAGATCTGTGTTTTTGAAACCTAGGTTTATACCCATTAACATCAAAATGGAGGCTGTAATATGTGGAGATTACCAAACTCCCCATCTGCCATTCTTATTTTTCCATCTCCATTCTGTGATTTGGCTCTGTAACCAGTGAGAAGACACAACAGTATCCCATTCTTCTTAAGAAGTGATTAAAGCAGTCCTGCTCTTAGTGATGCAAGTCTCCTATAGGTAGGTTTAATCCAGGGCTTAGCCAATTTAAACATAAACTTCTAGGAGGAAGCAATAAGTGATACTGTTCTTAATGGACTGTTTCTGGCTCTGTGGTAAAAGTACTTGGGAGATCTGTAGTGGAATAACATGTAAAGGAATGTCAATTCAAGTATGTCTAGGTCTGTGGAGTTTACTGAATAGTTCTTTACAGTACTAGTCCCATGAGTATCTAAACTGAAGTTTTTGTTAAAGTGCCAGTGATTGATAGTGCTATATAGATAAAAATGTGTCCAACAGTGCAATCCTATGATCAAACGTGCTCAGAAATAACTTGTCAGCTTAATGGTGATTACTCCGAAGGGAAAACAGGGGAGTAATGTTCCATGAAACTTGAATGCTTGCTTACTCTTACATCAACGTGGAATGGCTTTATAAATAGTGCCTTATCTAATATATTTGCTATTCTTGGACCTTGCAAAAGCATCTAAGATTTATTTATGCAAATACTTAAAATGTTGATTCTCTATATAGGTTTTCTGGAAAACAATCCAATCTCATTTGTTCCTTTGCTGTGCTTCTCTTACACTTATATTAAAGAGAGATGATTGCTTTTGTGTTAAGATTAATGCAGATATACACAGTTACAATTTAAAATGTTCATTTTAAATTTTAGGACACATTTTAGTTGTTTACACAAAATAAACCAATCTGCTCACCTTGTGTGTCCTCCATATATTTGGGTCTTGATTGTTGGTATATATTCAGATGCTAAGCATAGTTAAAAAGCTCCTGTGGATGTGAAGTTGGGTTAATTGTTCAAAGCTTTGAATGGCACAGAAGTATAGAGCTTCACTTAGAAAAATGCTATGTTTCTGATTTGCATAAGGAAGGATTTCTGTGTTGTTCAGGAGAACTGCATGCAGCTCAAAGAAAATCAGTGAGGCTGATAACTTGTATAATAAATTGAGTGTTGTGTTTTAATCAGGCTATTGCAGGTATTTGATAACTTGTTCTGGAAGTAGATAGTAAGTCTGTAGTCCGTGGAACAGAATTTTGAGATAGAATGTTTGAGACTGCAATGTCTGTGTTAGAATTTTTTTATTTCCTTACCAGGTTCGTTTCTGAGCTGGGACCAAAGAAACCGGCAGTTGCATGAAATTAAGTTCTTTATTCTTCACCCAAGAGCAAAAGCAAGGACAGCAAGCTGTTAGGTGGGCGATCACGCAGGACCCCCTTCTTACAGCACATTATATACATTCCATTCAACTCCTCCTTTAGAATACCACCCCTTACTCAGTTACCCATACTCCACCTTAACCTCATTCCATATAAGGAATTTCCTTCCTTCACTCTATCTTAACATCATTCCATATAAGGAACTTCCTTCCATCCTTGCCAGGGCCCCTTGGCCGTTATTAAACAATACCTTTCCTCTGGAGAAGCTGTCTTTGGAATGTACACCTTATCTTTCTATGGGCATAGCTATCTATCAAGGACTGTTAGAAAGGAAGAGTAAGAAGGCTAACAGAACTCTTCAAGGAAATGTAACATGGTTTCAGAGCCATCATAAGAGTGCAAATGTTTATATTAATACTAAATATAAAATATATGAACATGAAATATATTTGTATTTAAGTTCTATATATGTAAAATCTTCTATCACCAGAAATTAGTTACAACCATATAGTTATAATTAATATAAGTTACAGTTATGGAGCTGACTAGTTCAGATCACAAACTTCGTATTGCACAATTTAGTATCAGACTAAAGAGAATAGGGAAGACCCACAGATCAGTTAGATATGAGCTCACTAATATTCCTAATGAATATGCAGTGGAGGAGAAGAATAGATTTAAGGGACTAGATTTAGTAGATAGGGTCCCAGAAGAACTATAGACAGAAGTTCGCAACATTGTTCAGGAGGCGGCAACAAAAAGCGTCCCAAAGAAAAAGAAAACCAAGAAGGCAAGATGGCTGTCTGCTGAGACACTGGAAGTAGCCCAAGAAAGAAGGAAAGCAAAAGGCAACAGTGACGGGGAGATATGCACAATTAAATGCAAAATTCCAGAGGTTAGCCAGAAGAGATAAGGAATTATTTTTAAACAAGCAATGCGCGGAAGTGGAAGAAGACAATAGAATAGGAAGGACAAAAGACCTCTTGAGAAAATTAGAAACATCGGAGGTAAATTCCAGGCAAAAATGGGTATGATCAAAAACAAAGATGGCAAGGACCTAACAGAAGCAGAAGAGATCAAGAAAAAGTGGCAAGAATAAATGGAAGATCTGTATAGGAAGGATAATAATATTGGGGATAGCTTTGACGGTGTGGTCAGTGAGTAAGAGCCAGACATCCTGAAGAGTGAGGCTGAATGGGCCTTAAGAATCAGTGCTAATAACAAGGCAGCAGGAGACGATGGTATCCCAGCTGAACTGTTTAAAATCTTGCAAGATGATGCTGTCAAGGTGATGCATGCCATATGCCAGAAAATGTGGAAAACACAGGAATGGCCATCAGATTGGAAAAAATCAACTTATATCCCCATACCAAAAAAGGGAAACACTAAAGAATGTTCAAACTATCGAACAGTGGCACTTATTTCACATGCCAGTAAGGTAATGCTCAAGATCCTGCAAGGTAGACTCCAGCAATTCATGGAGCGAGAATTGCTAGATGTACAAGCTGGGTTTAGAAAAGGCAGAGGAACTAGAGACCAAATTGCCAATATCTGCTTGATAAAGGAGAAAGCCAGGGAGTTCAGAAAAACACCGATTTCTGTTTTATTGACTATTCTAAAGCCTTTGACTGTGTGGATCATAACAAATTGTAGCAAGTTCTTGGTGGTATGGGGATACCAAGTCATCTTGTCTGCCTCCTGAGGAATCTGTATAACGACCAAGTAGCAACGGTAAGAACAGATCATGGAACAACGGACTGGGAAAGGAGTACGGCAGGGTTGTATACTCTCACCCTACCTATTCAACTTGTACACATAACACATCATGCGACGTGCTGGGCTTGATGAATCCAAGGCTGGAGTTAAAATTGCTGGAAGAAACATGAACAATCTCAGATATGCAGATGATACCACTTTGATGGCTGAAAGCGAGGAGGAGTTGAGGAGCCTTATGAGGAAGGTGAAAGAAGAAAGTGCAAAAGCTGGGTTGCAGTTAAACCTCAAAAAAACCAAGATTATGGCAACCAGCTTGATTGATAACTGGCAAACAGAGGGAGAAAACGTGGAGGCAGTGACAGACTTTGTATTTCTAGGTGCAAAGATTACTGCAGAGGCTGACTGCAGCCGGGAAATCAGAAGACGTTTACTTTTTGGGAGGAGAGCAATGACAAATCTTGATAAAATAGTTAAGAGCAAAGACATCACACTGACAACAAAGGTCCACATACTTAAAGCAATGGTATTCCATAGTAACCTATGGCTGCGAGAGCTGGGCCATAAGGAAAGCTGAGCGAAGGAAGATAGATGCTTTTGAACTGTGATGTTGAAGGAAAATTCTGAGGGTGCCTTGGACTGCAAAAAGATCAAACCAGTCCATACTCCAGGAAATCAATCCAGACTGCTCACTTGAGGGAATGATATTAAAGGTAAAACTGAAGTACTTTGGCCACATAATGAGAAGACAGGATACCCTGGAGAAGATGCTGATGCTAGGGAAAGTGGAAGGCAAAAGGAAGAGGGACCAAGGGCAAGATGGGTGGATGATATTCTGGAGGTGACGGACTCGACCTTAGGGGAGCTGGGGGTGGCGACAGCCGACAGGAAGCTCTGGCATGGGTTGGTCCATGAAGTCACGAAGAGTCGGAAGCGACTGAACAAATAAACAACAACAGGTACAACGCAAAAATTATCCTGCTGTTAAAGGTGTGGCAGTGTCGGTAAGGTTGATTTATTTGATTTTTGTCTGATTTTATGGCTGCAGCTCTGCGTAGAATTCCTTCTCCTAGAGAATCCAGACAAAAACAGAGACAAAAGAGAGGCACTGAGAAATAAAGCAGAAAGTATCACTGGGTTTGGGAGACTCGTCAGTTTTGTGAACCGCAAAATAAATATTTTAAACCAACAAACTCAGTATAGTGTTACTTGAGGGGAAAAAGGCATGAAAACTAGATTTGGAATGACCTGCTTGAACTGCTGGCTGCATAAACAGTATTATTCTGCAGGAGAACATGATTGGCTGGCAGGTGATTGCCTGATCTAAAACATTTCTGCCAAGAAGTCTTAATGCATTGCAAAGTTTTGTTGCAAGTTCCATTTCTTCTCTAGTAGTCTTCTTTCCTCATCACCTGATACCACTCCCCCAGCCTCTTCCTCTCTAGTCCACTTTTTCTTTTAATTCTTTTCCAGCCTATTTCCCTTTTTTCCTTGGTCTGTGTAAGATTGTCTGCCTGCCCCCCCCCCCCCGCCTATTCTCATGATGGCAGTTCAGCCAATCACTGCCAGGCACATCATGTACACCACTAACAAATTCCATAGTTGAGTTCAGTACTTTTATTTAGTGTGCACTTATAACTGCATGTAGCATAGGCAAATAAAAATTATATACAATGTAAACTAGTATCATAATAAAATAATGCAATCAATGGAAGAAATTTTCTTATGTAATAGTAGCAATATTTCCTATTACCACAACCCTTAGAATAAATGGGAATTTTTTTCCAGCTTCATAAAGTTCCTGCAAGAAGAAGCATTTTTAAGAGTCTTTGGAAACTTCAAGAGATTGGACTCCAGATATAATTCAACAGAGAGTTGGTAGAGAGTAGGTGCTGAAAGGGGAAAAACCCTAAAACATGAGGGAGCCATTTGAAAAAAAAAACAAGAAAAAACTAACTGACCTTGATTGCATGAGCAGGCTCATTACTGTATAGATTGTGGATTGTGCAAACCTTATTTCTATGAGACTAGCATTTGTTTATGGAATAAGTAATTTGTTGCCTTGTTTCCATTGCTGGTATTAGAGTTCCCAGTAGTGTGTCCTCAAATGAAGGTCCCCAGCTTTTGTTGTTTTCCCTCTTTAATAATCACATCAAGAAAAACACACACAGAAAGAAATGGCTGATTTATATGTGGAGAATATATGTGTGTGTGTATATATATACATATGTACAGTATATATTCATATATACATACATACACATGCACGCATGCACGGTTGTCATGCCGATTATATACATTTTTCATCTTGGCAAATGTGAGACCTAAAATGTATCAGGAAACCTTTGTCCCAGTTTCCTTTCTCTTGGCACAAACATTTGTTCTAGCAAATCAATGTCTGTACATGCCGGAAAAGTAGCTAGTTCACAATGAAACAGGAACAAGTGGATATCTGGTGCAAATACTCTGACAATGATGGCTGTTAAAGTGAATTATAATTTATACTTGGAGTTACGTTTCATTACTGCCAATTTAAGAAACACGCAGAACTTGCTATTTGTGATGGTTAAGTTCAAAATAATCCCACCTAAACTATACAACTAATAATCAATATTTGGTTCTGCTAGGACCCTTTATTTATATTTCTACCGTTGGGAACAATCTAAGTGAATTCTGTAGAATTACAGAAAGTCTTTAGTTTTATGTAAATTCAGTAATTCATGCTTTAACAAAAACCAGCCAAAAACCATTTGATTTTCAAAATTAGTTTTCCAAAATCCACTATAAATTCGGAAGGTGGGGGTGGGTTACTGCTCTTTAAAATAATTTTAATTCTTGGTAACAGGTACACTGATTTCTTTTGTTCACTGTAAAGGTTTTATAGTATCATAAAATTACTTGAGTTAAAAGTGCTATTCCATAAGAATCACAAAATATTTATTTAATTTAAAGATTTTATATACTACGGAATTAATTAGGTCAAATGTATCTGTTGGAGTTTCTCTATTCATGAACATTAATGTTATTGTACTTTGCCAGCAGATTATTGATTTTTTAAATTGCTTTAAGTTCAAAAAGACCTTTGAAGTATTTTGTGATTTACATTTTTTGTGGAACATAACTTTTTAGCTTGTATTAACAGGTTAGCTTTTTTTGCTTTTCATTTTAACTCAGTTATGCACACAGGTAGGAAATATGATCTTTGCTGGCAGAGTGTAAAAAGCTTAATTTCATTCATTTCAAAATATTGTAACAATGTTTTTGTGGGCTTAGCTGCAGTGCCTAGTTGCCCCATCTCCAGAACAAGACAGCAGGGCATTTTGAGGGCATAAACAGCCAAATTAAGCCTTTACTCACCTCCCTCCCATCACAAACTCAGTCTCCTTGTGGTGCTTTCATGCAGTGATTTGAAAGTACAGGTAGTCCTCGCTTAACAATAATAATTGGGACTGGCAACTCCGTTGCTAAGCAATGCAATCATAAAGTGTGATGTCACATGACTGCCAACTTACAACGGTAGTTGCAGCAGTTCCAGTTGCCGTCATTAGGCAAATCCCATGTGATTGCAGCATCCTGCGGTCATGTGATCGCTATTTGCGACCACCTGTTGGCTTCCCCATGGACTTTGCTTGTCAGAAGCCGGCAGTGAAGGTCACAAATGGTGATCCTATGACCGCGGGATGCTGCAACTGTCATAATTGCTAGCCAGTTGCCAAGCACCCAAATCACGACCACGTATCTGCGGGAATGCTGCAATGGCGACAACTACAAATGGTTTCTGAACAAGGACTACCTGTAGCCTTTTTCTTTAATGTCGCTTCAGGTACTCTTGTCTGTTCCAGCTGAAGTGCTTTACTTCCTTACAGGCTGACCCCAGCAGTCCCCTGGCTACTTTGCAGCAGCAGAAATCCCCTTTCAACTGAGCTAATGCTCGCCAGCTCTAACACCTTTTTAGATCTCCATTTTACTGTGATTGCTGTAATAGCACAGTCATAATAACTCTTGCCTTGTAAGTCAAAGGTTATTGATTTGAAACCCACAGATTTTTTTTAATGATTATTTTTCTTTTGGGGCTTTATACTTCTCTCTGTCCTTTTTAAAAATAATAAATGCGGTTTCAGCGTTTTGGTCTGGGTTTGAAGCAACAGCCTTTGACTTTGAATATAATGATTGTGATATTACAGCAGTCATGTTAAAGGTAGGTCAAAAGCGCTTAGGAAAAAAATACAGTTATAAGGAAAATTTCAACAGCAGCAGCAACAACAACAAAGCATTTTGTTATACCTGCTTATGTGTGCATTTTAATGGTTTAATTTTGGAGTCATAATAGTTTCCCAGTTGAAACTATTGTCCATGTGTTGTGAGATTAAGAAGTTTTTATCATGTATTCTGACTGTAGATGATTCCTGTTTTTCCTTCTTGGGCTACTAGGTCCACTACAACTACTCGGCATCACTGTAGCGCATAAACAAACTAAAAACCTCCAAAACATTTTAAGCAAACAAAATAACCCAGTAGCCCAAGAAGAAAAGGCAGGAGTCATCTACAACATACAATGCAAGGACTGTTACTGTCACTATGTAGGACAGCCAGCCAGAAGACTAGCAGAGTGCATCTATGAACACCAACTAGCATTCAGAAACTATTGGCATTTTAGATCAAGCCAAATCCAAAAATGCTAGAGAATTCCTGGAAGCATGGCATTTAGACAAATCAGCCATCAATAGACACATAGAGATAAACCAAATTTACATGCCATTCAAAAGAGACAGTAAAAAACCGAGGAAGGAAACAAAAAGACTAGAACACAGCCTCCAGCAGCCAACACTCAGATAAGCAGGGATCAGCCCAGACAAACAGGCATACAATAATACTCTAATAATCAAGGAACCACCAAGGAGGAAACCACACCCCCACCAAAACTGGCAAGGCAAGCTACTATATATAAACAGGGAGCAAACCCCACACTCACTTGTGGTGATGATGTTACCTAGTTGGGTAATGAAATATCTGCAAAAAAGAAACCAAGCTCAGAGAGCACCAGGGACTCCACAATTCAACCCTGAGCTATATATATATGTTCTCTTCTATTGGTTTAACTGTGTACATAAAATAATTCAATTTAATTCTGTGTAGCTAACTAATGTAGGTTTTGTTGATTTCAGTGAATCCATTTATTATCCATCCTGGATCTAACCCACTACAGTAACTATAAAATCTAATATGGTAATGTTTTCTCTCTCCTTTAGTGAGCACTTGAATAATGTCTACCTTTGATAAGCAGAGAGGATGTTTATATCATGTCTGGTTATCTCAATATTTTAAATGCCTCCAAGGCCAGTTGGATAAAAATACCAGTTTAGGAGAAACAGGTTAAGATTAAAGCCATTTGCAGCCATCTCCAATTTTCCCCAGTCTTGAACTTTAGCTGCTGGAACAGTAAACATTTTGTTCTTAAATAAGGACTGGATAAATGTTTACACATTTGCTCCTACTTGCTAATGCATTTTGTGTAGTTTGAATGAATTCACTAAAATAGAGGGTGGGTAGATGTTAAGCATATAAAATCTATTTTGTTAGGTTTATTAATATCAACAAAGTCTGGTGCATGTGTTTATAATTAAAGGCTAGGAGCTTTGGGAATCTAACAGTGCTTGATGAGCACCTTTAAATCACCCAGAGATCTGTCTTTTGCATACCCCCAAACAGGAGGGTAACAAACCTAGAGAATACCTGTAGATTGGTAGTGCCCTTAACAGTCAGAAGCAGATTTTTAAAAAAGGAAGCAAAACAGCTTTGCAGCCCATTTGTTCCCTTTTCTATTCTGACCTATTCTAGGTCAGCCCTTCAAGGTTGGTGTTTTTGCTCTGAGTGCAGGGTAAGAAGAGGGCTGTTCAGGGGCAGAGGCCTTTGGCAGTCCTTAAACTGTCACAGCTAAAATGCTATGGCATCTGTGCTGCCTTATAGTAGAAATTATGATATGAACTATTTTTATTGATAAATTGCATGCAAGGCTCATTGTAGCCCTTTTCAGAGATCTGAAACATAGTGCAACAGTGAGGTTAGTGTAGTGTACTCTGGTATTTCTACCCTCTACTGTTCAGACTTTTCTTCTCAACATAAAAAAGAAGGGCAGAGGAGGACTGGGAATTGTCTCATCATCTCAGATTTGATCTTGTTTGAAGACAGCTTTGTGGAGTCCTTGGTGTTCTCTGAGCCTTGTTGTTTTCTTGCAGATGTTTCATTGCCAGGCTAGGCAACATCTTCAGTGCAAAAAGGGAGTGGGACTTGCTCTGTTTATATACCATGGCTTGTCCTGCTTGTGTTGGTGGAGGTGTTGTTCACTCCTTGATTGGGCTGTTGTTTGCTGTTTGGTTGATTGACTAGGTTAATAGTTCCTTGATTAAGGTATAATGTGCTGTTTGATTGTTAATCTGGTGTTAATCTTGGTGTTAATCTTTGTATATCTGGGTGTTGATTGCTGGCCAGGAGGTGTTCTGGTCTTTTGGCATTTCTATTGTCTCTTTTGAATGGTATGTAAATGTTGTTTACCTCTATGTGTCTGTTGATGGCTGCTTTGTCTGAGTGCCAAGCTTCCAGGAATTCTCTAGCCTTTTTGGATTTGGCTTGGTTTAGGATGCTCACAGTTTCCCAGTTGAAAGTATGGTTGAGTCTGTCCATGTGTTGTGAGATTAAGGAGTTTTCATTGTGTCTTTTGACTGCTAGTTGGTGTTCGTGGATGCGCTCTGCTAGTCTTCTGCCCGTCTGTCCTACATAGTGGCTGCTACAGTCCTTACACTGTATGTTGTAGATAACTCCTGTTTTTTCTTCTTGGGCTACTTGGTTAGTGTGGGTAGATTTCCGGTAGACCTGTGTTTCTAGCTTGCCATCATTCCCTCTACTGACGAGGATGTCCAAAAAGGGTAGTGTGTTGTTTTCTTCTTCTGTTGTGAATTTTATTCCATTGAAGATGTTGTTGATGGTTTCATGTGTTTCTTCTAGTTATTCCTTTTTTATTATGACGAAGGTGTCATCTACATACCAGATCCATACTTTGGGTTGTATATGTGGGAGTGCTATCCTTTCTAGATGCTGCATTACGATCTCTGCTATGACAGCTTTTGTTTTGCAAAACTTGATGTATGTTATGGCTGCTCTATGGTAGTTAAGATCAGTATGGAATTCAGCCATATGTAATATTATAACAGAAGCTTGAAATATTTCCTAACACACCATATTCTACATGATTATTACTGCTAAGAAATTAGTGGGCAGTAGGAGAAAAATGAGTTTGGACAGCAAGGCACCCTTGTTTTGATTCCCACATATGTGTGGTGCAGTTAAGAATAAACCCTGATTTCAATCTAAGTAGTCTGTGCTTGAATAGGCATCCTGTGTTAGCATAAATGTGTTGCAAATGGATAAACCTCTCTAAATACCATAACTAGTATGACAACTTTAACAAACAGCAGTCTACTAAAAAATTTCTCGTTGCAATACGAGATGGGTGGTAAAGAAATATAATAAATAAATAAATAAAGCTCCTGTTTCTTAAGGTTCACACATTACTAAATGTGTTTATATGTTGTTATTTGATCATTTGAAATGAAGAACTAAGCTTTATATGTAAGCTGCAAAAGAACAATTTTATTCAAGTTTATTACTGATGAATAAATTTCCGTTTGCTTAAAACATTACATTTTGAGCTCTTGGCTTGCCAAAGCTATATATTATATACAGACAATAACACTAGTTTAAAGTAAAGAGTCCAGTAAATTAGACAGAATAGAGCAGAGCTTTCCAAACTGTGTGTCGCGACACAAAAGTGTGTCGCCACACACAGTCTGGTGTGTAGCCACACAACCCGGAAGCGCTGATCATCATCAGCGCTTCCGGGTTTTCCCGCGGTGACACACCAACTGCAGCGCGCAAAACCCGAAAGCAGCAGCAGCGCTTCCGGGTTTTTGCGCGCTGCCGCAGTTCCGGGTTTTCCCACGGTGACACACCAACGCTGGTTGGTGTGTCGCCGCGGGAAAAACTTTGGAAAGCCCTGGAATAGAGGAACATAAAATGGAACATATGTATTACAGAAACTGAAGTTGGACTTAGATGTGTGACGCATAAGGAAATTGAAGACAGCCCCCCCCCTAGTTTAAAACAGAAGGAGTGGGAAAAATAAGGTTGAAAGAAAGAAGCTGTTATGATTAGAAGCATAAGATTAATCCTTCTGATTTTGTAAAATACACTCTGACCTAGAATCTTAAAATGAATAAACAGTGTCTTAATATATTTTTCTTCTTCTCACTGGAACCTGTTATCACAGCTGGACTAAAAGGATTTCTCAAGGTTAAATAAACCTTGGATGTCTGATATGTTAAAATCCTCTCACAATATTTTTCTCTGGTTTTGTTAGCAGTAGCGTTTGATTGGTTGGGTGCTCTAGATAATGTGTGTCTCTGAGTTTATGTGTATATAAACACAACACTAAATCTCACAACACTAAATCTTTAAAGAAAACTTAAATTGCTGGAAAGTTAAGGAATAACAGTAAGGGAAAGATTTCATTTATGCGTAAAGCTTGGTGGTACCTGTGAGAAGGAATATACAGTACAGTAATGTAATTACTTCTGTAATTCTCTTCTGATCTTTTCTGATGTAGCTTCAAACTGTTATCTAATGTTTTTTGATTAAATCCCAGGAAGCCTTTGATTCACATGGCACTTCCTTCTGAATCCACATTTCAATCCACATTTGCTATTAGCCAGAGCTTGCTGGTTTTTCCTAGCAAGTGGAGTATGATTTGTATTTGTCCACAAATGAGCACAAACAAGGAGTTGATCCTGACTTACAGTTAAGTGTGAACCATAGGTTTTGTTTTGTTTTGTATAAACCAGAGACCAAGTATTGTATTTGTGAATAAAGTAAGGAGTACTGTTTAAACCTGTGCCTCTTGAGGATTTATTAGTATGACCCAGGATCATGTAACATATAGCATCTGAGCTTTTTTTTTTTGCAACCCCCACTACCTTCAAAATTGCACCAGGGCTATTTGATGAAAAGCTATCTATTAACAGCTATGCAATTCCAAGTAATTTACGGTGGGAAAAATAAATTGATGGGGTAAGCATCCAATTTGCTTAACCCACCAATTATCAATGAAAGAAAAAGATCAGAACCTCTGAAAACAAGAAACGTGACCTGAAAATTCTCAGCTTGCTCTTTCTGCTGACATTATCACATCACTTCCATTGTCTCTGTAGGCTTCAGTAATGGTAGGGGATTAAAGAGTAACCTTTTTGGCTAGAAAAAATTCCACACCCTTGGTAAAATGCCAAATCAAGGGTCTGAACAAGCCCTTGATTTTATTTTTAAAGAATTGTCTCCTTCTCCACGTTCACTAATAGCATTCTCTTTTAATAAAGGTATTATGGGAGTTGTTTATAGAGAAATCAGAATAAATTAATATTGTAATAATGATAAATCAGCTGTGCCTTGTAAGTGGTGCTGCAGGTTTGACAAGAAATATGACTTCTAGGTAAGTTTTCCAACTTTATTGGCCCTGTTGTGTATTTTAATAATGTCTTGACACAAAGAAATTTTAAAAAACTTGCCCTGGCATGAAGGATAAGGGATGAGAAAATCTTCAGCCACTACATAGGCCAATAATAAAATAAGTTTTGTAAGATTTTGGGAACTATATAGTAATGGCAGTAAAGTTATGTTGGTCAGATTATTTTCTGTAGAGTGTCAAATCAGCAGTCAAGCTTCCCATAAAAGCAAAGCTCCATCAATTGGCCTTCAGTAAAAGGTTTGGGATGTAATATATTGAGTGAAAATCAGGCTTTTGCTGAGCACTAGTAGGAAATTGAGATTTGGACAGCATATGGATAATGTGAGTCACTAGTAGATTTCTTTTGCTGAACCTTGGGTTTAGGCTGCAGAACTGCATAACTGTAAACATTCAAGGAAAGCTGCTTGGTCAAGAATGATGTGGAATATTTTGGCACAATCTTCAAAGAAGTATTTTGTCTTATTCCTGTGGTAAAACCACTTTTGCTTTTGGGCCATTGAAAAGAAATATGTCTGTGTGTTGAGTGATACTGTTTTAAAGGGTGTCTCAGTGAGTATCTCACAACCTTTGCTCTTCTGTTAGCCAATCAGAAGTGTTGTCTTGATTTTAATCCATTTATTTTAGCTTTAAAGTATTCTCAGTACCATGCTTGGATAATTTCACTGTATTTTCAGTTGAACTTACGTTTAACCCTTACTGTATTACTTCAAGGAATGAAGTCAGGGAGCTTTTAAGGGTTTCAAATTCCACAGATTTGTGGGGAAAGAGAGCTCACAAATGGTGCCGAGAGAGAAGCATAAAAACAAACACCAAGGAATTTTCTTTTTGCTGTTTATGCCTTATTTATGGGGGGGGGGGGGGAGAGAAAAGGTTTGATAATGTCCCTTTTTATTTACATTGCATTCCTTGTAGTCCCAGGAATTTTTCTATGATGCTTTTGCTAGCTGTTTTTATATGGAGTCAGTAAATTAATCCATGGAGTTAGACTGTTAAACCTAGGATCCTCCATGAGCCATCTATACATGCCACCTCTGGTGGCACCTGGCATATTTGCGGAAATGTAATGTTGTTGCTAAGAACCCCATTCTCTCTCCTCTTTAACTTTCACCTTGCATTGTCAATGAGTTCTGGCGGGCTTTGGTATGGGGTGTTGTTGTATCTGTTCTAGCCCCTTTTGATTTCTTAGCAGCCTTTGATACTGTTTCATCAATCATGGTATCATTTTGGACTGACTTGGGGGACTGAGAAGTGGTGGGCGTAGTAATTTTATAGTAGTACTCCTTCCTCCAAGGCTGGTTGCAGTTGGTGTTGATCAGGGGTGGCAGGTGGGAAGGTCCAGCCCTAGGCCCTGTTTTGTAAGATACCTTAAGGCCTCACTCCCATTTGACATCTATATGAAGCCACTGGGCAAGATCATTTGTTGGCATGGGATTAAGTATTATCAATAAGCTGGTGATACTCAGTTATACATTTTTGCACTGGACCATCCAAGTGATGCTGTTGAGGTTCTTCCCCAGTGCCTGGAGGCTGTGAGGGTTGAGATGGGGAGGAATAGGCTTTGACTCAATACCAAGTGGTTATGGGTTTTAGGGCCCCGGGATCCAGAAGTCTTCCATCATTAACTCTGGATGAGGTTGTACCCCCCCCCCCCATTGGTGTTCAATTTGGGGTTTTTCCTTGACTCACAGCTCATGTTAAGGAGCAGGTGGCAGCTAAGGCCAAGAGGGCCTTTGTATAAATTCATTTGTATGCCAGTTGTGCCCATTCCTGGATTGGGAACCCTTGCTCACAGTCACTTATGTCTTGGTTACTTCTCAGTTGTGCTACTACAATGCGCTCTATATGGGACTGTCTTTGAAAAGCATTCAGAAGCTGCAACGGGTCCAGAAAGCAGCGGCTCATGCAATTTTGGGTACATTATCTTACACTTACATAAAACCACTATGTGAGCTGCACTGACTCCCGGTGGGTTTCCAGGTGCAATTCAAGCTGCTGGTTGTCAGCTTTAAAGACCTACATGGCACAGGGACAGATCATTTGATTTTTTTAAAAAAGCTGCTTATTGCGGCTGTATGAATGCGCATTTTGATGCTTTAACCTTGTCTATGTAAATTCAATATAGCTTTGTGTGTGTGTTGTGTGTGTCTCTATATAAATATATAGGAAAAAATATATATGTGGCATCTGCCAGATGGGGCTAAAGCTTGTCAGTCTGACAAAAGCAGTATTGTGATGTTGTAACTCAAGCTCAACCCCATTTGCACATGTAATGTGACATCACATAAAGATCCAAAAGGGCTGGAGCTTGCAGTGTGATGACACAATACTGCACTTGTTATTTTGGCAAAAGCAGCTGAAGCTGTGAACACACAAATAAAATTTGTCCAGGAAGACCTACCCACAGTAAAAAGAAGGCAATTGACAACTGCTTTCCTAGAGCTGAAGAGGGGGAGAACACAGCAACAGGGGAATTGTCCAGTGGGAGGACATGATAGCCTGTTCTCTGGACTGAATACTTTGCATGCTCTTGCCAAAGTGCCTCGATCCAAACAGGATTTTCTTAGCTGGCTTAGAATCAAGTCAGCTCCAGCACAGAACAGAAGCAGCTTAAACAGTAAATGCAGATATGCCCAATGACATACTGCTAGTTTTGTTGTATTGAAAAACTGCCAAAAGCTGCTTTGATAGAAAATAGCAACATTATTTTCTTATATGATCTTCACTGATTATATGCATGGATTTGGAAGTGGACTTCAGCTAGTATTTTTCAACTGAGAGTGGTATTTGTACCTCGGATAGGAGATTGAATGGGATGCAACTTGCCTCTCCAATTCATGGATAGGAGAAAGAGAGGAGAGCAGAAAAATAGGGTAGAGCAACCAGGCTGCAGTTGAGTACACTGCAGCAAGTTGATTGAGTTCACATTTTTGAACTGAGTTAAAGATGTACTGTAATCAAATCAATATTGAATCTCATGATTGAGTATCATCATAGCCCTTCTCTAGTTTTGCCTCTTTCAGTGCCTCAAATGAAGATTCTGTTGGATCATTAGACCACATATTATGTTTATTCATGTTCCTCACTTGGCTATTCCTGATTAATTTCTCTCCATCTGTCATATCTCCCACCTTCAAAATCATCTAGCAGTGATGCAGCAACTTACACTTCATTGTTTTTTCACACCTTGCTGTACACTTGCTTCTCCACCAAGTGTCTTTCTTGCTTCCCTTATAGCCCTAAGGTCAGCTCCAAATATTAAAATTAAAGTTCACTCTATCTTATTGTAGTGAAGATTGTAGGAGAACTGTGTACTGTGCGAAGAAACATTTACTTTTAGATTCCTTGAATCATTGACTATTCAGCTACCCTGGATGACCCTGGGTTTTATTATTGGGGAAGGGAGGAGTTTTTCCTCTCCCCTTTTTCCACACCCTTCATCATTTTTAATATCACGAGTCTTTTTTATTTTAAATTTTTCAGAAGAGTTTCTCCAGGAGTAATCTTTTCTGCAATTTTTTGAGCTGCAGTGACCAGAACTATACACTGTATTCCAAGTATGATTGCATCAGAAGTTTCTAAAAAGACATTTTGATATTGCATTAATCTTACATTTCATTTCTAGTGATCCTTAGAGTGTTCCTTTTTTGGTGTGGCATTGAACTATCCACTACTACCACACAATCTATTTCCGATTGATTACTGCCAGGTGCAATGGAATTGCAATTTTTTGTTTTTGTTTTGCCTTCAACTTTGTCACTTTACATTTGATTACATTCAACCATATTTCTCATTTTAATATATATTCCCACATATGCTCGTAGTTTTGAGTATTGTTTTTGGACCTTTCATTTTTTTTTCCTCCTTTTTTTAGACACCTTAAATAATTGGTGTCGTTAACTTTCGTATGCCAGCACAGTTCAGGTACTAGCATATATTGAGAGGTGTTGAGAAGGGGGGAAAGTCAAGGAACTCTTTGGTATGTTGCCTGCTTTCTTCTATTTCCATGAAAAAATAGGCTGGTCAAAGACCGTAAATAAAGTCATTCATTCATTCATTAATTCATGAAAAAATAGATTAAAGCCATTTCTCCATGTGAGTCTGATTATGATTGCTGTTCTATGATGTGAAAATTGTAGTTGCATTTCTGCACAAGCTACACAAGTTACTGTTCTGGGCTGGCCTCGTTCTATTATGCAACTTGTGCAGAAATACCAGGGGTCATCTCCTTGGAGAAGGGCAGCTAATTCCTTTACTTGCTGTCTGTAAAAGTAATCCTTTTTGCATGAATAGGACATGTCAAGAGTCAACATTTTGGAAAATTCTAATTTGGCCCTCTGTTTGTGCGATAGCATTCTCAATCAGTATGATGTTCTTGGTTGCTGCTTTCCACTGAAAAAGCAGAGTTGCTCTGACTTTGGGATACAGCACAAACAAGTTTGACTTAGGAATTCCTCTGTTTTATAGGTTGCTTTAAGGACAAAGGTGAAACAAACTTACATGGAAACAATGTTTTTTCATACTTTTATAAAACGTTTTTTGAAAACTTTCCTTGTATTATATACAAAGCAATACATTTGTGTCCAAAAGTAAATAAAGTATATGTTTCACGTATTTGTTTTCTCAATGGAACATCTTTCAAGTGTCCTTCATTTTTGGGATCTTGTAACTAAGATATCATAGTGTCTGTCTTGTCTGTATACAGAGAGAAAATGATATGCATTCATGACCACACCTGCTAATCCATGCCACAGGAGGTGCTCATGTGTTATCTTCCTGATCTCCCACTCCACCTCCCAACCACAATTATTTCTGAGAAATGATTTGGTGTGGGATTTAGTTTGCCCCAGCTCACACATTTCCTTCTCTATGCTATCATGCAGCACAAGATATGATGGAAGAAAAGCTGGACAATCAATATCTGAACTAGTGAGGCAAACAATTCTATCAGTCCTCAAGGGAAAAAGCTTCCATTATTTTTGTTGTGCAGTACAGGTAGACTTGGTGCTTCAGCTACTATGCCAGCAAAGAAATCTCTGAATGGTTTCTTTCAAATCTACATTGGTAGTAATATGGACTAATATGGAACATAATTAAAATAGAGTATATATAAAATTATGGAGAAAATCTATGTGGTTGCTAAGAGTCAATACCAACTTGATGGCACATAATAAGGTTCATATATAAAATCAACTATTAAGTGTGATTGGCACAACTCAAATTCATTTTCTCAAAAACATCTTCATCTCCCACTTTGGCATGGAATAAAGTACATTTATCAATCTAGAGCAGAGCTTTCCAAACTTTTCATGTTGGTGACACACTTTTTAGACATGCATCATATCGCGACACACTTTTACAGCACAGCATCATTTCACGACACACTCTTACAGCAGGGCACAAGGCAGGCACTAGGACCTGCGTGGAATCCTGGCAGGGCTCGGAGGCAGCAGCAGCTGCGACACACCCAGACACTGCAGCCGACACACTAATGTGTCCCGACACACAATTTGGAAAGCTCTGATCTAGAGGAATAGTTAATTACTTTCCCAATCTGTTTTTGCAGGGCAAAAATACTTCTGTTTTGATTTTAAAGGCAGGAAAGTAGTTAGTAAACTGATGCCTGAGTATTACTCCTTTAGCCTGAAGGTTGAGGACTCAAACAGGTGAGTATTCTGCTCTATATAAGATATTAACATCTAAAGAAAAAGGCTGGTCTGATTCTCATGTTCTTGATGTGTCAGTTCTCTCAGTGCAGATATTTTATTTTTATTTTTTATATGGTGGAACATTCACTTGATTGGGTCCCTGCTTGCAAATAAAACTGAAATAACTCATGCAGGTTTACCATTAGAGTGAAAATTAGACCTTAATTTGTATAAATTTCTAACAAGAGATCTTGTGTTCTGTTGGAATTTTACAGGTTTAGTCCCTGGCTCACATTACCAGCTGTAAAATCCCTTCTTGGCCAAGGCTGACATTACCATCATTAAATCATGGCAGTATAATCTAATTGCTTAATCACACTTTTTCAATACAGAGAAACTGTTGTCTCTGGCAGTACCTATGACTGCCTGAGGTTTTTCTCTTGCTCTTTTTAGAAAGCCACAAGCAAACTGCAGTTTATAAGGTGAGAAAGTAAAACAGAAAATGACTGGAGAGGTAAATGGCCCTTCTTTCCCAAAGAGGCTATAAAAAAATTAAGGTGTAAAAATGACATCTGTGCACATAAAGATACTGTATGTGTTTCCAAATGATTTGAGTCTGAAAAAAACTTCCTGCAACAGAATGCCTGATGTTGCATTAATCAAAAGAAAAATCAAATAATGGGGTTAAGAAAGATTTACATTTGAAAAACAATGGACAAAATGAAGTTGCATATATGTATATAGCTTTCCTGTTCAGTAAGAATACCTGTAAGATCTTAATTTGCACTGAGGACGTGAGGATTTAAGATTTTTACTACTCATGCATAACAGCCAGATTTATGTGAAAAGTAGGACAAAGGAGGGAGGGGAAGAAGCTTTAAGGATCCTTGAGAACTAGTACCCAAGTAAACCCTTTTTTTAATGGACTAATGGGGGAATGGGTACCTATTAAGAAAGAATGTCTGTTAAATTTGAATGGGATTTTACACATTTTACCCATGAATAATACAGGAATGGGATTTCATGCATGTATAAAATGGTGGATGAGATTTTACACATGCCCAGAAGCTGCTAATGTATGGACTGTCCATTGCATCTGAAGTCTACTAAACCAAAGTCTGTTAAATTGAGAGTTTACTTTATGAGCAGTCTGGCGGCTCCTCCTCCTCCTCCTCCTCCTCCTCCTCCTCCTCCTCCTCCTCCTCTCAGAGAAAGAGTTCAGTTCCTTAGTCAGTCCAAAATTCTTGAGTCAAATGTGATGTCCAGCTGTTCCTATTTGTTGTGCCCTCATTCTTGCCACCCACTGCTTGTCTAATTAGAAAAAGCTGAGAAAGTATTTAAAGGGGAAGAACAGGCATTAATGTAAGAACTGGAAGTAGGGAGAACCACATTCAGATGATATGTCATTTGGCAAATATGTACTAGAAATTGGCAGCCTTGAACAGTGTACTTAAGAAGGTTGGAATATGAGTGCTGCAGACTCACATGAGGTTGGGGTTCATCTTTGATTAATGCAAATGATAGTTTATTTCTGTTTAAGAAGCCCCACAGGTTCATGACAGGGTGCCTGCCTACATAGCTATCACCTTTACATACACAGGATTTTAAATTTTATTTATTTATTTAATTAGGAAGTTCCTGTGTATCAATGGCTGTTGTGGGTCTTCCGGGCTGTGTGGCCGTGTTCTGGAAGTTGTGGTTCGTAACGTTTCGCCAGCATCTGTGGCCAGCATCTTCAGAGGGCAGGAGCACAGATAGAAGCAAAATCTCTTCTATCTGTGCTCCTGCCCTCTGAAGATGCTGGCCACAGATGCTGGCGAAACGTTAGGAACCACAACTTCCCGAACACGGCCACACAGCCCGGAAGACCCACAACAGCCATTGAACTCCGGCCGTGAAAGCCTTCAACAATACATTCCTGTGTATCATTAGAACAGGATTTCTCAACCAGAAACATGCTTTCTTGGTGGCAGCACCTGCTCTCTAGAATGGCATCCCTACAGAAATCCGTATTACTCCCACCCTTAATAACTTTCAGAAAATTATTAAAAACCTGGTGGTTCTCCCAGGCCTTAGGATAGGATGGTTGTGGAGCTCTATGGTTTATTGTTGTTGTTGTTATTGCTGTTTTTTGATACTGAGTTAGCCTTCTGGTCAATTGTGTTTTTAATATATATTTTTTTCCTTTTCTTTTTTAATTGTAAGCCACCCAGAGTCATTGAGGAGTTAGGCAGCCTCAAACCTGAATAAATAAATATGTACATGTGTGTGTGCAGTATTGAGCAAGGTTGTAAGATTCCTTTCTCATATTTTCTGGATGATGCTTCTCCTTGGAACTGAGGTAGTATAGAGTGTAGCTGTTTTTTTAGCATTTTGTCGTGTGTGTCATGTTTCAAATAACCTATGTAGTACTGTGGATGCAACATTCTGGACCAGCATAGAGAATGTTTTAATTCAGGTGGGGCATAACTGAGATGTGTGCCACAATGTCCTCTTGACAAATTTGCTTCACAAATAGACCTGCTCTCCTCCTCCACCTGTAATTTCTGGTAGATCTGCTGACTGAGAAGGCTAGAACATCAGTTCCATTAAGACATATGATCAGACTTGATACATTTGTAATTCAAAGCCTTGCCTTCATTTCTCAGTGGGTAGATCTGAGCTCCAGGCAGTGCAAAAGGATTTGGAGTACAGGTATGGGGGCAGTCTAGCACAGGTTGAATTCCGAACCATCTAACACAGTTTAAGTTTGTGTTTCTTTAACTACCTTTTGACAGACAAGGAACACTTCAGCGTGAGAATAGATTTGCTCCAAACTCCAAGTGTACCCTTTTTCACCATGCCTACCATAAAAAGCACTCTCATAGAATCTGTTATCTATAGCAGCCTTCCCCAATCTTGGTGCTCTCTAGATATGTGGATTTCAGCCCCCAGAATTCTTTCCTGATTGGGAATCTATGGAGTAAAATTTTCTAGAAATCAGTACCTTTTTCAAATATCACTGAGAGAAAGCTGAGAGGACCATTCTACAGTGCTCTCAACACTGAACTGGATGATTCCAGCACGGGCTGCAGGAATCCCATGAAATGAATAGGAGACAGCTAGCCAGAAACTCTCTAGAAAATGTGCTGAGGGGTCCTAGTCCTGGTGGTTCTAGCACAGAGCTTTCCAAAGTCCCGCGGTTGGCGACACACCAACGGCGGCAGCGGCAGTGAGCATGGCGGCGGTGGCAGCCTCGTGTTTCACGCTAAAACCCAGAAGTGCTGATGGCGCGCCGTTGCTGCTGCCGCTGCTGTTGCTGCTGTGTGTGCCGCCGCAGGGGCAGTGGCAACGTGCCATCAGCACTTCCGGGTTTTGTCACGACACACTAAAGTGTCGCAACACACAGTTTGGAAAGCTAAGTTCTAGCAAATACTGTTGTTGTTGTTCAGTCATTAAGTCGTGTCCAACTCTTCGTGACCCCATGGACCATAGCACGCCAGGCAAATACTGTAGGTGGCTCCAAAGCTGCATAACTTGGAAACACTTTGGTCAATGCTGGGAGAGAAGGATGATAGGAGCCTTTTCCTTCAGCAGTAGCCCAAAGTGATTTGAGACCACCCACATTACTTAACTGAGGCAAATTTTAATTTCTATACATATTGCAAATATGTGTTAATTCACATAGACCTAACTGATAATCAATCAATCAATCAATCAAAGTTTATTGATTAGCCCTTAGGCCATATCAGAATACAAGATTAAACAGTAACTGATAATTCTGTAACCAAATCATCCCTCTGAAGGAATGGAAATACTTTCTCAGCCACACTCAAGTTACTGTTCCTTATCTTCCAAATCTATAAAACACTTCAGGTCTGTAGCTGATGGAATGGAGAAAAAATGTGAGGTAAAGCAAAATATAAAAGGGAAAAAAAATCTCTTTAAGCAGGAAGGGGGAAATATCTCTTTCAGCAACTCTTAGGTAGAAGTATGATTTGGACTACCACATCATGCAATTTTTTTTGGCTGGCTTCCCTGCAAGTATAGTAATTAACTGATACTATGGAATGAACTTACATAGGCAATAAAAAAGGACGGCTGATCAGGGACAGAGGGTCAGAAAACCAAAAGAAACATTTTAAATGAGTTGATCTTGCCTGTCTCATAAAGAAACATATAAAGGAGCTTGTATTAATGGATTTTTCAAACTGTGTCCCATGGAACCCTAGGGTTCTGTGCAAAGTTAATGGGGTTCCACAGGAGACTAAGGAGGAAAAAAAATCACTTGAATGTAACCAATTTTTTATCACTAGAACTTTGCTTCTTGATCAGGTTTTCCAGGTTGTTTGTTTTTCATGGTTGAAAAAAATTGAAAAACCCTGTTTTAGATGCTGTCACTAGAATTCTATACAGTGAGTGAAATCATAGAAGGGAGGATAAAAGAATGTCTCAACCTGAGAATTCTCAGGATAAAATAATGGCTGAATGTTTCTTTCTTTTTTTCCAGTACAGTATAAAGAACATTTCTGAGTACAAGTGTGTTTTTTTAATCAATTTATTTCATGCTGAACTGGGAAAAGTAAAGTTAAATTAAAGTCACAACTATGGGCATGTTGATAGAATTATTTTTATATTTTCAAATTTATTTTTGTATTTCATAGTAGATACAGAATTGTGTTATATATAAGGTGGTTTTAGTTTGCACTAATTTGTTGGGTACTATTCCTGTCTGGCCTGGCGTGCTATGGTCCATGAGATCACGAACAGTCGGAGACGACTAAACGACTGAACAACAACAATTCCTGTAAAATTAAGAAGCTGGCAATTGGCGTAGTTTATATTTTAATGAGCATCTAGGAGATTTTTTGGGTGTTTTTTTTCAAAAGTAAAAATAGAATTCATATTTTCAAAACTGCCCATTTTTAATGACCTGCTGTTATTTTTATATTTTCAGGTATATACTTACAAACAGAGATCACTTACACACCAAAAAGTTACACCTATGCAGCTGACAAGCACAGATGGTCTGGAAGATATGGCAGCACTGATAGATCTCCATGAGGGTGCTATCATGCACAATTTATTCCAGCGATATCAGCAAGACAAAATTTATGTAAGTGTGGAGAGGGGCAGAACAATATATGAATATTTTGCATGAATTATCATGTTATCTAGCATTAAGAAAATTTCCCTTACAGGGTGCTAAAATGTAAATACAGTGTGAGGGGTATGGCACTTTGATGGAAATGATTCCTTGGTACTGTTGCTGACCCCAATAGATGAACAGCCATTTTTAGAGCAAGTGAGAAAGGTATTCAGATAGAGACATTTTGTCTAGTCCACTTCTCAGACTAGAATAGTGAAGTCCTGCTTCCTCTTAATAACAATTTAATTTGCTATGCTTAAAAATCAGTCGATATTAATCCTAAAAGCTAGCACAGTTGGTACAGTATATCTAAATCAATATAAATTGTTTTTTACTAAGGTACTACTCGCGGGTAAGACACCAGGCTTGTCGATCGGAAGATCGCAAGTTCGGAGGTTCGAATCCCTAGCCCCGTGTGACGGAGTGAGCTCCCGCACTAGCCCCAGCTTTTGTCAACCTAGCAGTTTGAAAGCATGCAAATGCAAGTAGATTAATAGGTACCACTTTGGTGGGTAGGTAACAGCATTCCGCGCGCGTCATGCCAGCCACATGACCGTAGAAGCGTCTTCGGACAATGCTGGCTCTTCTGCTAACAAACGGAGATGAGCACCGGCCCCTAGAGTTGGACACGACTGCACAAATGTGCGGGGGAACCTTTACCTTTACCTACTACTCCAGAAGTAAACATTTTGCAAGTTATCTCAAATCCTCACAGGTACCATATATAAGAAATTAGCACTATGCTTTACAGTGGTGTTATATCACACACTGAGAAGCAAAACAAGTTACCCTTTTTTTGGTTAGCCTCTACCCTGACATTTCCACTTCAAGTTTAGCTCTATGTTAATATGTTGAGATGGAGACAGTACAATAATTTTGGGAAAAGTGATGGAGGATAATTCTTCGTTCAAAAATATGACTATAATTCTCAGATAATTCAAGTCAAAATCAGATGCCAACTCCCATCACCCGTCAGCTGGCTGGAATATTGGGAACTGAATTCTTCCCCACACTTGGAGGCAAGCTAACGGGGGGGAAAGCTGCTGCTGAAGCCCTCATTCGTGGGGAAGCCAACTGGTCTCTGAGGGCATGGCAAGGTGACCCCCAAGTTGAGGTGAACAGCTGGCTTTATTGTCCTCCTGGATAGATTTCTGCCATGCCAAGTCTTGCTCAGAAAATTTTGGCTGCTGACAAGCTTCTCTTGACAAAATTAGACTTGATGCAGGTGTAGCAGGCATTCTGGTAGGTTTATTATAGAAAATCTAATGAAGCCATTATGGAAGAATTCCAATGACTGCTATGTATTAAATTTACAATGAATTCAAGCTTTAAATTCTTGTGCCTTTTTCTTCTACTTGCATGGTATAACAGTCTTGAAGCCATTCTCTTTTGGTAGGGTTAGGGTTAGATGGATGGTTTCTACCTACCCCATTTTTGATAACAGACTAATCTGGTTTCAAGCTGTTTACTTCTGATCTTGTGAGAACTAGCTGTCAGGGTTCTCCTTAATGAGAGCCTTTGAAAGGGAAGGGAAGGCTGAAGGGGGAAGGAAAAACATCTTGGAGTTAAAGAGGAAAGAAGAAGAGAGAGGAAGAATTTGAAAGAAGAGGGAAGTAGCCTGGGGAGATGAGACAACTCTGGAAGCTGGGAACTTGCCCCTTGCTTTTTTCTGGGGCATTCTGGTGCTCTGGATTCCCTCTTCAGTAATTCTAGTAGTTTTAAGCGATGGTGGCCTGCAGGCTGCAGCAAATCTCTTGAAATGGAATGGATCTTAGGATGGCCTTCTAATCCCAGATCTGCTATTGGGAGAAGTGAAGGGACTTCCTCAGGGAAGGATTGAATGTCCTTTGTGGTAAGAGAAAGGTGGCTGTGTCACTTCTGGAAGAAAGGTGCTTGAAAGGTCCTGTGACATATTTGGCTGGGACTGGGAAAAGAGTGCCTATCAGAAGGGAGGAGAAGAAATCCAAAGTGCCAAGGCAGGAGGGGAAAATTGAGCTTTTCTGGTCACGCCAGGCATCTGATCTCCAGTGGTGTGGAAACTGAGCATGTGGTGGTTCCAAAGCAGGGTCTGTCTGCAGCTCTTGCCCTTCTGTGCTGTTTAGGATGGGAACTGCAGCTGCCCAGCAATGTTGGCAGAAGTGGCTGAGTGAGCATGCCATTTCTACCAGCAGCTACTAAAATGGTGAGCTTGATGGTGCCTCTCTTCTTAGCTCAGAGGTGGTGTGCCTTTTCCCTGTTGGCCATGTGCCAAGTGTGGTATGGGCCTCCTGCCTTCTCAAGTTGTAGTACTGCAAACCCTATACAACCTGACCTCCTGCCTTTCAGTGATTCCGGCAGGCCAGAAGAATACACGCGCGCGCACACACACACACACACACACAATTTGCTCATGGCCTCCAGGTCGTAACTCATTGTTTGACCACCCCTGCCTTATTGGATCCAGTACTGTGAGGGCTTTGGGCAGAGGGCCCGAGTCTAGGTCCAGTCAGACAACAACCTCTTTTTTCTCTGAGGACCTCCAGCCACGACTGCCTGGGGACAAAGAAACTTCTCACCCACCCCACGCATCCCACTTACCCCTCTTTTGTTGGAAGAGGACAGTGACTTTAGTTATAAAATTCTTAAGGGTTGTCAACTAGCTAGCTGGCTACTATCTTGAGAATCACCAGTGAATCTGCATGCTCCTAGATTCACTACAATGCGCCTTTACATTTTCTAAATCAAAATGAATTAAGCTTAATGGTGCTTTATCTTTATGCTCCTTGTCTTATATCAGTGTTTCAGTTTTCATGTAATACAATCAAAAGTCTCTCCACTGGTGTAGGATAGAATTTTCTGTGAAAAAAATTCCATTGCTCTACTTTTCCTTGAAAAAATACCCAACTATTAAAATGTTTTTATAAATTACTTCATAAAATCAGTCAATAGCATAATAAATGAATAGAATAGAAATCAAATCAGTGAACTGAAACTGATGTGGCACTTACCAAATCCAAAATAAATGTGTGTAGGATATGAACGTATTATTAAAAAAATCAAACTTATTTGCTCCTTGCTCCTCATTAATCAGGCATGTAAAAATGTAATGCTAGCAATACTTGGTATATATTTTTCATAATCAGTTATGAACTCCAGTAAAAATGAACTTCGAATCTGAATGTAATTTATTATGTAGCTCTTTCAGCTATTTTCTGGATATTATAAAAAACTTTTTAGATATTTACTTCATAGTAAAAATTAAGAGGGCATACTTTTATATCTTGTTTACCCAGTATAATAGTGGTATGAACAAAGCAGGAAAAATAGATTTTGTTCCAAGCAAAGATTTACTTGAATAATCTGAGTTCTAACAAAACTTCAATGTCAAAATGTTATTATTATTTTATTTTATTATTTTATTTTATTTTATTATTTTATTTTATTTTATTATTTTATTTTATTATTTTATTTTATTATTTATTTTATATTTTATTTTATTATTTTATTTTATTTTATTTTATTTTATTATTATTTTATTTTATTTTATTTTATTTTATTATTTTATTTTATTTTATTTTATTTATTATGTATTATGTATTATTTATTATTTATTATTTATTTTATATTTTATTTTATTTTATTTTATTATTTTATTATTTTATTATTTTATTTTTTATTTTATTTTATTTTATTTTATTATTTATAACATTTATATAGCCACCCATCTTAAAAACTCTGGGCGGCTTACAATCAAAAAACAGTATACAACCAACAATAAAACTAGAAATAGAAAAATATATGTATGTTGCATGTGTGTGTGTATACATACACATACACTTTTCTAGATACTGTGTTTTTATTTATTAGATTTTTTCCTGCCTTTATTTTTGGTCAACTCAAGGCGGTACACTTACCTAATGCTCCTGCCTCCTATTTGTCCCAAACAGCAGCCCTGTGAGCAGGGTTGGGCTGAGACAGAGTGGCGGGCCCAAAGTCACCCAGGTGGTTTCCATGTCTAAGGGAGGACTAGAACTCACTGTATCCTGGTATCTAACCCAGCACCTTTGCTTTTATACCAAACTGTTATCAATACTTAATGAAGGCTTTTTATATACAAGTGTAAAATGCACATAATACCCAGTTTTGTACTTTCCTAATGTTACCTGCCTGAAAAAAGTATGACACCGGACATAATACTCGCACAGCCCAAAATATGAACTTTTAATTCTTTCCACTTGCCTCTATTGCTCCCAAAATTGGGGGTGGTGGTGGAGAAGAGAGATGACTTGGGGTGGGGGGGAATATAGAAATTCAAAGTAGTTGAATGGAAACGCATAGGGAGAGAAGGATATCTTTTTTCCCCCTCATTTTCCCATTTCTCCCTCCATGGTCAGTCATGTTTTTTCCCTAACCCTTTTGAACTTCTGCAAATTTTAAGATTCCTCCAAGTCTGCTTAGATCATTTTAGTGATGAAAGGTGAAGGCTTAATGTGAATTTTAAATTATTATGCCTATGGAACATTTAGGGTATTTCTTTCAAGCCCATTTGTACATGATGGAAGAATGGCATCCTATGTTCAGATACTAGATCAGTGCTATTCTTGTTATTTGATGGTTGGATTTTCATAAACAGCATTTGGATGTTAGATTTGGACCTATTCTGTTAATTTCTATGCTTGAAAATATAAACTGGTAAGACTGTTATTTGTGATGCTCCATCTACAGCAAAGAAAGTTGTCTACACCGTAAGACAAAGACTGTAATTTTTTGGCTTTCAAAAGCCTGGTTCCAAAATTAGATGTGGCAGCGGTATGGCGGATACGTGGCTGGCTTTATCAAAGACGGCATGTCTGAAAAGCACTGTAGAGGTTGTTCTTTCCTGGGATAGTTGCACTTATACAGAAAATTTGGGGGAAGAGAACTTAAAACCTCATAAGTACATATGTGATGTAGTTAAAGGCAAGGGCATTCAAATTATGGTGTTAAGAATTGGCTCTGAATGCATTTGCCTCCCACAGATTGTAGACTGTCAGCTGGTTTGGGTAAATACAAGCTGAAATGAGGTCAAAACAGCATGAAAGAAAGTGATTTAAACAAGTTTGTAGTAAAGCTAAAAATAAAATGATTAATAAATATGTGACTTTGGAGATGAATCCTCTGTGATTCAAGCTAAAAACATTGCCATTTAGCACATAAGCTCTTTTAAGCATAACCAAGAGGTCAGTGAAGGTTCTACCACATGGAGCAAGGAGTTTATCAATGATGATTTATTTATCTCTGTCAGTACTGTTGTGATGAAAGAGTTCCTCCTATTTGTGATATCGATTTCTATCTTTTTTAAGATAGTTTTGATTTTAATGTACGCCTACTTCTCGATGCCCAAAGAAAAATGGAAGTAGGGCATTTAGGCTATGACATCAGCAGGCAATAGACCAAGCCCTGCCACAGTTTGCATATTTTTTTGTAGGAATCAGCTGTATCAAGTTGTCAAGCAACCAAATGGTTTTATCATCTGTTTAATCATGTCAAATATAGGGAATTATTTGCTCTGTTACACTAACATTTTTGGATGAGACCCTCTTTCTCCTATACACTACTTGCTTTGTCTAGTGAATTTTCATGAAAAAAAGCAGAGAATCCAGGAAAAGATTTAAAGAGATAGCAAGGCCTAGCAGTGAGAGTTAAGGGAAGAAGAGAGAGGAAAAGGAGGTGATCTAGATCAAAGGAAGAACAAATGGTAAACAACCCCCATTGTATTTCTCTCTACATTCCTACTTTTCATGGATATTTTGTCCATTGCAACTAATTTTATTTAAACATTCTAGGCAGGTACTGTATTTGGATGACTTGTTTTATATCCCAAAACTAATGGAACTTGTTTTATCATTGCATCTTTAGAATAATATATTTAACAGTTATCATCAGGTTTAATTGGATCTCCATTTGCTTTATATCTTCGTTTTGGTTCAATAAGCTCTTCTAATAACACTTGATCCATCTAATTATGGAATGCTTTTCAGTCTAGCTTTATTCTCAAGAGAGATCTTTCAGGGAGCTAATGACTACATTTTAATGATAAATGAAACAATGAATTGTTTTATTCTCTCTTGGATTCTAGCCAAATGTAAAAAAGCATTTTAGAAATTCCGATCTCTGTTACCCTAATCTGCTAAATATTGTTTTAGAAGTATCTATATTCTAGGTAGTGGCTTAGGTAAACTAATTCTGATTTACAAGTGAGCTTAAATCTATTTAATGTTTTGGAAGCCATAATTAAAAGTGGATGGTGGGCAATTACCTATGACAGAAGTGAGAGGCTGGGAAGCTCTCATTCTGATCTTCAAGGAATGAGAAAACATCAGGTTTATATAGTGACTTTAGATAATATATAGTCATTATAAACTTCTACATATTATTCTTCTGGTTGATATTTCAGTTTTTCCATAGATGAAAGTAATTTTGCAGATATACAGTAAATGATCTAGGAGTTTAAATATATGACACAGCATAGGGCCATATTTTCAAGCCATAAAAACACAGATCTGGTGATAGTGCATCCTATGGCTGCAAGAGGTACCCATTCTTTCAATTTTCAGAGCTGAAAGCATCACAAACAAAAAGTGTAAATAATAAAGTACATGCAGAGCAGCAAATAAACAAGATGCATCTAGACCATGTTGTGCAGCAGTGTCATATCTCTTGAAATCAAGTATGCAGGAATGCAACAGTTTCTGTTATTTAGTTAACTATGTCATATATTTGCATGTGTGTGTGCTGCTTTTCTACCAAAACACTCAAATAAATTATGAACATATTTTCTTGCAATCCATTCTGAGTTTCCTTTAAAATAAACACCCATGCATACTAAATTCCCTTTTGTAATTCTGCTGGATGAATCAAATATTAAAGCTTGTATGAGAATAAAAGTTATTTAGAGTCTTGTTTTAAACTCTCCCCTCAACACTTCTATTTGTGTCTGTTTTGTGGCATTTATTTGTTACCAACTATAGGATGGCAATTGTCACCCTTTACTCTCTACAGAGAAGAGCATTTTTGTTGAATAGTATTAAATTAATTTGTGTTTGTAGAGGAATATTTTTAATATGTTACACCTGCAATATTGCATAGCATCTTGTTACGAGAACACAACAGATGATTAAAAGATTTGAGATTTCCGTAACACAAATGATGTGACTAGGTAGAAGCTTCTGTAAACATATAATCATATGTTAAACTATTGCTTTTAAGAAAAAAAATGTTTGACCTCAAACATTTAACTTATAATTTAGGGAGAGAATTGGACTCTGTCCCTTACAAATTAGCATGTGGCAAACTGAAGTGTAGGTAAATCAAGGCTACTTGCATGCATGCAACCATAAATTGTGACTCACTATAGGATTCAAATGAAGAAATAACTGCTGGGCTACCTTATATATTTTTTGTACTAACTTGTGTTCAGTTGCTGACTTAATTGGCTCACAGAAAAATGAGCTTGCAAAATGAGAAGCAACAGAGTGAGGCAGAGTCAAACATACCATATCTCAAATTACAATATAAGTTATTTTATCAGTAACTCTTGAATGAAATTGCCAAAGATGGACCCTCTGTACTCAGAGGCAGATTGCAGGAAGTCAGAAACAAGACATTACTATGAATTCCCATGCCATTTTGTGGGCTTTCTAGAGGAATCTGGCTAACCACTACTGATTTATTTTTACATTAGAAAGCACACCCTTCTACAGTACCATATAATAAACTGCTTTTGAAATTCCACATTTGGCATGTTGACTCTGTGTGTTTGCATGTGTGTGTGTGTCATCTGTGCACACACTTTTCCAAAACACAAACTGGCCTTGGGTATGCAGAATTATTTGAGTGGTGCTTTAGATTGCAGCCAAAGTCCTGAACTAGATGGACCTTTCCTTAGGCCCACTGTGTATTTTTGAAAAATGGATTTTTAATGATATGTATCTATGCCAACGTTAAAATAAACGTTTTGGTATTATCAGTGATGTTTCAAAGTTATAGCCTTACAGCTTTTTCAATATGTTTGGCAGTTGCTAGCTTTTGAGAGTTTAAGTTTGAAACAAAACTTCTAAAGAGTCTGCAAAGTGAGGCAACTGTTAAGTTATATGAAGGGTCTGCAAGAAATGTAATTTGGTTAAACAGTTTGTGATTTAATTTTGCAAGCTTGTTTGGTGGTGGTGGTGTGTGTGTGTGTGTGTGTACACACATACTGTAGTTACTCTGAGGAAAAATGAGAAACACTTCAATTGAATATATTTGTGAATATACGCCTGATAATGATTCATAGCGTTGGTATCATTGTGAAGATATATTTAATTCAATGGGTTAAATGGAAATTAATTGATTGATTGATTGATTGATTGAATTTATATAGCTGGCCATCTCACCGGAAGCGACTTCGGGTGGCGTACAACAATCAGATAAAACCACAATATAAAAACAATCATAATAAAACACTCATTATAAAAAATATAAACAAACATTATTAAATTTTTTAAAATTGTTTAAAAAATTAAAGAACCACAAAACAGAGAGAGAGAGAGAAAGGTAACAACCATGTATCACCCACAATAGGGGAGCCACCTTAAAATATCTCCGGCTCCCTGGGACCCCCAGGCCTGGTGACATAACCAGATCTTGAGGGCCTTCCTGAACATTAACAGGGATGGAGCTAACCTAACTTTGGGGGGAAGAATGTTCCACAAGGCGGGCGCCACAGCAGAGAAGGCCCGCCTCCTGGGACCCATCACATGTAGGTCGCTCCCAGAGGGAACCTGTAGCATGCCCTCTCTGCCGGATCTAACGGGACGGGCTGATGAAATCATGTAGCTAAATATTTTATTCATTAGAGTAGAATCTCAATTCTTTGGACTTCCATTCATCAGTCTTCAGATGCAAATGAATAAACTTTTGGTTTGGACACTAGTGCCTAGACCAGGGCTTTCCAAACTGTGTGTCGCGACACAATACTGTGTCGCCTAGGGGCCCCAAGTGTGTCGCGTGACAACCCGGATGCGCTGATGAAAATGTCCTTGCTTCCGGCAGGGAGGCGAAAATTGCGCGTGCATGCTGCCGGGCCGCCCGGGGTGGAAATTCTCTGCGCCAATCAGCTGTGTGCCGGGAAGCCTGGCAGTGTGCGCGTGCAATTTTCACCTCCCTGCCGGAACCTGCCCTTTCGAAGGGGCAGCGGTGGGGGCGGGCTATCAGCGCTTCCAGGTTCCAGGACGCTGCTGCCGCCGCTGCCCCTTCCAAAGGGCAGGCTCTGGGGACCCCGAAAATGCCCTCAGTTCCAGCAGGGAGGCGAAAATCACGTGTGTGTGCTGCCGGGCTTCCCGGCGCACAGCTGATCGGCGCGGAGAATTTCCACCCTGGGTCCCCCCCCGCGCCGATCAGCTGTGCGCCGGGAAGCCTGGCTGCGCACATGTGCGGCAAGGCTTTTCACCTCCCTGCCGGAACCAAGGGCATTTTTGGGGTTCCCGGAACCTGCCGTTATGAAGGGGCAGCCACTGCTGCGGCGGCGGCGCTTCCGGGTTTTTGTGGGCCAGCCGTTGGTGTGTCGCCAATGGCAAAAGTTTGGAAAGCCCTGGCCTAGACAATTGATATAATTTATGTCTTTTGTGCAAATGCAAAAACAGTAATTATGTAACTACCCAAAACATACAAATAATATAATTTTGGATTTAAAGGACATTTGCTGTTAACAGAGACTGCTTCACTCCAGATGATCTGTTGAATTGAGATTTTCTTCTATTTTTTTTTCATGTAGATTTGTTGGAGGATTTCACCATTGGGTTTCTCCTTTGTTCAGAACTGTCAAGGTTCATAAAATGAAATGTTTCCCCTCCTTTGCTCTTTACTCTGTACATTTAAAAAAGAATAATCTGAATTTAAATGCAGTTGTTAATACATCAATCATAGTAGCCTTTTGGACTGGCTCAGGGGATAGTAGTAGGAGGCACAGTGTTGTTGTGGTTCTCCTTCCTTTAGGGATCCTTTCAGTTGGTGGTTCTGCTTCAGTTGTAGGAAGATTAAGTGTGGACTCTGGATTTTGAATCTTCCTGGATCTGGAGAGTTTCCATCTTTGGTTCTGAATGGGGTTGCACCTCTCAGAAAGACCGGGTATACAATTTGGGACTACTCCTAGACTCAACTCCTGCTTGAAGGGCAGGTACAACTGTGGCTTGGAGGGACTTTGCACAAATCTACCTTGTTGCCAATTGTGCCCATTCCTGGATTGGGAGGCCTTACTTATGCAGTCTACTTGGGATTGCCCTTGAAAACACAAAGCTATAGCTGGTCCAGAAAGCGATGGCGCTGGTATTTATGGGTGCACCTTGGTATGTCCATGTAACATTGCTACTTGCCAGTGCAATTCAAGGTGCTGGTTATGACCTATAAAGCCCTTCATTGACAAGGGGCCATGGGGCCACCTGTTTCTGATTATCTCTGTCCAATAAGATTGGCATGCTGTGGGTCCTGTCAATTAAATAATCTCATATAGTGGGAGCCAAGAGACGTGCCTTTGTTCTTTGTTGCTGCACCTAGCCTATGGAATAGCATTTCCCCTGACATCTGGATGGCCCTGACTCTACCTGCCTTTTGTATGGCTTTGGATCAGGAGGTCTTGTGAACTTGTCTGGATTGACCAGCTTGGGGGTTGAATTGCCTCTGGCAAAATTTGCTTTATGTCATTGTTATTTGGGGTATTCCATTCCAGCTGAACTACAACATATAATAAGACTGTGGATAATGATAATATAGAAAAGTACTACATGGAATATATACATGCCTGTCACCTATTTTATGTGTGCATAAAATACATAAAAATTTGCCGCAGATACATGAAACCACTTACTATGGATACCAAGATTTGGTATGCATTTTCTAACCACAGATACACAGAACAACAGATAATGGGACCATAGATAATAAGGGCTGCCTGTATCCTAGATGCTGGCATTTTTCCCATTTATTTTTAATTAAAATATTTAAATTAAAAAATAAAATGGGCAGGGAGCCTGAGAAGCATCAGTGAATGTGTTTACAGGCCTACCAGTGCCCACATCTACTGCATTTTACAAGCATAGGCTGCAATTTTACCATATTTAACTTAAGAGTGAGCCCTTATTAAATTCAGTGAATCACGAGTTCTACATAGGATTGCTTTTACTAAGCAAAATTAGTTCCATGCTAATTATTTTCTTCAGTTGGCCAAATCAAATGATCTCTAGTCTGTTTTTTTCCTTCAGAATTGGGGGGTTTCTATGCTTGCATGTGTTGGGCCTTGTCAAATATATTTTTAATTCAGGAACATAATGATTATAGCAGGATATCTAATCAAATCACCAAAACCTGACTTAATTTTTTTTTCTTTTAGACTTACATTGGTTCCATTGTTGCCTCAGTTAACCCGTATAAGACTATCCCGGGTCTGTATGATCTCACCACTATAGAGCAATACAGCCGTCATCACCTGGGAGAGATTTCACCTCATATTTTTGCTATTGCTAATGAATGCTACCGCTGCTTATGGAAACATCATGACAACCAATGTGTTCTCATCAGGTATTTTGAATACTGTATTATTCCTGCTTTTGTTGCTGAATTGTGAGTATATGTGGAATTCTGTATTTTTGAATATGGGGGAGAAAGAGTGTTCTAATTCTTTCCCATATGATCTCATTAACAATGAAATACATGGAGGTGTAGCTTCACTACATGATCCCAATCTCTTCTTGAAGACAAAAATCTTCATATCTAATATGTGTCATGTGGTCATTCAATAAAAAAATATGTTTCTGTGTTTTACTGTATATACGTTGACTCTGGTCTATTAACTTAGAATTCATTTCACTTTGAACACTTTGATTTTCTCACTGAGTTATGTCATGCTGTGCAGAAGATTAATTTGTCACCAGTAGTCTTGAATAAGCACATTGATCAAAGAAAGACCTTTAAAAGCCCATAAATAACAGCAGCAGTAATAATAAAAACTCTTGAACGTACTGGTTGGTTTAATCTCCTTAATTGAGCTTGCTTATTTTCTCTATTGTTTAACTTAAATTATACTTTCATTTAATGGGGATAAAATAGTTTGTCAAAAGTCCATAATGTTCAGTGGTATTCTGAGATGTGGCACATCAGTTATTGTATTTTATTGTATTAATGTAATGTTGCACTTCAGTTCTCTAAGTGTGTTTGGACACATGAAAGATCTTTATGTACACTCAGCTCAAACTAGTAGCAGGATATGGCAAGGATTTTGGAAGAGTAGGGTGATGGGGACAGTTGCCTTGGGCTCCATGCTCTGAAAGGGTCTCATCTAGAAGAAGATTAATAAATTATAGTCTCAATAATTCTTTCAGTGTTTTTGGTTTCCACCAATGCACACCTTGGATTTTAATAAACAAAAATCAGTAGAGAATTACATAGGATGCAGGAAGAAGGCGGCCTTGGTGGTGGTGATTGAATGAATATTGGCTTTTAAAGTAGGGGTTCTTTGGGGAGGGCAAAAAGCCAAGATAGCAGGTGTGATGAAAGCCCCACTCTTTTGTATGTGCATGCAACATGAACATATATACAAAGGGTTGGGGCTTCGATTGGGTGGTTGTGCCCACCATCATGGTTTTTGGGTTCCTCCTCTTGTGGATACCTTACTTCAAAGTCTTAACAAATCCTCTGTGATAGCATAATTTGGGAGGGTATGATAGATCTGGAATCTTATCTCATATTTATATCATTAACAGTATTAATGTTTCAAAAGACTTAAATTGGTTGTATTTTATATATTTGTATTTTTAAAATGTTATACCACTTTTCAGTATTTTTCCAGGGCAGCTTATAATAACTAAAAAGAATAAAATTCTGAATAATAAAAATTCACAGTAAGACTAAGTAGTGAAATTACATAATATTAAAAGAATAAAAGCCATAGTCCACATAGTGATTTTTTAAAACAATAAATATGCTTCAACAAATTTATTAAAATGCCTGTGAGGATGAAAAAAGTTTCACCTGGTTCTGAAAAGGCAATAAAGTTGCTCTGTGTACCTTCCTGGAGGAGGCACTCTAAGGTTGGGAGATTATCATGAGAAAGGCCAACTCCTTTTTTTTTTATAAGAATTTTATTAAGTTTAAGCAAAGATAAAAGTTACAGGGAAAAAAAGTACAAAGAAAAAAAACTAAAAAAGTGTAGAAACACAAGAGAAAATTTTCAAAATTACAAAAAGTGCTGACTTCCGACTTTTAACAGCAAGGGTATACAACAATTTTCCATAATCAATCCCTTACTCTAAATCAGTGTTTTCCAAACTGCCGCCATTGGCGCGCGCGGCGGCGTGCACGGTGGTGGCGTGGGGGGGTGCGCGGTGGCGGCGGCAGCGGCCTCACTAAAACACGGAAGCACTGATGGCGCGTCGCTGCCGCCATGCACACCGCCGCCGCCGTGCACGCCCCCACCACCACCACTTCGCGACACGCTAAACTCTGTGTTGCGACTCACTAAAGTGTTGTGACACACAGTTTGGAAAGCTATGCTCTAAATTAAACCAAAATCACATTATTTCTATAAATCATTCCATTGGTACATTATAAAAATCACTAAATACAGTTGCTCCCTTCCCTTATATTAAAAGAAAAGAATATACATACATACATACATACATACATACATACATACATACATACATACATCCTAATCAACTTCCCCCCAAAGATAACATTTATTTAATTGTTTCCTTCTTACTACTATTCTATATATTCCTGTCTACTATAATAAAGATCAAACAAAAAAACATATAAATTGTCTGCCATTATACTTGATAATACAACAATTTTAATAATCTTAATCATATTAAACCCAAAACTAAACATTTAGTATTTTTTATTATACCTCAATAATTTTACTCCAAATCGTTAAAGATAAATGAAATCAGCCAAACCCTAAAAGCAATCCAAACAAATATTCTTAAACCCTTATCCCACTTCAAAATAAACCAGAGCGTTTGCATATCCCCACAATCCGCACAGAGCTTTTTTCTTTAAAAAATCGAACAGCCCAACTGCCCCCCTCAAAAACTCTGACTGTTCTTCAAGAGACCTCCCATACATAATAACCCCTTCTTTTCCATGGCATTCCATCAGAAAATCAATTTCACTTATGTCTTGCAACTCGATCTCTCCCTTTAATTTCTTCAACTCGTCTATCCAATCTTCATCCAGCCTTTCAACAGAAGTCTCGATCTCACTCTTAGAAGAAACATTTCTGTCGCTGTTAAATTCCTCAGTGAGAAAGGCCAACTCCTGAGTAGTCACTGAGCAAGACCACCGAAGATGATCTTAGGGTACACGTGCAAACCTATAAGAAGAGATGTTCCCTTTAGATACTGTAGTCACAAGCTGTAAAAGCTTCTAATGCCTTGAACTCTTACTAGAAACCAACCTTTTCTAGTTTTTTGTTTTAATTTCACCAATCCCTACCACATAGCTTTCCAAACTGTGTGTCGTGACACTTTAGTGTGTCGCGACACACAGTTTGGTGTGTCGCAACACAACCTGGAAGCGGCGGGGGCGCGCATGGCGGGGGTGCGCACAGTGGCAGTGACATGCATGGCGGCAGCGACAACGGCAGCGGCTGATGGCGGCGGCGTGCCATCAGCGCTTCCGCATTTTAACGGAGGCTGCCGCCACCGCCGCGCATGCCCCCGCGCCGCCATTGGTGTGTCTCCAATGGCAGCAGTTTGGAGAGCACTGCCCTACCATATACATTAGACTGTAACTCCCATCACTACCAGAAGCTTGGCCTCTGCTTTATAAAAATGGTTTTTCAAAAATTGCTATGAATTGGGATGTGAGGCACCCATCTATGGTTGATAGCTATAGAGATGATGCTAGCTTTTTTTGTTTTTATTTTTTAATGACTAAGTGATTTAAATGTAGGCAAGTTGCTGCAGAGTATGGACAAAAGCAGAAGAAGGATGTTCTTGCCAGAGAAAGATGGGTGTGTCGAAACTCAAATGCATCATTCCAGGGAGAGCAGAAAATCTCTTCAATGTTAGTCCAAATTCTTTGGCACCAGCTAATAAAACCTGCCATGTTGTCCTATTAGTGAATTATTTTATTCCAAATACAGTAGGAACTGTATATCTATCGTTGTTGTTTTCTATAGGCTCAGAGCAAATGATAAAGGTGATTGATTATGTATTGCATTCTTAGCTGTCACACATCTGAATTGGTATTGCTAGTATTATTGATTGCCTCCTTTTCTGACTGGGCTGATTGCTGCCACAGCTAAAAAGAATCTCAATTGTCTACAATGTTCTGAGCCCGTTTTGCAAAAGAGTTTGGCACCTTAGGTTTGCAAATTAGTGGAGGAAAGGCTTTTTGGCAGAAATTAGCTCTAGGGGCTGTGACCCTACTAGGCTATTAAAAAGTTAAAGAGATAATAAAACAGTGACTTAAGGACATTTATGTACAAATTATGCAGTGCTTGCTGCCAGATACAAATACAGTATCTGATCCTGGACAGGGCTTCAAAGCATGTTGACTATTTCATAGCTACAAGTGAGGTGCTTCTGTTAGTATTATTTATTCTATATCATATTGTTGTTGGTTTTTTCCTATGTTTGCTGTCCAGAGTTGCAGTTGCAGTAGATTGATTGATTGATTGATTGATTGAAGAGAGAGATTCAGAGATTGAGAGATTGAGAGATTGAGAGAGAGAGAGAGAGAGAGAGAGACCATGCTTAAACATATGTTCTAGCCAGAATCCACCTAACTCATTAGATCTTGTGGAGAGCAGCCTGAAGCAAACTGGTAACTAGTGCAGTTCACAAAGCAGAGGTGTTATATGGGCATACTGAGGCATGCCCACCACTGCCCATGCTGCTACATTCTGGACCAGCTGAAGCTTCCAGGTGGTCTTCACGGGCAGCCCCTTGTAGAGTGCATTGCAGTATTCAAGCTGAAAGATCACTGGGGCATGAGTGACTGTCTACCCCCCGATCTAGGAAAGGGTGCAACTGACACACCAGATGAAACTGGGCAAAAGCCTTTCTGGCCACAGCTGCCACCTGCTCATCAAGCAGGAGCTGTGAGTCCAGGAAGACCCCCAAATTGTGCACCATCTTTGAATGGGGAAGTGCAACCTCATGCAAGATCAAAGTTGGATCTAGGCAGTCCAAATACCCACAGCCATTCAGTCTTGGTAAGACTGAGTCAGAATGCAAGTATAAAAGAAAAGTGTATTTTTTGAAATGGGCAATGATGTAAAATTAGATAAAAGAGTTGAACGTGTACTTTTCTTTTGTTGTTGTTCAGTTGTTTAGTCGTGTCCGACTCTTCGTGACCTCATGGACCATAGCACGCCAGGCCTTCCTGTCCTCCACTGTCACCCGGAGTTTACTCAGATTCATGTTCATTACATCGGTGATGCTATCTAACCATCTCATCCTCTGCCGTCCCCTTCTCCTTTTGCCCTCAGTCTTTCCCAGCATCAGGGTCTTTTCCAGTGAATCCTCTCTTTGCATTAGGTGGCCAAAGTATTTGAGCTTCAGCTTCAGCATCTGTCCTTCCAATGAGCAGTCAGGGTTGATTTCCTTTAGGATTGACTGATTTGACCTCCTTGCAGTCCAAGGGACTCTCAAGAGTCTTCTCCAGCACCACAGTTCGAAAGCATCAATTCTTCAGCGCTCAGCCTTCCTTATGGTCCAACTCTCACAGCCATACATTACTACTGGAAAAACCATAGCTTTAACTATACGGACCTTTGTCTTTACCATGTTGAATTTTCAGTTTGGTTATAATTAATTGCAAACTATACATTAATATCCTAATTTTAAATGTCCTCTGCCAAATATTGTCTCCCACTGGTGTTTCATGGGTAAATTCGCTTATTGTTGGTATTGGGGGCAATAAGTTGAAGCAAAAAAAAAGAAGAGTTAAATGTCCCTCCCCATTTTCTGGTCTTATATTCACTCCTTTCGGTGTGTACTTTTCATATTTTAGAAAACATATATGGAAGCACATTTTTCTGCTCTCATGGAACTTGTTAAACTTGACAGAAGCGTAGCAGTAAGTCACTACTCTCCCAAACCCAGCTCAATGTTCAGTAATTAAGAAGAGAAACTTCACAGACTTGACTAGGCAAGATGAAGTGATTTATTTCAAGCAAGGAGGAAGTCATATGTACACAGAAGATTTGCTGTACTGCCAAACAAAGAAATCAAACCCTGTATGGACTGTATTGAAGCCCCAAGGTTTAAATCTTAAACTTTTTCCTCCCACCGGTTCAAATCAACAAACTTCTGACTCTTCTTTTCTCAGCCTTGAGACTGGAAAGCACCTGCTGAATGCTCACACCATGATTCTCTTTGGCCTGAGAAATGCTGCCTCCTCCCTCATCAGCTTCAGCCTTTACAAAACTCAGGATTCTCTCTGCCAAGTACTGGCTAAACCAAGAATTGCTTAATGGAACTCTGGATGTCCTTCTATGTGCCTTGTAGTCCACAACATTTTATATGATAACATAATTATTTGGTTTGGTCTTCTACAAGTATAGTAATGTAGTTTACAGGAAACAGCTATGTATTTGGTGCATTACTTAAAGGCAGCAGACCCCCTCTAGTGGAGCTCCTTGTTATTTATCATTTTGTTGCAGGTTATTCTGAATTTAGACCATCCTCTAATCACTATATAATTATAATGAGTTTTTGGATTATTGATTTTAATTGTATTTTCTTCAGTTGGATAAGTATTAGGAGAGTGGTCCTATGAGATATTGCTGGGTAGTACCCACTGTGTTACCATTATAATATCTATAGCTGGGCAATGCCTTTATTGAAATGCCATAAAAATGTAATAGCTTGTACATTCTTTAGAATTTTTCATCAGACCATATGGTGTAAATGAGAAAGCTGTTTTGTGCTCTTCAATACATTTAGTAAAAGGTACTGTGTTAACATTCCAAAATACATATAAAAGGCTGAGTAATTAACTAGGGGTTTCCTCAAAGTTTAAGCCATTATTATTACCTTTGCCTCCCCCTCCCCCCTCATATAGGGATAATACTGTTGGTTTATTTACAACATAAAGGTGATTGACCTAGTCCTAGGATATTTGAAATGGTTCAACTAACTCACTGGAAAGGAGAGAAGGTGACATTTTGGAGGGGATAAGCTGCAAGGGATGTGTGATGGTAGTAGTAACTGATGTTCCTGCTAGCCTGGTGCCATTTTTGACATAGGTTTTGCCTTGTCCTTGTCCTGTCAGTGTCCCTTGCAGCTCCTCATAATGATTGTTGTTAATGCACAAGGCAGGTGATATAAGTAAAAGAATTCAGATTTCTTTTTGTTTTGATTTCAAAGCAACTAAGATTTAGGGGGATGTTGTAGCAAGAAGAGATGATTTACTGTTGAGGTGATTATGCACAAGGTATAGCATATATCTGGTATTGGATTTTTGCCTCTAGCTATCCTCTGAAAGCCTTCAAAGACTCTTGTTTTCCAACAGAAGCATAAAGGAAACTCCAGTCTGGACAAGAATCAACTTTCCAAGGGAAGATTTAGTATGTTGTAGCAAAATAAAAGAAATCTTAATATGTTGACCTCACTGATGATTAGAACCTTACAGAAAAGTCAAGCCCAAGGATTTAAGTGAAGTTTATTTGAAGTACATTGCTTTCTTCTGTTGGCTATGAAGTACACTGCTATTTGGAAGTCAGCTTTTCAACATATTGGAGTTGGAGGTTCCCATGGTGACTATAATAATTTAGCCAAAGGGTGACAAGAGAACAATGTATCAGCATAAGCATGTGAACATTGCTCCTTATACATCCTTATTATGGTATCTGCAGCCAGCAGTAGGGCCAGTGCAGTGCATAGTCTGGTTGCCTACCTTAGGAATGATATTTGCTGCTGTATATTGTTTTTCTTGCTTCCTTTTGTGCAGGAGCAGGGAATTGAAGGAGTGACGTGCATCTCTCATTGATAGCTTAGGACCATTGTTTAGGACAAGGCCAGTTATTAAGATCTGATGTGAAATCAGAATCTGCTTGATATACTTGAAAGTACTGAGTATGGAACAATAATTAAAATGTTTTTTAAAAGATGCCCTTTTCACTACCTGGGGTGTGTTTCCAGTGTTCAAACTGGTGTGTGAGAGGCAGCATAGTGCAATGGAACTGATCCAAAGGTGCCATGAGTCGCATCTAGGCTTTCCAGATTCTGGATTTGTTCATTGATTTGGACTAGGATGAACAGGGTTCTGGTCCCCATTCAACCACTGGTCCAGTCACTATCTTTCAGCAGGCTCATAATATTATAAACAACGTAAAAACCACATAAAAGCTTGTAAAAATGGCACAGATACCCACTGCTCCCAGGTCTAAAGCCTTTTTCATAAGAAGTTATTTATCTACATCCATCAAATGTCCATCTTTTCCTAAGGTGTTTAGTTTGACTAACTGTAGACTTGTTTTGTTTTTTGTCTTCCAGTGGTGAAAGTGGTGCTGGTAAAACAGAGAGCACTAAATTGATTCTCAAGTTTCTGTCTGCTGTAAGCCAACATTCACTGGAACTCTCTTGTATGGAGAAGATAGCTAGTGTTGAACAAGCAATTTTGGAGAGCAGGTATATATATCCATATGCCATAGCATTTTCTCAAGGAAAACAATGGAAAAAAACTTACGGAAGGAAGATATTTCAGCAGAATCTTGCCTGCTTGCTGATAGAATAGAAAACTATTAATATCAGGGATGAGTAGCTAAAATTGCATCATCTGACTCCATATTATATCCTGTAAGGTGCTTTCCTAGGCAGCTGGCAAACTAGGAAATTGACTGAGCCCCTCATGTTTTTTTTTTAATATAGCTGGTAGAGCTGTAGATAGTTTGGTGGATTAGAATTTGTGTGTGTTTTTAAAGTTTATTATGTTTCTCAGTACAAGTATTTTTAGATTAGGTAAAAGCTGTATGTTGAGACAGCTTATTATAATTTTTTCTATTTTCTTGAAATATATCTTTAAAAGAGTGGTGTGGTATAATAAAGCATTCAATAAGGTGGTTTCTTAAGCAGCATCTTAAGGTTTTAGGGATGGAGGATGAAAACTGATTTGCAAAATATGTTGAGATAATTCTCCTATACCTCTCAGAAAGCATTCCAGAACTTTTGGGATAATATCTCTCTGAAGCAGTGGGCAAAGTCCATTCATACAGATCTTCCTCAGGGGTAAAGGCTAGAAGCAGTGAAACAAGGTTTTTCATTTATTCTCCAGAGCTCCCTTTTTTAAATTTTTAAAATAGATATGCCGCTATATACATTTTTATTTTATTTATTTTATTTATGTTTCGACTTCTATCACCGCGCCATCTCCCACGAGGGGACTCTGGGCGGTTCATATACATTCATATTCATACATACATACATACATACATACATACATACATACATACATACATACATACTGTAGATACACAATCTAATATTTAGAAATAATGACCAAGCAGCAGCCAGTTATTATTGGTCCTAACTGGATCAGGTCAGGCCATCTCCCATGGAATTTAGCAAGGCAAGAAAAGACACCCTCTCTGCTCAAGCTTGAATTGGCTTGCACTGATGTCACAGTTGTCAATCTACTGCTGAAAATGTGGTGGAGATCCTTCCCAGCCACCCCACCAAGGTTAGAGTCTGGTCAACATTGCCAGATGCATTGCATCACTGAACAGCAGTGTTCATAGTTGTGCTTTTGGGGCATGCTTTGTTATAGTTATTTCCAGTTTCCTTAAGCAGAACCAGCATGAGGAAAAGTAATGAACATTGTTGAACATTTTGTTGATGTAGTTTTGGTCCTGATTTTGGAAAGTGGAGCAGGTATCACCTATTATAATTGTGACATAATGCACAGCTCCTTCAGGGACATTCCATTGATGTTCCTGTTCTTGTATTTCTATATTATCCATTGTCTTCCCCTTCATCTAATTAATTCAACCTTGCCAAACATAATTATTTTTTTCTAGGCCATCATCCACTGACATCACATACCCAAGATATATGTCTACTTCTTAATCATCATCTTGCCAGTCTTTATATTTTCCAGGAACTATTGATTAGTTTTTGCTACTCATGGTATCCTTAGTAACTGTCACCAAGTCTGTAATTCAAAGGTTTTTATTTTTTTATTTGGTGTCCAATTTTCACAGCTATAAATTACCATTGGCAAACCATTGCTTTAGTAATTCTGATCTTCGTTGTCACAGAAATGCCGTATTTCATGATTTTATCTAAGTTTGTCATTACCTTCCTAGGATTAATCTTTTCTCTATTTCTATAGCACTATGTATATCTTTCTTTATACTTCATATAGAAAGCAAAATGTTGCTTATGTGATAAATTAGTGCAATAGTTTGATAATTTCTACATTTTCTTTTCCTTCTTCAGCAAAGATATATTAAAAACTCTTTTCCAATCTCTAAGCCATGCTGTCTTGTTCCATGTTTGTTGAGGAAGAGCTGTTAGTGCTTTAACTGCCTATTCTCTTGCAGCTTTAAGTAGTTAAGGGCTATTTCAATATGTGCCTGACGTTTTTTCTGGTTCACCTCTCATACCTCACTTTCTAGTGAAGTCAATTGCTAAATGTTTCTGGCATTCTATAACCCATTTGTAAAGAGTTTTGGTATTAACTTTCCATATTCTTTTAAGTTCATTTCCACTATTAAATCACTTCCATGGTTATTCTTGAATATTTCTATCTTAGCTGTAAAGTTTTCCTGTGATTTTTCTGATCTTCTTTAAAAAACGTGTTATTTTTCTTGTTATTTTACATTCACGATTGAGATCTTTCCTTGCTTTTTTCTTGCTTGATGTTGAAAGTCTTCATTTAGTTGTCATATGTCCTTATTGCCTAGGGATTTCACCTTCTGTCTTTCCCTGTCATGATAGTTTGCTCTGCAAGTTACTTAGATCTTTTCTTCTTTGAAATTTTGGGAGTAATTTGCTTTGGTTTTCACATTGCCTCTTATCTCTTCCCATGGCTTCTCAGTTTCTCTTTGCATAACTTAATTGTACTGAATCTATCCTTATACTGATATTACATTCTGACTCTTAGTTCTCTAGGCCATTCCTTGCTGGCACCTGCTTTCTTTAATATTCTAAGTTTAACCCATTTATTTTATGCCAATAATTTACGGTCTGGTGCACAATTTGCACCAGGAAATGTCCTGGCTGACTAGATTGCATTTCCCTATTTCTGTTTCCTTTTATTTAGTCAGTTTGGTTCCAGTATTGTTCATCTGGTGATGTCCAAGTATTCAGTGTCTCTATATTGTTTGAAGCAGATATTGAGAATAAATAATTTGCTTCACAAAACCCTATCATTCTAGCTCCTGCATTGTTGTATTTACTTAGTCCACTTTTCTTTATTTCTCCAAGTTCAGCATTCCCACCACCCTTTAGCAGTCTTCCTTTCTTGATGTTGCATTTATCACCTTGTGCGATTTGGCATGGAAGCCCTGAGTATCTTCTACCATTGTGCCTTACTAAGGTGATAGACTTGTATGACATTGATATTTACTCTACATCCACTGTTTTTAATATACTAATATATGATCCTGTCATTTATTGGGTTACAGCTCAGCATATATTTACCTATGTCTTTTTTTAATATAATTGCCACCCCATTTCTTCATACGGTCTCAAGTCTTGAACAGAATATTACATAATTATCTGATTTTAAACGGATCATTCCATTCTACCTAAGTTTACTTAGCCCTAAAGATTGAATTTAGTGTGCTTCATTTCTGCTTTGGCAATTTCAATTTTTCTTTGCTTGATGCTTCTCATATTCCATGTTATAACTGTGTTCTTGTTAAAAAAAACAAAACAGCACCATCAGTGATCAGACTTCTTTCTTCCTTGGTCTGGGCATATTATCACCCCTAGACTTCCTTGTGAAACTTTGAAATTCTTCTCCTGTAGCTACAGCAGTGTCTTCTAATCTGATGGCTTCATCATGTGGCTTCCAGTCTTGTCTAAATATTTCATCCATGTCCATTCAGTCTTCTTGACAAGAGTATAGCATTGGTTTGCCATAGATTTCTTCCAGGTTTGATTCTGGAGTTCTTCTCATAGGTGGGCTGACTCCCCTTATGCCTGAAGAGTGTCACCTGCCCTAACTACAATTGTAAATTACTCTTTGCTTCATCCCTCCCCTTTTGACCCTATCAACAAGAGTGACCCTTCTAGCATCACTTTCAGGGACATTGGAGATACGGAGCCCTACTGACATGTCAAGCATCCACAAAACCTATTTTTCAATGCCCTAATAATCAGTGTTCTTGTTTATTCTATTTTAGATTGCAACTACTGATTAAACACTACATCACATAACATCTATATAGCTATTTAACAAAGCAAAGAAACTAGATGCCATCACCCCATGTAATGGTATGTGGGAATGACCTTGGGAGATAGGGGGAAGAGCCACAGCCAGGGCAATGGTCAGATAAGAGGCAGCTTAGCCCGCAGCAGGAATGTGGGTGTGGCAAACATCTCAGAGGGGACCCTCCCTAGTTTCTTGGGCTGTAAAGGTGAATAGACCTTTTTTTACATGTTTTGTTAGTTTTACAAGATTTTCATCAATAAGACATATAATAATTTTTATGGGACTCATCACTTAATAATTTTGTCGCATTTTATTTTACTGCAGCCCAATTATGGAAGCATTTGGCAATGCAAAGACTGTTTACAACAACAACTCTAGTCGCTTTGGGAAATTTGTTCAACTGAACTTCTGTCAGAAAGGCAATATTCAGGGAGGAAAAATTGTAGACTGTATCCTGCATTTTCTGTGCCTTGTAATTATTGTTCAACCATTGTATATATTTTATGTGGTGAAAAAAGGCAGCTTGTCTATTTTACTTTATTCCAAAATTGCAAATTACAATGTCAAAAACTCTGAAAAACCCTCTTCTCTTTCTCTCATGGTTTATTATAGAATGCTTTGTTGAAAGAATATTAGCAAATGTGTCTGGGTACATGGTTTTTTTTTTTAAAAAAAGCTTTTTATCACTCACTCAAGTTCATCTTTAGTGTAATGCTGTTCAAACTACATGATCAGATGGCGGCTTTTTGCTGAAATATGGCTTAAATTCTATATTCAGCTTTATAAATCAAGTAGATAATCTACTAGATTCTTCTGTGCAGTGTATTAGTGAGTGAGTGAGTGATTAACCTGAGCCAGGTTTGCTCCAAGTAGTCCTAGATACGTTTCTCTTTTTCAGTCTGTGTTAGTCCTGCTCCCTGGCTTGGTAGGTAAAATTTGCACCGAGGCCTGGGAGGATGTTATGTTCTATTAGTACTCATTAGAGTAGAAGTAACTAATCCTTTTGAAATAGACATATCTTCCTGTCCTCTTCAAATATTGTCAGAAAGACTGACAGTACTGTACTAACGTCTTCATAGCAAACAAGAGATATATGTGTGTGTGTGTGAGAGAGAGAGAGAGAGTGAGAGAGAAAGAAAAATAGAAATTTTTATGTGTTGTGTCTGGATCCTTTTCTTGTGTGATTTACTCAATTCTTTTACAAATATATTTCATAGCCAGACATTGAGTTGAGCTGCCAATAAACATTTATACCTAATAATAAATGTACTTTTAACATGAATAGAAACTAATATAAATAAAAAATCTTTCTGAATAAACATTCTAACAAAATATATAGACTACACATTTTCCCATGTTCAACTGAACCATTTTGTTCCTTGACCTATTCATCTGATGCCTCTGAAAGATTTATTAGAAAAGGTAAGTTTTTTAGTTTCTCTCCTAATATTTTGAATTGTTTAAAAAAATGTAAAGAATTTTGCTGAATATATTTCTAAATGTTTTCTCTCATAGAATCGAGTAGTAAGACAAAATCCAGGAGAGAGAAATTACCACATATTCTATGCCCTGCTGGCAGGGATTGAGGGAGAAAAGAAAGGTGGGACTCAGTTTTGTGTTTAAAGGATGGCTCTCTCCAAGAGAAATGACTGTTTTTCAAAAATCACTCTTTCATCATATTATGATAACAATCATGAAAATTTGAACTCTTTCCTGCTCACACTATAAATCCTGTTAGACATGAGAAGCTGAGTCATGAGGGAATACCAACGGGACAGAGTTTCTCAAGTACAGTAGAAGCAGTATTGGAAATAGCATTTTGTAAAGTGAGGGACAGGAGAATATGCTGGTGTACTTATGTTGTCCACATAGCTGTCTACCAATACATTGGGTGTCAAGTCCATATAACACTGTCCATAACATATATAACACACGTAACACGTCCATAAGCACACGGTTATTTGGGGAGAACCTATCATTCCCTGCTACTGGAAATGCATGAAGTCTGAGGGAAAGAATTTTGCACTGAGCACGGTGAGATGCATTTCTCAAATACTGTATGCAAAGATCATTACTGGGTTCTTCTATTAACTGAAGAAGTAACCTATTTCCATACTTTAAACTTAAGCAAACAGATTTAAACTGAAACCACAGTTCAAACAGAAACACAGTTTAGGCAGATTATACAGAAGTATATAAAGCATAGCATAAAGGAAGAAAACATACCAAAGCAACTTGAAACCCAATCTCTCATAGGCTGTCAGGAACCCCTTAACAAGGACAGCGGAGATACCCCAAGGTGGCTTAATTTTCACAGCACCCAGCGCTCAGGTCTGTGTGGAACTCCCAAACCCCAAAAGCAAGCCTAGGAGTTTTTTATCCAAGTCTAGCCCCCAAACCCCAAGACCATGTTTCCATGGTACTGAAGCTGCATAGCCTGACCTTGACTGGGATTCTTCCCGGGGTCTAGCACCTGTCTATTACATCATTCCAAGAGCCTGGGAAGCTATCAGATAAGTGCTTAACCAAAACAATTTCTTATCTCCCCCTCCCCTCCAAGCTGCTGGAGGGGCTGTTGGGGGAGTGAACCTGTGCTTAAAGTAACAAGCTTGGGGTAATCTATTTCCCCTCCATTCCAAACAGAAATAAAAAAACCAGTTAAACATCAGCATAACTCAAAATAAACTCTAATCTTCGTATGGGGGAAATCAAAATATGTCACTTAACTCCTTGAGATAACCATGGTCTTCCGTGTTGCCACTACATGTATGTGGCCTGGATAAGTTGCATGACTGGGTGGTAGATCATATCCTGCTCAGCAAGCAGGAAAGGCAGACCAATCAAAATAGAGACCACACCATTTCCCGCAACCTGTTAATTGACACCTCCCAGGAAGCCTCCAATCACCAACTAACCCACTTGAGTTTAAATCTTACACAGATTACAAATACTGCAAGGCAATCCCTAGTTTTGAACTGTTGCACTGAGGAAGCCTTGCTGAGACGTGGGGGAAAAACATCTGTAGAAAACTCAATCAGTATTTTTTGTACTGGTATTGATCTCCTAAGAAGATCAATAAGATCTACTAAGAGTGTAGAGCAAGCCTGAGATATCTCTATTCCAAGAAATCTATAAAAACTCTGTTACTTCTCTTGCAGACTTTAAGCAGATTTGAATGTCAGATTTAGCATGATGCAAATGTTTTTCCTCTATCCAGATGCATTTTACCTATCTGTACCTGAGAACTATCACTACCTGAACCAGTCTGGATGTGTAGCGGACAAGACAATCAATGACATAGAATTATTCAAAGAAGTCATTGTGAGTTTGGCCAGTTTTTCATCCTTCCTATCAAGGTGGGGAAGGAAACCCTATGTAGTTCCAATAGAAAAGAATATTTGTAGCTCAAGGTTGAATTGTGGAGTTCTTGGTGCTCTCTGAGTTTGGTTGTTTGCTTGCAGACAGTGCCTGATGATGTTACCTAGGTGAGTAATGAAACTTCTACAAGCAAACAGCCAAGGTCCCCCCCCCCCCCCCATGGCTTATACTTTTAAAACTTCAAGCACAAGCTGAAAGACTGGAAGCCAAATTTTTGGTTTCTCTGCCAACAAATATAATTCTGTTCCTCCTGCCAGCAGAAAGGCCTAAATAAACCTACTTCAGTTCATAGTTTGTTTAGTGTTGCACATGAATTAGGGTCTTGGCTCATTTCTTTCCAAATTGTGGATTCTATGTCTAATTTTTAAAGAGAGAAACAAGACTGTTTCTGGAGCATTGCTCTGTTTATGATTTGCGTAATGATACCTGGATTTATTCAGAAGTGCCTATTGGCCAGAAGAGCCTAGTAGGGGTGCTCATGCAGAGTATACTGCAAGCTGAGAAACAACTGGAAGTGAAGGCTTTTAAAATATGAACTTCTTCTCCCTGCAACCCAACATTTAAGTGGCAAGAAATGAGAAAAGGGTTTGTGTGGCTGAAACCATGCTCATTTTTGAGAAAGCATCCTTCTGAAGAGACTTTTTTTCAGACATTGTTTTTCTCTCCATATATAGAAGAGATTTGGATGGTATTATGTGGTATTAATTAGCTCAAAGGCTCAGTCATATTGTGTGTCTTTTCTAGACGGCAATGGAAGTGATGCAGTTCACCACTGAGGAGGTACGGGATGTTCTTAGGCTCCTTGCTGGCATTTTGCACCTTGGCAATATTGAATTTATTACTGCTGGTGGAGCACAGGTGTCCTTCAAAACAGGTGAAAAAATGGCTATTTTCTATGTATAAGTATGAACATTTATCTCCTATCTTTCTGGTTCAAATATTGAGTAATTTAAATCAGAACTTATGACAAGTTACAAAATTAGTTTCAGACCAATAACTTCCTACCTCTTCAATCCTCTCAATCTTAATTTTAATTGGTATGGATTGACTCTGAAATGTAATTTAGATAGTTAATTTGGAGAACACCATTACATAAGAAAAAAAACCACTCTATTGAAGAGAAATAGACACTTATGAATGACAAATTGCTTATTAGGCATTTTTGTCATCCCAAATGACACTACTGTATTTTTAGTAGCTCTTTCTGTTACTATATTTTGTTGCTCTATTGTTCCTAGCTCTGAGTAGATCTGCAGAGTTACTTGGGCTGGACTCAACACAGCTAACTGAAGCATTGACACAGAGATCAATGATACTCAGGGGAGAAGAAATTCTAACACCTCTTAGTGTACAGCAGGTAAAATCTAATTACTTTAGAATGCTTTTGTATATTAAGGATCTCTGAAAAATCTGCTATTTTTTACTTCTACTGTGCTGTAGCTTCCAGAAGTCTAAATGGTATGCAGGCCCAAAAGATGGAAAAAGTATGGAACCCATGCTATGTTAAATATGAAAAAAATGCCACTGCTACTCTTACAGAGAGAAAACGTTACTTTAAAAAGGTAAAGGTGCCCCCCGCACATTTGTGCAGTCGTGTCCGACTCTAGGGGCCGGTGCTCATCTCCGTTTGTTAGCCGAAGAGCCAGCGTTGTCCGAAGACGCTTCCGTGGTCATGTGGCCGGCACGACGCACGCGGAACGCTGTTACCTACCCACCGAAGTGGTACCTATTAATCTACTTGCATTTGCATGCTTTCAAATTGCTAGGTTGGCAAGAGCTGGGGCGTGTATGGGAGCTCACTCTGTCACACGGGGCTAGGGATTCGAACCTCTGAACTTGCGATCTTCTGATCGACAAGCCTGGTGTATTACCCGCTGAGCCACCACGCCCCCTTACCACGTTACTTGCCAGAACATTAAAGCCTAGGATAGGGCAGTCCACCATTGGTGAATTGCACTTAGCCTTCATGTAGAAATATCAGCTCTGTTCAGTAAGGGAGATTGTTGGGCTCCTTGTGGGAGAAAAAGAAGTAGCAGAGTTGGGGGACGGGGAGAGGAAGCATAAGCTACTGCTTCACAGGAATGGATAAAGCAGCTCTGTCATTCAGAGGGCAGCGTGTTAAGAATGTCCTAAACAAGATGAAGAGCTTTCTTCTGCTCTCAGAAACTACACTCATTTGGGTAACTTTTTAGATAACCTACAGATAGCATACAGCTGTTTTCCTTTACTTTGAATTTTCACTTTGTCAGTTTATTTTCAGTTTTATAGCTAAATCTTTGTGTGGGATGAGATAGAACAAGGTATTTCCACGTTTGTGTCAAAATATTTGACCTTACTATAAAATAAAGATAGGAAAAATGTATCTTTTTAAACACTTTTATTTAGCAGCAGTTAGGAGAAGGAAAAAAGAGAACCAGTTTGGTTTAGTGGTTCACCAGGCTAGAAACCAGGAGTTCTAGTCCCGACTTAGGCACAAAACCAGCTGGGTGACCTTGAGCCAGTCACTTTCTGTCAGCCCTAGGAAGGAGGCAATGGCAAACCACTTCTGAAAAACCTTGCCAAGAAAACTGCAGGGATTCGTCCAGGCAGTCGCCAGGAGTCAACACTGACTCAAAGGGAGAACAACAACAGCAGCAACAAAAGGAGAGGGGAGACTTAGTTCTGAAGGGAGCAATAAAGTATGGGGATATGTATTTCATTGCTTGTCATGCCTCTGAGGAACATTAGTTTGAGGAATGGTCCTTTGGGTAATGGCATTGTGTCATAAATAATCTACTTTCTATTATCATCCACCAGGCTATAGATAGCCGAGATTCAGCAGCTATGGCACTTTACTCCCAGTGCTTTGCCTGGGTTATTAAAAAAATCAACAGCAGAATCAAAGGCAAGGACGACTTCAAGTCCATTGGCATTTTAGACATTTTTGGATTTGAAAATTTTGAGGTATGTTCCAAACATTTACATGTAGCTGATGCTTTTATGCTTAGACGTTGTTCTGTTTCCTCCTGCTTTGCTTGACTAAGGATGTCAGTTGCTAAATGCTGGCTTTTGATTTGTCTTTTTCCAGGTTAATCGTTTTGAACAGTTCAATATTAACTATGCAAATGAAAAGCTTCAGGAGTACTTCAACAAGCACATTTTTTCATTAGAGCAATTAGAATATAGTAGGTAAGAACTGCAAATCGTCGTTTGTTTTCTCTGCCATAGCTTGAATATTTGTGTTAATTCCTTTGTTTTTCATTCTCAGCTCAGCTCCTTTAGAGCTTTGATTCCCCATAAGATTCATTGCACCATTATTGTAAGGATGTACATTTCCCCCCAACTTTCCTTATGGATAACTAAAACAGTTGTTTGGGCAATTTAATAAAGTCTCTTTCTTGGGTTTTCTTAGAGAAGGACTCCAGTGGGAAGACATTGACTGGACAGATAATGGGGAATGCTTGGATCTTATTGAAAAGGTAGATATATCACAAATAAGCAGTTTTATTTATATTGACTTTATTATAACCTAATTTAAGGGGGATTGCTTTTTTCAAATGTTGATTTGCTAATAATAACTGTTTATTTCAAATTATGGCATATGTCATATGATCAGGCACAATGTTTGAATAGGAAAGTGTATTATTTTTGCACAGCTGGATTACAGATTTCTCCTGATCATACACTTTTAATTCTTATCCATCAATAAATGGGGTTCATTATTTACTCATTATTTGTTCCTGGGTCACAGTATGGTTTGCCCCCCCCCAGCTCTTTTTGACACAAGAATGTTTATTTATTTGCTCCCTTGTCTTTTTAATCAAGAGAGTTCAGTACATTTTGTTTATTATAATGTCTAATTCAACTCATTATCTGGAATACCAAGGCCTTTCCTGGTACAGTTCTTCTAGTTGTTCAACAGTAAGTCAGAGGATACAAAAGCAACTGCTTAATTTAGAGGCTGTCCTAAAACTAGTATGATGCATTGCAGCAGATGTAGAGTTTCTGTGCACAAAAAGCAATTGTATGTTTTCTTTCCTTTGCCCTACATTGAAAGATACATACAGTGGGGCAAAAATAATATTTAGTCAGCCACCAATTGTGCAAGTTCTCCCACTTAAAAAGATGAGAGAGGCCTGTAATTGACATCATAGGTAGACCTCAACTATGAGAGACAAAATCAGAAAACAAATCCAGACAATCACATTGTCTGATTCGGAAAGAATTTATTTGCAAATTATGGTGGAAAATAAGTATTTGGTCAATATCAAAAGTTCATCTCAATACTTTGTTATATATCCTTTGTTGGCAATGACAGAGGTCAAACGTTTTCTGTAAGTCTTCACAAGGTTGGCACACACTGTTGCTGGTATGTTGGCCCATTCCTCCATGCAGATCTCCTCTAGAGCAGTGATGTTTTGGGGCTGTCGCTGGGCAACACGGACTTTCAACTCCCTCCAAAGGTTTTCTATGGGGTTGAGATCTGGAGACTGGCTAGGCCACTCCAGGACCTTGAAATGCTTCTTACGAAGCCACTCCTTCGTTGCTCGGGTGGTGTGTTTGGGATCATTGTCATGCTGAAAGACCCAGCCACGTTTCATCTTCAATGCCCTTGCTGATGGAAGGAGGTTTGCACTCAAAATCTCACGATACATGGCCCCATTCATTCTTTCCTGTACACGGAACAGTCGTCCTGGTCCCTTTGCAGAGAAACAGCCCCAAAGCATGATGTTGCCACCCCCATGCTTCACAGTAGGTATGGTGTTCTTTGGATGCAACTCAGCATTCTCTCTCCTCCAAACACGACGAGTTGTGTTTCTACCAAACAGTTCTACTTTGGTTTCATCTGACCATATGACATTCTCCCAATCCTGTTCTGGATCATCCAAATGCTCTCTAGCAAACTTCAGACGGGCCCGGACATGTACTGGCTTAAGCAGGGGGACACGTCTGGCACTGCAGGATCTGAGTCCCTGGCGGCGTAGTGTGTTACTGATGGTAGCCTTTGTTACGTTGGTCCCAGCTCTCTGCAGGTCATTCACTAGGTCCCCCCGTGTGGTTCTGGGATTTTTGCTCACCGTTCTTGTGATCATTTTGACCCCACGGGGTGAGATCTTGCGTGGAGCCCCAGATCGAGGGAGATTATCAGTGGTCTTGTATGTCTTCCATTTTCTAATTATTGCTCCCACAGTTGATTTCTTCACACCAAGCTGCTTACCTATTGCAGATTCAGTCTTCCCAGCCTGGTGCAGGTCTACAATTTTGTTTCTGGTGTCCTTCGACAGCTCTTTGGTCTTCACCATAGTGGAGTTTGGAGTGTGACTGTTTGAGGTTGTGGACAGGTGTCTTTTATACTGATAACAAGTTCAAACAGGTGCCATTACTACAGGTAATGAGTGGAGGACAGAGGAGCCTCTTAAAGAAGAACTTACAGGTCTGTGAGAGCCAGAAATCTTGCTTGTTTGTAGGTGACCAAATACTTATTTTCCACCATAATTTGCAAATAAATTCTTTCTGAATCAGACAATGTGATTGTCTGGATTTGTTTTCTCATTTTGTCTCTCATAGTTGAGGTCTACCTATGATGTCAATTACAGGCCTCTCTCATCTTTTTAAGTGGGAGAACTTGCACAATTGGTGGCTGACTAAATACTTTTTTGCACACTGTAGTGTGCAACATGATGTCACAGTGCTGCATGTTCCCTGTTAGTGTTCCACTTCACTGGCTATCAGATGTTGGAAGGTTGGCAGGCAGGGTTATCCATGATGTGTACATATCTGTGAAAACAGGCAAGATGGTGGAAGCAGCATTACTGTCCAAACCTTGTCCCTTTTGTACATGCATTGATGCATGTACGAAAGTAGCAGGACTGGGATTGCAATGCTGCTTCCTCTGTCTTGTGTATTTTGACATCCTCCTGTGGGCAGCACAGATTGCAGGGTGATGAGATAATATGAACATTAAAGATAATGGGGGGAACAGGATATGAGGCTACTGTAGCCTTGCATGTACATTTTTCCATCTTATGACAGCTAGGAGAATATACTAGGGCTGTGCGATGCTTCAGATTCAGGGAGATAAGGGGTTTCAAATTAAAAGTGTTGCATACCCTTAGACTATACTCATAGTTCCCAAATTGTTTATTGGGGTGCCACAGCAAACTCACAGGAACAGTGTGGGACATTTTACTACTTAACAAATGGAATTGTCCTAACTGTCCCCCAGGCACCTGGGCGCACAGTTAGTGAACCATTAGCGGTGCCATGAAAAAACTACTGAGATGCTATGGGCGCTGTGAGCCAAGAAAGTTTGGGAGCCTGTGGACTATACCATTCAAATTCATTTATACAGCTAATCTGTCAAATCTTCAAAATACATAAATAGCCCCTTCCACAAAAAGGGGGAGCATGAACAATTTGGGGCCTACCTAACATACTTTCTTATTGTGTCTTAATTGTATAGAAACTTGGTTTGTTAGCTCTTATCAATGAGGAGAGCCATTTCCCTCAAGCTACAGATAGCACCCTGTTGGCAAAGTTACACATTCAACATGCAGTAAGTAATGTTCTTGTCATTTGTTTATAAATTCCTTGAACTTCAAATGCAGTGCTAATGTGAATTTTGATGGTTAAAATTCTGGGTCCTGTATTGAGCAAATCTGTTTGTTAAGTTAAAATCTTTGTCTGTTGATTAACACTTGACATTAATAGATCAAAGTATATTTTTTATCAATGCATCTTTAATTTGCATCTTTTCTGAAAGAGATGCATTGATAAAAGAGATTTAGTTCTACATAGTGCCTATATAGCTACTATGTTTTGGAGCAGTGTTGAAGAAGTCTAATAATTAAATGTGGCAGATTTTTTTTTAAATTCATCTTTCAATAAGTTCTGATAATCATAATTTGAGATAAGATTTCCCCCTTTTTCCATATTTCATTTTTTGTAATCTAAACAGGTTTATCTTCTTTTTGTTCCCCTTATATAAATAGAACAATCCTTTTTATGTGAAACCAAGAGTTGCTGTCCACAACTTTGGAGTGAAACACTATGCTGGGGAGGTAATCTTTCTTTCCTATGTTTATTGAAATTCTTCCAAATAGTGTTTCAGGAGCAGCTTAGTTTTGTAGCAATTTGGGGGAGTTGGGTGGTCATATAAATTTAATTAATAATAAATAAAATTTACAAATTGACTGAAACATTGAATTTTCTTCTGTTCCTTATGATAGTGCCTCTGTGAGAAGTTGTCAGTAAGACAGGTTACAAAAAAGTTACTTTTTTTTTCCTCTTTCAAATAGGTCCAGTATGATGTAAGAGGAATTTTGGAGAAAAACAGGGACACTTTTAGGGATGATCTTCTGAACTTATTGCGAGAAAGCAGGTATGGCATTAGTGTAATCGGGGGTCCTGACCTTGTAAGATGTTGAAAACTGTAGGTTCAGAAGGAAGGGAGTATGGGAAAAAATGTAGAATTCAGTCCTAAACTATCTATCTATCTATGTCTATTTATCTCTTAGAATATACTTTGTACATGTGAAAGTACTGTATTTCTAAGGAGAAGAACAAAGATAGTAGATCTGCCATCATGTGAAGCTTAGGTTTCTGAATATACTTTGATTAGTCATATAGGATGCCAAACCCTTGTGTTCCCTAAATGATGGAAGGGAGTTAATTTTACGAATGGTTTGCCAATTCTATGCTATGTTGCAGGTCAAGGGAGTGGGCTTTTTGCTGGAATTACATTTAAATTCTACTTTTAAGTATCTTTATCTTACCCAGTTCTTCATAATAACATGACATTTTAAAAGGATATCCTGTCAAGAGTGAGAGACACCAGCCATAATTTTGATTTAGTGCTACTCAGGAGAAACAACCAGATGTTTCTTGATTTAGGGAGTGACCACATTTGATTAATCCAATTATAAAACAATAGCTGAAATACATTTCATTAGGAAGTGTATACACTTGACATGGATATAGTTCTTCAGAGTGCTTTATAAAAGGTACTTAAGGTAGAGTTTGAATGTCATTCTAGCAATGATTCTTAACAGCATTTTCAGTAGAAATTCACCGCTATCAAGTATTTTGGAAAAAAGTGCAAAATAATTTTTGTTCTGTTTATGAAAAGTGGAACCACTCAGGGAAATATTCGGCAAACATAGGCAAATTGATTCGATGTCCATATGCGTGCAGATATATAAATTAGAGAAAAATACAACGGAGATAAAAACTTACACTCTGTAATAAGTTCTATTGAGTTGATTCTTAAAGAGGCAACCCTAAACTGGAGAGGGAGTCTCTGACTGATATGCTTCTAATGTTTATTGTTCAGGCTTCTTTATTCCTCTGAGTGTGGTAGGTTTTCCGAGAAAGGCAAATGCCAAACAAGATAAGCATGTAACTGTGGCATAATTTGTGAAATAAACAGCATGTGAACAGACTAGTATAATTGCAAACACACAGAAGTGTCAACATAAATTTTTGCAAAGGATCTTAATATCTTTAATATATTCTAAAGGGAAGTATGTGATATTAGAGTTTGATGGTTAATAAATCCCTGGTTATGAGAATCAATCAAATCTTCATTATAAAAATTTTCAGCATTTGCCCAATAGCTAGATGAATCCTTCAAAATTAGTTCTTATCCCATATTTTGCTCTTTAATCGAACATTACACAACATTCTTTACACAAATAATGTAAAGTACCTTGAGCACTAGTTCTAATGTGGAATGATAACACAACTGTTTTCTAAAATAAATAGATGTGCAATTAGTTATTAAAACATGTTTATGTCTTTTCTCGAAGAAACTCAGTACCATATTCAAGAGATTATTATATTTCAGAGATAGGTAACCTATATTCTCCAGATTTTGCTGAATAACCAACTCATAGAACTTGTCACTATTGACTTAGGCATTGGTGTTGGTGAGAGTCCAGGAATCCCTGGAGAACTTCAGGTTCTGTTGTATTTGCTCATCCCATCAATACTGTCAGAGAGGGAGCCGTATTAGTCCACTGCAGTGTTTCTCAACCTTGGGAACTTTAAGATATGTGGACTTCAACTCCCAGAATTCCCCAGCCAGCATATTGAAGTCCACACATCTTAAAGTTGAAGTCCACACATCTTAAAGTTCCCAAGGTTGAGAAACACTAGTCCACTGCAATAAAAACAGCAGAGACTTGTAGCATCTTAAAAGCTAACAACTGTATTATGGCGTATGCCATTTTTAGCACTATGCTCTTGTTCAGCAAGGTTAAGGTGGTGCTGTAAAGTTAATCTTTAAAGGCACCATAAGAATACCCTTGGAATGTACAAAATCTGAGAGATAGTGGTTAATGTCGTGTCACCCAATAAGCTTTGTGACAGGGTAGTTAGTGGTCTCCTCATCTAAATCCAGTGTTCTGTATAATCTGCTAGCAGTCCTTTTCTGGTCACTGTAAATTTATCTTGATTCAGCTCTTACATCCAGAGGAAATAATAATGACAACACATAAATCTGCTTAGTGCCGAATTTTGGATTGTCAGCCATTTCAGGCAGGCATGCAATGGGAAGTATTAATAAAAAAGCAGCCATATTTCTGAAAGAAAGAACAGACCTTGTATAGTAGATTTTATGGTAGGTCTTCGTTTTAGTTACTTATTTAAACTTTATTTAAATTCCTGTTTCAGCCTCGATTTCATATATGACCTATTTGAACACATTTCAAGCCGCAATGGTCAAGATACTTTGAAATGTGGCAGCAAGCATCGGAAGCCCACAGTCAGCTTACAGTTTAAGGTTAGTTTCTTCATACGCTGAGCTTTTCCAGACATTGTGTTTTGTAGATTATTGTTGCCTGAATCTTCTATCAAATCAGTTTCAAATAAGAAAAAAATAGACTTCTGTTTCCAGCCATGAATGCATATTTTTCTGATCCTTTAAAATAAAATATTTATTTTGCCAGAACTTTTTCTTTTGGGTTTGATGGAAAAGGAATTAGAGAAACAACATGGAGTTTTCCTACTATATATGATAATGGCTGCAAGATTGTTATATGCACAATGATGGAAAGATCCACAAATACCTACAGTTGAAGATTGGATTGTTAAATTAATGGATTTGGCTCAGATGGCTAAATTAACAGCTTTAATAAGAGAGCATTCTGTTTCTACATTTATATCAATTTGGCAACCACTTTTGGAATATTTATTGTAATGGAAAACAATGATGTTTTGATTTTGAGTTTTAGGGATTAAATGGTTTGTTGTAATAGAAATAATGTTATGATAGGTTAATTAATTGTAAGAGATTAGATTTGTAAATTTATTTATATCTGTATCAGAAAAAGTCAGAAGTCGCTTTCTGTTTCTTTTCTTTCTATTCACATCTTTATAGTTCGTTCTTTTTTCTTTAGTTCTGTTTTCTATCTATTCTATAGTTTCTTCTTTTTTATATTCTGAAAATAAAAGCTTTAACCGCTAAAATAAAATATTTATTTATTGGCTGAAACCAGCTGTTCACTCTTTGTTTTCCTAGTTGGTTTGATGCCATACATAGTCATCAATAGCTTTCCATCTAAGTGGAAGCAGACCATATAGATAAGCTGCTTTTTTAGGTTTATCCCTTGAGAAAGCAAAATTTGATATGTTACTCTTAGCAGTTCTATGGGGCAAATATATTCTGCGTAAAAAGCATCTCTGCCCTTGTGGATCAGGAGCAATTGAAAATTGATTTTACACTGTAAATTTTATAAAGGATAATTGGTTTAAGTAATTAACTTATCAAATTATGTCAGTTTTGAGGCCATTGAGATCCTTCATCAGATAAAGATGAGCACATTATGCACAGTGTAGCAAAATTTGGTGTAGTAGCTTGTAACATCAAAGAGGAGATAACAGCTACTCATGCTGCTATCATACAGTCCATGTTAGTGGAATATATGTTAATTTTTAAAAGGAATATATTAATAGTGGTAAGAATGTTATTTTGTTTGTTAATAGTTAATATGATTGGCCCTTGGATGTAATAAAGATTTTATCTGTCTATCTGATGATTAATTTTACTTAGTCATAGAGCTTATTTTTAAAAAAGTATTAAGAAAACCTTCACAGTTTAATTTGCATGCCGTGCCACCAGATGTTGCTATTGTGACTATTAGGAAAAGTTTGCTGAGATGAGTTAGAAATTTAACACACCTACTTTTTTTTTTTTAAGGATTCACTGCATTCCTTAATGGCAACATTAAGCACATCTAACCCTTTCTTTGTTCGCTGTATCAAGCCAAATATGCAAAAGGTAAGCTCTTAAGATTGCATTTACCTTGGATTTTTTTTGCCATGTATCTATGGATTGATATCATACCGAATTCTGATGTATCTTTTGGGACTGTTTTTGCAATTAGAAAGGTGGGATTCTATTCTAATATGTTTCATATTGTTTAACAAGCTGGCAAGTTCCTAGCATCTAAAATATTTTTCTACTGGTTCATTTCAAAGCTGTGTTCACTCTAAAGATTATATACAATAATAAAATCTTGCAAATGGCAGATCAACAACTGGCAAAAAATAATCTCTATTTATATAAAGAATAAGCATAATTTGGTGGTTTACATTAGTTGATCTAGTAAGACAGACCTTAGAAAACAATTCTAGAAATGTTTTTTACAATGGCGCTGAAAAGGGAGATTTGCAGCCGGTCCTCAAACTTGTGGCCATCGCAGTGATTGCGATTCGGGTGCTTGGCCACCAGCATGCATTTACAATGGTTGCAGCGTCCCGTTGTCATGGGATCGCCATTTGTGACCTTCACAGCCAGCTTCCAACAAGCAAAGTCAGTTGGGAAGCTGGCAGGAAGTTGCAAGTCGCAGTCACATGGTGTCGCGCTTAACAACTGCGGGTGATTCACTTAACAGCCGCAGCCAGAACTGACATTGTAAGTCGGCCGTGCTCACGTGATGCTTCACTTTATGTCTGTGTCACTTAGCAACAGAGTTGTTGGTCCCAATTGTGGTCAGTAAGTGAGGGCTACCTGTATATGATTCCAGTCAAAATGTAATGGTTATTAAAGCAAACTTTAATGTACAGTTTTTGAATAATTACTGTTTTAATTTTCAAATAATATACAAATAATATATATGTTTAGGCTATGATATCTGGGCTTCAAAATTTGGACCAACGTTAGATGGAAGCAAAGAGAGTTTTTTGTATATCTTTGATTCTATCTAGGATCATCTAAATTTTTGCAGCCCAGATATAGTAGTGATATATATGTTTGTGTAACTATTTATATCTGTAGCTTTGGATCTTGGGACTTACATACCAATTGTCTCTTAAGGAGTCCTTGTATAGTCCAGAGGAACTGTGGGCCATGTAATCATATGAATAAGTACCTATATACCAAAATGATTAAGAGATCATCCTAGAACAAATGAAATACTTTTGTGATTTTTCAGGAAAATGCCAGAGTGGTACTTCTAGCAATTATTTTTTTTAAATCTTTTTGCTAAATTGCCATATTTAATATTACTGATTACAGTTGTTAGATGCTGTTTATTACATTCAGGCCAATGTTTTCCAAATGTGTGAATTTAAAAGGCATGGGAGAACTAAAAGACCAAAACATACTAGTCTTTCATTTGTCCAAGTCTGTGACTTCTAAATTTAAACTTATTTCTGCTGGAATAAACAGTAGCACTTCCCAAAGGACCATAGGAATTGTAGTGGGAAGATCAATTTTTGAGAAGATACAGAGATGACTTTAGAACTTTTGGTATAAATTATACTGAGCTTAATTGTCAGCCGTAGAATCTTGATTTTGGTTACAATTACTTTCCTGGACTCTTCATGTTTGTACATGGTCTCTTCATTGGTCAGTCCAGTTTTTTTCACCTTTTTACTCTTAGCACATAAGCCTTTGCCCAACTATTACAGTCAGAATAATGAATCAAAGCACTGCAAATGAAGTTTCATTTTTTATTCTAAGGATTACTACGAATTTCTTGAGGAAAGTAACGTTCTTTTCTCATATTTTTTTTTCTGAAGAGCAAAATCACTACAGGAAACTATAAGAAAAACTGTCCCTCTTGGCTTAGAATTGATGACAGGTGCAAGGTTTAATAGGAAGGAAGCTGTGATGGGATATGCCATTCATGATAACTGTTTACCTAATCTAGAGGAAACAAGGCTACAGCAGGACTAGGAATAGATTAGATTTCAGGGGTCCCAGTTTGCTGAATTTGGCTCAAGATTTTTTAATGGAAAAATATTGCATGTTAAGGCAAAAAAGAACATTGGAAAGGTTGAACTTGGCTAGTTGTCTAGACAGGGTCTAAATAGCTATACTGGTACCACTGCCACGTATTACCAGTATATCAAGTATAACTAATGTCTGGCATTTACCTTTCGAGATGACTCATGCATAAGGTCAAAGCTTTTATGAAGAATCACATTCTTAAACATATTAGAGATCATTTACGGACAGAAAAGGACACAAGGCAAGAATCCTGCTTCTTTTTCCTCAAATGCACGAGAGAGGTTGTGATGAATGCTTAGTTGTTGTTGTTATGCATACCAATGTCTGTTTTACTGACCAGAATTTTAAATGGACCAAAGTTTTCTGCTATCAGCATGTTTAAAAATACTTTTTTAAAATAGCCATTCTATTTCCATTATTGTGTAGGCAACTTCAGTATTCTTATTTAGGAAGGTGTCAATATTCCTTCTTGGAGGGAAAGTATAATAAATGTGTCATAAGGATTTGCCAAAAAAAATATTTCAGCTATGGCTACATTTGAATAATTTTACTGAACTATATTTTAATGTAATAAGAATGAGTGAACCTGGAATTTCTTCAGCACAGAGACAAGGAGAAAATTGTAAACTTCCAATTTAGATTAAACATAGTTTAGCATTATGTCCAAATCCTAACTATAGTGGAACTACAGATATTAAATCAAAAATATTATATAGTCAATGTGCCATGGTTAAGATTAACCACAGTTTGTGGGGTTTGGATGTTAAAACAAGTTGCAGTTAATCTGAACAAAAAAAAATCTTATGAACTTTTCCTTCCCTGTTGTTAGATATGAGAAAGCACAAGAAAGTGAGGATTGCTAATAAGAAGGATGAGAGCCAGTTTGGTGTATGGTTAAGGTACCAGACTAGAAACCGGGAGACCATGAGTTCTAGTCCCACCTTAGGTACGAAGCCAGCTGGGTGATCTTGGGCCAGTCACACACTCTCAGCCCTAGGAAGCAGGCAATGGCAAACCATTTCTGAAAATGGTTTGCCAAGAAAACTGCAGAGACTTGTCCAGGCAGTCACCAGAGGTCTACAGTGACTTGAAGGCACCCCCCCCCCCGAAATGAGAAGGATAATTTAGCATTGCAGGCAAATAAGCTCTTCCTTACTATGTGGTATCCTATATTTCATCTGTGCTATTCAAATAATGTCCTAAAACTTGATTTGTTTTCATTTCTTCTTTATCCCTTCTCACAAAATTCTTCAAAGCTTTAACAAGCGTCTTTTGTAAATCCAATATAGGAAAATTATCCAGGTCACTCTCTTGGTTTATTGTTTGTATATCCCTTTTAATTATTAAGACATCAGCCAGTTTCTTTTGCATGTCCAGTGTAACATCTTCCTCCATGTCATTCTTGTAGCCTGTCATTTGTAAATCCACTTTCAGATCAGTCTCGATCTTGTCAGGTAGAACTTGTTCTGTTTCCATAACATCTTTTAGACAGTCTCTCCATGGAGGCAGATGTCTCTGTTCACACTATTAAAATTAATTTCTGAGTCTATTGTTCAAAAATATCCTTCAATATGTCCAAAGTTAGAATATTTTGCTTCATTCTGTAACTGTAAGTCAAGTTTATGTGTTCTTCTCCTTTAAGTGTAATCTTTAGTTCCCTCTAGTGTCCAATTTTTAAAATCTTATCTTATGTTTTTTTTTAATTCAAAACAAAAGCATTTTCCCACGGGAAGGATTCTTTATAATTAATTCCAAAATCTTATTTCAAATTTATCTGGACCCTTAGTCTGTAACTTTCTAAAATCAAAGTTTTAATCACACTTTTGCTGTTTATTCCCTTCCCCCCCAATTTTTTTTAAGTCAAACTTGTAGTTAAAATTTTCTTTCACTAATGATTGAGGGAAACGCACCCGGTGCTGTCAAACTTGTCAATCCAAAGGTTCCTAATAGCTGAAAAACAGTTAAGCAATTTCCAAAACTGATTAGAAAAAAAGTCTGCGAACTTAATGTCCTAGGCGCTGACCGTGGTTTGAGCAAGATGGCTATTCCCTAGTCTCCCAGAGCTAAACCGCCTAGAGTCCCCTCTATGGGGGGAGATGGGCGGTGATATAAGTTGGAGAAATAATAATAATAATAATAAACCCACTGGAGACCACTGTCTTGCAGTCTCCTCGGAAGGAGCAGCTGTCTGGAGCACAAAGGTATTTTCAAGCTCTGCAAGTATTAGTGTTCTTCCTTGGAATCCTCAAACAAACAAGAAGTAAATCCTTGTCAAGGATTTCTAGAAAGGTGGCTTAAATTCTGAGTGGATTCTGTATGTAGATGTGGTAACAATTCAGGCTGATACGCAGGCTGATGATGAGAAGTCACAAATAAAGCACAATTGGGGGGCGATTTATTTCCTTGCAGTGAAAATATTTAAAGTTCCTATCCCCTGTGCTAGATTTTGTTTGAAAGCATATTGTTCATGTTCATGAAGGCCTCTAAAGAACATATTTGTTTTCAATGTTGTTTACATTTTCAGCACTCATAAAGAAAGATTAGCGCCCATTTCCCCCCCCCCCCCCCCATTCTTGATTAGAGCAGTGGCTGCTCTTGAGCCAACATTGGCGAGGCATGACTTCCTCTGAGCAGCAGCAGGAATGAATTAAAACAAGCACAGCCAAATATATCACATGAAACACTCAAAATACCAGCAAACTGAAGAAAGCCCTGTTTTGTGTGCAAGTTTCAGTGCCTCTGTGTGAACGCGTGCTTAGCGCGTGCAGCTGCTGCTCTTGGAGATGCAGGTTTTTGCCGTTGATTAGGAACTAAAAGAGGGGAGCACTTCAAGAAAGTAAGAGAAATCTCTGGTAGATGGATACAACTTTTAAATCATTGACTTTGAGACTAAAGTCATGAGGAAATAGGATTAGGTTGTGGTGGGATCGTTCCTGCTTCCAAAAAAAAATCACTTGATTACTAATATTTGTGAATACTACGGTACTACTATTTGTGCAGTTTAGAAAGTGAGAAAATTATCATCATGATTTGCCAGGCAGTTAAGTTGTGTACCTTTATATTAATTCCATGTGTGTATGTATGCCTGTATAGTTTGCTTTTAGAACTACATAAAAGTTTCAGGGGAAGAAAGGTAGATATGAAAGAAAGGCGCAGAATTGAAAAAAAATGTATTCCAAATAAGCTAGCTTCCACCAGTTAAAATGATTTTTGCAATCTCTCTAGCAAAATCTGACGGTGCGCATTTGTTGAATGTGAAATTCTAGGCCCAGTGACATAAACTGATAAAAGAAAAACCAACAAGAAGGAAATTGTAATGTTATATGACCTTGCAAAATGATGGAGGTTGGTTTGTTTATTTATGGGTCTAGTCTTTATACCCTTCATATTCATCTGTGTGGGAGTTTAGCAGGACTGGAATATTCGTAAAGTAGAAATTAAGGTCTGTCAGTGTTTTTTAAAAGAAAACTATTTTGAATATTGGAACTGTTTTGGAAGTATCTGGACTTACCCTCTTTTGTGATTCTTGATGCTAAACAATGGGGGCTGCAAAAAAGAAACCACATTGTCCAATATACGTAGCTCATTTGTTACTTGTTATATTTCCCTTAGATTCTGGCTAGCAGCAGTGCTTTAAATCTATAAATTAGATTTTCAACTGAAGACACCATTATTGAGAAAGGCATTTATAATTAAAGGAACAATTTATGTTGATAAAATGGAAATGCAAGAATGATTTATTAAAATTCTATCTGGCTCCTCCCAGAGCAAATGCAATGTGATAGATTTTTATCTTAATGGTGTTCATTTAGCAGATTTATTAAGTGAAAATAATTAGTCTCATTACAGTTGTGGAATTAAACTCATATCTGATACAAAAATGAATTCAAGGCATGAGTGTTGAATAGAGAGAAAAGGCCTAGTGACTCCAATCTAATGATGAATAAAACATAGTTTAAATTTGTATCATGTCATGGGAGGGCCATCTACTTCTCTTACAGCATATGTCCTAGACTGGGGAGCCCTTCAGACAGTCACTCGTGCCTTAGTTACCTTATGGGTTGACTACTGCAATGCTCTCTGCATGGGGCTGTCCTTGAACACTACCCAGAAGCTTCAACTGGTCCAGAATGCGGCAGCGAAAGCAGTAATGTGCATGCCTCTGTATGCCCATGTAACACCTCTCCTGCAAAAGCTGCACTGGTGGTCAGTTTGCTTCTGGGTGGAATTTAAGGTGCTGGCTGTTACATATAAAGCCCTAAATGGCATAGGGTCTGGTTACTTGACTTGTCTCCCATAGAATCTGCCCAGCCAATTTTATCCTGCAGGGCTGGTGCACTCCAGGTTCCTTTGATTAAACAATTAATCTATCAGAACCCAGAAGTGTGCTTTTTTATACCAGTGCCTGCCCTTTGGAATGAAGTTCTTCCCAAGATCCAGATGGCCCCACTCTGCTATTGTTTGTTCGCCCGGGCCTTTGGTGAAGGAGAGTGAGGCCGCTCGCTTCATTACATCTGGTCTATCATGCTTGCCATCTTTTAGAGTTAGGCGGCATACAAGTTTAAATTGTTGTTGTTATTACTACTTCTTGTATGGCACCCAACTCTCAACAACTCTGGGCGGCTCACAACAATCAAAGAATCAATAAAATAAATGAAACATAAAAGTTAAAGATAAAAGATGGCAAGTGCAATGAAGCGAGGGGTCTCACTCTCCCTTGCCAAACGCCTGGGTGAAGAGCCAGGTCTTCACAGCTCTTCTAAACAACAGGAAAGTGGGGGCCATCCATATCTCCATGGGAACCGCATTCCAGAAGATGCCCAAAGTAACTGCATCTACCTATGAAATTAGGCTGTGGGCTTCACATCTCTGAAGTACAGAGTTGGTTTAGGCAGAATAGCCAATACTGAGAATTGATGGAAGAGCCATGGGTATTGCAGAAGCGTTTTCTCAAGGAACGTGGTACAGAAGGCAGGTCCAGCACCAGATTGCCTCCTGCCTTACTGCTAATCTCTCTAGCTATGATGCTTTTGCCTAAAGCCACATAATTTCACAGAATTAGCTTTTGCAAAACCATATGTGTCAGGTCATGTTAATAATGCAACGTTACTTCATGGTAGATTATTAGCAAAGGTATTTTTTAGATATCCCAAAGTGCATTGCCAGTTAGTATTAAATTAAGACAAACACTGTTATCTCATAAATTTTTTGACAAAGCTCTATTGTGTTAAGCAACCCAGGAGTGTTAATAAGTTACAGTTGGTCTCCTTCCTTTTCCTCCCCACTGCCTACTGCCCTGCATAATATAAACAATCATTATTTTCTCTAAAATCTTGCAACAAAAATTAACTTTTAAAAACCTTGGCAAGGACTGAAATCCTAAAATCTTTATTAGACACATTGCTGTTTCTTAAAGGGTGATGTCTTGGTATTTTTGCTGAGTTCATATTATGTTTTCTGCTTAAAAACTTAAATAGAGGGACGTTTTAAGGTTGCTGTATGTATTATATTTTCAAATTATAAACTCAGAATCCCCTTAAAATGTGAGACTGTAATGTATGAATACATGTAGAATTTCAACTTTTACATTTGAAGGATTACTGTAACACTCAAAAGCAGCATGACTGGGTAACATGCAACTAGAACAGCTTTTTCAAGAGTGAATTTCCATGCTGGGCTTCCGGTGGGGACATGGTGGACGGAACAGCTGAACTGGCATTGTGGCAGTTTTTTCGGGCTCAGGCTGGTTTCTCCTGCAGTCCAGGAGCGTTTTTCCGGATCAAGGAAAATGCTTGGCATTGACCCATTTGTCCTCCGGACGGCGGATTGCAGCCAGGAAATCATAAACAGCATTCGTGATCAACGGGTAAGAGTTCGCCAGGAGACATCACCATTTCCAAGCCGCGCTTCAGCCTTAAAGGGATATTAAGTCCAGCCACCCCATTTCTAAAGCACGATAGATAGATAGATAGATAGATAGATAGATAGATAGATAGATAGATAGATAGATAGATGATAGATAGATAGTATTTGAGAGAGGCTTTCTACATTAAGGAGAAACAATCTCTCTTGGTGCTCATTGTTATTTTTGTGACTAATTTTTTTAAAAAAATCTTTTTAAGCTTTGGATTTTGCTTTCCATCCAATACTAAGGAAGGTTGAGAGTATATTATCATCTCCCTGTCATTATTTTTGTGCTAATTTTGAAGATTTTAGCATTTTCCTACACGTTGAATCTGCCGTTCTGAACTTTTACTTTCCTGCCGCTACTTTCTCTGGGAACTGTCTGTTATCTTGCCTCAAGAATGTAAACTCAGTTTGGAAACTTTCCATTACCTTTTACTTCTGGCGGTTAAGTACCGAGGGGGCGCCATAATTTACTGTGTGAGAGATGGAGGATCTCAATCAGGCTCTCTCCGATTTCCATCGAGATACTAAGCAAGATATTAAGTAGATTTTTTCTGATTCCTGCCAAGACAGAATGCAAGACATTCAGAGCATTGTGGAAAATATGTGGTCTAAATTGTGCCATCTGGTTGGGGATGCTGTGGATGAAATTGAAGAATTTAACAGCGATGGAAATGTTTCTTCTAAGAGTGAGATTGGCTCTTCTGTTGAAATGCTGGATGAAATTGACAGTGCTGAATTGAAGAAGTTTGCAAAACATGAGTGAATTTGATCTTCTGATGGAATGTTATAGAAAAGAAGAGGTTATTATGTATGGGAGATTTTTTGAGGAGAAGTCTGTGTTTGTGAGGGGAGCAGTTATGCTGTTTGATTTATTTAAGAAAATAGCTCTGTGTTTATTATGGGGATATGTAAATGCTTCAGTCTATTTTGAAGCGGGTTAAAGGGCTAAAATATTTATCTGGATGTTCTTTTGGCTTTGGAGGATTTTATTTATCGTTAATGATTGGGATTAAAATTATTAAGTTTTTTTTTAAAAATTAATATTAATTCATGTTTGCTATATTATTAATGATAATGGCAGACAATTTACTGTATATGTTTTTCTATTTTTGATCTTTATTATAGTAGACAGGAATGTATAGAATAGTAGTAGGAAGGGAATAATTAAGTAATTGTTATTTTGGGGGGGTAGTTGATTAGGTGATTTATATTTTTTTCTTTTAATATAAGGGAAGGGTTTTAGAAGATTTAGTGTTTTTTATAATGTGCTAAGGGGTTGATTTATAGAAATAACATGATTTTTGGATTGATTATGGAAAATTGTTGTATATCCTTGATGTTTAAAGTCAGAAGTCACTTCTTTTGTAATCTATTTTTTAAAAATTTATATGCAGCCTTCATATTTGTGTCCAAGTCACTGAATTTAAACAGCTAAACCTTCACCCAACATGGAATTGCAATGATGGGAAAAGTGGGATCAGTTGTATTTCTGCTGATCATGTAATTTTTAAATACCATAGGAAACCCTCCGAGGGGAGGGGTTCAGTAACATAAATGTTGGTTCACTCAGTTCTTCTTAAAGTCGGTTTGTCCCTGGGGACTAGTTTGCACTTAGCTCCATAAAGGGGAGAATGGGAATTCGTTTAAGGTTCATGTATCTATGCCATAAATCAGCTCTATGTAATATGGGTGTTTGTGAATAAAAATAATGTGTGTTTGTATAATTGATTGTCATAAAGAAATATGCAACTTTGTAACTCATCTCAGATTATCCTGATGAGCATTTAGTTTTAGTTTAGCTTAGTAAGGTAAAGGTAAAGGTACCCCACACACATTTGTGCAGTCGTGTCTGACTCTAGGGGCCGGTGCTCATCTCTGTTTGTTAGCCAAAGAGCCAGTGTTGTCCGAAGATGCTTCCACGGTCATGTGGCCGCATGACACGTGCGGAACGCTGTTACCTACCCACCGAAGTGGTACCTATTCATCTACTTGCATTTGCATGCTTTCGAATTGCTAGGTTGGCAAGAGCTGGAGCTAGTGCGGGAGCTCACTCTGCACGCAGGGCTAGGGATTCGAACCTCCAAACGTGCGATCTTCCGATCGACAAGCCTGGCGTCTTACCCGCTGAGCCACCACGCCTTAGTACTTAGCTTAGTACTGTAATATAATTACGTTACAGATAAGCCCTTAGAGAGATCAACAACCTTAACATTCTGCAGTGTCACAGTTTTATATATTAAGTTTTGCTACTATATAAAATACATAGTTTTAAAATATATAGTAATTCTATTTTAATGCATTTAATTTTAAATTCTATTTTAAATTAAATTCTGTGTAAAGCATTTAATTGTCAGCAAATCTTTAGGACTACAGCTTTTGAATAATCTAATAGAGGGGTAAAACAAATGGTTGAAAGGTTGCCCCTTCAAGAAAGACATTGTTAAATGCCAGTTCTTGTGTGGTATCAACTTTCACACATGAATGTCTGCCCCAAATTCATCAGAAGATACAGAAGTATTAGTGTAAAACTTTTTTGTGTGTGTCAAAAGCAGCAAAACGCTTCTGTAGTGAAAGGATTTGCCGGTGACATCACCGTTGCCCGGGGGACGCCCAAGGAGGCTCCTTTCATGTCCCTGTGATTTTTCCCACCGGAGTGGTACCTAATTTATCTAATCGCATTTGCATGCTTTTGAACTGCTAGGTTGGCAGGAGCTGGGACTGATATTTACTGATTGCCGGTAGCTCACTCTGGGACGCAGCTCACACTCTCCGGTTTTGAACTGCCGAGCTGTCAGCCTTAATGGCTTCTGACTCAGTGTCTTAACCACTGAGCCACCGCGGTCCCAGTGTAAAACTGCTATGTACATTTGCAACCATGGAAATTCACTGGGTTACTCTGGCCCAGACATTCTCTCTCAGGCCAAGCTACCTCACAGGTTTGTTGTGGGGATAAATAGGAATAAGGAATGCTATGTGTGTTGCTTTGAGCTTCTAGAAAGTACATTTCATAAATAAATAAACAAACCTAAAAACCCAATCCAGTGTATATTTGCTCAAAAATAAGTCCTAATGAGTTCAGTGGCATTTAACCTTAAAGACTACAGTGTTTTACAGCATTAAGTACAAAGAACTAAGAATGTACTTAAATCTCTTCTGTTAAAATCCTTAGGACTGAAACGTGCTTAACTGTGACTCCATTGATGCTCAATTTGCTGCACTAGTCTAAAACGTGGTTGGATCGTTGGTGTGTTACTGTTGGCAGCGATTAAAAATACAGGGCCTTGTTACTTCTTCCATACTTCAGTCAAATGCTACTGAGACAGCCAAAAGAAGAACATGCAAAGCAAGCCTTTGATGTTTCCATTGTACATAATCTGACCTTGGAAAAACACAGTGGTCAAATGCAGACATAAAGCTCTTATTCTTCAAACCTGGTTGCAAATCAAGATGCTGGCTTTAGGAAGGTGCCTTTTACTTGGGAAAATCCTCACTTTTATTGATTTACCTTAACCAGTCTCTTAACTGCACAGATAAATCCAGGTTTATCTAGAATTTTAAATCGGCCTTTGATGGGAGGCTGCAAATGCTAATTGAGGAAGAGGCTGGTTAATATTAAACACAGTTGGCATCAGTGCAATTGTAATGCTTAAACCATGCAAAGAGAGAAAAGGGAGAGAGGTTCACTTGGGAAAGAAGGTTCTACGCATTTTCAGGTGATCTAATAGATTCTCTCAGCCTTTAGCATTACAAAAAGCAGCAACCTAAACTTTTTACTAGACATTTGACTGAAAAAAGAATTACAGTACATTAACATATAAGGACATATATATATATATATATATATAATGTTTGTCCCTTCACTGGGATGGAGATAGTCTGTTGACTCTGGTTAATATAAACAATACCAAGGCAATTATAAATCTCTTGTCAGTCATTCTTTTGAGAAGCTGCTTCCTTTTTTGAAACAATGCCAACAGATTCCCTGACCATCAAAAAATCCTTGCTCTGGGAGTACCTGGCTGTAGGATGAAAATCAGCAGGTGGCAATATAATTTCTTCTTTTTTTCTTCTGCAAAAGGAACATAGTCGGGCATTAACAGATCAAGACGGAAGTCGAGCTATGGAACCAATATAATTCACAATTATTTGGGAGAATAACAGGGCCAGTAGATTTTTTTTGGTCCCAAGTTACAGAGCCAAAGTTTGAAATGAAAGTTCTGTGAGTTTACCATGGAGATAGGAATAATTTGGCCTTTGAATGTTGCCTGACCTTTGTTTCCTAGCAACATAAAACTACTCAGTAGAATATGTTTTTAGTGTACCTAATTTAGACTATCAAATATTAGCTTTAAGGCAAGCTAATTTCCCATAATGACTTTTCAGATACCTTCATTAATAAGCTACAGAGAAAGGGAGCCATTTCACTTGGTCTCTCCCCTTCCAAATGTCATTGAAATGATCAGAAGCATTTGCCTATTGAATAAAAGCACTGTGTGGCCAATGGAATTATAGTGTATGTAATCTTAACACCGTAAATTTTGAATTGCTATAGCTACCATTGTTGAATCTTGTTGTTTGAATCTTCCATTGTTTGAATGGAACCAAAATACAGCTGAAACTGCCTTCCAAATGGTAAAAAACACCATCACAGATCTACCTCCAGTTCTGCTTGTCACAAAAGTGTGATCTATCAAACTAAACACATTCCATTAGACATGCATGAAAATCTGTTCCATTTATTTTTGGTTTTTGTGATCAGCTTTGGATTATGTTGTCAAGCATCTGGTACTTGGTTGATGTATTAGAGACTGTGCAGATCAAATCAATGAAGGTTTGAATCTCAAGGTTATCCTTAAAGGAGATGTACAGTGGTTGATTCTTGCTGCAGGGAACTTCTATCTCTACCCTGGAACTTATCTCTACCCTGGAACTAATAAGCGATCATTGCTTTAGTTAGGCATCTTTCTCAATATATGTGATCAGTAGTTAACCCCAGGTATTTTAAGATAGCGTGGAAGTCAATTCCATAGCATAGAAGTTGATTTCCTGATAATATTATAAAAACACTTCAGATAGGAAGGGTCAAATTATGACTAGAGTAGAAGATGCGGGGGGGGGGGGCATTTAGCTGAGAATCAAAAATTAATTTTTGGTTAATGCAAAATTCTTACAGTTAGGCAGTTTGCTACCTGTGGACCAGAATTTGCTCTTCTTGACTGGTAACATCTAGCACACATGGATTGACTGGCTGAGTCCTAGAGATCAGCAACGTCCTGTTACGAGCAAAAAGCAACCTGGCCCCCTTGAAGAGATTATCATGTTACTGTTCCTATAAGAATAATATATTAACAATGATAACTATATTTAATAGTATTAATAGTAGTTTTAAATATTAACTATTTCGAAGTTGTATGTGTGTATGCATGTATGTCAGAACACTTGAATATGTATAGATATGCATCCCCAGGTTCTTTACATTTTTTTGACTTGTTTCAGCCTTGAGGTTATTACTGCTTGTTCTTCCTGATGTCAATGTCTTATATTAAGAGCTCAATACCATTGATTCTCCTGTTTTTAGCCACCTTTTGATATTATAGTAGCTTTGTAACCTGGAGCACAGTAAGATGAATAGTTTCAGTCTTATTTGCCAGGTTTATATCACAGGAAGATTTGGGAAGCAACTGTTTGGATTCCGTCAGAGTGTTAACTCCCCCATTTTCATTAGTTTTCCATTGAAACTCATTGGGCAATCACATTGCCATTATTCAGCAATAGAATACAGACAACAGCAGCAATAAAATGGGCATGGTTTATATGCAGCTAGGGGCCATGGGTTTCTCATTGCTATTCTGCATAAACCCATAAAACTCATAGTACAATAATTGCTCTAATTACACTTAATAGGCTTATGTTTAAAAGTGAATCCAACTGAAAATTAGAGGTCCTGCTACCATATGAACAGCTCCTTGTGTTAGATCTTAGGCAGCTATTCTGTCTTTCCTTTGTTGATGCATTGTGTGTTGGGGGGAGGGGGGTAAAAGTCAAAACAAACCAGAAGTAGTGGATAAATACAAGAGAACTAACTTGCAAATGAAAGAGAGTGTCCGGACACCCCCTCCAATTCTACGAATAAGGCAAGATAATTGTACAATATAAGCATTGTCTGGAAGCACTGTGATGCTGGTGTTGAGGAACAAAATATTTTAGCAGTCCTTTCTTCTTCTTGGGGACCTAGTAACACACAATACGTTTAACATGCACACACACATACACAATTGAACACACACTAATATACACACAAACACACACACTTGAATTTCAAAAAAGATCCTGTATCAAATCTTTTGGTAATATTATCTACTGTTAACACTAATCCAGATGGTTTAAACAGTTTCCCATTGCTAAAAGCTGTAACAAACATAAAATATAGGTCCTTAGTTTGTATGCAGTACAAAGAGAAGTACATCTGTCACTGTAATATTAGGACATCCTGATAGAGATGGCATAGTCATTATTCACCTACATGGTCCAGACCTCCTGGCTACTGCCGTAAACAGCGATGCTTCTGCTTTTTGGTCATTGGAGTTAGGTGGGAAAGGACAGCTGTCTCTTAATTAGAATTTCACAGCGTGTCTTCCCCCACCCATGAGTAAATCTGTGACTATCCACAAACCTGATTTATTTTACTTCAGCGGAAGACCACTGACCGATAACAATGTGGCAAAGAGGAGAGAGGCAGATTGAGATTTAACCAGCAGGGACTGCAAGCTTTAATTAGGATGACCTTAGGTGAAGTGGCAACAGACTTTTCACAGGTGGAGAGGAGGGGCTGTCAAGGTTTCCAGCTGGCTTCCTGAAGCCCTGCTGTCAGTTTTACTAAGACTTGTCAGCCCTAAAGTTAACGAGAAATCTTCCCCCCATTCCCTCACAATTAGGGTGTTGAGCACAGTCTGTCATGTTTCCCATTTAGTGGAAAGGCATTCTGTCTCTCTTGCCTTTTACTTAACTTATCAGTGCACTTATACAGAACTCATACACACAAACATATGTACAGACCACGTATGCACACCTACAAAGAGTAAATTGGTAGAACTCTTGCAGGTGGAATTTTAAGAGTAAAATAAGATTTTTATACATTACTGTTTTATTATGAGTACCTGGTGACATTCTCTTTGCCCATTGTTTACATGATCCTTCATTAAGACTGATTTAAGACTATACAGGAGGAATGCACGAGTACCCAATTTTCAGTAAAGGGAGGTGTACTGCTCTTGCACATCGGAGAAGATAATTCCACAGAATTTGTAATTACCCCTGGCCATTGGCAGAACTGCAACATGCCCTCCTTGTATTAAAAGAAATTAACATGTTCCCCCCCCCTCTCTCTCTCTCTCACACACACACACACAAACACACACAGTGCAACAGCCGCACACTGCTTCTTTAATCTGTGGTCATGAGATAAATGAAAATTGTTTTGGCTGAGTATTTTACTTGAATCCTAGAGTCTGAAATAAAAATCCTAATTTAGCTAAGCATTCAGTTAAGTAGCCTTGGTGACTTCATCTTTTTGAATTTAAATTTAGTCTATAACATTTGAATAGAATGAATTACATATGGATTATAGCTTTTTTTGCTTTCTTTAAATGCTTTGGGATCATGAATTCTGAAATTACTGACAGCTACATGAAAATCTCCCTACCTCCGAAATCCAATTAGCTCTTACTTTGTCAGGCTTCAAGAAATTATTAAAAACAGAACTGTGTAATAGGCCCTTTGATTTATAGATGTTGACTTCTAATTTTATTGCTTTGGGGTTGGTTGTTTTATTATTTTATGTGTGACTTAATTTGGGGGGTATGGTTTATGGTTTATTCTTATGGAATTGTAATTATACCATGGACATTATTGTTAGGATTGTAATCCACCAAGAGTCTTTTGACTGTGGTGAGAAAAAAAATCAAACAAATAATAAAATAATGAAGTAAATAAAAACTAAAAAACATATTTGCTTAGATTTTAATGTAGTTGATCTGAAATTGCATGTATTTGCTTGATAGTTGAATCCTTTCTTGGAAGCCTTGAAAGAACTATGGTGGGTGATTATGTGGAATACCACCTTTCATTTTAAACAGGGTGTTGCATATTTTGAACTTTCTCTGAGGGGAACTTATTTTGGAGACTTTATGATTATTCTTCCTATGATAAAAGAAGAGCTTATTTTTTAAGAGGGCATTTCAAATCCCTTCATGTGGAAGGAACTTCCCTTCTTTTTTACAATACGTTGAACTTTCTCACTCACTTTCTTTGTCATGTTTTCATGAGCTCAAACAATTGTTGTCAACTGTTGTATCCTATTTTAATACAATTGGCTACTTTAATTTGAACAATGTGCTGTGTGTGTTTACATTAAGTGTAAAATTATACCAAGACATTTTACAGAATAAAGTATGGATTCCAGTTAGAATAAGCATTTCTTCTATACAAATATTAGATTAATAATAAATACTACCTTGCAGTAGATTTTTTCTAGAAATGGGAATGGCTTGACATCCATATTAATTGTAAAGGTCTTATTATTGCTTTATTTTTTTTAACAAAACATGTAGATAAATATTGCAATTCTGTTGCACAAAACGTTACTCACATTTGAAGTGAAATCTATATGTTTTAGAATAATAACTGAAACAATTAAAATTTCCAATTAGCAGCTTATTCTTCTTGCTAGCTCATCCTGTCTAGATTTAATTTTTTTCACTTGCCTTTTGTTTCATCCTATTTCTCTCAGTCCCTTTCACAATTCATTCCAGTTTTTGTTAGGTACCCAGAATACTAGCTATTCATAACCACCTCCATTGTTGCAGGCAGTTTTTTTATTTTTATTTTTCTTGACTAGCCTGCATACATACCTGACACACAACAGGGTTACATATAATTTTGTGTGTTAGTTGCACATTAGAAAAACTCTATTCCTCATATGAGTTAATTCCCTCTAATGGATTTATCCAGAAAAATAGGTTAGGAATCTTTTAAATATGTGGCCTATATCACTTATGAAGGGGGAGAACTACTTGAAAATACAGTGAAAGCCTATGAAAGTTCCAGAGTTCCCTCTGGAATCTTTCCAAAACTTGCCACTGACTTGTAATTTCAATCTGACAGAAGGGGGGAATTGCTAAATATATGGGGAATAATCATACTATTTGTATTGTATTGAATTAATTAAATTTTAAATATGTTTAATCAAATTTACTTTTTCCTGAATCTATCTTCTTATTGGAAGTCTGGGTCATCCCTCAAAGGCAGGTAAAGTCCTCAGATTTCTCTGTGCTGTGATATACCCATATAGAAGATGAGGATGATCTAAATAAGGTGTGTGGCCCTTTAGATTGTTGTGGAATAGCTTTTGAGCAAATGTGATTAATCAGAACACATCTCTGGAGAAGCTTAGAAGGGAGGCTTTCCTCTTCATGAAGACAACATGGAAATTTTGCAACTGAGCATTAGGAAGAGCTATACGACCAATTTCATCCATATTGGGACTCATCAGGCACAGATAGTTTCCATGTGCTCTGCTGGGATTTGAATTCACAGACCTTTGCACTGAAGTGACTGTACAACATATTTATGCTTTAGAACTATCACGGCCTGGATGTCAGTAGCTTGTGAGAAGGGATGTCTGTAGGTGCTACAGATGCTCCTATACACATGGAAATTGTTATTTGATGGTTTCTGAAAACATATATTTTTGTTTTTTATTATTTTGTTTGGAATTGCTGTTTTTAAATTATTGTAAGATTCTTCATGATAGGATGAGCTATGGATACAATATTTATTTAGTTTACGTACCACCACAAGCATCTTGTCACTTTTGGCAGTGGACAACAGCTGTAAGGTACAACAATTAAGATGTTCTCTGTAAAATATAAATAAATTAATTGAGTAATTAAAATTGCATACCAATACAACCCTGATAAACATCACAATAATAGAAAAATCTTTGGAACATTTTGATGTGCAAAATGTTTGGAATTCAAAATGCCCTATTCTGAGATTGAAACAGTTATTTCACATTTGAAACAGACTGATTTGATCAGAAAAGATTTAAAACTCAATCATTCTAAAAAAGAACTGTTCCAAACTCAAAATGGCGACATTTTGTATTTAAAATGGTTTGAATTTGAAATGTTTTGCACGCTATTATTGCAAATTGCTCTTGGTTTAATTTTTTTCACAGTTACTCTTTTGACATCAGAACTAAAGGCAGGGGAAGCAAAACAGCTCAGAATAGATAGTTATCTGCTGAAGAAATCTGATCTGAATCTCAGTCATATAATGTCCAAGCACTTGAAGGCTTGAGCTACAAAGTCTTCTAGCAAAAACGGAGCTACTAACAACGTTGAATCATAGAACCTAGAGTCGGAAGGGACCTTGGAGGTTATCTAGCCCAACTTCCTGCTCAGTACAGAATGCACTGTAACATCTCTGACTGATGACCATTATACTGGTTGGAAAGCATGATCACAGTAGTAGCTTTCTCTGTATCACATGAAGAGAAGGAGGAGAGGGGGGGCTTAGAATGGAGGAATCAGCAACATTCTGAGCAATTGTCCAATTGCCTCTCCCATACGTATCATGGAGGGAATTTCTTTGGAGGGTTCTGCCACAGCCCCCAGCCTGACCCAGCCATTTTTTAACTTGATCTTTCTTTTGCCAGATCCTTCTCTCATACCACATTTGCTTCAGGTTTTGGAGAGTTATCCTGCTGATGAATAGACGAGTCCCAGCCCCATTAATCTGATTTCTTTCCAACTTTCCCTTGGGTTGGAAGGAAGAATGTGGTTGAGAAAAATTGCAGAGCATGGCTTTAGGATTTCTTTCCTATCCCTTTACCAGCAATGGTATGAAACTTCTCACATGATCAAAAGCAAGCATGATCATGCTGTTACCAAAATTAGGAACAGATAGAAACTGTATTTCTTGTTAGGAGTTCATTTTGGATACCACAGAGAGAAACAGGAAAATGAGTCAAAGTAAGTTTCACACTTGCAGGATTTTGTTTGTCACTTAGCAGTTAGACAAGCAGACCTTTAATTTCCCTACCATAAAGACCTAAACCTAACTGTTTCCTAGGATCCATTGTGATCCAGAGTTTTATCCTGCTGATGGCCAAACAGAGTCCTGAATCCCTCTATATTATTTTATTTTTACAATATTTATTTGTACTTGGGTTGGAAAGTATAAAATTGGTATGCAATTAATGCAGTATAAAAGCTATTTAAAGATACACTCCCATACACAATTACCTGGAACTACTATTGTATTCTGAATAGTTATATTCTGAATATATGACTACTGTGAGAGAACCGGTTATCCCACCATCATCAGGTCATATTTGTTATTGCTTGTAGCTATTTAAGAAATTACTTTCAGCTTGAGGCATGCAAGTTTAATTTATAGGTCTGTGCAGTGCTTAGGATTCAGTTCTCAAGTTTTGCTTCAGAGTGCACAGGTCCATGAATTTAGCACCTCTAAACCAGCTACATATTTTCCTGGGATCAGAGGGTAGCTATGTGATCCTGGGCACAGTTATGTCTGCTTTAAAGAGTTATAGATAAATGCTGAGTTTGTGTTCCCAGATGCTCCGAAATGTCCTTTCAAATTATTTCCAAAGTACTGCACAATCCTGTTAGTTTAACTTCAGAATGAATGAAGGGCTAATGCTATGTTGCTTGCAAATTTTTCATTAAAATGATATGTGTGACCTCATGATTCATTTATTAGGGAACTGTTGTTATAGATCATGCAACAAAAATTGTTTTCAGGGACTCACTTGTGAGTTGGAGTCAACTTATTAAATCTAAGATTATAAGTTTATCTAAACTTATGACTTCTTGACAAGAATATTGTGTGAATAAATTGCAACTTCAAAACAATTGTGTGTTTTTTCTCTAAAACCTCAGGAGGTTGTAGCACCTTGTCTGGTCTCAGAAGCTAAGCATGGTTGGGCTTGGTTAGGACTTGGATGGGAACTTGCCAGGGACTACCAGGGTTGTAGACTAGATTGGAAAATCAAAAAACATCCTGGAAGAAGGCAATGGCAAACCACTTCCCTGCTGCTTTCAAGGAAACTAGATGGATCATGACTCTAAAATCAGCAGAAATGAACCTTGACTTGAGGGAGATTATATTTTTACCATTTCTTCTCTATGAGATGTCCTCCTAAGAAATGTAAGGTGTCTATCTTATTAAATTTTAACATCTCCTTAAAGTAATGAGATAAATTGGTGCCTTGTTTCTCATTGAAATGCCATCAGTTTTGGTTGTTTTTTTTTTAGTGCTTTTTGTCTAGAACAGAGCTTTCCAAACTGTGTGTCGTGACACAAAAGTGTGTCGCCACACACAGTCTGGTGTGTCGCCACACAACCCAGAAGCGCTGATCATCATCAGCACTTCCGGGTTTTCCCGCGGCGACACACCAACGGCAGCGCGCGAAAATCCGAAAGCGGCAGCAGCGCTTCCGGGTTTTTGCGCGCTGCCACAATGGCGGCACTTCTGGGTTTTCCCGCGGCGACACACCAACGGCGGTTGGTGTGTCGCCGCGGGAGATCTTTGGAAAGCCCTGGTCTAGAACATAGCTTTCCAAACTGTGTGTCGGGACACATTAGTGTGTCGGCTGCAGTGTCTGGGTGTGTCGTGGCTGCTGCTGCCTCCGATCTCTGCAGGATTCCACGCAGGTCCTAGTGCCTGCCTTGTGCCTGGCTGCCTCCAAATCTGCTGTGATTCCACGCAGGTCCTAGTGCCTGCTTTGTGCCCTGCTGTAAGAGTGTGTCACGAAATGATGCATGTCTAAAAAGTGTGTCACCAACATGAAAAGTTTGGAAAGTTCTGGTCTAGAATGATCTTTAAAAAGATGGTTTGCATCCATCTTCCATCCTTTAAAAAAATGCAGGAACAAATGGTGACTTGCACCTAGGTTCGAAGATCAAATTACTATAGCCAGAACTTTCACATTTTTTCACACAAGGTGCTTTTCAGTGTACAGGTAGTCCTAATTTAGTGACTGCCTCGTTTAGCAACCATTCAGTTATGACAGTAATGAAAAAGTAACTTTGCAACCAATCCTCACATTTACGATCTTTTCAGGTCTGTAAAGCAAAGGAAAGCTGAAGTAAGATCATAAGCACATTGCGGTTTCACTTAGCGACCACTTCACTTAACAACCAAGTTGCCGGTCCCAGTTGTGGTCGCTAAAGGAGGACTACCAGTAGTCAGATCTTCCATTCACGTGCAAGTTATCAACGTATACAAAATCAGATGGTATTTATTGTGTGTTCAAACTGTCACTGAAGATTCAGTTCAGGACAAGTCTGATGGTAATGAATAATAAACATTTGCAATCTGATTTTTTAGTGACTCTAGGTAGCCATGGAGATTAAAGAAACTTCAGGCTGATTCTAATGATCTCCAAACTATGGTTTGAGAGATCAGAAATAAGCTCAAACAGGGGTAAAAAACCTCTTCTGTTGAGTGCTTCATTCTTTCAGTTATGATCTGTGAAATCATATGCCGCTAATAGATTGGGCTGACCCTCATTCTTTCTGCTACTGCACTTTATCTCACTCCCTCAGCTAATGGACTGCTGGAAGAGTACTAATTCTTGCCAAAGTTCTGCACAGATTACTGGGCTTGACATTGGTTCAAGAACTGTGTAAAAGTTCTACAGATTGCCCGTCACTGAAGGATGAGGAGATGAGGCTGCAAGAGAGTAATGTTTCTAGATTAGAGATGGATACTTTTTGAAACTATTAGCCAATACATAGTGCCAGAGATCATCTAGGTCCTTACTTTGTTACAAGCCAGCATTGTTTATTTCAGGCTTATGTACACAATAATAAACACACATGTCCTGAGTAGAAGCATATTGGAGAAAACGCTGTGTAAGCTAAGAGCTCCAAATTATTCAGGCAACTGAGCTGAATCATTATGCCATAAAGAAGGGTAAACATTCACACCCACTCGCATACCAAAGTTGCTATCAAGTCTTTTCTAAAAGATGGCACATCGAATTGCAACTTTGTGCCACTTTACAACTGGCCAGTACTTGTTGCATTTATGCTCAAGAGTTGTAAGTAGTAAGCAGCAGAGAGTAAATCTTTAGTGAGCAATAACTGAGTTTCTGAGAGAAACATTGCAAGGTAAGTTTCATTTGTATTGACCTCGTTTTGTCTTGAACTCAAGGAATTACTTTTGTTCCAGTGCGATAATTGGAATCTGCAACGCTTCTAATACAAATTGTCTTTTGATTTTCAACTTAAATGTAGTTACGAGTGTGTACCAATGATTGGCTCTTGTGCTGCAGATATTGTTTAAATTAAGTAGTTCCAGGGCACAGTCCCGTTTTCCAAGATACGCAGAGCTCTATTTCTGCAGCACAGAGCAAAGGAGTGACTGCCCTTGTGTCGCTCATTTGCATATTTTCCTGTGCAGTCCTCCCAATCAGATCTGAAAGACACACCATACTAATTATCCTTAGAAAGGGAGGGGTTGTCATGGCAACTGAGCACTTTTTAAAGCACTAGGAATAGTGTTCATTATTGTTCAGTGTCTTGAGCAGTGCAGGGAAAAGGTCAGTGTGGCAGTTACTTTCCATATGAATTTTGGCCTCTGAGAAATATGAACCTGCAGTGCACCCACAACGCCTATAAATTGGTGAGTGATAACTTATTTGATGTGAGATTTCAGTTGTTTCTTATGTTTTGAGAAAACGGGCATACTGTAGAAAAGTATTTGTACAGAGTGCGAACTTGCAACAGAGAAAAGCTTGCCATACCATCTTCTCTCCCCTGATAACTCTATCCCAAGAACTTTGCTATTGTAGAGGAGATTTTGAATTTTCTTAGATTATATTTTGTTTTGCTTCCAGGCAGAAGGTAAATATTTTGTTGCCTGAATATAAAGTAATATGAATTATTAGATAGATGTGTGTGCTAAGTACAGATTTCTTAATTTCCTTATTTTCCTTGGACAATGCAGTGAAATGCAATCCAAACAACCCAAATGTTTGGACTCTTAAATTATTTTAGGGGAGAAAAAAAGGGTATACATGGGAAATTGTTGTTACCATTTTTTTAAAAATACAACTTATAAATGTACTTTTCATTTTTCCATTTCCTAACATAAATTTCTATATTTATGGCTATAGATGATTTGTACACATTTGTACAAATTTCATGGCACTACAAAGCATTTTGTACACTTCATGGCTAGACAAAACATGCACTTTGAAATGATTTTAAATAAACAAAAATAGAATCTATTTCAGAAAGGAGTGATAGGAAGAAATAACTTAATTAACTTAGGTTTTTGCCTGTTTAAAGTATCTTGATCATTCATTTAAGTGCTGCAAATTTGCCATTAAAATATCAAAAAAGTGCTTTGAAAAGCTATTGTAGTTTTTAGTGGGCATCATCACTTGTGTATTGGGACTTTGTCCTTAAACTTGGGACTGAAGACACTGCTCTGATAGCACAAATTTTAGCTTTTTTTCTTCAAATGTAATACAGTGGAATGTTGCATTTGTTTTGTTTTATTCTCTCTCCTGTATGAATTCTTGCACATCTCTACAAAATATTTTAAATAAATTTAAAAACACTAATTTTCCTAAGGATAGCATCAAATTCTTTGCTGTTTAATATAAACAACTTATTAGTGATTTTCAGGTTATAGTTTTAATGGGGTTTTTATCAGTGGTAGTAAGAAGAATAAAATAGCAAACACTTTTTCCTTAATGCTTACTCAAAACATTATTAGGAATATTTATAGTAACTTGTTGCTTGATTTTACAATTCTTGGTACAAATATCTTTTGGAAAAGTTGGCTATGGTATGTAGAAACACATATCACAATCTTTTTTAAAAAAAGAAAAAATGGGGAGTTTTCTCTATGAATGAGACAATTCTTAGTAAGTCTTAAGGGAATTAAGCCCATATTTTGTGTCAGTGGCATTTGATTTGCAAGTAGGATTTGATTATCTCTTGGGAATGCAGATTAAGGCACTTTACTTTTCCTTAGAGATGCCATGAAATTGTATCATTGCCAAGGCTCCTTTTTACTCTGTCATTACTGTCAACCATTTGGAATTGCTAAGTAGTAGTGAAGGCCAGTGAGTTGGAATTGGTGATTGGATTAAGCAGGATGGCTGAATTAAACAGAGAAGAAAGCTCAAAAAGTGGAGCTTAGGTCTGTAATTTGGTTTATTGCTTTGGGAAGCAAGATTATTACATTCTCTTAATTAAATTTGTGTGTCTAACAATAACTTAGTAAATAAGTGACTCATTTACTAAGTCCATGGTCCCAAAATCCCATATACTAAATTTTTGTATATAAGGCCAGTATTAAACACTCAAAAGAAAACTCTGTAAATGAAAAGGTAGTACTCTTCTGAAGAAGGGATGGTATTTAATAGAAAATACATCATTTTATATGTTTATATATAATGGGAGCAAAATAAATATTTTACAATTCTTTTGAAATGTGTCAAGGCTACCAGATTTAGAATTAATATGTATCCTCCCTAAAAAGCAAAGGATGATGATAGCATACTCCCCATTTTTGAGATTACAAAGAGACATTAAAATAGCTATAATAAATTATTTAACCCAGCATTCTGTTTCTGCAGAATTCTGGGGGGAAATCCATAAATGGAACAGGAGTATGCTAGCATCCTATTGTTCGTGTTCTCTAACAACTAATGTGTGGTAGATAGGCATTCTGATAATATGATTTGTATTTGCTGATAATGCTGGATGAATGTATCTAATTTCCTTTTAAAGCTGCCCAAGGTACTGGCCATCCCAACATCAAGCTGCAGATTCCCAGTTTAACTATATGATGTGTACTTCTTTCTGTTCTAAATTTCATTCATTTTCCCTAGTTGATCATCCCTGGTTCAGTATCATGAGACAGGAAGAAAACCCTTTCCTTTACACACACCAAATGTAATACAGGTAGTTCTCGGTTTACTTCCATTCATTAAGCAACTGTTCAAAGTTACGGTGGCATTGAAAAAAATGGACCAGTCCTCAAAGTTCTGGCTGTGGCAGAGACCCTGCAGTCATGTGATCGTGATCCAGGTGCCTGGCTCACGATTACAACGTTGCAGCGAGCCATGTCACATGATCACCATTTGCAACCTTCCCTGCCAGCTTCCCACAAACAAAGTCAGTGGGAAAGCTGGCAGGAAAGGTCGCAAGTCGCTCCAGTAAGTCACTCCTGCCGCTTTTTCTCCAGAGGATCCCGCTACAGAGTGTGAGATCCCTACTCTTTAGCACCCCGTGCACTCCATAGTGCATGTGTGCCTGCACCCCGCCCACGCCCCTTGTCAGCCTGCCTGCGCTCCCCAGCACCCACCCAAAGCCCTCGCCAGCCCGCCCACACCCCTTGCTAGCCCTCTTGCAACCTCTGCTGAGCCATTTGAGGCCTTCGCCAGCCCTCCTGAAGCCCCCACCAACCCGCCCGCACTCCGTAACACCTGCCTGAATCGCCCCCACCTCCACTGCCGGGATTGCCATTGCTAAGCAATGCGGTCATGTGACGTCACGCTTTATGACCACATCGCTTAGTGACAGCAATCCCGGCCCTAATTGCCATTGTAACCTGAGGACTACCTGTATTCATGTTTCCTCATGCTCACTTTTAAAGACTTCAACGTTGTAACTTCTCATACAAGTTTGTTCTAACTCCTTGATTATTTTCTGAACATAAATATTTTTTTACACATATAAGTTCTTCACAAAGAATATATGCACAGAGAGATACAGAGGGAGTGAGGGAGAGAATGAGAATGAATTTAGGTAATTGTAGCTCAGGATAAATTATAAAGAGAGAATCAATCTTAAGTACAAAGGGCTGCATCCAAGATTACATGAGCAGATTGGTATTTGTACCACCAAACCTCTCTGGTATCTCCTCTTCATTAACCACTCCTGCACATTCTTCAGCTGCTCAGAAAGTTTTCCCAACCCATTGGAATAGGCTTGAGAGAGTGGAGGAAGATTCCTTTCCATTGTAGGATGCTATTTTGCTGGCTGAATGGCACCATTAGTTAAAATCAGTATTTAGAAATAATACAGCTACACTCATGCACTTCATATGTACACCCTTTGACATAACCCTGAATCTCTTGTTTACAGATTCACAAATTTTGCAGCTAATGAAATGCACCTGATTATGTTCTGTTTTTAGATGCCTGACCAGTTTGATCAGAATGTGGTTTTGAACCAGTTGTGCTACTCCGGTATGCTTGAAACAGTACGGATACGAAGGGCAGGTTTTCCTGTGCGGAGGCCATTTCAGGATTTTCACAAAAGGTAGGGCTATGTTTTGTTTAAGAGAAGATAAAGAAAGGAAAATGAAATAAAGCAATTAAAAATAACAGTGATTGGTTTGTTTCCTCAGATACAAAGTCCTGATGAGAAATTTGACTCTCCCTGAGGATTTAAAGGGGAAGTGTACTGCCCTCCTCCATCTGTATGATAGCACAAAAACTGAATGGCAACTTGGAAAATCTAAGGTAAAATAAAAATGAATGGATACTGCAAAGCTATTATCGATTAAAGCAGCTTCACAATGGGAGCTGGACATTGCCTCAGTTCCAACGCTAGACAGCTTGTAGCAGTTGGTGTTTCTGTGCCCAATTATCAAATAACATTAGTTGACCTTAGCAATAAACATTTCAATTTCTGTGCTGTCCTGCACAGCATAAGTACATGATAAATTTTCTAGTTGTGGATTTCGATGTTAAGAACAGCTGGAATGAAATGTAATTCTCTCAAATTAAGAGATTTTTTTTCTATCTAATTGAGGTATGAATGAAAAAACAATTAAGCCCTTCTAACTGACCTCTGGAGGTATCAAAACAATGGCAACTGAAATATTTGCTCAATGAGCAGACCCTGCTTTAGAGGCAAATATGACTGGGCATAGCATAAATTCCTGCTCTTCTTAACTCTCAGGTAGGCAGTATTTTGCATTAGTGGGTTCAGTCATGGTCTAACACTGCTGAAGATTTTTTTGCCTGGGATTATGTATCTAAGGCAAAGGAACTAAGCCCAGTGTATTGCCTAACTGACATAAGCATTCATCCAACCCAAAACACAGAGAACACTTCTTCATTTTCTTCCTTGGTGCTCAGTGGTGCCCCCACTTACTCTCTGTAACCCTTTCTAAGCCCAGGTCACCCTGTCTGTCTTCCCCATGTTGAGTCAACCCTTAGCCCTGTATACCTGAGCTATCCTCTTCCCATCCATCCTCCATGCCCATTTGGGTCACTCCCAATCCAGTCTTGGTCTCCTCATTTCCACCTTGGGAAGGTCATCCTCCGTCCTCTCCGTTCTCATCCCTAAGCCTTGTCTCTTACCCAGTAACAGCAATGCAATCTATCTTTTCCATTGTAGTTATTGCTGTTTGTGTGGCTGGGAGTTATTTTAGATAGTGTTTTAGTCCAGCCACAACTCACGTCTCTTCATTTTCTTGGAATGTCTCTGGCCCTGGTGAGCCTTAGAGAATTCAGGTGAATAAAGATGGCAGGTAGCTGGAACCAGCACTGCACTTTAAAACATTTCCATTATTTAAAGATGTTTCAAATAAATATGTATACACATACATATTTATTTAATCATGGGTATCAGCAGAACACACTGCAGGTATGGGAGAGGTGTTTGCCAAAACAGTGGTGCATGCAGGCACCACATTGTCTAATCCTAAATTATATGGGGAGGATGTGTTACATATGACTGCAGAGTATGCACAATCTCAATTGCAAGGCATTAATTAATTAATTAATTAATTAATTAATTTATCACATTTATATCCCGCCCATCTCCCTCACAAGGAGGGACCCTGGGCGGTTAATTAATACTTCCACTCCCAATTATTTAATATGAATTGTGGCCTAAATAAGCTTTTTCAAGGTGATCACTGATGTCTTTGTTATCTCTTGATCTGTGTACTATAACTTGGTGCTGCCCTTGAAGACTGCCCAGAAACTTGCACACGTTAGTGGTTGGTCTCGGTACTGCCACATTACACCTCTGCTGCACTAGCTGCAGTGCCTACCAGTAGGTTTCCAAGAACAATTCAAGGTGCTGGTCACTACCTACAGTATAAAGCCCTGAATGGCTCAGGGCCTGGGTATCTTAGAGACTGCTTTTTCCCAATAGTTTCTGCCCATCTTACGCAGACAACTAGGGTGTGCCTGCTGAGGGTCCCCACCTACCAGGAAGTACAGAGTGATGGGAACCAATGGTGAGCATTTTCTACAGCAGCCAGCATCCTCTGGAACAGCTTGCCCCCTGAAACATGTATGGTTCCTACCCTCATGGCTTCTGGAATTTGGTGAAAATGTGGCTCTTCCAGAGGGACTTGGGGGCTTGACATATTGTGGCATCATTTCTTAATATTAATATTGTTAGTTAATCAACTTTAATTTTCAATTTGTATCTCCTTTTTAACAATTTCTGTAAGCTGCCCAGTGTCCAGCTGGTTTCAGGGGATTAGATAAATTTTACAAATAAATAAAACTTTAGTCCACTTTTCTCCCAGACATTGAAATTGGTTTGTAATAAATACTTCAATATATTGCAGATAAATATGTTGCACATATTTTCAGGTATTTCTGCGTGAATCTTTGGAACACATGTTGGAAAAACAGCGAGAAATAGAGGTTGGCAAAGCAGCCATGATCATCCGAGCACATGTCTTAGGCTACATGGCACGGTAAGGAACTAGGAGCTGTGTATTACTGAGTTGGACTCGAAAACTTTAAGTTAGTATAAACTCTGACAGATTGCAGATTTGAATTCCTGAGGCACAGGATTAAAAGAAAATTGAAGATTTTTTGGAAATTGCAGTGGAACCAAGGTTCCATCTTATATTACGTCTTGTGCCTGATAGTTAATGCCTGCATTCTTTGGGGGTGAGATTTTTAAAGTTAAGAAATCATTTTAAACTTTGGGGGGGGGTTGGTTTTATGCTGCATTAAATTTTAACTGATGTGATGAGATGTACTGTATTAATGCTATTATTATGACATTTAAATTGTACATAATTTACAGAATCCATTTACAGGTTTTTAATAGATGTCAAAAATAACAAAAATAAAAATGATGCCACTTAGCAATAAGAACCTCACAGTTTATAGAGCACATAAGATCATTATATTACATTGAAAATTTAATGAAGCATAGCAATAAAACTTGAAATGTGCTTCAACATGAACTTTTTTCTTTATTTTGAGATATAATTTTTAAATTGTATTTCATACAGAGTCTGAGGCCACAATATATTGGTGATTTCTTATAAAATGATCATTGCGTAACAGAATATTCTGTGTCCTATGTAGGGCTGGTATTTGTCGTCTATCATCATGTAAAACCACATTTCCCAATCTGGCACCTCCCAAATTACAGCTCCTAGAATTTGCAAGATGGTTGGTATCCTGCAAATTGTATTCCAAAACATACGGATCAGAAGTTTTCTGGGCAACCTGGAGATGGCTCTGAGTACCATCATCTGATTAGAAGCATTTAATTGATTTATAAATCATTTGTTTGGCTGTAATTCCAATTTATTCTATTTATGCTCTTTGGAAAAAGGAGATTTGGAGTGTTGTTTTCTTAGTATGTTTGCCATGGTAGAAGGGAAAAAAGAGTGATCCAGTAGATGAAGACATTTAATTTTTTTTCAGTGAGCAAAGAATGGTGGGACTAGGTGGTTGAATTACAATATTTGATTTGCTTGCCTAATGTCATTTATTATGTCTGAGGAGTAGATTCTATCTGTTTACTCCCTTCATAAGTCAATAGATAGTTGTTCAATAGCTGTTTGAGCAATGAGGTCATTCCTTTTCACGTGTATATTACTTCTATCTATATATCTTGAATGGTATGTCCTTTCCAAAGCAGAAATGCTTTTCTTAAGGACAAATAAATTTTGTAATTGAGATCCATCCATCCATCTATCGATCTATCAACATTGGTAGACCACAAATAAAAGCTATTAGGGCAATGATATGAAAATGTGTTTGCTTAGTCAAGATGCATCTTTCCCTTTTGTAATGGCTCTAGTCTTCCCAGGGGACCAGTAATGTGAAGCACAATGAAAGAATGTTTATGGGAGCTGAGTCCACAGACTTCTTTTACTATCTGGAATCTTTAATTTATGGCACTAGTAGTGATTGCTCAATCAGTTGTTCTATTATGTCTTCTTCACATAGACATGTCTGAATCTTATTTCAGAAAACACTACAAAAAGGTCCTTTACTACGTGGTTATCATACAGAAGAATTACAGAGCTTTTTACTTGAGGAGGAGATACCTATTGCTGAAGAAAGCAGCCATCATCTTCCAGAAACAGCTGCGAGGTCAGATCGCCCGCCGTATTTATAGACGGCTTTTGGAGGAGAAGAAACAACAAGAGGAAGAAAAAAGGCAAAAGGAAGAGGAGGAAAGGTATGGAATATATACTTCCTTTAATATATCTGATAAGCAATTTATATTAAGCAGATTTTTAGAACAGTTTGTAGATATTATTGACAAGTCTTCAGAAGCCATGTCTTGCTTAATGATGCCTTTCTTTTGATTTCATCCTTCCTGACGTTTTCTAATTACCCTTTTAGAAAGCGACAAAAGATGGAAGTGGAACGTCTTGCTCAGCAGGTTAGCCATGTTTTTTCCCCTACTTTGTTCACGTTAGATTAATTTTTTGTGATAAACATTTGATGATGGAAACCCCGTGTGGTTCGAAAATAGCACATTACCAAAATTTATGATACGGATGATTTCTGCACCGTTTCTGCAGGCTGAGGAAGCACTTGCACTTGCAGCTATTCCGAAAACCCATAAAGAAGGACTAAAGCAAGCGCTGGAGAGGCAAAAAGAAAACAAGCAGGTGGAGGAGATCCTGCGCCTGGAAAAAGAAATTGAAGACCTGCAGCGCATGAAGGAGCAGCAAGAACTAACATTGACAGAGGCATCACTGCAGAGGCTGCAGCAGCTCCGAGATGAAGAATTGAAACGCTTGGAAGATGAGGCCTGTCGCGCAGCACAAGAGTTCCTGGAGTCTCTGAACTTTGATGAAATTGATGAATGTGTCCGAAATATTGAAAGAACGCTCTCTGTAAGCAGCAGTTTCTGTACAGAGCTTAGTGAACTGAGTGGCAAGACAGGCGTTGAAAAACCCAATTTTAATTTCAGTCAGCCATATCCCGAGGAGGAAGTTGATGAGGGCTTTGAAGCGGACGATGATGGTTTCAAGGATTCACCTAACCCAAGTGAGCATGGCCACTCGGATCAAAGGACCAGTGGCATCCGGACGAGCGACGACTCTTCAGAAGAGGATCCATATATGAATGACACAGTTGTTCCGGCCAGTCCTGCCACTGTCAACAATACCCTTATTCCTTCTAGCCATGATTCACTTAGTCTCCATAACTCTTCAAGTGGGGAATCCACATACTGCATGCCAGAAAATGTTTCATGCCAGCCCCCAAATGCCGCAGAGCTAATTTCTCCTGATGCAGACTATGATTATGACCAGGATGACTATGAAGATGGTGCTATCACTTCTGGAAGCAGTGTGACCTTTTCTAATTCTCACAGTAGTCAGTGGTCTCCTGACTATCGCTGTTCCATAGGGACATACAACAGTTCTGGAGCATACAGATTTAGTTCTGAAGGAGCTCAGTCCTCTGTGAGTACTTCTTTTCTTGCATTACATACTGTTGGAGATAAATGTAATTTTAATCTTGTCAAATACTGTTGTCATAGATAATACAGAACAGTTCTCTCTATCAAGAACTGCTCTCGATTAGCAATCCAGGTATTAACTTTTATACCAAATTCTTTTCCTCCTTTCCTGGGCAGTCTTCTCATCATTCATGGCTCTTCTTCCGTGAGGCTTCTTTTAATGGCTGCTAAGTGTTGCAGACATTAGCCCTTTGAGTTCATAGGTATAACTGTATGACTTAACACAACTGAGGAAATGAAATACTCCCCCAAACTAGATATTGTATAATGGAGAAGTCTTAAATGATCAGACATTAAAAAGTCCTTTAGGAAAGTGCCAGAAGGCTTTGCATGTGGTAAGAATTTTCTAACATGTAATATTTACTGCTTACAAAAACAGATGAGTAATTTTGTACTATAAGTCAGAAAATATTTTCTGCCACATAGAGAGTATCCCAAAAAATATACCAAGATAGAATAATCTGTTGTTCAGAACTTTATGTACCTGCTCAAAACTCTTCAAAAAGTTCCTGCTGAATTGTTATGTTTAATGTGACCTAAATGAAAAAATATATAGAATATATGGGTGTAATTTTAACTGGATTTAATTAAATTAAATTTACTTTTCGTTTAGTTTTATCTTTTTTTTCCCTTTTTTCCTTTTTGCTCTGGCCTCAACCTTTTTTTTTTTTTTTATATGTGGCTCCTGGTATGCTTCTCAAACACCAAGTGCTGCCTGCAGCCTAAAAAATAGTTACACAGGTCTAAAATAAACCTTTGTAGGTTTAGTTAGATATCCTCTATCATGATAGAAAATTTCTATTTTAGGAAAATGACAATAGCTATTTTGCAATCACACTTAAAATGACTGGGTATTGTATATCAGAAATTGCATTTGATTAATTTTGATTGTAGCACTGTATAGCTAACAGGTAAATTATTTTGTTGAACAAAGAAAACTACCTATCAGAATTACTAGAAATTAAAAATTATAGATTAGGATTGTAATATCAGACAACTTTACTATTATGTTGGTTATTTTCCAGTTTGAAGACAGTGAAGAAGACTTTGACTCAAGGTTTGATACAGATGATGAACTTTCATATCGGAGAGACTCTGTCTACAGCTGTGTCAGCCTGCCCTATTTCCATAGCTTTTTGTATATGAAAGGTAATTATTCAAGAGACTAAATAAAATGAATTTCTTTCTCAAGTGTCCAATATTAGTGCTTTACTTTTCTTGAGTGGAAACAAGTGGAAATCAAATATTCAAAATGATCCTTTTTACTGATTTTTTTATGATCCAGCTATTAGAATTAGTTTTATTGGTTTTGTCCCATCTGTCTTACTTTCTCATGATCTCTTACTTGATTAATGATGATGAAGTAATTGATGGAATAGCACATCTTTAATCATCACCATTCTTATTTGTATATATTTAAAAAAGAGCAGAGTAGGGGGCTATTTGAATCCTGGAGGGGGGGATGTGGTTCTAGAGGGCAGGGACACTTCCAGGATCCCATTAGATGCTATTTCTTAACTGATAGGATCCAGAGCATGCCAACATTGTTTAAATGTTGTTTGATGGGATGGGCAGAAATCATGGGTTGAGTGGTACTAGCCACAGTAGCTGCTTCCTCTTTTCTGTCCTTTCCACCCTTTCTGCTTCTACTAAAGGAAGTGCTGAAGTTAGATTGCTTTTTATGTGCTAGTCATAACAGAAGATAGCTTGAAGGTTTGTGATAGCCAGCTGTTAAACACAGTGAAGATCTATTTGTTTGTAATGTATATAATATTTACATGTATATGTTATACTTTTTTTCAGTTTTTAATATTAGTTGGCTGTTTAGACCATTGCTTTTGTAAGTACAGTGAAGCCTCAGTTTAATGGACCTTGATACAGGGAACAAATCCTCCATTGTATTTATGCAATTTGCATTATTTGTCTAATGATGTTGTTTCAGATTATGTATTCTTCGATTTAATGGAGTCAGGAATAACTGGCATCTCCTGCACCAATTCATCTGTTAAATCAAAGTTTCACTACATGTTCTTTGGAATTCTGAAGTTCCTCAGCAGATTTTCAGAAGTTCTTTGATTTTAAAAAAAAGTATCTACTAGCATACTTGAAAGACAGGTTTTCATGATGCTTAGGAGCATTGAACAGTTTTTAAAACAAGCCTATTTTAAAGTCTTCATTCCTGGCAGGTGGCTTAATTAATACATGGAAGCGCCGTTGGTGTGTCTTGAAAGATGAAACCTTCCTATGGTTCCGCTCAAAACAGGAAGCTCTTAAACAAGGTTGGCTGCATAAAAAAGGTGGGGGCTCATCTACACTGTCCAGAAGAAACTGGAAGAAAAGGTGGTTTGTCCTTCGACAGTCCAGGCTTATGTACTTTGAAAATGATAGTGAAGAAAAACTCAAAGGAACACTTGAAATACGATCAGCCAAGTAAGTAAGGTCCATGTAGGGTATCATCTGTAGTTAAAAATAGGTGAACCCAGAGTATAATCACCAATAAAACCTACTAATTTGCAAGCTGACATCCCTCACCTCCTTCACTGGTGTGAAAATTGAAAATGCCCCTCTCTTTTTTCTGCCAGGGTCTTAGCTGAAGAGACAGTATGCACTAGATTCTTGGTGGGAACAGATTGTACAATAAGTAGGTAGTCATATCCTTGACTGAAATGGCAACATCAGAGATGAGGCATCGCTAATCCAAGTAGAAGCTGCAAGAAGTAGAAGCTGCAGTTTCTACTATAGATTCCTTGTGCTCATATTTTGTGCCAATTCTTTTATTCCATAATACCAGAATATAAGAATTGCCTGGTTGGATCAAACCAAGATCTGATTTTCACAGTAAGAGGAGGGAACGAGGTAAATGGTGCTGGCAATCCAGTACATCCTACCTTTTTTAATTCTAAAAAGGACAAGGATTGCCTATGTGCTTGCTTGCTTGCTTGGATTTATAGGGCCATCCAACTCAAACAATATGTCTCTGGGCATTGTAGAGCAAAAAACAAACCAAAACAATAACCACATAAAATAAAAAAACCTACCCAATATATAAAATATGAAATGGCAGCTGAACACAGTAATTAAACAACCAAAAGGGGACTCTACTCAACAGGACCCAATGGCCTGGGGAAAAAGCCTGGTCTTAATGGCTTTTTTAAAGGCAAGCAGAGTTGATGTGGATGTATCCTACTGTAATGTTTTTATTGATTTGTATCTGGTTTGATAAACAGTATTCTGGGTGACTAATTTTGGCAATAGGGTATGCTTGAAACAAAAAATATGCTTTGTTTAATGCATGGGGCAAAGGTCTGTCAAACCATTGTGAATATGATTGCCATCTGGTCCACCTGAAACTGGTGGTTTCAGGTTTCACTCGAAAAAAATTTCAGGGACAGGTAGGGCAAACCTGACGCACCTCACCCCTCTTTCCCCTCGTTTGCATAGCCGGTGTGCTCTCCCTCCTTGATCTTCCTATTCCTCCCTTTCCCTTACCACCCCTTGACTACATGCTACTGAGTGTCAGGCGGGACAAGGTAAGGCAAGGCCTGCCTTAAAGTGACATTACTGTGAAAGTCCCTCCTTTAAATACCTGCATCGTGACACTGCTGAAAGGTGGAGTTTCCATAGTGACATCAATAAGTATGCTATGATACCCTAAAAGCAATATAATAACATATTTTTCTCTTTCCTCCCCATTTCAGAGATATAATTGATAACACTTGCAAAGAAAATGGGATTGACATTGTCATGACAGATAGGACCTATCACTTGATTGCTGAATCACCAGAGGATGCAAGGTAAAAATTGTGTCCTTTGTGTTCTGTGTATATTTTATTCATTTGCACATGTAAACTCTAATATTACTTAGCAAGCATTAAACTTAATTGTGACATTTGAAAAAACAAATCAAAGCATAAGGAAATACACTAGTACAGTTTTAAAATTCAGTTGTGGTAACCAAATTCATGGTTAGGGTGGACAATTCACAACAATTGCATGGCACCCCATTTTTCTGTACCCCAATACTTTCCAGAAGTTGTACCACCAAATTTTGTTGGCAGTATATCAGAAAACAAAAGCAACATTCCCTGCTGTTTTCAACTGACAAAGAAAACATCAGTGGACAGTGATATGCTTGTGGGTTCCTGCTGTTATGTATCTGATGAATATACATCTGGGTATCAGTATTCAATATCAGATGAATTGCATCTGGGTGCAATTCAAAGTGCTGGTTGTCACGAGAAGGCCCTCCGTGGCTTAGGGCCTGGCTACTAGAGGAACAGTCTGTCTCTGTAAGTTTCTGCACATCCGGTGAGTTCAGATTAAGCAGTGTCAAATTGCGGAACCCAGGAAGCGTGCCTTCTCGCTGATGGCCGTGCCCTGTAGAATGACATCCCCTGGGGATCCGTACTGTTCCTACCCTTTTAACTTTCCATAAATTGTTAAAGACTCGGTAGTTCACCCAGGCCTGGGGTTAGGATGGTGATTGAGGCCTTTGGTTTATGGTTTTGTCTTCCAGTCAGCTGTATTTTTTTTGTTTTCTTTTAATTTTTCTAATTGTAAGCCACCCAGAGTTGCTGTAGAGTCATGTGGACTTGAAATTGAAAAAAATAATAAAATAAATAAATCATAAATGCAGTAGTGCCTTTCTTGAAAGTGAAAAAAAATACTATTCTCTTTGTTTCTGGTTGGTAAGTTGGCATTTTCTTGTTCCGTATTTTTCCATTACCTTTATTGATATTTACAATAAAATGTTCAGATTGGGGCTTTCTCTTTTTTATCACTACCTACAAAAATAGATCTGTTTAAATGACAGACCACAGTTATAGAATATGAGTTATTTTTTGCCCTCTGACATAATTACGTATTTTCTTTTCCAAAACATAAAGATAATGAATTTTATGTGTGTAGTATAAACATCCACACTCCAAATTCATCTCTTCTAATTTTCTTTATTTTTCCATGAAACACTGTCCTTCTGACAGACCTTGATGAAGGTATGAAAATGAAAAGGTGTTTTGGGGTAAACTGGGAGCTTGAATTCTTTCTGGTTAATGCTGAATCTGCTATTCTGCCTACTTCCTTCCTCATGCAACTATATTGGAATAAGTAACAGAATGAAACCATGATTTTGCATACATGCATACATGTATAAAAGTCATGGTTTTATTCTGTTACATATTCCAATATAGTTGCATGAAGGCTATCTAGTCTTAGCCTTTCTCTTTCTTATTTTTTGGTTTGAGAAGAAGCATTAAGCACAGAATTAATTGTTGGCCCAGCAACTGAATATGAGACAACCATATTATTTGTGATAACCCAAGCATCAGTGTTGCTACCTAGGGATTTTTGTCTTCAGAATAAGTGGTTCTCTTAAAGAAAAATAATAACTATATTACATAATTGGATCTCTGTCTCTCATCTAGCCAAATGCATGTAGAATCAGTCTGGGGCAAGAAAAAACTTCATCATTTAATATTTTCACAATTTCAGTAATTCTATCAGTTTTGATATTTTATTACTTTTGACAACCATTCTTTTAATCTGGGAACAGAATTACTTCATTTCTTAGCAATCCACTATTTTACAGCATTCTGGTCTTCAACCTACACTGTTACTGGCTTACATAAAATTTGCATTTTTCTTCTGAAATGATTACTTGACAGTGCAAACATTTATGAATAAAATTGTCCTCATTAGCACATAGGTACAATTGTTTTCATATTACCATATATATAACTTGTGGAAGATTTATTTGAAGTGAGCCCCATTCAGTTCAGTGAAATTTGCTCCTGGATAAATAACTACAAGATTGCAGCCAAGAAGTAGTTGAATATCTGTGATAAAATATTTCAGAAAAATTACCCTTTATACAAGGTGAACAAGCTAATTTGGAGACTGATTTGTTTTGTTGAAATGACAACATAATTGAAAAACCCAAAGAACTTCCCATAAAGTTATAAAACTCTCACCTTTTTAGCTCATGCCAGTATTAATAAATTTAAAGCTACGGCAGTTTTTGTAACTTTTTCTTTCATAAATTAAATGTTCAAAAAGTGTTTAAAAAGTATTAATACTCATATGACTAGAATGACTAATATGAGGTCTTAGCAGATGTATTGAAACCACTGAGATAAAAAAAATAATTTTCTTCGTTTTTATTTATTATTAAATTTATATCCCACTTTTATTTTGCACAATTCGAGATGGTATACGTAATGCTCCTGCCTCATATTTTCCTCACAACAACCACCTGTGAAGTATGTCGAGCTGAGAGAGAATGACTGGCCCAAAGTTATCCAGCTGGTTTTCATGTCTAACGTTGCCTCCATCCTGGCTCTCCTTGATTTCTCACTGGTCTTTGATACCATTGATCTTGGTGTCATTCTGGACCTGCTCGGGAGATTAGGAGTGGGGGACACAGAGCGTCCAGCAATTCCCTCAAGAAAGCTCAGAGCACTGGCACGTGTTCCACAGAATGCCCAGGGCGCTGGCAGCACCTGAAAAGGGGGCTGAGGTCTCAATACCAGGCTAGGAAAAGCAGCCCAACCCAGAGCACCCAGCAGACAGGGAGTAGCAAGATGCCACCCTGCAGCCGGCCCTAACACCAAGTCCGATGCACTAGTGCAGCACTTCAGAAGAGCAACCCAGCTGTGCCTCAGATTGATATCACAGGCCTTATTTTTGATCAACCTTTTCTAATAAAAGGCCCTGATAACATAATGATACCACTTTGATGGCTGAAAGCGAGGAGGAACTGAGGAGCCTTATGATGAAGGTGAAAGAAGAAAGTGCAAAAGCTGGGTTGCAGTTAAACCTCAAAAAAACCAAGATTATGGCAACGACCTTGATTGATGACTGGCAAATAGAGGGAGAAAAAGTGGAGGCAGTGACAGACTTTGTATTTCTAGGCACAAAGATTACTGCAGACGCTGACTGCAGCCAGGAAGTCAGCCAGGAAATCAGAAGACGTCTACTTCTTGGGAGGAGAGCAATGACAAATCTTGATAAAATAGTTAAGAGCAGAGACATCACACTGACAACAAAGGTCCGCATAGTCAAAGCAATGGTATTCCCCGTAGTAACCTATGGCTGCGAGAGCTAGACCATAAGGAAGGCTGAGCGAAGGAAGATGGATCCTTTTGAACTGTGGTGTTGGAGGAAAATTCTGAGAGTGCCTTGGACTGCAAGAAGATCAAACCAGTCCATACTCCAGGAAATCAAGCCAGACTGCTCACTTGGGGGAATGATATTAAAGGCAAAACTGAAGTACTTTGGCCACATAATGCGAAGACAGGATACCCTGGAGAAGATGCTGATGCTAGGGAAAGTAGAAGGCAAAAGAAGAGGGGCCGACCAAGGGCAAGATGGATGGATGATATTCTGGAGGTGACAGACTCGACCGTGGGGGAGCTGGGGATGGTGATGGCTGACAGGAAGCTCTAGCGTGGGCTGGTCCATGAAGTCACGAAGAGTCGGAAGCGACTGAACGAATAAACAACAACAAAACATAAATTGTCTTGCTTCTTGCCTGTGTCTGCTAACATTGTAAGTTGAACTTACTACATACCTAAGCAAAGCTATTTTGGCCAGGTCAGTTTCAGCCTATCCCATGGAATTCTGTTGTAACCTGGATATCCTGAAAATTATACAGAAGACTAATAGTAGTGTTGTTCTGATCATGAAATTGTTAGTCATTATCTTTTTTTTCACCTTTGCTCAAATATTAGCATAAAGTATTCTAAACAGAAACATTAGCTGGAAGTTAATGATTAGCTGATCTGCTTAGCTTATAATTGTTCTCTAGTGAGCCAAAAGCCACTTTCAGATCTGTAAATAAATGAAATAATCTACCTCTCCCAATTACTAGAAATAAATGTCATATATATAAAATAAAAATAAAAAATGGGTGGTCTTGGGCAAATCACATCTTGTAGCAAGGAGAAAATAATCTTTATATAAGTTGCCTTTGCTTTGAAAGACAAATGTCAAATGAATGTGACATACTAATAAAAGAAAGTCAGATTGTCCTATGTCATTAACCACACCTAGTAATCCAATGAAGAATGTTATTGGAGAGGTGGCAAAATTGCAGTGAAGAATTTGTGGAATTTGCTTATATAAAGCAGTGGTGAGCGACTTGGAGGCTGCACACACAATCCTTAAGCTTGTCATCTTAATTTTGCACAGCCAAAATTCAGAGGAAAACTACTTGATTTTCAATAGCATGCTTTTGGTCTTTTTTCCCCCTCAAAAATAAGCATGGAATTGGGAGATGGAGATCTCAGTCAGGCCAACCATACAATTTCTACCTTTAAAAAAAACAGCCTTGAGACAGCTTGAACCTAGACTACCAAAAATGCATTGAGATTTAAGCATTTTGCTGGTAAATATCAGATGTAAAATTTTGGCCCTTGGGGGTAGGGCTTGGAGAGCTTGGCTTTTAAAAAATGGAAATGGGATTGGTTTGCCAACCAGAGGCAAAAAAAATAGGCAAGAAAAAAAATTAGGTTGTGACATCACCACTTTCCAATGACCTCACGTATGTAGTTAGTCCTGGCTCAGAAAGTCACCCATCTTTATACAGAAAGTTAATGGAAAGTTACAGACCATTTTCTGAATGCCAAGATAGTACGTAGATAACATACAGCATAACATGATGAGTGGTGCACTTTAGAAGAAATGCATTCACTGTCGTGCAATGTTGGTTTATGAATTAGTTTTTATCTTTATAGGGGATCTTATGTTGCTTAATGCCCTGAAAATGTTAGTTCCAGGAAATACAGAAATTTAAAATGCAAATTTTGAAGTTCATCAGCAGCTTTTCAGTTGTAGGAAATGTAAACAGAGTAAAGTAGAGATGGCCAAATAAAAGCATTTAACTGCCCAGAAATTAAACGAAATGTAGAGACAACGAGGAGAAAGACGGTGGAAGTGTAACCAATCCAAGGAAATTTTCCGTATATGTGGAAACTGGATGAAAGCAATGTAATATTAGTAGCAGATAACTAGTTTGGTGAATTAAAAAAAAGGTTGTGATAGAGTCCATTTGATAATTCATTAGTTACATTTTATTTAAAACATTGCTTCTTTAGTTAGCAGAGACCAATTTTTAATAGTCTCATTTTCTTGCCAAAACATGAACAATTACACACCTAACCATAAAATATGAGAACATGGTTTAAATGATATAAACCATAACTTCAATGATATAAATGATATAAACCATAACCTCAAGACCTGGTTATGCCAGCAGGCCTGGGGACTCCAGGGGACAGGTGAACTAGTGAGGTGGCTCCCTTATTTTTAATATCCCTTTGTCTTTTATTCTTTGTTTTAGTTGGTTTTTTTATATCTTTTAATGTATTTATTGTTTTTAGCTCTTTATACACAGTGTCGCTTGTTTGTGAGATGGGCGGCTATATAAATTTGAAAAATAAATAAATATACTATATAATAAACCAAAATAAATTATAATGGACAGTATTGGTCACGATTGTGAAAGTAATGCTGAAAATGTAGCATTTCTCTAGAAATCAGTGATATGTCCATTTCTAGCTGTCCTGCAAAACAACAAAAAACAAACTATGATGTTCAATGATGTCCCAATCAGATGAGGATATTGTTCATTTGTAATAAAATGGCCTTGCCTTCTCATAATGGTAAATAATTTCTGCGACATATTTACAGAATCTGTATTTGGTATCTATGGCTAATTTTTTTTTTTAAAGTTCATTAATGTTGATGTTTTTGGCTTTGCAGGAAAGAGCATTTCTTCCAGAAATCATTAAACAGCTTAACAGGGCTTGCTTCATTTCAAAAGAAAAAGATAATCTGATAGCATGAAAAAAATGTATGCTGACCATTCTCTTTTTTCTCTTGTAGTCAATGGTTCAGTGTCCTGAGCCAAGTTCACGCTTCCACAGAACAGGAAATCAGAGAAATGCATGATGAGCAGGCAAATCCACAGAATGCCGTGGTAAGGAAGAAACAAAAGGCACTCGGTTGGCTCTAAATTTTTATAAAGGATTTACTTGTCAGTGAGGCTTTTTCTCTGACAGTGTAGCTCTTTTGTATTAATTTGGCTATACATTTGGTGGTTCCTCCATTACCTCCATCATGATGCCAAGTTTTAGAAGGATTGAACTCATGTTCATTCACTATTACATGTGATAGATTCTCCCTGCTTAGCAAAGCAACTTTGCCACATTTGCCACAATGCAGTGTGAGTTGCAATCAATATTGTAGCCGTCACTGCACATGCATATGCAGGCTGTCTTTGTAGTATTAGTTGCAGAGCTTTCCAAACTGTGTGTGGCGACACAAAAGTGTGTCGCCATACACAGTCTGGTGTGTCACCACACAACCCGGAGGTGCTGATCATCATCAGCGCTTCCGAGTTTTCCCGCGGCGACACACCAACTGCAGCGCGCAAAACCCGAAAGCGCAGCAGCGCTTCTGGGTTTTTGCATGCTGCCGCACTTCCGGGTTTTCCCACGGCGACACACCAACGCCGGTTGGTGTGTCGCCGCGGGAAAAACTTTGGAAAGCCCTGATTAGTTGAGTAGGTTGAGAGTGGTTTGGGGGAAAAGTGATATAAACAATCCAAGCAGAAAAACTTTGAAAAGGGATTGGCACCATTGAAAATGTTTATTCAGCATATCAAGGAACATACAGGTTGTGATCTAAAAAAATTACAGTGGCAGTCTGCTATTTGCTAGATATTTTATCTTTTCACGAGAAGCTTGTAACAGGGTAGACCTTGTACCTTACAAAATAAGTAAGTCATACCAAGTTAATTTTTTCCCACCTGCACATGTATTTACTCATCAAACACAACTGGTATTTGTTTTCATTATCTCACATATACAGTGGGGCAAAAAAGTATTTAGTCAGCCACCAATTGTGCAAGTTCTCCCACTTAAAAAGATGAGAGAGGCCTGTAATTGACATCATAGGTAGACCTCAACTATGAGAGACAAAATGAGAAAACAAATCCAGACAATCACATTGTCTGATTCGGAAAGAATTTATTTGCAAATTATGGTGGAAAATAAGTATTTGGTCAATATCAAAAGTTCATCTCAATATTTGTTATATATCCTTTGTTGGCAATGACAGAGGTCAAACGTTTTCTGTAAGTCTTCACAAGGTTGCCACACACTGTTGCTGGTATGTTGGCCCATTCCTCCATGCAGATCTCCTCTAGAGCAGTGATGTTTTGGGGCTGTCGCTGGGCAACACGGACTTTCAACTCCCTCCAAAGGTTTTCTATGGGGTTGAGATTTGGAGACTGGCTAGGCCACTCCAGGACCTTGAAATGCTTCTTACGAAGCCACTCCTTCATTGCCCGGGCGGTGTGTTTGGGATTATTGTCATGCTGAAAGACCCAGCCACGTTTCATCTTCAATGCCCTTGCTGATGGAAGGAGGTTTGCACTCAAAATCTCACGATACATGGCCCCATTCATTCTTTCCTGTACACGGAACAGTCGTCCTGGTCCCTTTGCAGAGAAACAGCCCCAAAGCATGATGTTGCCACCCCCATGCTTCACAGTAGGTATGGTGTTCTTTGGATGCAACTCAGCATTCTCTCTCCTCCAAACACGACGAGTTGTGTTTCTACCAAACAGTTCTACTTTGGTTTCATCTGACCATATGACATTCTCCCAATCCTCTTCTGGATCATCCAAATGCTCTCTAGCAAACTTCAGACGGGCACGGACATGTACTGGCTTAAGCAGGGGGACACGTCTGGCACTGCAGGATCTGAGTCCCTGGCGGCGTAGTGTGTTACTGATGGTAGCCTTTGTTACGTTGGTCCCAGCTCTCTGCAGGTCATTCACTAGGTCCCCCCGTGTGGTTCTGGGATTTTTGCTCACCGTTCTTGTGATCATTTTGACCCCACGGGGTGAGATCTTGCGTGGAGCCCCAGATTGAGGGAGATTATCAGTGGTCTTATATGTCTCCCATTTTCTAATGATTGCTCCCACAGTTGATTTCTTCACACCAAGCTGCTTGCCTATTGCAGATTCAGTCTTCCCAGCCTGGTGCAGGTCTACAATTTTGTTTCTGGTGTCCTTCGACAGCTCTTTGGTCTTCACCATAGTGGAGTTTGGAGTGTGACTGTTTGAGGTTGTGGACAGGTGTCTTTTATACTGATAACAAGTTCAAACAGGTGCCATTACTACAGGTAAGGAGTGGAGGACAGAGGAGCCTCTTAAAGAAGAACTTACAGGTCTGTGAGAGCCAGAAATCTTGCTTGTTTTTAGGTGACCAAATACTTATTTTCCACCATAATTTGCAAATAAATTCTCTCCGAATCAGACAATGTGATTGTCTGGATTTGTTTTCTCATTTTGTCTCTCATAGTTGAGGTCTACCTATGATGTCAATTACAGGCCTCTCTCATCTTTTTAAGTGGGAGAACTTGCACAATTGGTGGCTGACTAAATACTTTTTTGCCCCACTGTAGCTGATACATTACAATCTGAATAAGTTTACTTTCAACTTTCAATCATTATCCGTGTTTTCATACAAACATTTTTTTGCTGTTTGTATTTCATAGGTCAGTAAACACAATATTTTTCTTTTGTTTTTTACATAGGGCACACTAGATGTAGGGCTGATTGATTCAGTCTGTGCATCTGATAGTCCAGATCGGTAAGTTTAGCTGTCCCTTCTGGGACTCATAATTTTTACTAAGCCTTTTGTTCTAAACTATTATGTATTTCAGCAACTTTTCTTAGCTCTTGAGACTATGCAAGTTGAGAAATTGAAGGAAAGAAGACTAATACAGTTCACAATTCCATAGCCCCTCAGTAAAATGAAATGGGTAGAAGCAGTTTGGCTACAGGTTTAAAACTACTGTCTCCACGATTCAGAAGGATTACTTTGGAGTTAGTTAATTTAGACTTTCAAATAAATGAACAAATTGGTTTCTCTATATTTGAGAATTGGTGAGTGTTTCCAATGTAAGACATTGGTTATGTATGGAGATGGGATAATTGAATCTGTTTGGTTTTATTTATGGAGGCTCATGAGAATCTACAAGTCATCAAGGAATTAATATTAGAGCTGTAGAAAGCATTCCAAAGAGGTGCCTTGCAATGTATTAGCATAAATGAAGCGTTTCCCATCAGAGTATTAAAGCAGCCACATCCTTTCCAAAGTTAATATGGAAAGCTCTCCCCGCTTTCTGTGCATGCATAGATAACGCTTCTGCTGAGACCAGCAAAGTGAAGTGGCTCTGTATGCACAAAATGCAGAGAAGCCAGGGATGGATTTTGAAGTGTATGCTTGAGATTTGTAAAAAGGCACAGCTGCTTTAATGTTTTGAAGAGAGGTGCTTCATTTGCATGAATGCAAAATACTTGTTTTGAATGCTAATGAATGTGTATATATAAATGATTCTTCCATTTTTGAGAGAAGTGCTTCCCTAAGGTTAGAAAATGTATTTGCAAACCACATGGTTTGCAAATCCTAATCATGAAGGGGATATACACACGAGCTGGTGGTTGGGTTGAGATACATGGGAGTGCTGTTATTAGCATAACACAAACTGCTTTTGAAGTGCCACTCAATCTCAAAAGAGGTTTGCCATGCTGTAAAGGAAGTTGCTCTTTCAAAAACAAATGTCCAACTCATCTCCTCCCCCCCCCCCCCCCCCCGGTCCTTTTTGACATCCCTGAATGGGTACAACTCAGCAGCCAAATTACATGGCAGTGACATTTGCAACAGTCCAAAGAGACAGTTCAGGAACATTAGAGGAACCTGGTTGTATCAGACTGAGGGCCAATGGACAGCAGTATTATGTTTCCAGTAGTGGCCTGCCAAGTACTTTAGGCGGATCAGTAGAGGGACAAGAAAGCAGCAGCTCCCCAGCAGACAGTATCTGGAAGTAAACCCCCTGGTTTACTACAACCCCCTGGAGGTGTAGGCTGCATTTAGCAAACCCCTACTCATGAGTTGGACTTTCTAGGTCTGCCTTCCATAAATTTGCCTCGCCCAACTTTTATAGACCTAGCAGGTCTATAATTTCTTCAGATTCTCCTACATTTTTAAAATTGGTCTTACACTGGTAATTTCTCATTCCTCTAAGAGGCTATTAATAGTAAGCTGCATTTTAATTACAGTATACAGAAAATATTTATATATATATTTGCATAAGATTGTTTTTCTAATTTGGTAGTTAATCTTAGAGGTTGATTTTTAATATTCATACATGTTTTAATTCTATGCAGACCCTCTGTGAAAAAGGTAGCTCAAATGTAGGGAACCATTTATGGTCTTGTATGCATTCTGTTAAGAGTCTCAGTTTTCCATCTTCACTGTCCAACCACTTCATAGACATCTGGTGCAGCCAGAGAGAGATTTGCATGTCATACCCAGTTCAAAATGTCTATTCTCTAGCCATTGTAACAGCTACAGTCAGATGCATTACAAGAATAATAGTGTTTGCCATTTAAATTTAAGGACCTTGACTTTTAAGAAACTAAGTTGTGGGATTGTGCCAAACGGCTAAATGATGTGATTTTAAGAACAGCTTAATGATGAAGAAAGTGATTCCACATTGGCCCAATTATACAGTACAAACAAGGGAGAAGGGATTACAGGAAGTATAAGTCAGACGGACTTTGTTATGGTCCCAAACAGTACCCATGTTTACTATACAGGCGTTTTCCTTTCTTTATTTTTCCTGTACAGACCCAATTCATTTGTGATCATCACTGCTAATCGTGTTCTGCACTGCAACGCGGATACACCAGAGGAGATGCATCACTGGATAACTCTGCTGCAGCGATCCAAAGGGGACACTAGAGTGGAAGGACAAGAATTCATAGTGAGGGGTAAGAACTTCTTGAAAAAGAAATATCCTAGGAAAACAGAGGGTTTTGTTCCTTGCTAAATTCTGATAATACATAACTGAGAAAGAACAAGGATTATCATTTTTCCAACTGCTAATATCTAGAACCATCCCTTTCCTAAGACAGGATGAGGTATTTATCTTCAGCAGCAGATTGTTCTGGATATCATAAAAGGATTCCAAAATGAGATTAGATAGTTGCAAGCTAGATAAAGCTGGTATGGCAATATCTGCACAATTAGCATATAGGCTTCCTGCAACTGGTAGAGTTACAATTTACTGTTTTGGAAACCATTAACCAACTTATCTAGTGTTAAAGCTTGAGGCACTGGTAAAATCAAAGGAAATCTCTGAAAAATAGGCAGAAAATGAATTGTATAACTTTCATGTTAGCACAGAGCTGGACTTGACCATTGCAAAATCATTCACCTAAACCAGAGGAGATCAGTTCTCCATCTCCTCCTCACTCTTTGGCAAGACTATGGCATAAGATTTTCTTCTTTTACGTAATAATTTGTAAAATTCTGCCACCAACTTGCCTGTTCTTAGACAGAGATCTGCTATATTCCTGCTCCCTAGGTCTCCTTTAGCAGGAATCAACCGTGAAGAGGTAAAATAGGGATAAAAGAATGGTGTTGCATCTTGCACCCTTACAAAAAAAAAACACAACTGATGTAGACAAGGTTTAACTGAAGTTTTGCTACTGTCGTACCTACTTCAGTATATTGGAGCTTGGCAGCATCCTGCTGAACATATTTTAAGTTATAACATATTCCAAACAAACATTCTTACCTCAGGTATTGACTAAAGTTCCTGTCAGGTAGGCAGTGCTACTAGCCAAAAGCTATATTGCAATCATTTGTACCTTTCTTTCCTTAATTATTATTCTGATATTTAAAAAAGATGGAAGAATTTCATAAACAAGACAGGGAATTACAGAGCAAAATCCTGAAAATATCCTAAAATAAAGACCTGAAGCAAACCAACCCTTTTGAGAATAATTCAGAACACACTGTGTAAATATTTGATAGTGTTCAAACAACTTTTGACATCAGTAACTTCCAGAGGAGCTTCAATTCAGAAAGTGCCTTTTCTTCTTCTGACTAGGATGGTTGCACAAAGAAGTAAAGAACAGTCCAAAAATGACATCATTGAAACTGAAGAAACGTTGGTTTGTTCTGACACACAATTCCTTGGATTATTACAAGAGCTCAGAGAAGAATGCCCTCAAGTTGGGCACCCTGGTGCTAAACAGCCTTTGCTCTGCTGTGCCCCCCGATGAGAAAATCTTTAAAGAAACAGGTACTTAATTCCTCCAGAACTCTTTTCATCTTAAGTCAATAGAGCTAATAATATTGTATTAAGAATCTAAAAATTACATTGGAATTTCATACATGTCTAATCTAGAGGCAGAAAACACTGTCTCTTCATGATTTTGATTGCTTAGTTGAAAGAACTGCTGGTTTGCAGTTCGTAATAGACCAGATACTAGCTGCCTTTCTTTGGGTTAATCAGAGTTAATTTGGCCATTCCAGCTTCAGGAGATGTCAGATTATATTCTAAAGTGAATTAACAAAATGTTCACTCCTCTATTCTTGCTTTAGGTTATTGGAATGTAACCCTGTATGGACGCAAACACTGTTACCGCCTTTACACCAAATTACTCAATGAAGCCACCCGCTGGTCAAGTGCTATCCAAAATGTGATTGACACAAAAGCAGCAATTGATACTCCCACACAGCAGCTCATTCAAGACATTAAGGTATTGTAAGCTCTGGAAAGTTTCGTTAGAGCAGAGCTTTCCAAACTTTTCATGTTGGTGACACACTTTTTAGACATGCATCATTTCGCGACACACTCTTACAGCAGGGCACAAGGCAGGCACTAGGATCTGCATGGAATCCTGGCAGGGCAGGTTTGGAGGCAGCAGCAGCCGCGACACACCCAGACACTGCAGCCGACACACTAACGTGTCCTGACACACAGTTTGGAAAGCTCTGCGTTAGAGAAAGGCAACCTGCTGTATTATATTTTTTTTCTGCCATAATGTTCAGGAATTGAAGTGGTTAATTATTGCTTTTCTGATTTGTCATTCATGTTACTAGTGTAGTTCAACTGCTGATATCCCATTTGTTTGTCTCATTCTAACTTTTTAGACTGATAACTCTGTGATGCCATCTAGAGGTCACTAGGTCAAGGAGAGCTATTTTATATCCCTGATGAAGACTTTAATTTTTTTTGCTAAAGTTGTGGAATAGTTTAAGTATGCATTTTGCATGTAATGTTTCTCTGCTTTTTAAACTTCCAGAACATTTTGTAATCGTGTGTGTTGTGTGTGTATGTATTTGTGCACTGCCATTTTAGATACAAAAGGCAAGATATTAATTTCACAATAAGACATGGGTTCTAGGTCAGAATTTAAATACAGGTCAGTTCTTTCTGGCAAGTATTTTCCCCTTTGGTATTTTTAAATAACTTAGTTTACTACTGATCTTTCACAGGGATTTAAAATTGTATTATTTCTTACCCCACCACTGTTGGTAATCTTTTTCACACATTTACACAGGAGAATTGCCTGAACCCTGAAGTTGTTGAACAGATCTATAAGAGGAACCCAATTCTTCGTTATACACAACATCCGCTGCATTCTCCACTATTACCACTTCCTTATGGAGACATCAATCTGAATAGTAAGTTTTGATTAGGAAGTCTTTGAAAAATATGCAAGGCTCTTCTTACAGTACAAACCTGCTTCTGAATAAGCATCTTTGCCATGGACACTCTCAAGAGGTCCTGTTCATTTGCACAGCCCATCAATAAGGTCTCTTCTGTAATCTTGTTATCAACATGATGCTATGTTTAAACAGTGCAGCTAGGTAGAGAGTAGTTTACTTGTGCTCAGTTCAGTGATTCTTTTATTTATTTTCCAGGTTATTTTGCCTCTTCTCTCATACTTCCCGTTTCTAGGCAGGAATAGTGACATTAAACTAGGAGAAAGGTAATATTTAGTATCCAACTATTTGGAAGATGATTCATTCATAATCCTCACAAAGAAAGATTTTGGCTGCATTTAGGAAATCTGAGGTCATGAAATAGCTAAGGACTTGACTTTGGAAAAGTTGTTGTTCCTAGAAAGGGATAAATTAGTTTTGGAATGATGGCCAGGACCACTCAGGATTCAATTCCAAAGAAGAAAAACCATGTAATGATTTTTAAAAAGATATTTCTTTGCAAAATGTATTGTTTAGTAAAGAAATAACTGTTAAATTCTTACAATTTATTAAGAAAACTGAATTTCTGTAATTGCTGAGTTTGAATGTTATAGTCTATTTCATGCTTCCCTATTTGAAATAACTTATTTGACCTCTGGTCAATTTAAGGTACACTTGCATGTTTCCTTTTTCTAGTGCTAAAAGACAAAGGTTACACAACTCTCCAGGATGAAGCTATCAAGATATTTAATTCTCTGCAGCAACTGGAGTCTGTACCAGATCCCATTCCCATTATTCAGGGCATACTCCAGACAGGACATGATTTACGGCCCCTGCGTGATGAATTGTACTGTCAGCTCATCAAACAGACCTGCAAAGTGCCGAATCCAGGGAGCCTTGGCAATCTGTATAGCTGGCAGATCCTCACTTGCATGAGCTGCATGTTTTTGCCAAGCCGTAGTATTCTCAAATACTTGAAATTCCATCTTAAAAGGTAAGTAGAACTAGGAGAATAAAGATTTGGTGGTTTGGGGGTGTCTTTGGTGGGGATAAAGCTTTGTTTCTAGACCAGTATCTATAACAACTGGCATACAAGTCCTTTTGAAATGAATAAATAGATACAGAGAATTATTCTGAATGCAACTGTATCTTTATATTGAATATATGGCTTGCCTCAAAGTTCATCTTCTGTATCAGGTGGGCAGGGGCAGATATACCCAAGTACCCCAGTGAAAAATAAAAAAGGATGGCAATGCAAGTAGGGTCAATAAGGCCTTGTTGGCCCAACTAGGGTACACAGGAAACAAACCCAAAGCAGGAGGCTTCAAACCTAGGGAAGCTTGGAGGAAGTAATGATAGACTGCTATGGGAACAGCCTGCCCTAAGGAAGCCTTAAGAAAGGAGCTATGATGTAGAAAGGAGTGGTCAGCAGCATCAGAGCACAAAGCACATGGGGAAAGAGATTAAAAACAAGAAGGAAATGAAGTTCAATATTTCTCCCACAGGGTCCATGACCAGCTCCCAGGCACAGAAATGGCAAGGTACGCCTTGTTCATTTATGAATCTCTTAAAAAGACCAAAGGCAGAGAATTTGTGCCATCCCGGGATGAAATTGAAGCTTTGATCAACAGACAAGAGATGGCATCTACTGTCTATTGTCATGGAGGGGGCTCCTGTAAAATCACGATTAACTCTCATACCACTGCTGGCGAGGTGAGAAGTTTCTGCAATGGAGGAAGGGTTTGATAATGACCAACTTTAGAGATCCACATCCTATAATAGTGGGCATTCATGAATATGTGAAAATGCACTGATACATATACTATATATATGATTTTTTTTTACAAATGGTCTTGTATTAATTCTTATACTAGTATTTCTAGTATAGAAATTCAGAACATTCTTGAGAAGAAAAAGTAAATGTGGAATCTGATTTTGTGTAACTATTAGCAATTGTCCATATACTTGCCAATTAAAAGCTGTACATTTTCTATCACAAACTTTGGTTGAGAAAGAACCAGCTGCAAACCTGATATGAAATGTCAACATTGAAATAGTTAAAAAAGAAAAAAAATAAGATCAAACAGTGTTTGCATTGTCTCATTTTTTTTAATTTTCTCCACTAGGTTGTTGAAAAATTAATTCGAGGTTTGGGCATGGAAGACAGCAGAAATATGTTTGCCTTGTTTGAATACAATGGAATTATAGATAAAGCCATTGAAAGTAGAACTGTTGTGGCCGATGTCTTGGCAAAATTTGAAAAGTAAGTGTGTGTCTGCTAATAAGCAAGCAACTTAAATCTCTCCCAGCAGCTTTCTGAATTTCCCTTACTTGTGTCAATAATATACCCAATCCTCCACCCTCCCGAAAATGCCTGTCCAAAAAATTTCTTTTCATACCTTCTCATTAGCATCCCTCATTTGGATTTCATCTGTTTTAGAATTGTCTTGGGGGGGCGGGTTCCTACAAGTTGTATATCTATACAAGCACAACCAATCAAGAGGCATGTTAGCACAGGCAGGTTCCAAGGGAACTTTGGACATCATAGAACTGAACTTTTTATCTGCTGATTACATTCCCACTGTTGTCACTAATATTGGAGCAAATCTAGTTATTGCAAAAAGAGCAAGCTTTAGAAAAACAATGTTATGTTTTGTACTAGATTGATGGGCCATTCAGACCTTCAGATTTTAATGCCTTCAATATGCATTTCTTTTCTCTTGAGCTTTTAGTTATTAATTCAACTCCCTGTACAGACTTGGAAGATTTGCTTTAAATCTTGTGCAAGCACAACACTTCTCTGCAATTCATTAAAGTACCCAACGTTTTTCGGGCTTCCACATGAACCTGAAAAACAGTGACACAATTTTAAGAGTTGTATTAACTTTAATAAGTGGATTCCTTAAACCAGCTGAATCTTTTTTTGAGGTTCACACAGAAGCCCAAGCCATGTTGAGCTGTTCAAATGAATAACAAAGAAGTATTGCATTCATGCCATGTGAATATGCCAAGTATTGCATTCATGCCACAAAACATCTCTGTAAAAGCATTTTTTGAAGCATGCACAGCTTTTTTATCTTCCTCAAAAGGGAAGAAACCTTGCATGCAGAAAAATTTCCTTCACACACACTAATATTATATGTAGGCTTTTAATTGTTTTATTAAGTTGTGCTTGAATGTAATGATAAACCAGAATTGTTTAGAATTATGGCTTGCTTTATGAGTGATGATAAACCAGAATTGTTTAGAATTATGGCTTGCTTTATGAGCAGCCTATTTATACACCTTGTCCAACTATCTGTCTTAGATTTTCACATAGGTCAATCAGCAAAAGCTTCCTCTTATATCTGAACCCAACTATAGCTTATTGTTACTTTGATAAACCAATATTAAAAATAATCTTCCAGCTCTAGTGTTAGACTCTGGCTGACTAAGGGAACAATAAACTAGAAATCTGATGTGGCCATGTTAGAAAGCTCTTGCTTCTTCATTAATTTAATTAACTCCTACTGTTGGGAGAAACCAAATGTAGACTGAAAACTCTACACCAGCACACTGCTTGAGAATAAGGCAAAATTCTCATCCTGGTTTATTGTTATTTTGAAACACAACAATTGACTTGGTAATGTGGATTTAACCAGAGGTAAAGGATGTTTCAATTCGATTTTTATTACCAATTTAAGAGAATAATGAGTCTCTTGAAACAAGTATTATTATTATTATTATTATTATTATTATTATTATTATTATTGATAATCTACAATTAGATTCACAAAGACTGGTGAAAACTTAATAATTCAAGTCCTAACCAAGGACCTAAGAATTATTAAGGTAGTGTCTGAGGATATAAGCAGTTCCAAGCAGGGTATTTTTTTTTTGTAAAATTAGGGTGTTCAGGTCTGATAAATTCAAAATTTCTAAATATCAAGGGAGTCCTTTAGATATTGCTCCAAGGGCTCCAATCACGATTGGTATAACAGCGGATTTCTTTTTCCATAAGCATTCAACTTCGATCTGCAAATCCTGGTATTTTGTAATTTTTTCTGATTGCTTTTCCTCAATCCTAGCATCACCTGGTATAGCAACATCAATGAACCAGACTCTTCTTTTCAGTAACTGTTATGTCAGGCATGTTATGAACAAGGTGCCTGTCTGTTTGGATTTTAAAGAAGGTCCCTGTCTGTTTGGATTTTATTATTAATTTTTATTGTTGTTGTTGTTGTTCCAGGATTGGTGCCACTTCAGAAGGTGACCATGCAGCATGGAAATTTTACTTCAAACTCTACTGCTTCCTAGACATTGAGCATGTACCAAAAGATAGCGTGGAATTTGCATTTATGTTTGAGCAGGTAAAAAGAGGGTTTTGTTGGAAAGAGGTGTATGTGTGTGTGTTATGTATACACACATGCGCGCTGTTAGCAAATGATACTTAAATTTGTTTCTTCCCAGATGTTATCCTACAATAAGACAAACTAAGGCAAGTGTCCAGGCATACTAAGTTGTGTGTCATTAAGAGCTTTGGGGAGGAGTGCAGTCAATCTGGGAAGACATCACTATACTGCACCTTACTATCTAACTCCAACTAAACAATTGGTACCCTTGAACATTACCTAATTTCAGTAATGGGCTGGATGAGGGAGAACAAGCTGAAATTAAATCCAGACACGTCACAAGTACTATTGGTAAGGAGAAAACTAGACTTAGGGATGGAGATAAGACCTGTTTGGGATGAGGTTGCACTCCCACTTAGCTGTCACTGGATTCATAGTTGGCAACTGTGATAAGTAGTAGTTTTGTCCAGTTGCCACTAGTGCACCAGCTGCAAAACCTTTTGAACCTGTTGGACTTAGTAATGATTATACATTCCTTGTCTTGATTACATTCCATCTTGACTACCGCAAAGTATTTTGTGTGGGACTATCTTTGAAAAATGTCCAACACTGCAGCTAAGTGACTAACTAATGGACAGCTATAGGAATCACATAATGCGTGCACTAAAAAGTCTACAGTAGTTGCCAATTCTTACTAGGCACCGTTTAATGTGTTAGTGCTCATCTACAGCCCTAAATGGCCCCAAGCCTATCTATCTATTATAAAGTTGTCTGGTCACCTAGATAAGCAAAAGAGGCCCTTCTGAAGATGCCACAGGTTCATCTATCTGGAAGAAGAGAGCCTTCCTGTAGCTTCCAGGCTCTAAAATTCCCTCTTCCTAGGAAAGTGTTTTTCTCCCTCTCACAGTATTAAAAAAAATAGTAAAGACACATTTAATTTTACTTATTTTAATGTTATATTTTAAAGTTCATATTTTTGTTTTAAATGTTGTAAGCTGCATTGAGTGCTTATATAAGTAGGGCTAGGTTGGAGTATAAGCTAATCAATCAGTCATAGATTAACTGATTCACATTACCCTCCAATGGAATCTGCATCTGCACTTATTGATAAGTGTGTTTATTATAAGCATTACTAGAAGACATTCTATTCCCGCGTACTCTTGTTCTTACTGTAATGATAGCCTATGTATTGAAGAAAATTTCAAAGATGTCTTCAAAATCAATAGTCGTCACATCTTGTGGAAATTAATTCTATATAATTTTGCACTGTCGTCAATGTCTTATTTAGAGGCCCATCAGAAAAGTGGACCCTTAAATACTGTACCTCCCATATTGGTTATGACTGTTATTGGGAATTACCAGTAGCTAAAAACTGTACTGATTGCCTTTTCTCTTTCTCAAATGCTATTTCCTGTTTATTGGTACTCTTTAACCTCCCAAGAGTCCTAATATTTAAAGTCTGGACTATCTAGCCAATTTGAAACATGAACAAACACACACACAGAGCGACACAAATACCTTGAGGACTTTTGAGTGAAAAATACTGATCAGTCAATCAATCAAAATACAGGGCTTTTTTCCCCAGGAAGCTTGGATGGTCTTCTGATCTTACAAACAGCAGTTTCTTTGCAGTTATATCTGCAGGTGTTTTAAAATAAAATAAAAAATTCATTCCCTGGAGAAAAGACTGCCTGTCTGCTCTTTAATGGCTCTCATTATTTGAGTATTCATAGGTTTTGCTTAGTTATCTAGCAAGAAGCAGCTTGTTCTATATATTTCTAATTTTTTTTTCTGGAGGGAAGCAGCAGAAATGAATACAAATAATATGAATACAGTAACAATTAGAGTACCAGTTTTAAAGGTTAAATGTCCTTATCTTACTGTAATATTTACAACAATCCACTAAAGCAAGTATTCCAAATCATAGCTCCAGGCCAAGGGGGGACAGGTAGAGGCTGAATAGAATCACCTTATATATGACCAGTTGATGAGTTCACGGCAGGCCCAGTTCATTTGTCAATCTTAGTCACTATTCTGCACAAGCAGATTTAGAATTCAGGATGTTATGACATACATTCCTGAAACAGTATTGCTTTTCTTTTTATTAGGCACACGAAGCAGTGATTCAGGGACATTATCCAGCTCCTGAAGAAACCCTCCAGATCCTTGCTGCCTTGCGACTCCAATATCTACAAGGGGACTATTCTTCATCCAGTGTTACAATACCAGAAATGGAAGATGTCTACCCCTTGCAGAGGCTGAAGTCTCGTATTATGCAATCCACTAAAACTTTTACACCAGCACAGAGGCTTGAGAGGAAGCGGAACTACTTTCTGGAAGGGACTCTAAGGAGGAGTTTCCGGAGCAGTTCTGTTAGCAAGCAGAAGATGGAAGAGGATCAGATGCTTAATATGTGGATTAGGGAGGAGATCTCTGCAGCCAGGACTAATATGATCGATAAATGGAAAAAAATGCAGGGAATGACTCAAGAACAAGCAATGGCAAAGTACATGAATTTAATCAAGGAATGGCCTGGCTATGGGTCAACACTCTTTGATGTAGAGGTGAGCATGCCAACTTTCTGCCAAATAATCATGGACTAAGAGGCTATAACTAAATATTACAATGTGTAATAGAAAACACTCAGTTCAACCATTTTGTGAATTTTTTGTGGATTAACATTGGTATCCAGTTGTTAGGAAGGTTTTAGGCTTAAGAAATCTAACTTTAAAAGGATTTTTTAAAATATTTTCCAAGCCTGGGATTTTATAAGGTATTTTTAATAAGCAAGTGTTCAAGGGATTTTAATCACATAATCTTTATCAATTATTGTGTGGTGCATGCATACCCGGTGCGGAATCTGGGGGTTCCTTCTGGACTCAGGACTCCTGCTCGACACAACTCCGTGTTGTGCACCAGTTACGCCCTTTCCTGGATCGGGAAGCCCTCCGAACAGTCACTCATGCACTGGTCATCTCCCATATAGACTATTGCAATGCGCTCTACATGGGGCTACCCTTGAAGAGTATCCAGAAGCTACAGCTGGTCCAGCATGCAGCCACGCGGGCAATTCTTAGTGCCCCAAGATCGGCACATGTAACACCTTTGCTGCGCGAGCTGCATTGGATACCAGTTTGCTTCCGGGTCCAATTCAAGGTGTTGGTTATTACCTTTAAAGCCCTACATGGCATGGGGCCAGGTTACCTGAGGGACCATCTCATCCCCATTACATCGAGCCATCCCACCCAATCATGCAGAGAGGGCATGTTACAGACCCCGTCTGTAAGAGAATTCCGTTTGGCAGGGTCCAGGAGGCGGGCCTTCTCTGCAGTGGCTCCCGCCCTCTGGACCATTCTGCCCCTGGAGGTGAGACAAGCCTCATCGCTCCTGACCTTCCGGAAGAACCTGAAGACCTGGCTCTGCCACCTTGCTTGGGGCGGGAACGGTAGTAGTTACTCTTGGGGGTGGCTGGCGCCTTAGAGTGTACCTCACACACATATGAACTGAACTAGATCCTTTACCGCCATCTGGATTTTATTTATTTTTAATATTTTATATCCTGTATTTGTATATTTTATTATCTACTATTTATGGTTACTGTTTTTAACTTGGTTTTATTGTAAACCACCCAGAGTCCCTCTTTTCGGGAGAGATGGGCGGTGGCAAAATTTGAAAAATAAATAAAATATACCTATTACTCCAGGGCTTTCCAAAGTGTCGCCGCTGGCGACACACAAGCGGCGGGGCGGCGGCACATCGGCGGCGCGCGCACAGCAACGGGGCGGGGGTGCGCGCGTGCGGCGCCGACACAGGAGAGCATGCGGCGGCGCTGGCGTGCACGGCGGCAGCTCGGGGGGGCGTGCGGCGGCGCGGTGGGATGTGCGTGCACGGCGGCAGCAGCTGCTGCTGCCACCGTGCACGCCCGCGCCGCCGCTTCCGGGTGGTGTGGCGACACACTTTTGTGTCGCGACACACAGTTTGGAAAGCTCTGCATTACTCCATTCCTTTTTGGAGTAAGCAACATTATGCAAACCTTGGCCAGTTAAAAGAATTAGGCAGGTGACTCATTAAACAAACATATAAGACTATGAGAAAAGAATTGTAAAAGACACATGTTATTTTTCAGTACAGAAACTGATAAGGTAATCATTCCAAATTTATTTGGACAGTTGTAGCAGGGTTCAGCCATCATTTATACTGTTTCTACCATTCATCTTAACACTTTTTTTCTTTCCCTAGTGTAAAGAAGGAGGATTTCCTCAAGAGCTTTGGTTGGGTGTAAGCGCAGATGCTGTTTCTGTATACAAGCGTGGAGAGGGCAGACCATTAGAAGTATTTCAGTATGAACATATCCTCTCCTTTGGAGCTCCACTTGCTAATGTGTACAAGATTGTGGTGGATGAGAGAGAACTGCTTTTTGGAACTAGTGAGGTGAGAATCAGAATTGAACAAGAACTTGTTAAATCATTTATCCCATTAAAAATGCATACATTCAATCTGTAAGCATATTGTTCCCCCCTTTGATCATCATTTTAAGTGCATATGCAATTTCCTCGCTTATAATCCAATAGATTGTGTTTGCCTCAGTGTATCCATTTAAATAAAAAGCAACAGGTTTCTTGTATTAACAAATATGAATAGATTTAGGTTTCACTTTAGTCCAAATTGCTTCTATTAAATTGTATAATTAAGGGCCAATTTAACAAAAATGTGGTTCAACTTTTCCTGGTCTATATCAGATTGTAGGTGTACAATCTTATATTTGTACATGCTTCACAACAAAGACAGTAAGTTATAATGTGCACTAACCAGTTTTGCTTTTATTATTATTATCTTGGTAGGTCATTGATATTGCCAAACTGATGAAAGCCTATATCAGCATGATTGTGAAAAAACGTTACAGCACATCTCGATCAGTGAGTAGTCACGGAAGTCAAAGCAGCTCCAGGTGAAGGCAGAGAATCTGTCTTGTTTGGCCTTCACTGTTGGAACATCACTACCCACCTCTTGTTTTCTCCAAAAATGGTGATTGGCACCTTTACCAGGAGAACCTTAATTGAAGTTCAGCAAGCTTCGAACTATAAAGTGCTTGCATATTTCCACGCTAAACTTGTGTGCTTGTGAACATCAATCCATTAATTTTTTTTACCTCTAGATAGCATACTATATGCCTTAACATAATACACTGTCTTCTGAGCAGTAAGAAGTGCCTTAAAAAGTTTAAACCCACCTGCATTGACCTATGCTGTATTAGCGGAGGGGTTGTGTATCTGAATAAACCACTTGGGATAGTAAAGAGAATGTAATACAGCCATTTGCACTACCTGGCTGGTTCATTCATGAGGAAGGAAAGAAGATTCTTTTGTTGGAATGCTGCAGGCAGCTTTCTTCATGGACTTTACTGGCAATGTTGTATTCTCCCCCTCTCCCACATCCTTTCACATGTGTGCATGGATATAATTCAGGTCAATTCTGCTAACTTTATTCCATGTTTTCACAACCTTTTAAAATTAAAAGGGAATGATAATGTGCAATGGTGTAAACAGTCTTTCTGTATATTTTAATAATTCAGAGCTATAATTGTCCCAATGGTAGAGTGTCTTTATTAGACTAGTTTTATTTACAAATTTGGAGATTTTTCATAGTAATTTTTGTACTTTCTTTCAGAGATATTTTTTCGCCCCTTGTTACATATATATGTAACACATCTATGTTTCTGTAACTGCTGTATTTAACTCATGTAGTTCAAAGAAATTGTATTTATAGACTGCCCTTAATATGGAAATGTCATTATCAGCAAAATATTCAATCATTTGTCTTCAGTCTATAAAGCTGTTTTTAAAAATAGTAAACATTTATTTTAAAAGCACTGATTTCATGGAATTTTTGTTTGCTAGGTTTACAGTTTTACTAATTGCAGAACATTCTGTAAAAGAAACCTGATTTGATGTCAGGTTGAGAAAGCTAAGACATAGCTTCTACATATGATTAAATGAATAAATAATTCTTGACCATCCTCCAGTCATAGTGACTTGCAACATCTATATTTAGTAATTTAGGCCTAGCAGGTTTTTTAAAGCTTCAGTTTCATATCTTGTTGTTCCACAGAAGACTGTGCCCAAAGTGATTTACAATAAATATCCAAACATCTTACACAAATTCAAATAGGACAAAAATCCTCAAGACAGTAACACAGGGCTTTCCAAAGTTTTTCCTGCGGCGACACACCAACCGCCGTTGGTGTGTCGCCGCAGGAAAACCCGGAAGTGCGGCAGCGCGCAAAAACCCGGAAGCGCTGCTGCTGCTTTCGGGTTTTGCGCGCTGCAGTTGGTGTGTCGCCGCGGGAAAACCCGGAAGCGCTGATGATGATCAGCGCTTCCGGGTTGTGTGGCGACACACCAGACTGTGTGTGGCGACACACTTTTGTGTCGCGAGACAGTTTGGAAAGCTCTGCAGTAACAGTATTGCAGTGAAATGATACAAACCACACACACCATATACAACTATTTCTCTCCTTGATGAATCTCATCGGTTGGAGAAATTGAGGAATTGCTTTCTATTGAGATCTAAATGGGAAAACTCCTCTGCATTGTTCATTCTTTGAACTATGAAATTTACTTGTTTCAGCAGTCAGTATATCTCAACCAGATCACTAAATGTCGCCCAAATGGTGCCTGTATCTGACACCTCAGTAATTGATATAATCATTAGCAGTGGAGTCAGCAGTCTTTTATTTGTTTATCTCATTTCTTCACCGCCCATCTCACTACAAAATTTGCTTTTACTCTGTCCCGTAACTACTATTCTCTAGGTCAGCGGCCCCCAACCTTTTTGGCACCAGGGACCGGTCGTGGAAGAAAATTTTTCCATGGACTGGGGGGCGGGGTTTGCAGACGGGAGCCAATCGCACGCACCAGGGGGGTGGGATTTGCAGGCGGGAGCCAATCGCACGCACTGGGGGGTGGGGTTTGCAGGCGGGAGCTCCGCGGCCCACTTCCTAACAGGCCGTGGCCCACAGGTTGGGGACCCCTGCTCTAGGTAATACACTAAATAAAATACAAAATACAACAGTAGATAAAACCAAGCTAAAATGTACAGCACCTGAGTTAAAGACAGTAACAGTAATATAGTAGTATAACAGTACATAAATCACAATAAAAACCTCTGCAAAATTATTTATTTATTTATTATCCTGCCTTTATTTTTATAAATAACTCAAGGCAGCGAACATACCTAATATTCCTTCCTCCTATTTTCCCCACAACAGCAACCCTGTGAGGTGAGTTGGGCTGAGTGTGACTGGCCCAAGGTCACCCAGCCGGCTTTCATGCCTAAGGCGGGACTAGAACTCTCAGTCTCCTGGTTTGCTATTGGCTCCTTCCTAGGGCTGTGTGTGTGTGTGACTGGCCCAAGGTCACCCAGCCCGCTTTCATGCCTAAGGCGGGACGAGAACTCAAGAGATTCCTGGTTTCTAGCCCAGCACCTTAACCACTAGACCAAACTGGCTCTAAATAGTATGAATGTAAGCTGCTCAAAAAAATAAAGGGAACACTGAAATAAGACATCCTAGATCTGAATGAATGAAATATTCATCTTAATTACTTTGTTCATTACATAGTTGAATGTGCTGACAACAACATCACACAAAAAGCAATGGAAATCAAATGTAAGCAACCCCTGGAGGTCTGGATGTAGAGTTACACTCAAAAATTAAAGTGGAAAAGAACACTACAGGCTGATCCAACGTTGATGTAATATCCTTAAAACAAGTCAAAATGAGGCTCAGTAGTGTGTGTGGCCTCCACGTGCCTGTATGACCTCCCTACAACGCCTGGGCATGCTCCTGATGAGGTGGTGGATGGTCTCCTGAGGGATCTCCTCCCACACCTGGACTAAAGCATCCCCCAACTCCTGGACAGTCTGTGGTGCAACGTGGTGTTGGTGGATGGAGCGAGACATGATGTCCCAGATGTGCTCAATTGGATTCAGGTCTGGGGAACGGGCGGGCCAGTCCATAGCATCAATGCCCTCGTCTTGCAGGAACTGCTGGCACACTCCAGCCACATGAGGTCTAGCATTGTCTTGCATTAGGAGGAACCCAGGGCCAACCGCACCAGCATATGGTCTCACAAGGGGTCTGAGGATCTCATCTCGGTACCTAATGGCAGTCAGGCTACCTCTGTCGAGCACATGGAGGGCTGTGCGGCCCCCTAAAGAAATGCCACCCCACACCATTACTGACCCACTGCCAAACCGGTCATGCTGGAGGATGTTGCAAGCAGCAGAACGTTCTCCACGGCGTCTCCAGACCCTGTCACGTCTGTCACATGTGCTCAGTGTGAACCTGCTTTCATCTGTGAAGAGCACAGGGCGCCAGTGGCGAAGTTGCCAATCTTGGTGTTCTCTGGCAAATGCCAAACGTTCTGCATGGTGTTGGGCTGTAAGCACAACCCCCACCTGTGGACGTCGGGCCCTCATACCACCCATACCATTAAGTCTGTTTCTGACCGTTTGAGCAGCCACACGCACATTTGTGGCCCACTGGAGGTCATTTTGCAGGGCTCTGGCAGTGCTCCTCCTGTCCCTCCTTGCACAAAGGCGGAGGTAGCGGTCCTGCTGCTGGGTTGTTGCCCTCCTACGGCCTCCTCCACGTCTCCTGATGTACTGACCTGTCTCCTGGTAGCGCCTCCATGCTCTGGACACTACGCTGACAGACACAGCAAACCTTCTTGCCACAGCTCGCATTGATGTGCCATCCTGGATGAGCTGCACTACCTGAGCCACTTGTGTGGGTTGTAGACTCCGTCTCATGCTACCACTAGAGTGGAAGCACCGCCAGCATTCAAAAGTGACCAAACCATCAGCCAGAAAGCATAGGAAGTGAGAAGTGGTCTGTGGTCACCACCTGCAGATCCACTCCTTTATTGGGGATGTCTTGCTAACTGCCTATGCTTTCCGCCTGTTGTCTATTCCATGTGCACAACAGCATGTGAAATTGATTGTCAATCAGTGTTGCTACCTAAGTGGACAGTTTGATTTCACAGAAGTGTGATTGACTTGGACTTACATTGTGTTGTTTCAGTGTTCCCTTTATTTTTTTGAGCAGTGTACATACTACACATACATATTTGTGTACGTACTACAACACAATTTTTTTTTATGCTTGAGGAAATAAGCTGCTGAAGGGACTATAGTACATGCCCTCCCATGTCTACACGAAGCGCTCCATAAACATCATCACCAATAGAAAGATTGTCTCTCTCATGCCTCCCTTTATAAACAGGAGAGAAAGAGGAAAAAGTATTGGTGTTATAGCAGCCTCAGTCAGCTGAACATTACAAGCTAGGTCTACCTTTTCAGCTTTGGGGGAAATTACTAGGACTTCTTACTTTGGAGCGGGGGAACCCTAGGAATAGATTCCCCCCTCCCCGTTCTATTTTTCCAGCATTGGCACAGGTTAATAAAGAGCTAGTAGAGGGAATACCTTGTATCTTATCATCCTGGCCCTGTTGAAGGGAATTTTATCTCCCTAGAAATCCTGTAAAGGTAAAGGTTCCCCCCGCACATTTGTGCAGTCGTGGCCGACTCTAGGGGCCGGTGGTCATCTCCCGTTTGTTAGCCGAAGAGCTAGCGTTGTCCAAAGACGCTTCCACGGTTATGTGACCGCATGACGCGCGCAGAACGCTGTTACCTACCCACCGAAGTGGTACCTATTCATCTACTTGCATTTGCATGCTTTCGAATTGCTAGGTTGGCAAGAGCTGGGGCGAGTGTGGGAGCTCACTCCGTCATGCAGGGCTAGGGATTCGAACCTCCAAACTTGTGATCTTCCAATCGACAAGCCTGGCGTCTTACCCGCTGAGCCACCACACCCCTTAGAAATCTTGTACGGAAGGGTATTTCTCAAAGCACCAAAGTTTTTTGGAGGAGCCGCTTTCAGGGACAGAACAAGGGCACAATCCACTTCACCTGATTAAAAGAGGTAAAATCTAGAAATCTTGAAAACATCATAAATAAATCCAGAAGACTTAAATAACTATTAACAAGCAGCCAATATTTTTTTTTGCTGGACAAGATGCCTGAGCTGGTGATGGCTGATCAGATCCAGGCACTCTTGAAATTTCTTTTCTAAACCCATTTCAATCAAGATTTAGCCCTTTATTGGAAGACGCAGGGAGAATATGATTCTGCTGGTTCATCTGGACCTCTCAGGTAATTTTCAATAATCGTATTCATCAGGAGAGGCTTTAGTTATGGGGAGAACAGTTTGAATGTACTTGGAATGCCATATTCAGAAGATAGTGCTGGGAGATTTTTGCTTAACTTCATGGTATTTTGCTCAATTTCATGGCATTTCTGCAGTGTTCTATTTTATCCCACATACCTTTAACATCTACATGAATCAAATGACAGATTTGGAGGTGCTTATAACACACAGCTCTATCTCCTCACTGGATCTACTTGAGGCAAGTGCTACTTTAATGACTAGTTATAGCAGTGGTCTTTTTTTGTATTAACAAAACTCTTTGTTTCTGGGAAAATAGTGCAAGAAATAGCCCAAGAATAGCCCCACTAAATACACTGCAAGCCCCACTGCAATATGCTGCAATCTAGTCAAGAAGCCACCAGGGTGGTTTAAATGAGAGATTCAAAATTTTTCCCCTAGTGATATAGCCTAGCCATCTAATAGTGTTGAGTAACTGCCACCATTCTCCCATAATTGTAATTATGCATATTAAACTGCTTGTAATCCTGGGTTCAGATTCTAGAATTTTCTGTGGGGTTGAGAAAAAGAACATCTTAAGATCATCATTAAGATGATTATGATTATGGGAGGACGCTGTATCTGGAGAGAGATCAGCATTCTCTGGCACTCTCTGAAATGTTTTCATTCTGATAACCATTTAATTGCTACTTTAATTGGTAGTACTGGAACAGAAAGGTTATAATTTTTCATGCTTACTGGAAATTACTTATTTATTTTTAAATGGGTGGTACCCAAGAAAGTTCCACCATCTTCTCACTTAAGTCAACAGTTTAGACAGTAACTGAGAAAGATATGATGACCATTCTTAAGATGAGAGGGGATACCAAGGTTATTAAGGATACATTTAGCACTCAAAATACTAAATTGGAACACATCTGAAATAGATGATGTACAGTATTTCTGGTGACATACTAACTACTTCCAATACCAGAGGCATAAACCAAATACTGGGAACATGAGCAAGAGAATACTACCGTGCTTATGCCCTCTTTGCAGACTTCCAATACATAACCTGGATGGGTGCATAACAGAATTCATGGATGAGTCCGTCTTTGGAAAAAGCTGACTATCAACATTAATAAGCAATACTACTACATTTTTTTAGGACAACATAAAATTTACAGAACAGTGTGCAATCTTTTGGGCTTTCAAGAACTCACTGACAAAATGGAAGAAAAAAGGGGGCAGAGGAAGATGGGTGTTTCCCATTTAAGCCGTATCTGCATTAGGTTACAGCAGAGCTTTCCAAACTGTGTGTCGGGACACGTTAGTGTGTCAGCTGCAGTGTCTGGGTGTGTCATGGCTGCTGCTGCCTCAGCCCTGCCAGGATTCCACGCAGGTCCTAGTGCCTGCCCTTGTGTCTTGCTGCCTCCAAACCTGCTGTGATTCCGCACAGGTCCTAGTGCCTGCCTTGTGCCTTGCTGCTTCCAAACCTGCCCTGCCAGGATTCCACGCAGGTCCTAGTGCCTGCCCTTGTGCCTTGCTGCCTCCAAACCTGCCCTGCCAGGATTCCACGCAGGTCCTAGTGCCTGCCCTTGTGCCTTGCTGCCTCCAAACCTGCTGTGATTCCGCGCAGGCCTTAGTGCCTGCCTTGTGCCCTGCTGTAAGAGTGTGTCGCGAAATGATGCCCTGCTGTAAGAGAGTGTCGCGAAATGATGCATGTCTAAAAAGTGTGTCTAAAAAGTGTGTCACCAACATGAAAAGTTTGGAAAGCTCTGTGTTACAGTCTTCAATGGAGTGTGAAAGTAACCTGAAGTCACATAGATTGGATCGGGAGGTAGGGAAGTTATCTTAAATTTGCAGTAAGGACTCTCAAAACTTGCTGCAAAGACGACACAAATAATTAATGGTTTTCCATTCTCAGCTCTCAAACCCCTATTTCCATTCTCAGAAAAGTCATACCTCTCCTTTCATAGGTGGAAAAGGGAAATTTTACAACGAAGAGAGATGGAACTATTACTGTTTTACAAATTAAGGTTCAAAGGGGAGATTGAAACACAATCTATAAATATACAAAATTTATAGCAAAGTAAATATGGCATACTCTACTACAGACTTATCTTTTAAAAATGAGCTGTGATCAGACCTGCGTTTCTATAATTTTATGCCTTTATAAGATACTAATATAAGAAAATAAACTTTTGGAAGTAAACTTTTTGTTCCTAGATCCAAATTTAAATTCTGGCACAAAACGTTGGATCTATGTTATTCACAAAAATCAAGTTTTCTTTTAGCATTATTTTTAATGCAGTAACTTATCACACAATTAACAATTATATTCATAGTTTTTAATAAAATTTACAGGTTTTAAAAAGGATTGTTGACTCAGATCTGTCTTTGGTGCTCTGCAGACAAGTCTTTTTATTGATTTTGGAAGAAGTCTTGTTTCTTTGTGAGCAACCACAACTTCCAGAACACGGCCACACAGCCCAGAAGACCCACAACAGCCAAAGAAAAACACTTTCAGAACTGGGAGATACCTCATGTTAATTAGAATCTTGTAGCTCATTGGGAAAAGCTGCCATCCTGGTAAGAAATAAAAGGGGCTTTCAAGTTTACACCGCTGGGCTGGAACTGATCTCACAGCTTGATTGGTTACCATCACAATTTGTTGCAGCCATTTGATATCTTACAGCAAAATCAATGTCCTCATTGCCACAACCCTGGTAGATCATGTTAGAAATCACTAAAGATTACACAGAAATACTAAGCATGGGGTGCTATGTCTACTGAGGTAGGAAAAACATGACACTAAAATTCTTGTGTGAAAAAAAAAGTAAAATATAAGTAAATAGTTGTTTTAGCTGATACAGGCCTCTTTGTAACTGTACCTGTCAGAGGATTTATCATACATTTGACAACAGTAACAAGGTAGAATTAGCCCTCCTTTTCTCTCCACCCATCTTGGATATATTCCCCAATGAATGAACTAGCATTTGATGAAAACAGCATTAAGAGAAGTTGGTGTAATGCAATGCATGCGACAGCTTCCCCAATCTCAGTAGGAAAAAAAATCTTTTGCCAATAGCTTTTTAAATGAGACATCAAATATGGGGGCTGAGACAAACCCTTGGTAAGTAAGATTATGGAAAAAGGTTAAGTAAACATTTTGGGAAAATGAGGGTAAGCAACAGCAAAACAGTTACTCATGCACGTGGCATGCACTTTTTAGAATATGTATACATGTGTGGGTAGATTTTACAAACAGAGGTGGACAACAAAATAGGTGATCAACGGAGAGGAGAAACGAGTTTAATCAGAAAAAAAAGAAAACAAACCCAGTACTAACTGGCGCGCTCTCACACCTCTGCTGGAGGACATCGCCAGCAGCTTTTCATTTCTCTGTCTGGCCTATAAAGTAAATACACGGTCCCTCCGCAAATCCTTCTCTTCCTCTTCCAGACAAAGCAATAAATCTTGTTCTCTCTCCAGCCGCTCGCTCCCTCCCTCGCATTTCTAATGCGTGGGGCGTCGCTTCGACTAGTGAGTTTACAATGTATTCGTGGCATCAATAACGCCCTCCCCAAATTTCCCCCTAGCCTTGGTCCTCCCTTTTCTCAACGTGTCCCACTCCATAGATAGATACGCACACGTTATTTGCACGCCGGTCAGCCAAATCTCACCTCCACCCAACACGCGCCGCTGGCCCTGGAAACTGACCCCCTTCGCTCTTCCTCGTCTGCACCCTCTTGCATGCTTGGAGACCCTCGCCCAAAGGTAGCCAATCACCAGGACCTGCTAGCCCCACCGGAGGCTCCTATTGGCTCCTGCCTACAAAGGGGCGGAATGCTAGGCTTGGGTATGCCCGGATGTTCCCAAGCCTCCTCTGGTTTCTGGTGTCGAGCGCCGTAAGCGACATGGATGGCGGGGAGGAGCAGGTGGTATTGCCGCCAAGCCCTCAGGAGGGGGCCCGGTTGGTGACGGCGGAGAAGAAGCAGGAAGAGCAGGGCTTTGAGCCACAGCCGGCTGCTGAATATTGCCGCGTGATGGAGGCGCTGACTTGGAAGAGGCCGTTCTGCACCCTGGCCAGCTTCCTCTGCGCCAACCTGCTCTTCTGGTGAGCGACGCAGACGCGCATCTCAGTCCCCGTACGGTTCTTGAGTTTTGCTTTTTCCTCTTCCTTCTCCCTCGGCCCGGTTTCTCGCCCCTCAGCGGCTCCGCTCTGTCATCTGTTTCTGGGCTCAGCCAGAAAACGTGCAAGGTCGCTCTAAAGAAAATGGTACTCCTGAGCATGTACAGAGTGAATGTTAGGAGGGCTGATAGTGTCGTCTGGTGCAGGGATATTGTTGCCAACAGCTGCCGGCCAGATACTTCTAAGGAAGAGAATGAAAGCGGTAGACCTGTTCTCTGTGGGCAGGTTTCAATGTTATCACTGTTAATACTGTAGCTACTTGGCATATCTGTTTGTTTAATCCTTAAAAGCCATCTAAGCTAGGGCCTTCACCTCATCGTGTAGCAGTGAATTCCATAATTTAATTAAGGCATAGTAGGAACGATTTTTTCCCCTCCCTACCTACCTGGAGGAACCACAACTGGTTTCTTCATATTTTGGGAAAACAGCTTTTATGGTAGACAATTTACTTCATCCAGGTAGATCTAAATTCTGTTTGAATAAACAGAAATTTGTGCTCCATGTTCCTTGCTATTTCTGCTTAGCAACTAAGAGCTTCTGATCTGTTGTTTTTCTTCTGCATATCCTCAGTGCTTGATCTTTCTCTTCTCCTTCTTCTTTAAAGATGGTGGTGTTGCAAAATGTTTCCCTAGGGACGTTCTGAAGGAAAGAATGGAAGCCCATTGGAATAAGTTAATGATGGGGGGGGCAGGGGAAAGAGAATAAGTGGGGAAATTGCTAGGAGAATAAAATAGTAATTGGCAAGGAATGCATTGTAGAAGGGGAAGGTGAATCAGCTGCAACTGGATGATGCTAGGAACATCAAAGTACCTAGAGAATGCTTAAAGGAAAGGAGGAGCCAAAACTGACATGGAAATGTGAAATATAGAAAATAGTTAGAGATTCTGCATGTGATCATTGGTTGGTTTTAATCTGTAGGGTGGAGGGCAGAACAGCTGACTGCAGGCAGAGCCATATGTAAGCGAAGCCACACCTGTAGCAGAAGCCAGAGATAGGCGGAGGAAAGTAATAGCGAAATAAATGCAGAGCAGAGCTGGGAGGGGACCTGTACAACAGCACAAATACACCCTTTAAGCTTCATTTTCCTGCTCCAGTAGCATTCAGGTGCGCAGAAAAAGGCAAACAGTGACAGTACAAAACAGGAGCTGGGGGGAGAACCACATAGCAATATAATGGTTTTCTTTGAACCCACTCTTTTCTCCCAGCAAATCTTCCCCAAGAAAAAGGCAACTTGAGCTTGGTAGCGTAAAAAAATGCGTTTACACAACACCCTGAAGCACAAATTAGCTGACATATTTTAGTACAACATGTGCAAAACCATCATGTTGGGTTGGCTTATGGTTCAGAGTGCTATGTTATTCAAACCCAGAAAATTAGATTGAATCAGCTACTGTTCCCTTAATCATAGGTTCACAGGTCATATAAATACAGCTACTGTAGTTAAGTGCCAACAAGTCAGACTTAACTCCTGGTATCTATAGACAAATGCTTCACATCTCAACCTGTTATCAGATAATACCTTGGAGCTGCAGTTCCAAGGATAGCTGTTTAAACTGTTGATACTGTCAATTCACCTTATCCATTGTCTTCTCATTCTGTTTCTCTCAACCCTGGAAGCAGTCTTTTTTTTTAATCCATCATCTGCTGATATTGCAAGTCCAAAATACCAGTTTCTGTTTGCTGATTGTTATCTCAGGCATTGAATGGTTTTTCTTGTAGTCCATGTTACTCTTAGTAGTAACCTCCAAATTCATAATTCAGAGGTGCTATTCTTTCTTTTTTTCATTCATGTCCAGCTTCCATATTAGCATCAGAAAGACACTTTTTGACTATTTTGATCGTTGTTATCATAAAATATATATTCATATTTATTTACTTATTTTATTAGATCTAGGCACTATTCAACTTCAAAACAAGTCTGGGCAGATCACAGTATCTTGTTAGTTTTCTGCTCTTATGTCTTTAATCGTGTAAGAAATTAGTGTAATGGTTTAGTAATCTGCATCATACATTCTGCTTCTTTGGAATAGATACCAATGTTTTCCAGTCTCTGGACTACACAGCCTTGTTCCATATTTGTTGGCAATAGACCTGTCAGCACTTTAACTGCCTCTTCTCTTGCATATTTAAATAGTTAATGGACATTTCATTTTTTTTATCTTCCTTTAACTTCAATTGTCTCAATTACATCTTCTTGTGATTATTTGTTGATTACCTTATTTGTAAATTTTCCTGTCATCTTTCTGATCATCTTAAATATCTTTTTCTTGATATTTTCTTCTATTTGTTGATATTCTTGTTTGAAATATCTTTCTTTGTTCTCTGTTCTTACTAGAAATATGTTCAATTATCAATGTCATACTCGTTGTCCAAGGTTTTAATCTTCTACATTTCTTTTCTATCATGATACTTTGTTTTGAAAGCCACTTGGGCTTTTCTTCTTTAAAATGTTGGGAATACTTTTTTTTTGTTCTGGTTTTTATGTTGTCTTCTCCCATAGCTGATCAGGTTCCCTTTTGTGTGAATTGAACTTGCTGAATCTGTTCCTTATACTGATCTTACATTCTGACTGTATGTCTTCCAGGCAAATCTAGCTGACACAGTTACTCTAATTTTCACCCATGTATTTGATACCAATGATTTGTGGTCTTTTCTACAATCTGTACCTGGGATTGTTCTGGCACTTCTGCATTTTGGGTTTCCTATTATGTTGTCAGTTTGATTCTGTTGTTCTGTATCTGGTGATGTCCATGAGTAGTCTCTACGTTTATGTTGCTTGAAGCAGGTGTTGGCAATAAGCAAAGAATTCTTTTTGCAAAACTCTTATTAACCTATTTTTAACATTATAGCATTTCCCCAATACAAATCTTCATAACATGTCAATGAAAAATAAGGAAATCTTCATATTGGCATTGTAATCAATCAGACTTAGTTTTGGTTTTGGTGTAGCAGTGTTATCACTTCTGGATCTAATTGTGGAAGTTCAACCTTTTTCTCCAGTAACTAGAGGAGTGCTTTCTGATCTGGGGTTCAGGCTTGTCTAAGCATTTCAGCCACATCCTACAGTTTTCTTGGCAATAATACAGAAATTATTTGCCATTGTATTCTTCCTGGTTGAATTTTAGACTTCTTTTATGGTAGCTTGGCTTTCTTTATGACTGCAGAGTTCTACCTGCTGTCACCCCCATGGAAAATTGTTCTTAATTTCACCCATATACTTTTGACCTTACTGGCAAAGATAACCCTACCAAGAACTTCCTCTTCTGTCAAACTTAACGCGGCAGGTCACTGAAGCTACTGAGTCTTCCCACCATGTCAATTGCTTGTGTGCTTCTCTAGTTTCTAGCTTATATACATTAATCTAGCTGACACAGTTACTCTAATTTTCACCCACATATTTGATACCAATGATTTGTGGTCTTTTCTACAATCTGTACCTGGAATTGTTCTGGCACTTCTGCATTTTTGGTTTCCTATTATGTTGTCAGTTTGATTCTGTTACTTATGTTACTGTTAAATGTTAGTTAAGTTACTTGCGTTCATTAAGTGGTTGTAACCTCTTTCCAGTGTTTCTCTCAAAAGCATAGCGCACAAGGCATAATTTTAAATGACACCATCAAATACAATGAGCTACCTCTTTCAGAAACAAATCTGGATTGTTTTGCTTTGAAGAGACTGATCAGAACTATGCATATAAATCAGGCTGAGGGAACTTAGTGTTTTCTTATTGCCTTAGGCACTTTTTCAAACGTTGGGTCACAGAAAGGAGACATCAACATATAATCTGCCTTGTCCAAATACTGCCAGTATTAATGGATAATGGAAAGAAGAAAAAGGGCCTTTAATGACAATGAGTAACACAAGATTACATAATGGTTCCTTCAGAAGGAACACAACCCCATACATGACAGGTAGACTGTATATTTTCCATGTATCTATCCAGGATTCAGTTCCAATTTATTGGCCCCCATCCAACCTTGACTGGTGCCATCTTTGATGGCATTCTTATACCAAGCAAATACATTAGAAATAAAATTATGCAGGCATAATTTGTACCATATAATGTATATAAAGCATGGTTTAGTTTCACTTTGCTGTACTTGTGTGACAACTATTATTGCTAAAGCTGTTCTTAATACCGTTTTAGATGTTTTAGGTATGCACTTTTATTTTTTAAGTATACCCCTTACTCTGGGAGAATTGCACTATAGGTAAGCCTAGACAAATACATAAATAAATACTATTTAGCACATACTCTTTGAATTGATCAACATCAGTTCAAGACAGACGGGATGAGGTTATTTTGAATAGCAGGTCAGCCACAATGCTAGTTTTTATTCAAACTGGTATCAGTGTTAAAAGCCAACACTTATGCAAATTAAAATTATTCAGAAGATGGACAATGGTATGTATGGATTTTGCCTTTAAAAAATATTCCTGGAGATCATCTTTAAGGCTATTCTGGGAAATCACTCACTGCACTGTAAATAATGAACTTATCTAGATATTTAAAAAGGTAAAGGTACCCCCCGCACATTTGTGCAGTCGTGTCCGACTCTAGGGGCCGGTGCTCATCTCCGTTTGTTAGCAAAAGAGCCAGCGTTGTCCGAAGACGCTTCCACGGTCATGTGGCCGCATGACACGCGCGGAATGCTGTTACCTACCCACCGAAGTGGTACCTATTAATCTACTTGCATTTGCATGCTTTCGAATTGCTAGGTTGGCAAGAGCTGGAGCTAGTGCGGGAGCTCAGTCCGCACGCAGGGCTAGGGATTCGAACCTCCGAACTTGCAATCTTCCGATCAACAAGCCTGGCGTCTTACCCGCTGAGCCACCACGCCCCTATCTAGATATTTATGACTCCCCAAATAAAAAGTATGCTACTGAGACATTGAAAATTATAGCTGAATGAGTTTTTAAACCATTCTAACTATCATAATCCAGCTATTCTTCCTCATTACGTTCAGTGGTAGATTCATTTCCTAAAATGGCAGAAAATGCCCAAACTTAATTTTAGTTGCAACTAGATAACCTGTGACCTGTTGGGTCATCGTTTCAGAGATATTTCCTTACCAGATTCCTCAATGCCTTCAGCAATGGCAGGGCTGCTAATATACTGGAAAAGTTCTTAAAAATTCAGGGAAAGATGTATCTGCCTTGAAGTACCCAATGTTGAACTGTATAGCACAGTCAAACGTCAGGAGTTGACCACGGGAAATGTTTTATGACATTCTGTATTATGTCATAAAATGTTTTGTGATAATTTTTATGTCATAAAATGTTTTATAAAATTTGCCGAATTTCTATTCCATGGGAATCATGGGTCCCAGATTTTGGATGCATTCTGTAAGTTAGCCCATTTGAGGTACCTTTGTTGAAAAAGTTTTGCCCTATGATGCAGCGTTTCACCCAACTGAAGATTACCAAGTATCAGACACAAAAGTTTTAGTGGTATATAGATACCAGTCACTGTAAGTAGAGAACATCCTCAGACAGATGCAAGATGAAAAGCTTATATTTTAAAGCAGATGTAGATACAAATAGACAAAATGTCTATTGTACACAACATTAATGTCCAATAATATGAAAGTATAAGGTTTACAAATAAATCAGCACTTAGTAATCAGCTATACAAAAGTAAATGTAAAGCTGCAGCTAAGCACAAGAGAGAGAGATAAATTTTGTTTTTCACCTATATGTTCCTACTAGCAGACATAAGTGGTAACCTTGTCCAAACTACTGATAAATTGTCGGACTTCTTCCAGACAGGATGTGTGTTCAGGAATAATAGCATTGTAAACATTTAGCACGCATGTGGCCTGATCTTTGCTAATAATTAACACGCATAATTTTCAGCTCAAGAGCATCTTTTGGTAGAGCTAGAACAGAGATTTTCCAACTTTTTCCGGCCATGGAACCTGTTAGTTAAAAAAACAAATCAAAACTTCCCAGAAACCCTGATCAAGAGGCAAAACTATATTCCAGTCAACGTTTTTTTTCTGCCCTTTCTGTCTCACAGAACCCTATCAATTTTCGCCAAACACAGTTTGTAAAACCCTGAGCTAGCATATGCATCTCTCTCTTATATGGAATAAAATATAGGAAACAGTATTTTAGTATATAAAATATACACAGTATGGTGGGATAGATCCAATGGTGGGGAGTAGTAAGATTAAAATTGAGAACTTGTCATCCCCTTTTAAATTGGCCCAAGGCGGCAGAGAGTTGTTGGGCCCCCTCCAGGGTGTGTGAGGGACTCCTTCCCGAGTGTGAGAGACGAGGGGGGAGTCCAGGAGTGGCTGGTGTTATAGGAGAGTACTCACCTCCTGTGTGAGAGACAGGGTGAGGAGGATTGGATGAGTTGCCCCTCCCTCCGACTAGTGAGAGAAGCCGAGGAGGTGGTGTAGTGTATGGTAGGGTGATGGTTAGGCCTGACGGCGCCGAGAGCGAGAGCTGGTGCGCTGAAAGGCCTACCATCACCTGGTGGATGATTGAGAGTGTATGAGGATGTATGATTGTATGGAGGGTCCCCTATTTCGAACCAGGGACTCCGGGGGTTCAGGACCGGGGGCACCTGGAGTAGGAGTCTCTGGGGGCTGTAGGGCGGGCCATATCGAGGTGATGGGTTGGGGATGCTGGAGGGTGGGCCATCTTCGGGGAAGACGCCCCCAGTGTTTGTTACCGGTGGCGTGTTCCAGCCCTCCAAGCTCAGACCCAGACCCTGGTCAGCAGATCCGTAGGGGCCCTGGTTCCCGGCTGTTGTTGCTTAATGCCAGGTCAGTTAATAACAAAGGCCCTCTCATACACGATCTGATCATTGAGGAGGGGGCAGACCTGGCGTATATTACCGAGACCTGGCTGGCCCCGGAGGGGGGGTTTCCCTTTCTGAAATGTGTCCAGCCGGGTTTATGGTAGGGCACCAGCCGAGACCCCAGGGCAGGGGAGGAGGGGTGGCTGTTGTCATCCGAGAGTCTCTAGAGGCCTTCAGGGGCATTGCTCCACAAGTTGCCGGTTGTGAGACCCTGTTTTTCAAGTTAGGTTCCCGAGAACAGTTGGGAGTGTTGCTACTGTACCAGCCTCCCTGCTGCGTAGCGACATCCCTGCCTGAGCTGCTAGAGGCCGTCTCGGGGTTGGCGGTGGAGTTCCCCAGGCTTATGGTTCTGGGGGACTTCAACCTGCCTTCCCTGGGTTGGTCCTCGGAGGCAGCTCGGGAGTTCATGGCTACCATGGCAGCCATGGGCCTGTCCCAGATTATTCGGGACCCGACTCGAGACGGTGGCCTCACCCCAGACTTAGTTTTCTTGTCAGAGCAGTGGCAATGTGATCTGAGGGGAGAGTTTCATCTATCCCCGTTGTCATGGTCGGATCACGTCCTGGTGACCTTGGGACCCCCTCCTCAAGAAACCATCGCTGGACCCTATGGTACTGGATAATTTTCGTCTAGTCTCCCACCTTCCCTTTATGGGGAAGGTGGTTGAGAAAGTGGTGGCGTTGTAGCTCCAGAGGATTCTGGATGAAACGGATTAACTAGACCCCTTTCAGTCAGGTTTCAGGCCCGGACATGGGACAGAAACAGCATTGGTCGCACTTATGGATGATCTCTGGCGGGAGCGGGATGGAGGCAGTGCATCCATCCTAGCTCTTCTTGACCTCTCAGCGGCTTTTGATACCATCGACCATGACCCGTTTTGGGTCAGCTCAGGGAGTTGTGGGTGGGTAGCGTGGTTTTACGCTGGTTCACCTCCTTCCTCCAGGGCTGGTCCCAATCGGTGGTGATAGGGAATGGGAGATCCAACCCTCGACCCCTCCTTTGTGGGGTGCCGCAGGGTTCGGTTCTTTCCCCACTCCTGTTTAACATCTACATGAAACCGCTGGGCGAGATCATCCGCCACCATGGGATAAGATATCATCAATATGCTGATGATACTCAGTTATACATCTCTGTCCCGGGTGAGATAAGTGATGCTGTGACTGCCCTTTCTCGGTGCCTGGGGGCTGTAGGGGCCTGGATGGGGTCCAACAGGCTTCAGCTGAACCCTGGTAAGACAGAGTGGCTGTGGATTAATGGCTCTTCCCTGTCTGGGACATTATCATCTTTGGTTCTGGATGGGGTTGCACTGCCCCAGACAGATCCAGTGCGGAATCGGGGGGTCCTCCTGGACTCACGACTCCTGCTCGATGAGCAGGTGGCAGTCGTGGCCAGATGGGCCTTTGCACAACTTCGTGTTGGGCGCCAGTTACACCCATTCCTGGATCGGGAGGCCCTTCGAACAGTCACTCATGCCCTTGTTATCTCCCATATAGATTACTGTAATGCCCTCTACATGGGGCTACCCTTGAAGAGTATCCGGAAGCTTCAGCTGGTCCAGAATGCAGCTGCACGGGCTATTGTTGGTGCCCCTAGATCGGCACACATAACACCTTTGTTACGTGAGCTGCATTGGGTACCAGTTTGCTTCCGGGTCCAATTCAAGGTGTTGGTTATCACCTTTAAAGCCCTACATGGCATGGGGCCAGGTTACCTGAGGGACCGCCTCGTCCCCAATACATCTACCCATCCCACCCGATCATGCAGAGAGGGCATGCTACGGACCCCATCTATAAGAGAGTTCCATCTGGCGGGGTCCAGGAGGCGTGCCTTCTCAGCAGTAGCTCCCACCCTGTGGAACAACTTTCCCCCGGAGGTGAGATTAGCCCCTTCGCTCCTGACCTTCCGGAGGAACCTGAAAACTTGGTTCTGCCGCCTTGCTTGGGGCCAAGGAAGAAGTAGCCACTCTTGGGGATGGCTAATACCTTAGAGAGCCCCTCTCCTACATTGGATTGAGTTAGATCTTTTTACTATTCTTGGATTTTAATCTTGTTTTATAACTTAGTATAACAAATATCTTAAACGGGATAATATAGTCTGGTTCACATAATGCAATGCCATTAACTTTGTTTTTAAGGTACAATGGGTGGGCTTGCACATCACATTAAAGCTAAACCAAACAAACCATGATAACATAGTGTGATGTTTGACTTTTCTCACTGGCTTTTTAAAAAGATGTGGCTTCTGCAGACTGAAATCTAGAGTAAGTAAAAAAACATTTAATTTTCCTCCCTTCCCGACTTACTTACTTATTTATTATTCACATTTCTATGACTGCCCACCTCCCCCAAATGGGGGACTCTGGGCGGTTTTCAGTAATTCTTCTTACAAAATCACAGGAATGGGTACTGTATATAAATAATTCATTGCTTTTGGCATATAAAAAATGCTACTTCCTTTTTTCGGGAGGGAGGTTTGGGGAGGAAAATTTTTTTTATATTATAAAGTTTCTTTAAATTATATTACATTTCACACAACACAGCACAGAAGGTTGATTTTTTGATTAAAGTTGGCAAGCAGGCTAGTCAGTATTTTTGTGCATTTTAAATTTGCAAGAATGTTATAGAAGTCAATTAAAAAAACAAAGTAAGGAGTCTGTATATATGTGTGTCTAACTACAATCAGTCCAGAGACACCAGAATTAAAGAAAAGTTGAGATACGTTAAATTCAGTGTAAAATTAGGGGTTTTTAAAGTTGATTTTGATTCCTGGTGACTTCATACAGCTTTCTAGTCAGCAAGACATTTTAAGTCTGCTCAGTCAAATGATTCTGATACGGATTCTCTTTTAGGTTCCTAGCACTAACTCCTTGGAAACTCTATCATCTGGTTTCACTCATACTACTTGGTATAGTCTTTATGCAGATGATGAAGGCATTGGTGCTGTCTAGAGTAAAAGGTATGGTTTTGCTTTTCTACCTTTTTTAGCATGTAAAATTATATCAGTAATGTCTGGAAGCCAATCACTTTGTCTAATTTAGAAACAAAGGTTCTGAGGTAATCTACCTTGGGTGCTATATAAGTAAAAGAATTGCTTAATATTGTGATTAGATAACTTATTGGCTCACTAAGATTAACTCATTGGCTCACTAAGGGAAATGCCTCATATCAACTAATTTATTCCAGGATATATTCAGATGTCAGCTCCTAAATTATCAAGATCATATTCACATAAGCATGTTTGAGAGCTTGTACATGTTCAGCGATATTTGATTTCTTTTGCTACAAGAGCCAATTCCTATGTTGCATTTGTATAGCTTAATTATGATCTGAAAATGAGTCACGTGTGTGTGAGAGAGAGAGATTGCTAAGAGTCAACACCAACTTGATGGCACATAAGCAATATATTCTAGATCACATAGGAAAATGCCTTTTACATTGATTATTTATCCTATTTTGGTTTCAGGTGCACAGTTATGGCGAAGTCTCACTGACCAGTAAGTGCTGCTGACTGACACCTACTCAAATCTTTATTTTGCCAATGACTTTTAAGTATCAGAATTTCCTCATGATACTCAGCTGAAGAATGCATTTGAGCTTCTAATTTTTAGAAAACTTCTAGAAATGTTATAAATATTTCTAATCAATTAATTTGCCAAAGAGCCATGTAAATTTTGCCCAGATTTTGCCAATTCCACTTCCATTAAATCTTATTCTTGGTCCATCTGATCCAAAGATACAGTGTGAAATATCCAATATCACTCATGACCTGGTCACCTCACGGATTGACTACTGCAATGCGCTCTACATGGGGCTGCCTTTGAAGACCACCCGGAAGCTTCAACTGGTCCAAAATACGGCAGCACAAGCAGTGATGGACATGCCTCGATATGCCCATGTAACATCTCTGCTTTGTGAGCTGCACTGGTTATCAGTTTGCTTCCAAGGTGCTGGTCACTACCTATAAAGCCCTACATGGCATAGGGCCTGATTACATGAGGAGCTGCCTGTCTCCCATAATATCTGCCCAGCTGATCTTATCTGGCAGGGTTGGTGTAGTCCGGGTTCCTTCGATTAAAAAATGTCTTCTATTGGGACCCCAGAAGTGCACCTTCTCTGTAGCAGCACCTGCCCTCTAGAATGAGATTCCCGCTGAGATTCGAATACCCCCACCCTTCTGGTGTTTCAAAGGTCCCTGAAGACCTGGCTCTTCACCCAAGCCTTTGGTGAGGGTGATTGAAGTCCCTTTCTTCTTTGTTCCCATCCAGTTTGGTCATTTCTGCTACCTTTATTCTGTTTTTGTTTTTTGTTGCTTCCTTGTTTTTAAATGGTTTTAACAGTTTGTAAACCATCCAGAGTTGCTGGGAGTCAGGCGGCATATACAGTGGGGCAAAAAAGTATTTAGTCAGCCACCAATTGTGCAAGTTCTCCCACTTAAAAAGATGAGAGAGGCCTGTAATTGACATCATAGGTAGACCTCAACTATGAGAGACAAAATGAGAAAACAAATCCAGACAATCACATTGTCTGATTCGGAAAGAATTTATTTGCAAATTATGGTGGAAAATAAGTATTTGGTCACCTACAAACAAGCAAGATTTCTGGCTCTCACAGACCTGTAACTTCTTCTTTAAGAGGCTCCTCTGTCCTCCACTCATTACCTGTAGTAATGGCACCTGTTTGAACTTGTTATCAGTATAAAAGACACCTGTCCACAACCTCAAACAGTCACACTCCAAACTCCACTATGGTGAAGACCAAAGAGCTGTCGAAGGACACCAGAAACAAAATTGTAGACCTGCACCAGGCTGGGAAGACTGAATCTGCAATAGGCAAGCAGCTTGGTGTGAAGAAATCAACTGTGGGAGCAATAATTAGAAAATGGAAGACATACAAGACCACTGATAATCTCCCTCGATCTGGGGCTCCACGCAAGATCTCACCCCGTGGGGTCAAAATGATCACAAGAACGGTGAGCAAAAATCCCAGAACCACATGGGGGGACCTAGTGAATGACCTGCAGAGAGCTGGGACCAACGTAACAAAGGCTACCATCAGTAACACACTACGCCGCCAGGGACTCAGATCCTGCAGTGCCAGACGTGTCCCCCTGCTTAAGCCAGTACATGTCCGGGCCCGTCTGAAGTTTGCTAGAGAGCATTTGGATGATCCAGAAGAGGATTGGGAGAATGTCATATGGTCAGATGAAACCAAAGTAGAACTGTTTGGTAGAAACACAACTCGTCGTGTTTGGAGGAGAGAGAATGCTGAGTTGCATCCAAAGAACACCATACCTACTGTGAAGCATGGGGGTGGCAACATCATGCTTTGGGGCTGTTTCTCTGCAAAGGGACCAGGACGACTGTTCCGTGTACAGGAAAGAATGAATGGGGCCATGTATCGTGAGATTTTGAGTGCAAACCTCCTTCCATCAGCAAGGGCATTGAAGATGAAACGTGGCTGGGTCTTTCAGCATGACAATGATCCCAAACACACCGCCCGGGCAACGAAGGAGTGGCTTCGTAAGAAGCATTTCAAGGTCCTGGAGTGGCCTAGCCAGTCTCCAGATCTCAACCCCATAGAAAACCTTTGGAGGGAGTTGAAAGTCCGTGTTGCCCAGCGACAGCCCCAAAACATCACTGCTCTAGAGGAGATCTGCATGGAGGAATGGGCCAACATACCAGCAACAGTGTGTGCCAACCTTGTGAAGACTTACAGAAAACGTTTGACCTCTGTCATTGCCAACAAAGGATATATAACAAAGTATTGAGATGAACTTTTGATATTGACCAAATACTTATTTTCCACCATAATTTGCAAATAAATTCTTTCCGAATCAGACAATGTGATTGTCTGGATTTGTTTTCTAATTTTGTCTCTCATAGTTGAGGTCTACCTATGATGTCAATTACAGGCCTCTCTCATCTTTTTAAGTGGGAGAACTTGCACAATTGGTGGCTGACTAAATACTTTTTTGCCCCACTGTAAATTTAGCAGCAATACAAATGTAATACGAAAGGCTGTTTGTATACAATTTCTGATTTCCTTCTTTTAAGAAATCCTAGATAAAATGCTAAGGAGCACCTGCTTCAGTGAAATATAGTCTGGATAAACACTTGGTGAATTTTCTTTTGCTGTATTCCTTCATTAATGACTATTTTGCCTATGCTGTAATGCATTTAAGAACCTGTGTTCCATTTGAAATGTGATGTCAGCACAGATGTGATGGTAATAGACACATCTAGATAGGAAGGAAAAACACCCATCTCTACAGTTGCAATCAAAATTATTCAACCCCCATTGCAAATCAGGTTTCATGGCAAGCATCTTCAGTACTCAGTAGAGCACCCTTTTGCTGTTCTGACCTGCTGCAAATGAGATGCATAGCCAGACACCAGCTTCTGGCAGCGTTGCTGAGGAATCTTAGCCCATTCCTCATGAGCAATGGCCTCCAGTTCAGTAATATTCTTGGGTTTGCGTGATGCAACCGCCTTCTTCAAATCCCACCAGAGATTTTCTATGGGGTTCAAGTCAGGTGACTGTGATGGCCACTGTAGAATCTTCCAGGACTATTTCTGCATCCAAGCCTTAGTAGAATTTGAGGTATGCTTGGGAGCATTGTCTTGTTGGAAGCTCCAATGACGCCCAAGCTTCAGCTTCCTTACAGACGGCATGATGTTTTCTCCTAGGATTTCCTGATACTTCAATGAATCCATCTTGCCTTCCACACACTGCAGGTTTCCAGTGCCAGAGGACGCAAAGCAGCCCCAGAGCATCACCGAGCCACCACCATGCTTAACTGTAGGCAGAGTGTTCTTTTCAGCATATGCTTCATTCTTCGTCCTCCAGACATACCACTGATCCATCGGGCCAAAAAGTTCCAGTTTTGTTTCATCGCTCCACAGAACAGAATCCCAAAACTTCTGTGGCTTATTTATATGATTTTGAGCATATTGGATATAACTTTTCTTGTGCATTTGGGTCAGTAGTGGTGTATGTCTTGGAGTTCTGGCATGGAAACCTTCTGGGTTTAGTACGCGCCTTACTGTGCTCACTGAAACCTCAGTGCCTGTTGCCACCAAGTCTTGCTGCAGGTCTTTTGCAGTCACCCGAGGGTTTCTCTCAACCTGCCTTCTCAGAAATCTGGTTGCAGCCATTGACAGCTTCTTTTTTCTGCCCCGTCCAGGTAGTGTAACCACTGTTCCTTTAACTTTGAACTTGCAAACTATGCTTCCAACGGTGTCTCTAGGCACATTTAGTGCCTTCGCTATCTTTTTGTATCCTGTTCCTTGTTTGTGAAGGGCGATGATCTCTTCTCTTACCTTTTTGGACCATTCTTTTGACTTAGCCATATTTCTAACATGCAGTCAAATGTGACACTCAACAAACCCCTAGCCAGTTCAGGTATTTCATGTCTTCCAGCTCAAGCACACCTGGTGCAACTAATGAAGCCCTTGATTAATTGCATCAGGTGTGCTTGAGACAACACCTGTTTTGCATACTGTACAGTATGTGTGCTGTTGTGACGGATTCTATTCAGGGGGTTGAATAATTTTGAGACTAGAGAAGTCATCATAAGTTGCATTTTCAGTTGAATTTGGGGACACCACTTGAAGCATTCGTTGTGTTGAGCTATTTCAATTGCTTTTGTTTGATTTGTTCATTGCAAACAGCTGAAAGTCTGTAAATTTTGACAGTAAACCTGATTTGCAGTGGGGGTTGAACAATTTCGATTGCAACTGTATATCACCCTTTTATCTCTCATTAGCAAGATAAGCAAGATTAGTGAATTACTATATTTTGTTCTACCTTCCTCTGAAAGAGTTGGGCAGCATGCAGAGTTTCTATCCCTCATGATAGAATCACAAGAGATATGTTAGGCTGAGAGAAATTGCAGAGCCAAAGTTATCTAGGGTGATTCAGCTGAAATGATGTTTGATGAAAAGATGATGTCTAAATTAACACCTATAACTGCTGTAACAAACTGGCTTTTGAATGAATAGAATGACGTACCTTCTGTAAAACAGATAGCAATATGAAAATAGCAATTTTTGGTCTCACACTCTGTTTATATAACCTTATTTATTTATCTGCAATTTATACACTGTTCAATTCCAAAATTGCTCTGAGCATCTTACAACAATCCCAAAGTCAAATAGAACTGGAAACAAACAAACAAACCCAGTGATAGTCAGTTTCCTAAACATTGAAGCATCAGAGAAAACAATACTAACAGCAACAATAACCTACTGCAGAGAGGGGACCCACCATGCCATGAAGCCCCAGAGGCTTTCCAGAATAGCCAGGTCTTGACAGCTTTCCTGGATGCCAGTATGTATCAGCCCTTCAAGGTAGACCAGACTAGGAAACCAAAGTTATGAATGCTAATACTACTTTCATTATAAGGTTACAGTAACAGCCTCTTACAAGTCTGAATGTGCCTCCCCCCTTCCTCCCTTTATCTTCAAGAGAACTAGGGAGGGTCAAGTCTGAGATGCTTTCTCAAATTACATTTCTGCCTTGGACTCAAATTTCTTTTTATCTGTCTTGGTTGTGGCTCATCGTCTTGTTCCTCAAGTATATTCCTACTTCCCATTACGGTAGGGCTGATGCTGACCTGGAGCACTATTCCAAAGGAGGTGGGCAGCTGCAGAAAAGAAACATCCTCCTAGTGCCTCACTGATAATGGCAGTCCTTCAGGAATAGGACTCAAAGGGTGCCTTCCTTACTAATTCTTATTGGATTGGCAGAAACTCCTGGAAGTAGGAGGTTCTACAGATTCAGATATCCAGGTTCTGAGCCATGTAGAACTTTAAGGTGACAACAGCACCTTGAATTGCACTCCAAGGACAGTTCAACTTTTGCAGTAGTGCTAGTGCTGTTACCTGGGCAAACCAGGTGCCCTTAACTGCTCTAGCTGCTTAGCTTCCAGGTGGTCTTCAGGGCAGCCCCATGTAGAGAGAATTTAATAGTCCATTTGAAATGGCCAAGGCATGAGTGACTTTGAGCAGGGTCTCCTGATCCAGTAATCATTGTAACTGGTGCACAAGATGAAATTGTGCAATATTACACACACTGTGGCATAGGTTTTCATTGTTAGATACAGTTCTTAAGGATTTAGGGATAATATATGGTCCATAACTCTAAAGCATTCTTGCACGTGTTATAACCAATTGCGCTCTTGGTATAGAAATGTTGCTTATGCCAACTGTATGGTGATCTATGGATAACTTCTTTCTAAATTTTTGAAAACATAACTCATTGTTTCATGTGAAATGTGTATTAACTATTTTAACATTTCAACTATATTTTGGCAGCATTCTTCTGATGAATAATAGGGGTTTCTGTCCGTTAGCCAGCCATGGCAATTAACAGTTGCTGCCTTCCCTTCTCTGAGACAGCATTCCCCCAATACCAGATGGTGCCCAACTCTGTTAGATTTTATAAAGCAATTAAGACCTAGCTGTTTCAGTGGGCCTTCAGGGTTTGAAAGGTTGTTTTTGTCCCTTCTGAAGGATGAATGGATGGTTATTTCTAGGCATTTAAGTAGTCTATATTGTTTTTGAGTTTTTAACCTTATTACTGTTGAAGGTCTGTAAGCTGATGGCTGTTGTGGGTCTTCCGGGCTGTGTGGCTGTGTTCTGGAAGTTGTGGTTCCTAACGTTTCGCCAGGATCTGTGGCCAGCATCTTCAGAGGGCAGGAGCAGAAGCGCTCCTGCCCTCTGAAGATGCTGGCCACAGATGCTGGCGAAACGTTAGGAACCACAACTTCCAGAACACAGCCACACAGCCCGGAAGACCCACAACAGCCATCGAACTCCGGCCGTGAAAGCCTTCGACAATACATTGTCTGTAAGCTGCTTTCAGTCTGGTATGACTGAAGCAGCATATAAGGCTACTAAAATAAATATACAAACAAATATGGATTGCCATCTATGTATTCTCTTCCAAAACGCACAGGAGCATCTCTGTGGTGGATTGTTATCTAAGACACTTTTTAAAAAATACTACTTTACAGGGAATGTGTATGTGATTGAGTGAAGGTCAGGTCTTCAGAAGTTGTCAGCTAGTTTTATCTTCCATGTTTTTTTTAAGTGGCATACAGTATACTGGTGTAGACAGTTCATTTTAGCTTCATTTCAATGTGTCTTTCAGTTTCTGGGCATAGCTTCTCTAATGCTGTAGTTGTAATATGTCTGTATGGATGTACTTTTGTTATACAAAAAGAATGTGACGAGATTTATTATGTTGCTAAGAGTTTGGAGAGTTGCAATTCCCATACATCTGAAGGATGTCCAAATGTGTTTTAGGATCACATGTACCACCTCCCTGTTTCCCCCATACCCCCATCTCTATTATGCTTGATTAAGTATTATATGTTCACTGGTGTTTTTGTGATTAATGTTATTAAGTGTTTATGTCCAACTCAGGATTTGGAACCAAATTTCTCTCTATTATTGCTATAAACAGTATTTGATAATAATAGGCCTGCTGATATTTCTATTGCTTCAGAAAAAAATATTTCTTTTTCTGATCTCTTATATATCTGTTATTTTAATATTTTTAGTGCCTTTATTTCTTGGTATAATGTTACTGTTACAAAGTTTAGAAATAAATTTCCCCCCAAAAGAAAAGGAATAATTATTTCAATAATAATATAAATTATTATTCAATAACTATATTATTATTGGTATTAGTATTATTATATAATTACTCTTACTCTTACTTGCATGTTAGTATCTCCTTGTGTTCTATTCCTACCATAATGGTTACTAATTTTATTATATTTTAGACATTCTTCAATTATTCATTGTTCTGTCATTTATCCTTTATATCAGAGCTTTCCAAACTTTTCATGTTGGTGACACACATTTTAGACATGCATCATTTCGCAACACACTCTTACAGCAGGGCACAAGGCAGGCACTAGGACCTGCGTGGAATCACAGAAGGTTTGGAGGCAGCAAGGCACAAGGCAGGCACTAGGACCTGTGCAGAATCCGGGCAGGGCTCGGAGGCAGCAAGCAGCCATGACACACCCAGACACTGCAGCAGACACACTAACGTGTCCCGACACACAGTTTGGAAAGCTATGCTTTATATTGTTATTTCACACACATATTTTATCTCCTCACCAAGCTGTATTGACATTTTATCAACCAAGTGACTTATAAAAGAAATTGTTAGGGCAACAACAAATCCTGCTAAGAAATTACTGTATAGTATCATAGATAGATAGATGGATGGATGGATGGATGGATGGATGGATGGATGGATGGATGATAGATATACACATACATACATACATACACACACACACACACACACACACACACCCAATTGTTGCTTTATGCATTTTCTCAGCCTTCCTTCTTATTTCTCTTTCCTCCCCCATTCTATTTTTGCATTCTGCAGTAAACTATGTAGGATACAGCTGCAAGAATTTTTTAAAATAAATTTTGTTTAGGATCTTGTAACCATCTAATTAGTATCTTTTGTTTACCTTGCACATGTCATTCACAAAAATTCAGAAGGTGATGAACCCTTCCAAAGGTCTATTGTGGGTACTCAAAAATGATAAGCATGGACAGAAGATTAACCATGTGATACCCTTCCAACTTCCCAGTATTCATCAGGAAAGAATAAAAATGTTTAGCACATTATGCTGGATTTGTTTATGTTTCTCAGCATAAAACAAGACCATATTCAGCCAAATACTGTTGCTGCTGTTCTTTAAACCATCCTCAATAAATACTGGGGAAAGTAGGGTGGGACCATCCCATTCCCTATCTATACTTTTGAACATCTGAAAATTATAATGCTCTTTTATTTGGAAGCATGACAATTTGCAGGAATGGTTATTGAAAATACTCTTTTCTGTCTATTCCAAAGAATAAATTATATTCTTGGCAATTGGTGTGAAGATCCTGTAGAGGGCAGTAAGGTAAAGGTAAAGCCCCCCCCCCCTTGTGCGGTTGTGTCTGACTCTAGGGGCCAGTGCTCATCTTTGTTTGATAGCCGAAGAGCCAGCGTTGTCCGAAGACGCTTCCACGGTCATGTGGCCGGCATGACGCGCGCGGAACGCTGTTAGAGGGCAGTAAAGTGTATCAAATATAATGTACACTGTATGTTGTAGGAAACAACATACTGCATAGGCTTTTATGTATTTAAATACTTGGTATTCTCTTAGTCGTCTTGTGAAGCTGACATACGATAGATAGATAGATAGATAGATAGATAGATAGATAGATAGATAGATAGATAGATAGATAGATAATACACACATATACAACACACTTATTTCAATCTACAGTTCTTTTTTAACTTACTTTTATTCTATTGGATTTTACATAAGACTAGATTATAAATAATTCCACTGATGCCTATGACTGTAAGAGGATCACAATTTAAGTATTAGATCCTCCTCTTCTTCAGAATCCTTTTGTAGTCAGAACTAATATGATACCTTCCAAACCTTTATTTTTATATTCTGACTTGTAATTCTTCACTTCTGTTTATATTCTATAAGAATAAGCAATATTAAACTATGGGAAAAGAGAAGGATACATATGAGTTTGGAAAGCCAGCTTGGTATAGTGGTTAAGGCACCAAGCTAGAAACCAGAAGACCATGAGTTCTAGTCCCACTTTAGGCACGAAGCCAGCTGAATGACCTTGGGCCAGTCACTCTCTCTCAGCCTTAGGAAGGAGGCAATGGCAAAGCACTTCTGAAAAAACCTTGCCAAGAAAATGCAGGGACTAGTCAGGCAGTCACCAGGAGTCAACACTGACTTGAAGGCACAAAACAAAAACATATGAGTTGACTTTGTTCATTTTGCATACAGGTAAAAATTAGTTTAATTGATAGCCCAAATTTTCATGCAGCAGTAGTTTTTACAAGCAGGAAAAGTGTGCAGGATTGAGGACTGGGAAGGAGAGAAGGGTGGAGCCAGCATAGTCATTTCTGAAGAATACAGCATTAGCCTCTTGACCTTTACTTGTAGCCTGGCTTGCCCAACACAAGCATTGGGTTACAAAACACTCTCTTTACAGAAAGCACAACATCTGGGTTATAATGATACTGGAGGGTGTGTTTTCCATCAGAACACCTGATTAGTTGCTAACTTTGGCAGGAATGTCCTGGCACAAGTTTATCACAACATGTGAATGCTTCAGCAAAATAACATGTTTATTTTATTTCACAAATTTCTGCTTAAAGCCTGACCACATGCAATCTTATATTCTGCATGGAAACAAACTGTTACAACATATTTTCTGTGAACTGGGTTTCTCTAGTAAGCAGAGACACAGTTTGTTTATGTACCAAAAATCAGTGAACCTTTAAATAGTGAAATACTTCTGGCACATTCTGTATGTCCTTTCATGCCCTTAATCATACAGCAACTGTGTCCTTGTTTAAATTAGCCACATTTCTGAAGCCCTTTTAACTTCTATCAGGCATGATAGAATTTACACAATACAAATTCTGTTGTGTAGAAAATAATGTGCAATTTTTATAATTACCACTGTGTATGATCAATCATTTCATTTTATAATGTATATGCTACCCAAAGTTGTATTCTGGCATATTATAATTACGTATTTCATGTTCCCAAATACAGCTCATTTTCTTTTAAGTATTTATATCGTATTAAGTCAATTCTTAGAGCTTACATATAATGTTCCTGAAGGAAAGGGAAACAGTCTGTTTCATTATTATAGCCATTAACTTTGGGAACACTTTTAGGGAAGTTTTGTGATATGAAAAAAGAAGAATTTTCTTTAATTGTTCCACATAATCCAGTGGGGGGAAATGTCAAAGCAAACATTTTTCAAATGCTAAGGGAAAAAGAGTTTCTCTCCCTATCCCCATTCCCATTTTTTCCCATAAGTAGTGTGGAACAAAAGTGGGAAATATGATACCCCCAAAATGGTAAAAAATTTTAAACATGTGCAACAATACACACTACTAACACATTGGTTCCTAGCAATATGCTGATTAGGCTTGGATTCAGATTTCTGCAAAAATTCATTTATCTGGATTCAGTCTATAAAGTGTAGTCATTGAAAAGAAAAAGAAAAAACTTAGTCAGTGACATTAAACGTCTTAATGAATTTGTGTATTGTAAACTGCCTAAAGTCATATAGGTAGATAGGTAGATAGGTAGATAGGTAGATAGGTAGATAGATAGGTAGATAGATAGATAGATAGATAGATAGATAGATAGATAGATACTTTATTGATTTAGTCTTTTGACCATATCAAGTATAAAAGAAGTTAAAATAAAAAACTATTATAAACATACAAGTAAATATGAGTAAATACAAATAAAACTATAATACAAATTCATATCAAACCATCACCCCTACAGTTTTTTACTTTCCAAGATCATGTACAGAAATACAGAAAACATGATTATACAGTATTAAAGTAATGTACATAAGAACAATATTAAAACCACTAACAACTTTAAAAGGCTAAATTTAAAAAGATGGGTGTTGACTCTCTTCCTGAAAGCAGAAAAATGGGAGAGTTAGGTTTGTTTCACCACAGTTTTAGAGTGACAGTAGAGAAAGTCGTCTCATGTTTTTCAAAAGGGCGCCTCATGCACATGATAATAATTGGACAAAACAAAAGAGGTAGTCCCTCACATAGTCAGGTTCCAAGCTGTTCACAGCTTTAAAAGTTAAGACTAATATCACAAATATTGGTGATCGTTTCTCGTCCTTTTGGCTAAGATCAAGTGTTAAGACCAATACTTTGGGTTTTGTTCAGATGCTGCTATGTTGTAATTATCTGATCTGGTTAACAGCTTAAGTGCCATATTTTCCAGCAACTGGAGCGTCCTGATACTCTACAAAAGTAACTCTACATAGAGCACATTGTGGCAGTCAGATATAACCAAGGTTTTGATTACTACTGCCATATAAGAATGGCTTCAGTTGGCGGCTGGTACTGCACTCCTTGTACAGTTGCCACCAGAAGGTTCAAGAATATTGGTAAGTCATGGAGTACTCCCAGGCTACAGTACTGATTTTTCAGTGGATACAATCCTTTCTGGAAGAGGTTTCCCTCAGAACAGGTATCAATAGATTCCTTGAAATTAAGTAAGGAATCAGTATTGATGGCAACTTACTCCAAAATTCTAGATGACCTTCACCAGCAATTTCATATACTAAATAACATAGAAAAACAAGTTAGAACAGCATGGGGATACTCCATATAATGGCCGTAGAGTATAGTACCTTATCTCACCTCACCTCACCATCATATCCTAGTCCTGGCTGGAAAGACTACCAACATCTATGATTGATAGTCTATCGAATGCCACTAGAATATCCAATATAATGCAGTATACCCTGTGGTATATTATTTAAGGTGTTGAACTGGCACCAGGTACACACAGGTTCAAGTCAACCCTAAGCCATAGAAGCTCACTGTGTAATTTTACGTATTACATAATTCTACTTGTTACTTGTGGAGAAAATGAGAGAAAGGAGGATTATGTAGACTGTATTCAGTTCTCAAACAAAAGGCAGAAATCAAATCAACAATAAATTACCCAGTTCCTGACTCAGGACAGCATTCAAGGCAATCAAGCAGTCTTAGCCACATACTGAGAGAGTGAATTTGTAAAAGTAATAAAGAATTAAACTTCTTATGCAAATGAATCCACATTTAATTCTATATTTTGATTGTTGATTTTTCTAGCCTGTTGAAAAGTATTGAGGACTGGGAGATTAGGTTCAAATTGTTGCTTGATCATGAATCTCTCTGGGTGACCTTAAACAGTCACAAACTCAATCTAATTTGCTTTACAGATTATAGATTTTTCCATATTGCAGATTATAGATTTTTCCACTCTTGTAGCTAAAAGATACTTCGTATACAAGTAACACTTAAATCTTCTAAAACAAGGACAGATCTGATACTATGCCAAGATTACGGATTTTTTATTTGGAGTGTAGCTCTACTCAAAACAAGTTGAACACTAGTTGCTAAGTCACATGAACAACTCATTAAAAACATTTCTGTCTTGTCTGGATTGAATTTCAATTTGTTGGTTGTCATCCGATCACTGATTCAGCATTTCCACTACTAAATCTGCTAAATGAAAAAGCAAGAGTTAGTTTAATTATTTGTGGAGTGAGATGCCCAGAAATACTCATAAAGATGGAGAATAGATATGCAAAACGCATGTTATGAACTTGGAACAACCAATTGAACTGATTTGTGCAAGACCAAAACAACCACATTTTTAGAGCTTTCTCCAGCACACATTAGTTTGTTTATTTTGAATGTTCCATGAATTCAAAGTCCCATTATTGGCTTGTATATTAGACTTGTATGTTGAAATATGGCAGATGGAAATGTGTGTACTGTGTACTGCTGTTTAAGAAATCAGAGCTTCACTTTGCAGTTTTTGAAATTCAATGAATTGCCAAACTCTGTTTGGGTTCGTGTTTTCTCTCTCTCTTTCTCTCTCTCTCTCTCTCTCTCTCTCTCATTTTGTTCCATTATACCCAGCAAAATATTCTAATAGAATAATCTATTGTTTCCATACATTTTTTTTCATATTTCATGTTCACATTTAGTAGAGAGTAGGAGGGAAAATAGGGTATTTTTGAAGTAACAAAGATGTTTAGATACCCTAAGTAATTAGTACAAATGTGGCTTCCTATTTTTATATGAAAGGATTAATACTATTTTAGGAAGTGGTATACAGTATTTGACAGCTAATTCCTGGCAAGGGCAAAAGCCAACAGCCTGAAACCATTCTAGTCTGTTACCATAACAAGGGACGGATGGAAACTTTAGCTATTGCATCACCTGGTTAGGAGAAAAAGGCACAATAATTTATACTTTGATATCCCTGTAAATTGGGCTCACATTTACTTAGGAATCACTAGAATTCTTTTGTAATGGCTTCGTTAGTTTTTGCAATAAACTTGCCTATTAGAGATCTGCTCCTTAGATCTCTGCCTGTGCCACTTCCAGCTCTTATATCTGCCAAGAGAAGTCCAACAGCAGGGGGTTGGTAGTTTAATGGAATTGTGGATGTGTCTTCAGTGCTGGAAAATATTACATCAGTGATGGCCAAGGCTGGCATTCCTCATTCTGGGGCTCTTCAGATATGTTAAATTACAGCCTCCATCAACTTTAATCAGTAAGGTTCATAGTGGATGGTGTTAATGGCAACCGTCAACAGATCTGAAGGGCACCAGACTTGAGAATGCTTGGCTGTACTACCGCAAAGAAGAATTACATGCATTTTTGGTAAAAACAAGCATTCTTTCTCTCAATATATGGATGTGGTTTTTGAAAAAATCAGATGAATCCGAATTCTCGTATGTATGTTCCTTTTTGCAATTCAGGTAATTATATGACTATTCATGTAGCCTTCCTGTAATATGTATAAAGGTAAAGTTTCCCCCCGCACATTTGTGCAGTCGTGTCCGACTCTAGGGGCCGGTGCTCATATCTGTTTGTTAGCCGAAGAGCCAGCGTTGTCCGAAGACGCTTCCACGGTCATGTGGCCACATGACGCGCGTGGAACGCTGTTACCTACCCACCAAAGTGGTACCTATTCATCTACTTGCATTTGCATGCTTTCGAATTGCTAGGTTGGCAAGAGCTGGAGCTAGTGCGGGAGCTCACTCCGTCACTCAGGGCTAGGGATTCGAACCTCCGAACTTGCGATCTTCCAATCAACAAGCCTGGCATCTTACCCACTGAGCCACCACACCCCTTAATATGTATATCTTGATGTTATTTCCTCAGGCCCATAAGTTTAGCCAGCTTTTTTTTAAAGTACACATATTGATATTGTCCATTCATACTGCTGCTGATATAGTACTTAGGAACACCAACTTAAAACTCATTTTTTTTAGTGTTTCACAGGGCAGGTCTAATTATCTGGATTGGTGATTAAGTCAACTGTGATCAACTTAGGTAGTTCTTTTCTTATAAGAGCTTCAGAAGTTTGGGTTATTTTTTAAGTTTGGATGGTTCTTTTTTTTAAAAAAAATAACATGGCAACTATATGTGATACACATTTCCAGCTACTTTCTGCGGTATCAAAGAACCATTTTGTGATTGGGTTGGGTTGGGTTGGGTTGCTACTAATATCCTGGTGTTTTAATTGTGAGATACTGCTTTACATTAAATTTTTAAGGTGTATATATTGAGCTCTTTGCGTTTGCACGTAGCAATACCATTTTTAAAATATATATAGAAATGTTTGTCCCCTCTTGTTACTCTTAATGAAGAAAGTTGCAGTATGCTTCTGGAAGATATCAAATTGAAAACCCTACAGGGAAAATGAAAAAATGAAACTTCCTAGTCCTAGGAATATATTGTGAATTGTATTTTATATCAATGGATCTCAGAAGCTCCTTGTGATTTTTAATAGAGTAATTCAGGGAGTGCAAAAATAAGTCTTAAACTATTTAGGTATATACTGTACCTGTAATTTTTTTAGGTAAATAAGTTGACTGGAAAATGTCCTGAGAAAATATTGTATAGAAAATTAAAAGAACTCAAGAAGAGACAATATGTTACAATGTTGCAAAAGTAAGGTTGGAGAGTGCTTCCCTTTTGTAATGCATCTAGAAATTACAGCAAACTTCTAACTTATTATTCAGTAGGTTGTTGTTATTATTATTCCGCCTTTTTAATGTATATTTTGGCCAACTCAAGGCAACAAACATACTTAATGCTTCTTCCTCCTATTTTCCCCACAACAGCAACCCTGTGAGGTGAGTTGGGCTGAGAGAGAGTGACTGGCCCAAGGTCACCCAGCCGGCTTTCATTCCTAAGGCAGGACTAGAACTCACAGTCTCCTGGTTTCTAGCCCAGCATCTTCACCACTACACCAAACTGGCTCTCTAAGTTCCTCTAGCCAAAATTCTCAAAGAACTTGTAATCTTCTTTCAGTGGAAAAAATGCCCAGCATTCTTCCTGATTCTTCGGTAGCTGGAAAACAAATGCAGTTATGGTCTGAGCATGAACTTCACATTTTATGAAAATATATTTAACCATATGAAGCTACTTTATATTGAGTTAGAGTACTGGTTTGATACCTTGCATTGGATGGCAGCAGTTGTGCAGGATCTCAGATAAAAAAGGACTATTCCTCCTTATTAACTGTATATAGTTTAGCTGACGATGTGATGTCCAGGACTTGATAATATTGATAATTGATTACATTTGCTTCTTCCTCCCCCAAATTAATTCATCTGAGGGTATAATTTCAGTGGAATAATTAATTATTAAAACCAAATGTGCTAAACATGCTAAATGTAGGTGTGGGGTTTTTTAAAATATAAAGTCTGTATATTAACACTTGTAGCAATATTATTCTTTTGAGTTTCATTGTTTAACACGGATCATTAATCTGATATTGAAAAATATGGCACCATTAAGATTGGCTTCTTGGCAGGAAATGAAATCTCTTGATTCCAAGACACCTTGCAACTGCCTCATTCAATCTACTAATTGATAAGCATTTCTGTTAAGTATTCTGTAAGGAGAGGCATCACAATATCCAATGCTTTTATCAAAATAACGCAGTTTTACATCATAATGCAAGCTCCACCCCTTCTGTATGTGCAGTGTCACAATGCATATACAGAAGTGGCAGTTTGTGTCACTATGGTACAACACTGCTTTTGTCACTTGATTCATCTGGATCCTTCCATCAGTAACCCAGTGGATCCTGAACCAAAACAATAGTGGGAGTAAATTACTATAATGCTAATGTTATGTCTGACTATTCTCTCAAGCTGTCAAGGTTCACGGTGAGGAAAAAATCTCCAGCATTCTAAAATGTCAGACCAACCAAATTGATTAGATGTATACCAATAGAAGCACATCAGAGTATAATAATGTACCTATTAAAAATACAGCTGCTGATGTGCTAACTGGAGCCTTTTTTTTTACTTTACTTTACTTTACTTTACTTTACTTTACTTTACTTTACTTTACTTTACTTTACTATTTTATTATTATTATTTTATTTTATTTTATTTTATTATTTTATTATTTTATTTTTATGGCACCCAGCTTCCAATGACTCTGGGAGGAACATATAAGCAACATATTTCAACAGCTCTGGCTAAAACTCTTATTTCAGAGACAATACTAATAGTGCCATGCACAGAACATAAAATATGCTCATATCAAGCTTAGAAGAAAGCAGACACATTCTGGACAGTTGTACCTGATGAGCCAAAATGTGAAACTGGATGAATGTTCTTTTGGAGCAAAGTTTGATGTGTTTTTGAGTATTCCAGCCATAGACATGAGCTAGAGATAAGCTTTTGGTCCCTGCCAGTCAGTCAAACTTTATTTTGGTCAAAGACCACTATAGAATGAAACAATTAACAAACTCTTTAAAAGTAAAAAAGAGGACCAAACATAAAACACAAGCTAAAAGAATAATACAGAATATTATTGTTACTATTGTTACCATTGTAAGCTTTTGGTCCCTCATTTTTCACCTCCAGACCACTAGAGAAGTTGGGATGGTAACCCATACTGAGTGCTTACTGCCTGAATTGCAAAAATTGATCTAAAGGGTGATTTTTAAAACATTGTTAAAAACATTAAAGTTATTCCCCATAGGAAACTATGGTAATACAACTCTAGTCTCATCTGCTGGAAAAACAAACACCTAAATCCTAATCTAAACAAATATCAGAACCCTCTACCCAAACAGAGAGAACAAAAGTGTTTATGGTGCCCTTTGGTGCATTCAGCCAACAGATTACAGGACAGAAGGCAACTATTGTCTTTAACACTCCTTTCATTTGCTGTATTTTCCGCTTGGAAAATAAAGAACCCCAACCTAAAACTAGACAGGCAGGAACAAATTGCATTTCTTTCCATGTCTATGAAGCTTGCTTAATGCTTTTATTTTTAAAAAGTCCTCTCTTTGGCCTAAGTAGAAGGAATATCAGGATTGACCCTAATATTCCTTTTATCTAGCAAGACCAAAGATTTTTTTGTTTGCTTGGTTTTTTTCTGGACTGCTGCTAGATGAAAGTAAAAGAGGCACTGCTAGACATGAGCATGCAGAGACTAGACACCAAGCTCAGCAAACCAGCCCTGACTAATATAAAAAGTTTGTGTTTTTAAGTGTATCCTGAAGCTCAGCATCAACAGGACACAAGAACATGCACAGAGTGCACATACACACCAAAGAATTAATAACCAACCAGGCCACATTGTAGCATTTCATTGCCTGCTTGCCAAAATAGAACACATAAAATCCACTTATCTCGTGGCATTTTAAAAAAAGAAATAAAGCTATAACTTACCAAGCAGTCTTGCGGACATGCAGCTATTAGCAGTCTATTTCTTTTTTGTCAGGCTATGCACTTAACTGCTACTTTCTTCTAAATATGCCACTCCCACATCACCCATTCCACGTAAACTAATAGTAGCAACAGACGGACTCTGCTGCTGTATAGGCTTGGATGGAAAAATGTTTGAAAAAAGGAACCCGGTCACAACCCCCCAAACCGCCCAATCTCTGAGCAGTGCTCCGAGCAGTTGAAATACTTGTAACGAAGCCAATTAAAACAGCCAGCTTTTGTTTCATATTTGACATGCTTGAAACAGATGTTTCAAGGTTGAAACATTTTACATATCCATGTTACTGGTGATCATTCTTTTTTCAAAAAAAAATTGAATATTTATTAATTAAATACATAAAATAATTTCACAGCATATGAACACAGCATATAAACAGTTTCAAAATATTTGTATGAACTGCATCAGTTTCAAGATCTTATAAATATTTCTAATTTAAATCATTGCCTACCAACTAACAAGTAGGCAATTATTTCCCAAATATTTTTTTGGTTGATGAAAAGTATTTTAAAAAGAGTAAGTTCTGGTTCAATTGTCTGGTTCAAAGGTATAACAAATGAATTAATATTTATGCTGTTGCAACATTCCAAAGTTTATACCATTCATCTAAGTATAAAATTCCCTACTTCTGTTTTGGTGTTTGTTTTTGGTTTCTTTCTGTTTGGGGAGTTTTTTTTTAATCAACTTTCTTGCATTATCCTTATATAAATTCCCAACTCTTTAGATTTTATTTTATTATTATCTTCAATAAATATGCCCAGCAAAGCTAACTGTGGATCTATTTTGATTTTGTGATTGATGATTTTACCCATTTCTGTAAGTACTAAACTCTAGAAGTTTCTAATCCTTGGGCAACTAGCAATCATTTCAACAAAGCAGAGGTGCCCTGAGTTTGGACATCCTGAACAAGGTAAATTGTTTAAAAGCTGGAACTTCTTCCAATTGTATGTACAAGCCTGACACTGTTGTAGGCGTCTCCTCATAGCAGTAATCACATATTACCAGTCGAAGAGAATATTTGTAGCTCAGGGTTGAACTGTAGAGTCCTTGGTGCTCTCTGACCCTTGTTGTTTTCTTGCAGACGCTTCATTGCCAGACTAGGCAACATCTTCAGTGCGAAAAGGGAGTGGGACTTGCTTTCTGTTTATATATCATGGCTTGTCCTGCTGATGATTGCTGGACTGTAACAGCCACTATGTAGAACAAACAGGCAGAAGACTAGCAGAGCGCGTCCACGAACACCAACTAGCAGTCAGAAGACACAATGAAAACTCCTTAATCTCACAACACCTGGACAGACTCAACCATACTTTCAACTGGGAAACTGTGAGCATCCTAAACCAAGCCAAATCCAAAAATGCTAAAGAATTCCTGGAAGCTTGGCACAAAGCAGCCATCAACAGACACACAGAGGTAAACAACATTTACATACCATTCAAAAGAGACAATAGAAAAGCCAAAAGACCAGAACACTTCCTCGCCAGCAATCATCACCCAGATATGCAAAGATTAACACCAATATTAACACCAGATGAACAATCAAACAGCACATTATACCCTAATCAAGGAACTATTAACTCAATCAACCAAACAGCAAACAACAGCCCAATCAAAGAACTCCCAAGGAGTAAACAACACCTCCACCAACAAAAGCAGGACAAGCCACGATATATAAACAGAAAGCAAGTCCCACTCCCTTTTCACACTGAAGATGTTGCCTAGTCTGGCAATGAAACATCTGTAAGAAAACAACAAGGCTCAGAGAACACTAAGGACTCCACAGATATTATATGTCATTTTTACAGTAGACAATGAAATCAGGTTCCATGAATCTGTTTAGAAATATTCATCTACTACTAATAAAACACTATTGCTAGCTAACTAGCTAGCTATTTTTTATTTATTTTCTTGTTTGTCTGATACAGCATTTTTAAAGCAGGCATAGTCAGCTTCTGATATAAAAGGGCTACTCCATCTGGGGAGGAGCTACCTCCATTAATTCTTGATTAACAGGAAGAAAAAAATATTGCACCAATTTTGTTTAGGAATTTAGTATACTCCAAGAGAGCCATATAAATGAAACAATAAAACAGAGGGGACGATAGGAAGGATGACACAATCCTATGCCCTTATCAGATATATTTTTCAATTAAATCCAATTGTTGTGAAGAGGTTATTGAAGTTAATAATACCATAGAATTTTAAAAAACTTAAAATCTCCAACAATAATGTGTTGGTTCTAATTAATAATAATTTTTTCTACATAAAAAATATTGTGGCATTAAACTATGTATATGATATGCAGTGCATTCCGAAAGTATTCAGACCCTCTTCACTTTTTTCAATTTTGTTATGTTGCAGCCTGATACTACAATCATTCACATTCATGTTTTGTCACAGTAATCTACACTCAGTACCCCATAATGGCAAAGTGAAAACAGAATTTCAGAAATGTCTGTAAATTTATCAAAAAGGAGAAACTGAAATACCACATGTCTGTAGCTTGAATCATGTCAACTGGATTTCTATTTTCTTAGTGGAAACGAAATACCACATGTATGTAAGTATTCAGACCCTTTGCAACAACACTTGAAATTTAGCTCAGCCATTTCTCTTGATAGTTGCTGAGCTGTTCCTACACCTTGATTGGAGTCCACCTGTGGTAAATTAAATTGATTGGACATGATTTGGAAAGGCACACACCTCTCTATAGAAGGCCTCACAGCAGACAATGCATACTGTATCAGAGCAAACATCAAAGGAACTGCCTGCAGAGCTCAGAGACAGGATTATTGCAAGGCACAGATCTGGGGATGGCTACAAAAAAATTTCTGCTGCACTGAAGGTTCCCAAGAGCACAGTGGCCTCCATAATTCTCAAATGGAAGGAGTTTGGCACAACCAGGACCCTTCCAAGACCTGGTCGCCTGGCCAAACTGAGCAATCCGGGGAGAAGAGCCTTAGTAAGAGAGGTGACCAAGAACCCGATGGTCACTCTGACTGAGCTCCAGAGAGCCTGTGTGGAGATGGGACAAATTTCCAGAAGGACAGCCATCACTGCAGCCCTCCACCGATCTGGGTTTTATGGGAGAGTGGCTAGACAGAAGCCTCTCCTCAGTGCAAAACACATGAAAGCCCGCTTGGAGTTTGCAAAAAAGCACCTGAAGGACTCTCAGACTGTGAGGAAGAAGATTCTCTGTTCTGATGAAACCAAGATTGAACTCTTTGGCCTCAATTCTAAATGTTATGTCTGGAAGAAACCAGGCACCGCTCATCACCTGCCCAATACCATCCCAACATTGAAGCATGGTGGTGGCAGCATCATGCTGTGGGGGTGTTTTTCAGCAGCAGGGACTGGGAGACTGGTCAGGGTTGAGGGAAAGCTGAATTGAGCAAAGTACAGAGATATCCTCAATGAAAACCTGTCCCACAGCGCTCAGGACCTCAGACTGGGCTGAAGGTTCACCTTCCAACATGACAACGATCCTAAGTACACAGCCAAGACACAGGAATGGCTTAGGGACAACTCTGTGAATGTCCTAGAGTGACCCAGCCAGAGCCCTGACTTGAACCCTATTGAACATCTCTGGAGAGACCTGAAAATGGCTGTCCACCGACGGTCCCCATCCAACCTGATTGAGCTTGAGAGGATTTGCAAAGAAGAATGGCAGAAAATCCACCAATCCAGGTGTGCAAAGCTTGTCACGTCATACCGAAAAAGACTTGAGGCTGTAATTGCTGCCAAAGGTGCTTCAACAAAGTACTGAGTAAAGGGTCTGAATACTTACGTACATGTGGTATTTCAGTTTCTCCTTCCTGATAAATTTACAGACATTTCTGAAATTCTGTTTCCACTTTGTCATTATGGGGTACTGAGTGTAGATTACTGTGACAAAACATGAATTTGAACGATTGTAGTATCAGGCTGCAACATAACAAAATTGAAAAAAGTGAAGGGGGTCTGAATACTTTCCGAATGCACTGTATATATATAATTGCAGTAAATTTGACCTATGAACAACAACTTATTTTACAAAATATGAAGTAGAAACATTTTGTATTTTTTATCCATGTTTCTGTTTGTTTCAATAAAAAAAGCAGTTTAAAAAATGTGAAATAACTTTTACATTTCATGTGAACAGTTACCCACTTAGCACATTTGCTTAAATAGTACATCTAAAATAGTTACGTTTAACGGACTATTGTAGTTTCCTTTTCTGTTGACCTTCCTATCATCAACAGCAGGCTGTATCACTTTTAAAGCTGTATTTTGACATTTGACTCAGATATTTACCTACTCTACATGCATGAAAACAGATGCAGAGTGGGAAAGTTTATCTAATAAATAAAATCAAAAAGGTGAGGCAGAGGTAGTTCATTAAACAGGGCACAGTCAAAATGCAGGAATCTGCTGAATAAATACAAATAATAAATTGGTTACACCTCATCTCCTGGCATGTGCATGCCTAGGTTATGTGAAATCATCTGGCTATGTCCCTTCATTTGCCTAGCAGAAAGTGAGCATGAAGACCTGCCACTGAAATATCAAGTGCCACTGTCCTACTAGTGATTTTCCAGCAAAAAATATCAAATACTTGTATGTGAACTTTGCCAAGCTGTTTTGAAATTTAAATCCAAATATGCATTCATAATTTGTCATATATTTATTTATATAATTCAATTTGGACAGCATCTGATTCCAACTGACTCTGGGCAGTTCACAGATAATAATATAAAAACCAATACAAACCAATATTATTACTTGGCATACAGAATGTATGTCTACTCCCATATAATAGTACTTGGCATATATTCTTAATTCCTAGTTTAATCTGAATTTCCTATATGGGGAAGCCAAGTGAACTGAAGAGAAAGAAACTGAAAGCACTTTAGCAGCATAAATAATAAGTATGATCAGATACTGATGGCCAGTTCTGGTCACAGCTTTTCATTCAGAAATAGAGGTAGGGGTTGTTTTTTTACTCTGGGGTGCCATTAATCCTTTTGGATGGGCAGCTTCTACGTCAAGGAAAAGAGCACATTAGTAGAACTGATTATACTAGTTCATTTTCTTATCATTCAAAATATAAGTGACTACTGTCCCCTAAAGTTAAGCTGATTCTCATCAATCAACAAAATAAATCCATTTCAGCTTATAGCAACAAGGAATAAACCTGGCTTTCCCCCAAACAGTTCAAATCTATACTAAATGTTTAGAAGGCAAGCTTTCTATAAGCGAGGATGACAAGGCATTCTATTGATTGGCATATTGTTGCATCAGTAAAAAGAATTTTATTGACTGCCATCAGCTTAATGCTACAGTATTGCTTTGTTTATTTCTCTGTGTTGGAAGACAGATAAAATCACCTCTAACATGTACTCTTTATTGAGTTCTAAAATTCTCTGAAGCACTATAGAAAGCAATCTAATGCAGGTATCAGTTGGGCCATTTGTAATTTGGATTTCCAAGTGATAGCAAAATTATGCTTGCTAGTTGTATCCTACCAATACATACACACATTCATTATTATTTAGACTTCAAGTTGATTCAGTCATGTTCTGATCTCCTTTCTTGGAACTCTTTTTTCCCAAAAGTCCTGATGGTCTCTAAATCTTCACACACACACACACACACACACACACACTTAAGAACTGTCAAATACTAATAAAATATTCCATAATATTTGAAGTAAGTCTGAAAATTCAGAAAGTGAACAGCATTCCTGGAAGTGGCATGATGTGAAAATACCACTAGGAGTAAAATTTAAATGCTGTCAAAAGTGTATTCATACAGTGCTGCAATGTGTGAGATACTGATCTTACTCTATCCTAGATGAATCCATTCAGAATAGTTGGATTAGTACAGTTCATGCATAACCCCTGTTTTAACACAGTTACTAGTCCTGAGTTGAAGAAGCTGATTCCCTACAAGATCTCCGAGTGGGATCCCTTCAGCTTCTATCAAATTCACTATAACTATGTCAGTTGCCAGCTGGTCAGCAGGGTCTGTTCCATCAGATGATTATCTTGCTCTCTCAATGGATCCAATTAGAAAATATAAACTTCTGGTTATGAACAGACAAGAACATCTCTACTGCTTGCATTCAGAACTAATGACCATACAGATACATAGCCAATATTGCACAGGTACGCAGATAGAAGAATCACTTCAAACAATAGCTGTTGAACTCAGTGGCATGGTGCGGTACATTTCAAATACACAGTACACATTCAAACCATCTGGTTTTTCCATCCTTGGTAACAACGCTGCCATCTACAGGTGCTTGTGCAAGTGTCTGGCTCACCTCTTAGCTGCTTGTTTGATCCCTCTTGAACCTCTGCTGGCTTGTCCAGTCTGCTCCTCTTCTTCTGGGCCACAGTATTCCTTTAGCTGACACATACTGGGGGCACCAGTAAAGCTCTGGTTCTTATTTCCTTTTTCTCTTTAAGCTGCCTCTTACTTCATACTAACCATTTCCTTTTCTTTCTCCCCTTTTTGGCCATTGCTTCCAAGCTGACTTTTGTTTCTCTCCTTTTTCCCCCTGTGTATCTGTTTGTGTCCAATCTGCCAGTGTCCAGTGGCATCCTACTCCCACAGTTCCATAGCATGCATACCCTTCCTCAAATTCTAAGTTTCATTGTTCCTCCCTTTATTCTTTCAGAACAACCTCCCCCTCCCTTCCAGAGGGTTTTCTTGCAGGCTCCCTACTGTCTGCTAAGAATCCCCTTAACTCCTTCCATGATCTATTTATCTTTATTTATCTTCCCATCTGAGGAACCTGTTTCTTCTGCTCGTGACTCCTTCCATTTACAGACCTGTACAACCAGATTCCTAGCACCCAAGTTAATTTCCTTGATTCCTATGGAAAATCCCCACTAATTTGCACCAGGTTCATTCATTTCTCAACTCTATTGCAGCTTTCTTGGTTTCATTAACTCCTTATTTCTGCCAAGCACCCAATTATTTACAAAGATTATAATGTAACACTACAACCTCTTTGTTTTTTGTTTTGGCTACCCCTTGCCTAAGTGCTGAGACTATGGTGATGGGACCATGTGTTGACCATCTGCTATGGTGCATAAATCTTAAATCAGACAGCCCGTCACTTGGAAAGAAAAAGCAACCATGTTAGGAAATTGCTTTCCTTTCTCAGCAAACTCTTTGACAAGATGCTGAGTGATGTATAAAGTTGCTGGGACAAGAAGGAAGCAGTTTTTAACTGGAAAAAAATGTAGCATCAGCCATTCATTTTTCCTAGCATGGTACTAGTATCTAATGACCTCAGCAATGGCACTAAGAGAGATAACCAGTTGGGACTGGATTGTGTGCTCTACAAAATAAAAAAATACAATAAACAGAAGTTATTTTTCTTTTATTTATAGGATTAGCAAGTTGAAAGCCATGTCTGACTTGTAGTTAGACAAATAGCAGTTAATAACTGGGTAGTGTTCTCTCATGTGACCATAAAAGTATTGGCTCCTTCCAGCCTTGTCAGTGTTTGGAATTAGGAGTGACCTGTTTATTCACCGAATTAGCCAATCAAAACAGTCCTGGGTGAACTTCATTCAAGACAAGCAGACACTTAGGAAATGTGTAAATATACCACAGATCAGAGAGACTTAACAGGAGCTTGCAAAGGAGACTTGTAGACTGGATTTCTTCTTCCTGAAATCTTTTCTTGGGCTTTGGATTAATACTTCTGATAGGGGGGGAAAAAATAGGGATGTCGGAAGGTGAAGATCTTGCCCAGAGTGAGAGGTAGTGTAATTTTACTTTTTGAATATTGTTTTTCTTTTGGTTTAATAAATCAGTATCAACTGAATGTTAAGCATGACCCTGTAGATAAAGGCTTTACACACTCTGTGTAGAAATGAATCCAAAACTCTTGCATGACAGTGCAATATAAAAATACATGTTTTGCAAAAAGCTGAATAGGAAATGCCTAAGATAATGACATTACATGCTCTAACTTGTAAAAAAATATCACTGTCATCCTCATCCTCTTCTGAAGCTGCAGTGATAGAAGACTTGAAATGTCAGAGATACAAATAACCTTAGTGTAGTTTGATACTGATAGATATATAACGTACTACTTCTAGACTGCTTCTCTGAGAAATATTTGTGGAATACTTCATATAAGAATTCAAGTCAACAGGTTGTAACAGAAGTTTTTAAAGTTTTGATCTGAAGGATATTATTAGAAAATAACTCATTTTTCTCTGGATTAGAATCACTATTCAGAAATAGAACTCAACTTATGACTAGCCAGGTATTTGAAATCATTAGCTGTCTATGTTGGAGAGACTTAGAGGAAGTTGAGACTTGTGATTAGAGTCAGTTGATATGAAAGGATATATAGGTGATGCTGTAGTTGAAGCAGCATTATGCATTATTATTAAGGTTCCTTTATTCAGATTTTCTGTTGCCAAAAATTTAAATATTACTCCATCTATCTAGGAGCAGGGCATATGTCTTGAATATCCTGTTGCTCTTATATTATTAAATTTAAATGTGCCTAGTATTATAAGATGTACTTACATCATTTATTTATTTTATTTTCTATCCCACCTTTATTAATTTTATAAATAACTCAAGGCGGCTAACATACCTAATACTCCTTCCTCCTCCTATTTTCCCCACAAAAACAACCCTGTAAGGTGAGTTGGGCTGAGAGAGAGTGACTGGCCCAAGGTGACCCATCCAGCTTTCATGCCTAAGGTGGGACTAGAACTCAGAGTCTCCTGGTTTCTAGCCCGTTGCCTTAACCACTAGACCAAACTGGCTCTATTAAACTTAAATGTTTCTGACTTAATGAACCCCGGGTCATTAAGTATGGACGTCATGTGGACGCCATTTGCAACTTCCTGCCAGCTTCCCCACTGTCGTTGCTTGTAGGAAGCCAGCAAAGAAGGTTGCAGATGGCAATTGTGTGATTGTGGGACGCTGCAACATCGTAATTGCAAGCTGGGCACTGAGCACCCAGATCACGTGACCACAAGGATGCTGCAACCAACCTAAGTGCGAGGATCGGTTGTAAGTACCACTTGTTCAGCCCCATTGTAACTTCAAATGGTAGCTGAACGAGTGGTCGTTAAGCGAGGACCACCTGTACTTAAATTATTAGCCTTTCAGACAAGGAAGTCTCCAGTTTGCTCCTATGCTTTCTAAGTTTAAATTATTCCCTAAACATATGTTCTTCATGAGAACACAGAATACAAAACAATACTTGCTACATCAGGTAATCATAATATGTTCTCAATACTCCTGTCCTGACCATGAGGAATGAATTGGATAGCCAGGCATGTTGGTTATTAGGACAGGCTTCTGATGTAAGTTACCATTTATTTATATAAGAAATGTTACGGGGTGACTAAATGATTTTTCTTTAAATTTCCATTTCTCCTTTTACTCACTTTTCATATAAAACGGTTAAGTGAAATTGTGCAGAATTTTGGAGTTAAATGTCAGTATGATGAAGACATCTAGATTGGTCTCCTTATTTTCATCCTGACTGCACTTTTACAGTATCTGCCTCAATTTCTCCAGATGTTTTAGATTTCAGTTCCAGTCAGGCCCAGCTAGAATAGCCAATGACAACAGACTGTGTGAGTTGTAATCAAAAACATCTGGAGGGCACTAAGTTGCCTCTCTGTGCCTATACATGATCAAATTGTATGTGATGGTTGAAGCCCCATTTATGAACATGTGGTTCTATGCATGCAGAGTATTTACACAAGTGAGGAAATCTGGACACCTCAACTTAATCACAAAATACTATATAGAAGCAAGCCCAACACAAAGAATTTGAGTCTGGCTTGGAGGAAAGGGAACAGGGTGGGAGTAACTTATTTCAGGGAGAAAAGTTATGGAATGAGGGATGATTGACTTTGAGCTGTCTTTTTTCTCATAATGTTATATGATGTTATTGGAGCCAAGTTTAAAGAAATAGGTCTGGTGCCATCATATGTAAATTGACACTGGATTCTACCTATAATCAGGGCATTGAAGCCAAGTACGAATGACATTCAGTTAGTTATGGTCAGTGTGTTTAGTGATTTGATTTGTAGGTAGATTTAGCCTCTTTATCTGTGCCTTCTGGGATATGCAAGTGGCTATATCATATGTTTTTTCACGGGCATGAAGTTGTAAAAAAATCATTTATTGAAATTAAGATGTAGTAAATATCATCCAAGGTTATGATGTTTTCCTTGCTAGCCTGGAAACTTCAGCAAGCACAGAAAACAATGGCCCCTGCCATTATGGATAAACTGGCTTTTTCTCATTTATATGACCTAGAAGGTTCTTTGTAGATTGGGCTTGTATTTCAGAGGTTACCTTTGATTTGTAAGACCCTTTAAGGGCAACTGAAATTGTATGTTTGACCAATTCCCAGATATTGCAAAGTGGTACTCAGTAACAACAAAAAGAAAGCATAGATTGCTAGTCATTACATATCCAGGTTGCAGATGATTACTATTAGAATTACTTTTTTTGTTTTGTTTTTAAACATTAAATCTGTGGAGAATATAATCAACTGTAGTGTTTTTCCATATTGGTCATGTGTGTAGGAATAAGGAAAAGGAGTGACCTTACAATTTTTTTTAAAAAATATTTATTTTATTTTATTTATTTATTTATTTATTTATTTATCGTATTTATACCCCGCCTATCCCTTCTCTAACGGAGGACTCTAGGCGGCTTACATACATTGTATTTCATATATTTATACATTTCATATATCATACAACATTTTTAAACCGCGCACTAAGGGAAGGGGTAAGGGAACCGACTCTTTCGTGGGTATTGGACTACATGTCCCAGAATACCTTACTTCGGAGCCGGCTGCTGACGTCCTGGATGTTGCTGTTTCGGGATCCTTCGTCTCCACCACCATTCACGAGATCATCTTCGTTCGGTGGGCGACCCCCGACAGGACGCCAGCATATTCTCCCACTTAAGGTGGTACCCATTTATCTACTTGCAAAGCTTTCGAACTGTTGGATTGACAGGAGCTGGGACAAGTAACGAGAGCTCACCTCGTTATGCGGGGATTCGAACTGCCGACCTTCCAATCGGCAGTCTACAGCTCAGCGGTTTAACCCGCTGAGCCACCGCGTCCCCCAGTTATTTACACTAAAGCTGAAAATTATTTCTTTATTTATAATTTTTTACCCTGCTTTTCATTGTTAAAAAGAAATCCCAAAGTTCTAGACGTAGAAAAAATGAAATAACAATTTTACTCAAGTCAAATATTGCCAGTCACAACATACATGTTACCAAGATTCTGCAATGTATGTATTCTTGAAAACTTTAGTTAAATTTGATTATGCTCTGGGTTCAGTGGATTATGGGCACAGTCCATACACATACAGTTATAAAATTGGTGTTACTTATGTAGCAGGTAACTGACCATGATCTTAAAAAAGCCGAGGAGGGTTGGATCTGGTTATTATTTAAATGGGAAACATTCCAGGAAATTCCAGGGCCATAGATTAGAGTGATATTTTTTTAAAAAAATCCCTGGGTGGGGATGGCAAGGTAAAACTACTTCTATATTATGTAGACATGCCCATATACTCACCAGAAGTCAAGTTCAACTCAAAAAGCATCCATATGTAGGTAGTTTGTAAGTTCATTAGATGTACAATAGGAATAGTATAACTGAGTATGCGAAGTATATTGTTACATAGAAGAGTCTGGTTGTTAGCATCAGTATAGATACCTAGCAAGTTCAGTATACTTTCTTTAAATATATATATATAGTGTAATTACTCAGGCTGCAGTTCTGTGCATAAATAGTTGGGAATAACTTCTGCTGATCTAAGCAGAAACTTTTTTCTGTAAGAAACACATATATTTTAATGTAGCCAAAAACCAAAAAATGACTGAAAGGTACTTGTTCTGTAATATGTCAGTTTTCTGTTCTAATTTCAACAGATCTGATTTCTTTTCAAGCAATTCTATAGTCCAGCCTTTCTCAACCTTTTGACCCTGGAGGAACCCTTGAAATATTTTGCAGGCCACAGGGAAACCCTGCACATTCAGGCTCAAATATAGGCCAGAAATTACAAAATTATTATATCTGTTTCATGTGTAGGCCTGTATATATGCATTAACAGTTCTTAAACTAAAAATAAAGAATGAAAGTTACCTTTTTAATGTGAGGTTGCCCAAATTTGAAATATTTTTTTAAATAAATCGTGATCTCCAAGGGAATCCCTAGTGACCTCTCATGGAACTCTAGGGTTCCATGGAACCCTGGTTGAGAAACCCTGCTGTAGTCAAATTAAATTATATAATTATCAAATGCATTTTTGGTTGCTTTCATATTTTAAAAATATAATGGCCCATTCACTATCAGAGTTTTGTTACGTAAAGTTTTGATTGTCATCATGGAGAAATATGACTCAAAAAGATTTAGGATATTTATTGGCAATGTTGCAAACCTTAGACTGCTTTCCTGGATGTTGAACAAGCAATTTTGGGCTGTAAAGTGACCCTTATGTGCATTTAGTTGGATATACTGTAAGTCCAACTTGGCTTCAGCACTTGATCTTTTGAGGCAATCTAACTGTAACTCTGGGATTACCAGGTTCCGTGCTAAATTATCACTATCATTATAGTTAATGTGCATTAGTTTCTGCAGTGAGAACGCTATCTTTTCTTTTCCAACAAGGACCATAGGGAATTGGGTATTGGGGCAGCATGTTATACTGGTTCCACTCCTACTTGCAGGGACAATCTAAGAGGCATAGGGTGACTGTGCCTCTACATCCTAGTACAGAGCTTTCCAAACTCTGTGTCGGGACATGTTAGTATGTCGGCTGCAGTGTCTGGGTGTGTCGCGGCTGCTGCTGCCTCCAGACCTTCCCTGCCAGGATTCCGTGCAGGTCCTAGTGCCTGCCTTGTGCCCTGCTGTAAAAGTGTGTCCTGAAATGATGCCCTGCTGTAAGAGTGTGTCATGAAATGATGCATGTCTAAAAAGTGTGTCACCAACATGAAAAGTTTGGAAAGCTCTGCCATAGCAGCTATGGTGTAGAGTACTACAAGGCACAATTTGTCCTAATGGTATATATTATCTTTATAGGGGCAATCAGGGATTTTGGAGCTGGGTGTCACCAATATGTTGATAACATTCAGGTCTACTTCTCCATAACATCTGAATCAGGAGAGGCTGTGCCGGTCCTGAACCAGTGTCTGGATGTAGCAGTGGGGTGGATGAGAGCCAGTAAACTGATGCTGAATCATGAAAAGATGGAGATTTTGTGTGTGGGTGGTTCCTACATACAGGAATTAAGGAGTTGATTTGTTCCAAATGGGGTTGGTTGCACTCATGGTTGGGGGCAGGGGGCTCCTAGGGTCATCACTGTCATTGGAAGCCCAAGAGACCTTTGTGGCCTATTGACACTTCAGTTGATATACCATCTGTGCCCTTTTCTGGCAGGGACAATCTAACTACAAATGTACACAAGTTGGTAACATCCCATTTATATTACTTTAAATTTGCTTTATGGGAGCTAATCTTGTGCTTGGTCTAGAAGCTGCAATTGTGCAAATGTTACATCTTGGTTGAAGCAACTTCACTGGCTGCTGATTAGCCACCAAGCAAGATTCAAGTTTTTGTTTATGACATTCACGTCACTAAATAACTTGGGACCAAGTGAGCTTGTCAGATCTCCTTTGCTGTTACAGATTTCGTCATTCACTGAAATCCTTGGGAGAAGTCTTGCTGTGGTAATGAGCTATCAGTGATGAGCCCTTTCTATGGTAACAATTTACTGCACTTCTGACAAATTCTTCTGATCAATCTTATACATTAAATAATGAGAATATAAGTGTACTGAAATCAGGTGAGATTTGAGTTGATGTGTATTTATTTATTTATGAAATTTATAGGCCACCCAAATCTGTTATGACTCTGGATGGCTTAAAAATACAATAAGCATACAGCCACCCTGGAAGACATATATGGGGTCCCCTCACCAACTTTTGCCCAGACTGAAGAAGCTACTTGGATAAGCAGCGAAACGTTTCAACCAAAAGAAAGAAATCCAGTTGCCATGACTCAACCTACAGACAATTCCACCTGGATGACTGAGAATCTTCGACAATAAGCATACTATAAAAATACAAAAATCACCAAAAGTAGGAGGGGAAAACCAATTGTTAAAAAAACTAGAACCAGAAGAAGTCCATCAGTCTGTCTAACCTAAGGCCTGGGGATAGAGCCAGGTCTTAAGGGCCATATGAATCCCAGTGGGAATGGTGTTCCAGAGGGCAGGCACCCTAATAACAAGCTTAAGCCTGAATGATTTTAGTGAGATTTCTCTAACTGTAACTAAGGCTTATATACAGTTGAATATATTTCACAATACCAAATTTGTGTTTTAAAAGATTTTTTTGGCACGCTGATGCCAGATAAACACAATTTTTTAAAAATTCTATGTTAAAATAATGCTTCATCTAAATCCCATGAATATGTAGTGTTTTGCTGCCTTGTTCATACACTTATACTATAGGAAATGGTGATGCTCTTTTAGTTTAACATAACTCAAGGGCGAGACAAGTCTAGATAATTTGGATTTCAAGAGACTGTGAGTGCTGTTTCCACTGTCCTTTAAGAGCGTCATTTGGAGTATGTCTTAAAATGGTCTTTCAGTAACTTAAAGTGTCAGGAAGTATTTAATGGGATTAGTCATGTATTCAGATGACAAAATCAAGAGAAAAATAGAATGCTTAGTGTCATCATGCTGCTTTAGTATTTGATGAATACCCCATTTGGCATGCTAGTTTGCCAGCATGAAAATGAGTGGTTAATGAGCGAACAAATGGAACAGGGAAATCATTATTTAAAATTTGTTGGTCAGGAGTTAGCCATTTCTGCTCTTGATTGGATATCCACATGATGCCTGTGGACATAGTATATCCCTTGCTTGGGCTTTCCTATCTCATGACTGACAACAGTGTAGGGACCAAAATGTTTTGTAGCTATAGTGAATTACATTTGCTACTTTTTTTTTTAAGAAATCAGCAGGATACTCTTTGTGTAAGTAGGCTTATCACATGCCTTTACAAAAGTTCAGGTCATGTAATAGCCATTTGCAGTAACGTCAGAGATGGTTTGCATCATAGTTTTCACAGAATTAAACTGCTGAAAATTGTTTGAATGCTCACATGCTCTGCCATTGGTTTATTAGTGTCTGAAACTTAGATGTAATTTTCAGTGACACTTGCCACAGATTCAACAGCTGTGTAATTTAATGGGCAGGGATAGCAATAAAGAGATTGGTTTTTCTTTGCTTCCATTTCTTATATGAAGACATTTTCCTTCTGTTAAATATTAATATTGTGAAGGGGGCTTTGGGGTGTATGAATGAGAGGTTGGACCAGGACAGAAGAAGTTTCAGGAGGGTCTCACTTTCAAGGAATGTTTTCCCGAGGAACAACCAAATCCATAGTCCTGGGACTGTCTCTTTTTGTTGCTTTTCTCATATTTTTATGAAGTAGGATGAGAGATAGTCCTGTTTGTTCCCATGGGAACCAGTACAAGTAGGAACGATCTTCTCCCTTCAGCTGTTACCTCAGTGCTTGTTTTTCAACTAAGGCTTTAAAATCCCCATTGACTCATAAGAGAGAATGGATTTCCAGGCAGATAAAGTCTACTGAGGTAAAGAATATGGGAAAGGAGGCAAATAAGTCCCTGTCACTTTAAGAACCATAATTTAAAAGCTAAATTAAAAGTTGATTAGTCATCTCTCAGTCCTGAGGCTATTACCTAGAGTTGTTGATAAAACCGGAAGCTGTGTAACTACTAGTATTTTGTTTATGTTTTTATAATCCCTTATTTGCCACATCATGCCATTACTTCATTTTAATATGGAGCAAAGCAAGGGCGTCATTCATGAGTACTCTGACCGATTTATGTGACTATAAAATTATGGGAAACCTCAGGAAGGTTGATTTCCTTCCTTCCTTCCTTCCTTCCTTCCTTCCTTCCTTCCTTCCTTCCTTCCTTCCTTCCTTCCTTCCTTCCTTCCTTTTCTTCTTTCCAACCAGTAACATGAGATGTTACTGACCTTTCTAAGAAAAACCCAGTGGTTTGTTTTGCCTGGAGCAGATGTCAGGTTACACACTAGCAGCATGTGAGCATTAGTCATTTTCAGAGAACCTGATGGAACCGAATCTCCTGGCCAGCATTTAGGACTGTGATGGGCTGCAGCATCTGTTTGTCTTAACTGCTAGGAGACCATTTGGGTGTGGGGCACTTCAGCTCTGACTTAGGCAGCTCTTTCACCACAGAACAAAGCCAGAAGCTTAAAGGAAAACATTCTTGTTTGGCTCCATCTGCTAAATATTTCTATTGGTATGAGCAAGTATAGTCTCTCAAGTTGGACAGGATTAGCTTAGAATAGACATGCAAGGAAGTGTCACTAAATTACCAAAGGTCTGTTCACAAAAAGGAAAAATTGGATATAATTGGCATTGATGTGGGCAGCAGGACTCGCTGCTTTTCAGTGCATAATGGAAGAGGCAGTGGTTATTTTATTATTGCTTTGTTGTTACTATTGCTGTTGTTGTGGAGTTCTTGGTGCTCTTTGAGGTTGGTTTTTTGCTTGCAGATGTTTTGTTTCATTGCCCAACTAGATAGTATCATCATCATCATCATCATCTGCCTAGGCTGCAATCCTCAGTGTATACTTTTTTTTTAAATATATTTTATTAAATTTTAAGTATACATAGATAAAAGATTGAAAAGGAAAAAGAAATAGAAATACAAATCAAAGAAAGAGAGGGAAAAGTGTAGTAAAGTAAATAGAAAAAAAGAAAGATGAAATATAGAAATTAGTCAACTTCCGATTTATCTCTGGTCTTAGTAATTTAAAAATTAATCTCTTTCATGCTAGTACAATATATAACATTGTAAAACATTTCCTGTCTAATATATCAATTTATATATGTTTTAATCTTCAAAACCCCATATAAGCTTTGCCCCTCCTGCATTTTGCAAATAGTCCGTTAATGGTTTCCATTCTTTAAGAAAGTAATAATTTGTATTTTCTTTTAATAAACATGTCAATTTATCATTTTCTGCCATGTCCATTACTTTTAACATCCAGTCCTGTATCGTAGGTATAATCTGATTTTTCCAATTTTGTGCATATACAGTACAAGTCTTGCTGCTGTAACCATATATTGCATAATTCTTGTAAATTTCTTTCCTATTTGTTCTTCTGATATTCCCAATAGAAATAGTTCAGGTTTAAATGGAACTCGAATTTGTAGAATATTTTGCATCAATGAGTGTATTTGAGTCCAAAACTTCTTTGCAATCTCACATGTCCACCACATATGGTAAAATGACCCCTCTTTTTTTTTCCATTTCCAACACAAGTTGGAAACATTTCCATACATTTTAGCTAGCTTTTGTGGGGTCATATACCATCTGTACATCATCTTATAGAAATTTTCCTTCAAATTATAACACAAAGTAAATTTTAATCCTTTAATCTACATATCTTCCCATTGTTGCATTTGAATATTATGACCAATATTTTTTGCCCATTTGATCATGCAGTCTTTAACTTGTTCCTCTACCATTTCACCTTTTAACAATAATTTATACATTTTAGCAATTAAATGGTAATCTGTCTCACATAATTGTATCTCAAATTCCGATTTAAGTAAAGGTAAAGGTTCCCCCCGCACATTTGTGCAGTCGTGTCCGACTCTAGGGGCCGGTACTCATCTCTGTTTGTTAGCCGAAGAGCCAGCGTTGTCCAAAGACACTTCCACAGTCATGTGGCCGCATGACGCGCGTGGAACACTGTTACCATCCCACCTAAGTGGTACCTATTAATCTACTTGCATTTGCATGCTTTCGAATTGCTAGGTTGGCAAGAGCTGGAGCTAGTGCGGGAGCTCACTCCGTCATGCGGGGCTAGGGATTCGAACCTCCGAACCTGCGATCTTCTGATCGACAAGCCTGGTGTCTTACCCGCTGAGCCACCACGCCCCTAAATTCCGATTTAGTTTGTTCAAATTCAAGTTCTTTTTTGTCTGATTTAAATTTTTCTACTAATTGCATATATGAAAGCCATTGAAAAGTATATCCTTCTGAGGCCAATTCTTCTTTTGATTTAGTTTTATATTGTCCTTGTTCTTTTTTTAAAAAGTCTTTGTAAGTCAGCCATTTATCTTTAACTCTTACTTCTGTTCTATGAAATGCTTCTTGTGTGGAAATCCATAAAGGTCTTTTATAACATAAAGTTAGTTTATATTTATTCCAAATTCGTAGCAAAGATCTTCTGATATAATGATTTTTAAAGTCCACATTAACTTTCACTTTATCATACCACAAATATCCATGCCATCTGTATCTTAATTCATGACCCTCCAAATTCAATAGTTTTTCATTTTTCAAAACTATCCACTCTTTAATCCATACCAAACAACAAGCAGCATAATATAATTTCAGATCCGGTAGACCCAGTCCACCTCTTTCCTTTGAATCTTATCCTCAGTGTATACTGTGGCCTTTCAGGTGCCTATCTTCTACATCATCCCTGATGTCCTAAGGGGCAATCAGCACCCAAGTGGTCCTGAGTTTATACGACTCCAGTTTTGAGTGATGAGTTTTGTAAAGCCACCAACAAGGTGACTTGGGTATGAACAGGTACGATTCTGCTGTCCACTCTGTTTCCTCTATCATTTCTTTAAAAAAAAGATCAGATGCTTGGCAATGTATTTGAGGAAAGGAACAAAATGGGACATTTTAATATTACATTTTAAAGCAGATGAGCATCTTTGCATGTGTAACACAAAATCTGCAAGTGAAGAAGAGAAGACAAAGAGACAGGAGTTGGGTTTGGTTTGGCATTTGGTTATGACCAGAGAGAAATAGTTGAAAAAATTAATTGCTCTTACCAAATGCCTTGTGAATTCTAATCAGTACTGTTTGTCTAAAAGGAAACTATAACATGAATAGCTGCGGAAGAGATCTTTTGATGTCTTAATATATTTAGCAGCAGTGCAAAGTTTAGTACTGTCCTTGCCTTTATGATCACATAATTTGTTTATGTTATTAACACTAAATTGCACGTCTTCCTGCAGTGTACATATTATAGAAATAGAAACTGTAAATCTGAGTTCGTGAGGGTTTTGCCCTTCTTAGTGATAAGAGGAGAGAATATGTGTGGGGGAGGGGCACTGCCAATCTTGCCCCAGGTGTACAAAACTCTGACAGTGGAACAAATAGTCTAATTGGGTGAAGGGGCAGGGACAGAGAGAAGAATGGCGAGGAAAGTACTAGAAAGAATCAGGGAAACAAACTAGATGGAATAATCTGAAGGATTTAAATATTAAGGTTAGAGAAAATCACTAGACAAATGAAGGTAAAGAAGGTAGTAATTTAAAGTGTAGAAGGACAAAGTAAATTAAGGTAGATCACGTTCAACAAAAGAGCAAAGATCATTGTTAAGAGCTGTTGATTTATTTTTCAGGAAGAGAAGGACGTAGATGTAGAGCTGGGCTGCATGTAATCCCAGAATTGTGAGATCATACACCAAAATTCAGTGGCAAACCACCAAGTAATAGTGGCAGAATGTTGTGTTTTTTTTTATCTGAAAGAAAATTTAAAAATGGAAGAAATTTGAGTTACAAATTCCAGCCTCACCTGTTCCAGTGACATCATAATATGCTCCATTGTTTTCTGTGATCCTAAATTGCTGGGTTATTTTTTTTTTAATAAATGAGAAACCCTCCCCCCACAGCTCCAATAGCCTCTCCTGAATTATAAGATTCTACTTGGACTTCTTCAATTAGGTAGAAGTTATATTGTTCTCTGTAGAATATATTCTTATAACATTTTTCATAAATTTCAGGAAATATTTTACGTACCTCTTAATCTCTGAAGCTAAAAAAAATCATGTGCTAAATAAAATCTGGCAATACCATTCCAGTGTCTCACAATGGCATATGTTAGAAGAGAAATTGTTAAGGAGAAATTACTAATTTTAGGAAATAAGAGTATCTACTATTCTCCAAGGGTAGAGAATTAGTTTGTATTGGAAAACTAATGAGTAATTTTTTTTGAATAAAATATGTTTACTCTTCTTTTTCAGCTGCAAAGTCATTGATTCCGAATCTGAAAATCGTCTTAGACTGAACCAATGTATAGAAGAAGCAATGATGAGTTTCTTCTTGTTCCTCCAAGAAATGTCTCATTTTAAAGAACAGAACCCTGGCAAGGTAAAATTAGGCTTGCAATGTCCTCCATTTCATTTCACTAACTTTTTTTTTAGATTTGCCAATAATCTTACATAAAAATGTTAACATTTCATCCTATACATAGGCTAGATTAGTGAGTGAATGGAATATTACTAGGGAATCCCAGATCTGTAAACTAGATTAGGAAGTTAAAAACCTAATGGAAGAAGGCAATGGGAAAGGACTTCTATTCTGTTGCTAAAAAAACTGCATAGACATATCCATGAAAACACCAGCAGCTAAACTTCACTCAAAGGAGACTTACCTTTTCACATAGCTCTGTAAAAGTAAGTCACACTAAGTTCAATAGAACCTAGTATTATAGGCATGCATTATAAGAAATCACAAAATATTCTACAATTGCATTCAAAGTAAAAAAAAGTCCAATGGAATGATTTATTTCATTTTTATGGACACGGATGAAACTTTCAAGGCATTGTATGAGATGGATATTCTGTATGTGTGTGGTCCAAAAAAAGATGCTTTAAGATCCACTGAAATGTTGCAGAGGATGCAGGAATGACAAAATGATCCTCAGTTCTCCAATACTGCAAATATTATTTTCTTGTGCACCTTTGGATCATACAGTACTGCTTGAAGTGATGAGATACTCTAAGTTTAATCACACTCAGAATTTGCAAATTGGTTTCCTGCAAGATCTAGAAATAGTGCAACTTTATGTGAATCAGATGGCCTATTATTTCTGTGTCATTTCTTTTGGCTATTGGAGCTCACTTCTACATAGTAAGTAGATAATCTCTCTATAATGGGATGCCTGTATATGGACATTTCTAAAGGGAGTGTGAAGGGGCGTGGTGGCTCAGCGGGTAAGACGCCAGGCTTGTCGATCGCAAGTTCAGAGGTTTGAATCCCTAGCCCTGTGTGCGGGGTGAGCTTCCGCACTAGCTCCAGCTCTTGCCAACCTAGAAATTCTAAAGCATGCAAATGCAAGTAGATTAATAGGTACCACTTCGGTGGGTAGGTAACAGCGTTCCACGCGCGTCATGCGGCCACATGACCGTGGAAGCGTCTTCGGACAATGCTGGCTCTTTGGCTAACAAACGGAGATGAGCACCAGCCCCTAGAGTCGGACATGAGTGCACAAATATGCGGGGGGAATCTTTACCTTTACCTTAAAGGGAGTGTGTGCCCAAAGGGGGTACACAAAGGTATGGTTAAATTAAAAATAGTAAGGAGTCACATAATCCCTATTTTACCCCCCAACCTTATCTCATTGAGAATTATACATGCGCATACATCTCATAATACTAGAGAATATCTGAAAAATCAGAGGGCTAGTGGTCAGATGCCAGCCATAGACTTGGAGGACACAGTTCATACCTTCATAGCCAATTTAAGAGCCATTGTTGTAACCTGTCATGCCACAGTGCTAGGATTCTCTCTCTGGGTGATCCCCTAAACTAGAGCCACTAAGCAGAGGGTGAACTTTAGTAGCAGAAGATACCTCCTTTGATTATTCCTATTCCTACTTTTTGTGGAATAAAGGAAAAGGATATCCCACCTACAGTATACAATACAGATTGTGTTCCCTGTCTGTTCTCCCTGAAACTCTTCCAACTGTTCTAGGGAAAGGGTCATTCTGATGGAACATTCTAGAGGTCCAATCTCAGGACACATTAACCGTTTTATGTTATAGGTACTGAATGTTACAGATTGATCTAATACACACTTGTTGTCTTTTTAAAAAAACAGTTTTGCCTTCTGGTCTGCAGCATATGTACATTCTTCACAGTCTTGGGAAGTTACATTCCTGGAATTGTACTCTCCTATCTTCTATGTAAGTTCTTTCAAATGCATAAGGAATCTGGTCTGAAATTTCTTTGGTAGCATCATAGATGCCCACTGCAACATATATAACTGTATTCACACAGTATTCATAATTGCAACAAGCTGAGAGCTAAGGAAAATAAAATTACATTTTTTCCTCATTGTATTGTGACTGAAGTCCTAAGAAATAGAATAACTGTTGAAAGCATTTGCATAACATTTCTCATTGTAACAATCCAGAAGTCCTTTATAAAACAAATAGCAAAATAAAAATAATCCGTTAAAAGGTTATTGACAAATTTATTAAATTTTATTTCCTTACAAACAGGTTGTGTTAATGCACTTCTAATGAGAGTGCATGTTCCACTAAATAGACCTAATTTTAAATAGAAATGCATAGAATTCCACTGTTAGTGTTCAAGTGACTGCACATAATAATCATACCAGTAATTTGTGCAACAATTATGTCAGATGTAACTATTCCCATGCTATAACATTATTATTCCAGTTTTGCAGATTGAAACTGAAAAGCAAAGCCTGCCAAAGGCCATTTAGAGTTTATAGTGGTCCTTTGGCCTCTATAGTACACTAGCTGTCTAGTGTGAATGTAACCAGGTTTTCTGTTGAAAATCTGCAAAAAAAATTTATGTAACTTAACTGATATATAGTTATTTGCAATGTGTGTTTCAAAGCAGTGTGGCTCAAAAATATAAAATTCTGCATGGTTCTTATAGGACTGTGCCATTTTATTTATATTTATCCTTTTCTTGACAGTATTATGTGCCTTTTTATGTCCATTCTTCAAGTGCAATGAATTTGGGCAAAAGGTATATAGCAACATTAAGTCATGTCTGCTGAAACTGAATTTTGGAATACGAGACTTTATCAACCAAAAGTTAAAAGACAGAGCTGGTAAGCAACTGGCAATTTCAGCTTCCTTGATGAATATTAAAAAGATGTCACTTTATCCACTGATACATGCAAGTACAAAAATATTCTTAACATCTTTATGAGGGATAAAAGTAAAGCTTCAAAACCTAACTATGCACCTATGTAAAGATTATGCACCTGATCTCCTGATTTTAAATGCAAATTATGGCTGAAGAGCACAACTGAGTTATAATGTATGCTTTTTTTTTTTTTTATCGGTGTGACAAATAAATGAAGATAGAAATACTTGACTGGCAAAATAGGCAGAAAACCCTAACTGATAGAATCTTTTTTCCAGAAATGATCAAAACAAAGCCAAGTGAGGATGACAGTGAACTAGACCTATCAGCTTTATGTCCTAAGGTTGGTTGGTTCTTATATCAGGTTTTTGTTTTGTTTTATGACATTGAAGCACATGAACTTTTTATTTGCTTTCACAAAACAATTCCTGCTAGCTCCCTGTGTGGTCACTTTCTCAGTTATAAAAATTAGGTGGAATTCTAGAAAGGTTCAGATAATCTGAGCCTTTGCCTACTGGAAGGCAAACCCAGTGTGATTTCTTTCCACATAAATATGCACAGCATTGCAGCATAAAAGAAATAGAGTTACATTTTTCCCCTAAACCTCTTGATCTGAGAAAGTTGTCTTAAGAAAAAAGTAGGCATACCCAAGCATATCAACATGAAATCCTTGTAAGTTTAGTTCTTCAGTCTCCAGAGAATGTATGTATCCTGTAGTCTCAGCAGTCAGTATCAAAGTCTTAAGCAGACTTTAGAAAGTATGAAATGGAATATCAGGGTTTCATCAGCCCATTCCCCCTTTATCCACAGCATTCTGCCTCCATCTGATCTTCATGCATTCTGGTTAGCTTTTTCGTGGGAGGCACTGCTAATAATCTTGATCTATATATAAACCATACATCTTGATTGATTGTATAATATGACATGATTAGGATATATGTACATTGGTTCTTATGTGTATGAGGCCTATGCAGATGACTGATCAAATATACAAATAGCCTGCAATAGCTATTTGCAAATGTGAGAGGTTATTTCAATCCTGAGTCTTCATTGAATACCTGGGCAGATCTGAAAATTCCAAGGTTAGTTAATTGAACGTATTTGTGCACATTAATTCGTTGAAAATATATTGAAACAAAAGTTTAGATATATGGAAAGGGGAATTGAAACACCCAAAACATTTGTGCTTTCCTTTTTTCCCACTCCTATCTTTGAAAAGTTTCTCTTCCTAGCTTGATTGGAAAATTATTGGAATGTAGGTATAGCTCCATTGCCTAAATAAAGAAGCAGCTATTCACTCTATAATGACAAGACAGAGTCATGCTTACTGTGCTGAAATGGAAAGTGATAATGTGTACAGAAGCAACGTTTAGTCTGCAGTATGTTTGATAGTTTGTTTTTCAAAATACAGGTTAGCTCAGCAACTGCAGCCAAGGAGATGTCTGTATCAGACACTGATATCTCAGAGGTATCTTGGACAGACAATGGAACTTTTAATTTATCTGAGGGAAACACTCCACAGACAGACATGTCCGATGGTACGTTCTACTATTTTGAACTCTTCTAGATTTTACTAAGTTGTTTTAGCTGTCTAAAGTAAAAGAATCCTACTGTGATTCTCAAATACATGCTTAATATTTCTTGTAATTTAGATGTTAACTTCTAAATTTGAAAAAAAGTTTTCATGCAAACTCCTTTAGGTTAAACAGTAATGGAAATATACTGTACATACACAAACCTGTCAGAATACAGACTGGCAGAAAGACTGGCATATCTGAAGAGTTAAACATAAACACATTGGCTGCAATTTATATATATAAAACTAATGGGCACTGGCTTTTCCAGACTAACTGTAAAATGGAATTTATTTTTTATGTTTAACTCTTCAGATTTGCCAGTCTCTGTGCCAGTTGTCTTCCTTTCCTTTCCTTTCCTTTCCTTTCCTTTCCTTTCCTTTCCTTTCCTTTCCTTTCCTTTCCTTTCCTTTCCTTTCCTTTCCTTTCCTTTCCTCCTTTCCTCCTTTCCTTTCCTTTCCTTTCCTTTCCTTTCCTTTCCTTTCCTTTCCTTTCTCCTTTCCTTCCCTTCCCTTCCCCTTCCCCTTCCCCTTCCCCTTTCCCTTCTCCTCTTCTTCCTCTTCTCAAACATTTTTGGTATTGCAGTCTCTATTCTGACAGGTAGATGTCCAATCCCATTAATTAACAATTTAATTCACTTTGAATGAAGCCTTTTTTATTGGACAAGCCTTATATTTTCATTTCTGAACATTGTTGAAACTGAACTTGTTTTTGTTCCTTCCTTGTATGGAGAAATTTGTACAGCATCATACCTCAGAAAGAAAGTTTAAGGTTAAGGTTGCAATTGTGGTAAATTCTTATTTATAACAGCGTTTCTTATTCACCATTCACTAGATTTTGATCGGCCAAGTGATCACGAGGAAGCTTTTGCAAAAGATCTTGCAGAATTTCCATCTGTAGAAAATGGTGCGGGAACAAATGATGATGATGATGATTCAAGCATTGGCTTGCCAGTTCAGCATGAGAGAAAAAAATATCATCCCCCAACCCCATTGGACCAGTATTACAGGCAGAATAAGGAGGGGCACTCTGCAGCAGGCCTTTCCTTGCCTTTGATCAATGACCAGGCCTTCAACTTGGTGACAGCAATTGCTGGTGATGTTGTTACATCTGTGGTATCCGCAGCCGTGAGAGAACAGTTGCAATCTGTACAAGCAATCCCAAGTATAATTGAAGAGGCAGACGCAGAGGAAGGAGATGATTTTGAACTGCTTGACCAGTCAGAGCTTGAACAGATGGAAAGTGAACTGGTGCTTACCAAAAGCCAAAAGGCAGAACCACAGGAAAATAAGAAGTCTTCAGGCTTCCTCTCAAATCTGCTTGGTGGGCATTAATGTGGGAAGTGAAGCTGCTTAATAGTATATTGGAATAAGTACAGACAATGTGAAATGCAAGGAAAGAAATTATGAGCTGTAAGCTTTATCTATTATTCTAGATGTGCTGTAACATTCTTCATGCAGAGTGAACTAATGTGTTTTAGATCAGTTGATGCTGGTAGCTTTGTTTCTGATAGTGATGCCATAGAAATGAAAAATCTATCACGTTATTTTAATTAACAGCAATTTAAGAGGCTACTTATACAAATGTAGCTCAGTTTTGGCTGTTGCCAAATCTTTGTCACCTTTAGCCTGTTCATTTGGTTTTTTTCCAAGCATTTAGGCAGCAATATTTCAAGGAAAGAAAATATCTGCAAAATTCAAGAAGCCATCCTGTCCTATATGTGTCTCCTATGTAGCAGAATATGTAAACCTCCAGAGTAAACAAGAGTCTGAACACTTTTGCTGCTATCATTTCTAATATACTAACATTCTAATATCCACACATTCTCTAATTGGATAGTCATTGTTTGTATTACCTGTCTGAATCTTCAGATATTCATATGGATTAGCTAGAGAAGGCAATACCTTTTCAAACTATATTAATTCTTACAGGCCTTGGAGTTAGGCAAAATGTCCATGTTCTCATCTACCATATCTAACTTTGTACTTGGTCCCTATGACAACTACTTGTAGCACATATGTCTGTTGTGTGGAGTTGAATTTGGGTTGAGTAGGAATTGATTAGGAAAAAAATCAAAACAAATTGAATTGACAATTTTTTACTTTCAGTTCCATTAATTTTAAGTTGTTTAAACTTATATTTAATTAAAATATAAAATCCATACAGATCTGATTTATTTAGTTCTGCAAGACTACTATTACAAAAGAAATAAAAATATTCCTGGCACGTAAGTATAAAATGCTGCTAATTTTAGCACATAGTAGATTCTGTGGTTGACTCTGAAAAGAATCTTAAATTAGTAAATCTTCTATTAAGCATTATGTATTACCTTTAAAATTCATGGTAACATGAGTGCCTTAACAAGTTAACCAAATTTTAAAAAGAAATATCCCACTAGTTTTACTAGCATGTTGAAAGAAGCCAGCAGATTGAGGGACCATATCAGCTGCTCTGATTCATCTCCAACTTGTAGAGATTTTTACTGGCATTCCCAGTAAATATAGTAATTTTGTGACCCCTCAAAGTAATGGTGCAGTTTAAAGAGAAGTTTATTTTCTTCCTCCTATGTTTATTGATGTAATGGTATGTGGGAATGACCTTGAGAGATGAGGGGAAGAGATGCTGCCTAGGGAACAATCAGATAAAAGGGGGAGGAGCCCATAGCTGCATAACGGGCAGAGAAAGAAACTTAGGAAGGATCCACCCTAACTTATCAGGTGGTAAAAAGAGACAGGAGATTTGTATTTTCAGACTTGCAAGATTCTGTTAATGTAGCCTTGCAATGAGGGGCGCAATGGCTCAGCGGTTAAGACGCCAGGCTTTTCGATCGGAAGGTTGCGAGTTTGGAGGTTTGAGACCCTAGCCCTGCGTGATGGAGTGAGCTCCCGCACTCACCCCAGCTCTTGCCAACCTAGCAATTCGAAAGCATGCAAATGCAAGTAGATAAATAGGTACCATTTTGGTGGGTAGGTAACAGCGTTCCGCGCATGTTATGCCGGCCACATGACCGCGGAAGCGTCTTCGGACAACGCTGGCTCTTCGGCTAACAAATGGAGATGAGTGCTGGCCCCTAGAGTCAGGCACTACTATGCGGGGGAACCTTTACCTTTACCTTTTAGCCTTACAATAAAGTAGAATTAGCTCATCTTATTGTGTTTCCTGTCTGGTCAACTGGGAGGCTGACAGTTAGGTAGCCCACAAGGTAAATGTTGCTTTGCAACATGCAAACCTGAGCAAAATGTTATGCTAGAAGTTCAATTCCAAGTCTTCACCCTCCCACCTTCTCTAAAACATTCAGTAAAGTCCATATACACAAGGCTAAACTAGTCCAGTGCCAGTTCTAACCCCAAAGCAGATTGGTCAACAACTTCTATACACCTTTACCAAATGATGTTACTGTGCTTCAGATATGGAAGTATAGAGATATACTTGGTTGCAATCACTCAGAGTGAAAACGGGACGTAGGGATTTAGAAGGTACTACAGGTAGTCCTTCCTTAATAACTGCCCTGTTTAGCAACCATTTACACTGAAAAAGTAACTTTACGACCGGTCCTCGCACTTACGACCATCATGGCATCCCCATAGTCACATGATCGAGATTCAGGCACTACGCAACTTGTGGCCATTTATGCCCGTCACAGTGTTCCATGGTCACATGATCACCATTTCTGTGCTTCACAGCCAGCTCCCAACAAGCAGAGTGAATGGAGAAACCAGCAGTAAAATTGCAAGTTGCAGTCACATGATGTCTTGCTTAACGACTGTGGGTGATTCACTTAACGACCACAGCCGAAGTGAGGTCGTAAGTCCGTCGCAGTCACGTGATGTCTTGCTTAATGACCATGTCGCTTAGTGACAGAGTTGTTGGTCCCAGTTGTGTTTGTTAAGCAAGGACTAACTGTACACAGTTTAACTTACTGTGTAATGTCAGTTCTGCTTTTTATTATTCAGGATGTTCCACTCACTTTTTTAACCTAGAATAACATAAATGAAAGTGGTTTTAGACAAAGCAAAAGATGGGTGTCATCACATAACCCTAAGCATGTTTACTCCAAAGTAAACGGTACTGTGCAGCATTAGAAGGGGTGCTATAGGAAGCAATCCTTTTAGAAGCTTTGAGGCAGCCACATCCCCCAGAAGCTTCAGCACACTTGGCTTTCCTGTGTCATCTCCATGTGCATCTATAGCTACTTTGTTTTACTGGCAGTCCCAGCGGAAGTGTTGTCTGTACATGGATATTCAGGCAACCTGGGGAAAACCTTCAAAGCAATTGTGTTAAGTCTTTTGTGTCTAGTTGCCTCAAAGTTTGAGGGGTGCTTTGCTCAAATAATGTGTTTTGCGAAGGGTCCTTTTCAAATTCTTTGCACAGTCCTAAAAGTAAATCCCCTTAAGACAGACATACGACCCCTTTCTAAGGAGAGCACCTGGTTTCAGCAAAATCAGTGTTCTGTGAGCTTGGTCTAATACCAAGGTGACAGCTGACAGTTCTCACCAATCAAATATATGTTTGTATGGTTCTAGCTTTGATGCTGCTGGGCAGTTTCATCATTTAAAATATAAAATAGACTTCCACTGTATAGAATGCAAGCTCCTTAAATTATGTTTCCTTTTTATAATAAAGTTAATGGAATCTTACCATTAAATGTGCAATGCCACAATCCAAAACACATAGGAAACACATAGGAGTAAGTGGGATTTACTTCTAAGGAAACATGCTGCAGATCTAAAGAGCAGGGAGGTGGCTGTTGTAAGTTGAACTAATAAGAGAATCTTGCTAGTTCTATCAATTGTGCTGTGAACTGGAATTGTGTGCACTTTATTATTTTCTTTAAATAAATGTTTCAGGGATTTTTAAATGTCAGATACAGAGGTACTGTTTTAGGAATGAAGTTCCATCGCTGAAAACAGCTGAAGGGTCTACTTAAGACTTCTTGTAAGCAATTCTCTTTCTGGTTTTCAGGTAAAGAGTTATAATCCCCATATTTTGAGTTACCTGCCTGGGCATCCTAAAAACATTTATGCAGTTGCACTCATTTCCTTATTGTCCAGTAATTTATACTGAACAAAATAATAATGGATTGGAACCTTTATGTCTTTGTGTTTATTTTTGAACACACATGATAAAGATCTATTTGTGGCACACCCAAAGGTCTGAGCATGCTGAGAATTTTTTTTCACCTTAGTTTGTTGTTGTTGTTGTTATTGTTAAATAAAAAATTCTACTTACCAAGCCTCAAAATAAGTTTAATAAATGGAAATGCTCTACAGTTAAAAATTGGCTTGGCTTATGGCATATTTGACTAATCTGAGCCTTCCATCAATCAGAGTGATTTGTGTGTTTTTTTCCAATTCTGGCTGTGCTTATAGTCAATGTATATACTGATTCCCCACTGATTTATGATTTAGTAATCTTTCCACCATACATAAATATACTAGCTTATTGAAGAGAGAACTCAAAAAAAATTGTTTCAAGCTATACCAATATTTCAATATGAATACTTCAGATTTTTGGATATCTGTCATTGCAGGGGCATATAATGATATATAATCACATTAGTTTTATTCTTTTGAAAGAATAGAAACAAGACCAGAAGTAGCCAATTCAAGAAAGCTTAATAGGCAAAGCTTTAGAAAATGTAGAGTGATTATGGCTTATAAATGATAAAGAAGCTAACTCCACAAATATGGCAGGTCTAAGCAAAAGATACTACAGTGCAGAACTGTATTAGTGTGCAAGAATTGGGTAATATTTCTCTTTACCTTTAAAAAAAGGTAGGTATTTGTGGCACAAGGTGTTTCCATCACAAAATCCTCCCTTTCCGCAAGCCTTTTTTAATACTCATTTGCATTGTGCTTGACTTACTAGGGAGAACTTTCTGAGCATGCATCTCCTCATGAGCAATGCATCATTATAAAGACATTTGAACATAACCTTAAGTGTAGCAGCTTCACAGTTTCTCCTATAGCCTGAAGCTTGTTTAACTCTTTCTGAACTATATCCAAGAGTGTTCAAACTGTAATTAAGAATGGTATCTTGGACTTCCACAGCAAAATGGATAAATAACAAAGGGTAAATTGCAAAGCATATTTTCTTGGAAATAAGAATATTCACAGTGAAATACTCTGCGTCAACAGGTTAAAATCCTAAACCCACTTCCTTGGAAGTATAAATTATATTGAAACCAATGAGTGTGAACCAACAGAGTATTCCAGAGTGGGTGGCCATAAGAAGTTTAATAAGTAAATAAATAAACAAACGTTACTAAAATGTTTTAAAGAAACAAACATAAAGGTTTGGATATATTTCCAACAAGTGAAAAGCTGAGAATGGCAGTTTTCAAATGACACTTGCAATATTCTGCTTGGATGCCCCTTCTTGTCTTCTGGCCTGTTTAACCGCTTTATTCCTCCTGCATTTTTTTTATGCCAATGGAAGTGCAAAGGCACAAAATATCCTATAATACCTTCCAAATAATGTAATAATATTGGTTTACAGTTAATGATTGGCTATTACATAATGTCTTGCGGTATAGCTGTTGTGGTAGATGGCCTCCATATTTCTGGTGATACAGCACTAATGTTATAGTATAAGCCTAAAGCAATTTTATGTAAGCATATTTTGTTATAGAAATGCATCATATCTTTAAAAAATCATACAAAAAATCCTAGTTCTGAGTAATATCAGAATTTTAAATAGAAATTAATGTCTGTGGCATTCATATTACTAGTTCTGCCCAACATCTCCCATTGTTCCCATCAACTAACTATTCAACCACAACTCTTAGATTACAGTTTAGTTAGAATGGTCTAACATTTCAACCAAAATGTAACTTTTGAGATCTAACCATATCTAATATTAGACTGTGATTTTCGCCCCCGGACCTCTCAATTCAAGAAACTGCTATTGTTCTCAAAGAAGTAAAACAAAATAATTATTCATAGCGATTGCTAAATACGTGTTGTATAATAGGATGAGACAATTGTCATGTTCAGTAGAACCATTAAAAATAATGCACATGAAGCCATTTTTTACCCCTGGATATCAGTGGAGGAGAATTAATCATGTGCTTTGCTCTAATTGGAATGTTATTTAAATTCTGGATCACAAGAAATACATAGGAATATTTTCAAAACACACATAAAGCTGGAATATGTGGAGGTACATTATAGTTAGGTTACTATGAGACTAATAGAAACAAGTGTTTATTTTATGCTCTCGACTTTTTGTATAAAAACTGTAATATCACTTTCATGTTTTCACAAATTTGATTTTATTAGAAAAGCAGTGCAGTTTTTAGGCACACTCTAGCCAAATAACCAGAAACAGGATTTTTTAAAAAGAAGTCTTAAATTATTTTAAGTATTTTGCAGCACTTTAGCATGATTATGATTTAATAAAAATGGATTGATGGTTATGAAAATGGTTTGAACTGTTTAATGTCTGTTTTGTTTTTTGTTACAAGCTACATACATGTTAATATTTAACTCATTGTCATCTTTATTTTGATTTTTTAATCTGTATGAACCACTGTAATCTTGAGGGACATATGAAATAAAATATTTAATCTTTATGCTACATAATACTTTCAGACATTATCAAGTGAGCGATTTTTGGTTTCACTCTTCATATACCCTTTGAGTACTGAATGGACAACACTACTGTGGAATTTAGGAAATATATTTTTAAAAGGAATCTTACAATCTGTGAATTAAGAAAATAAGTTTTTATGTGTTAGAGAATCATAAATAAGAATTTGGATTATAAAGAAAAACTGACTTTTAAAGTATTGATTCAAAATCTAATATGTAATTATAAGGCAGGAAAAAGGCACCTGGTGGCTATACTTTTCATCCAATTAAAATTAAATGTGAGAGAAATACCATAGTACAGAGTTATATCAACTGTTTTGTTTTATGTAATTAATTTCTATAACCTGTTCACATATAAAATATCCTGGTGGCTTTTAATATGACAACATTAAAAAAAACACTTATAAGCTAAAAATAGGCAATGAGGCAAGCTGAAATAACTTAGAAAGTTAATTTTGTGGCAACTCCCTAAAGCTAGTGTTGGCACCTTAGTGCTGTCCAGATGTTTGGGATTACAACTTCCATAATACATGACTCTATTTTCTATATTGTTTTGGTAGACAATATTGCTCCAAAAACTTGGGTTAAAAATTCTCTGCAAAACATCCTGTAGCTTTTTCTTTGCAAAATATATTTAAAGGAACAGTCCGAATTTAATTTTGTACACTGACTATGTACAAAAATAACTCTCATTTTTTGCCTAGTTTGGGTTGCAGATAATTGTTTTTTAAAAGCCTAAATCCATAATGGATAGAAATAATTTATGAGAGTAGGATGGCAAAGATGCAGAACAGGTAGTATGCAAAATACATGTAACAAATGAGGAGGAGACCTGTAGATACATTTATGCAAGCTTCTAGACCAGATGTTTCAACTGTACCTTGTATGCCAATATTGTTTAATCTGCTATTAGCATTTGTCTGAATGCAGCCCTTGTACTAACTGGGTTGAGAAATATAAACCTGCGTATTAAGAGTTCACTAAGTCTCTTCACACCTAATAATTGCGTTCAGTTGTATGTGTATTTTGCTTTCATGATCAAAAACTCAAACCATAGAAACACACCAATTTGAAACCAAGTCATGAACAGGAAATGGACTATTGGGGTATTCTTGTTGGGGCAAAACCCCTCTCAATTTCATTTTTATTAGGTAGGATTCCACATACTTCTCTAAATACAGTGTACTGATGTCACAGTAGCATACTTGAGAAAATGAATCATAATAATCATTGCAAAATGAGCTAGAATTCATCAGGAAATATTACATCTTTTATGGACAGAGGCATACAAAGGTGCAGTGTCTTAATTGAAGTCCTGCCCCTTTAGTAGGTGTGTTAATATATACAAAATATATACAAAAGAGGGCTTTAGTCAGAACACCCCACCTGCCATCTTGCAGATTTTGCCCCCTCTGTGAGGTTGCCCATGCCTTGGTTAGAGAGTTCAGGGTTTCTTATCAAATTGTGCACATTACATTTTGTTACATACTAACCTGCTGCTTTGTTTGGCATCAGTTTCTAAAGCAATTGTCTTCCTCTCACTTTTTCCTTTTTTCTGCTCATACGTCTTTTTCATAAGAAAAAAAAATTGCCAACCTTAGCAAGTGGCACCAGGAAAGAAATTGGATTTAATTTACAGTTAAATTGTGTGTGTGAGTGGGGTGGTTCAATCTAATATGAATATTCCCAGTCATTTATTTAATAACTTTCCCCTTCTGTCAGTTTAAACATTACAAGTTGATAACAACTGTAGAAAGTGTGCTGCACTCAAGGCTTCTGAGGTCCACATGCAGCTCCAGGCATCAAGTTGGACTCTTGTATTCTTAAGAACAGACATATTTGTTCCAGTTACTTATTTAGGACTTGAATTTAAATCATTAAGAGTTAGGGCTAAGCAGTGAGGTGGCTAGGTTTGCTGATGCTACAAAACTCTTCAGGGTGTAAAAATTAAATGGATTGCCAGGACCTCTAAAGCAATCTCTCCAAACTGGATGAATATGCTTCAAACTGCCAAATGCAGTTCAATATAAACAAATATAAAGTGATTATTTATTTATTTATTTGTTCAATTTATATAGCCGCCCATCTCACCTACATGACTCTGGGCAGCTCACACAGTTAATTAAACAAATACAAATAACCCAAAAAAAAACCCCATTAAACTCCAATTAAAACAACTAAAACCATAAAACATAATCCATGGGAGAATGCAGTCCATACATTACAAACAATGCAACCATTTTGCAGGCTGCATACGTCTACTGGATCCTCAGGCACGATGCAAAGCCATGTCTTCAGGACCTTGCAGAAAGCCAATGATGTTGGCACACACACACACACACACAAATCCTTATAGATTAATTAGCTCTAATATGGCAGTGACTGACCAGGAAAAGAATCTTAGAGTCACAGCAGGCAGCTTGATTAAAATGTTAACGAAGCATGCAGCTGCTGAGAAGGATAGATAATGCCATGTTTGAAATCATTGGGAGAGAATAGAACTGCAAAAATAATAATGCCTTTATTAAAACCTCTGGTGAGAGCGCTCTTTGAGCATTATGTACACACCTTAAGAAGGATATGATACAACTAGAAAAGATATGAAAAAGAACTATTAAAATTATTAGGGGCCTGCAGCAGTAAGAGAAGACTGCAACAGCTGAGGTTTTTCAGCTTGGAATGAAGGAGGGTAAGAGGAGACATGGTAGAATTCTATAAAATCATAAATAATGTGGAGAGAAAATTTTCTTATCTCACAAGATTAGAATTTGAGGTCATCCACTAAAACTGAATACCTGTTCATTCAGGTCTAACAAAAGGAAATGCTTTTGACAGAGCACACAATAAACTGTGGAATTTGCTGTCCGCGGTTGTGGTGACGGCAGTCGATCTGATGGTTCTAAAAGGCAACTGAATGGGGTCATGGGGGATCATGGTATCAATGGCTACAAATATTAATACCTGCATCATGGGCCACAGCCTTCAATACTAATTGCTAAGAAGTGACAGCGGAAGGGAACAACCCCCCTCCTGTTGAGGCTCGTCAGTTTCCCAAATTCATCCAATTGGCCAACATGTAACACAACATGCTGGGCAATATGGACTTTAGCTTCTGAAGGAGGAGGGGGAACAAGGGGCAGCAAAGCCCAACACTTGCAGTGTGGTATCAACACACAAAAATGTCACCCATTTGGCTGGTTACTGACACTATGAGCAGGAATCTTTTTCTATTCTTAAAGGCCAGCAAGCATATATATGGAAGTGCAGCTGACCATGAGACGCAGTGCCAGATTTGGATACTTGCTACATGAGGGTTGTATAGCCAGATCTTCTTTTGACTTAGATTAATACTCCGCATTTCATTGAATTAGTACGGTACAAGGAGCAATCAGATTTTTCTTTGACCACAGTGCTGGTCAGTGAAATGCAGTCGCAGTCTTCTCACCAATCAAATTTGATTTAAGGCTGTGCAACACTTTCGATTCAAAGGGGAAAATGGGATTCGGAGCACACATGAGCGTGCACATAGCACCTGTTGAAAAGCCTTAAAATAACCATCTTTTTCTGGGCTCATGTAGGAAGACCGAGGTTCTTTGATAAAGTGATTGGTGAGACTAAAAAAATACCCAAGGCTGAAAACTACTGACCTAGTACAAAATCAGCTAATACCAAACAAAAAAAAAAAGGCAGAAGGCATTTAAAAGTAGCAATTTGCCCAATCTGGTACCCTCCAACTGTGTGGCCTGCAACAACTGTCAAAACAGGAAAGCCTGTTCGACCAGATTCGTCTCATTATTGTAATTGTCTTAAGTCACCAGTGTGCAGTGCAATGTCCGGCACTCCCCTTGGTCTTAAAAACAAGGAAAAAAGACAAATCGGTGACATTTCTCTCTCTCTCCCCCTCTCTCTCTTAATGTAATTAGGAGCGGGCCCTTCCATATATTTGTCGTTTTTTTCTTCCAAATTCCCACAAGGGCAGCGCTGTTTGCAATGCTCACCGTGGGGGCGTCCGAGGAAAAGACGCAGACGGCTTCAAAGCCGGCATTCTCTCCTTCTCTCATCCTGAGCTCAAAGGCGAGAGACGGTAACGAGGCAGCTGGTCCTCCAGGCCTGCAGAGGGAGCAAATGCGGAAGCAGTACTGATCGGCCCACCTGCTCCTCTTACCCGGAAGCGAGAAGAGCAGCTTCGTGGCGGAGCGTTTCCCGTTTAACCCCTGCACGGATCCTTGGAGCAGCGGGGCGCCGCGTGTTCGGAACTGCCCTTCGCGCAGGGGACGTCGAGCGCGACCGACCGGCCTTCTCCTCCAGCTGGGCCCCGTTTCCCCGGCGTTCTCCCGCTTTGGCTTGAGCTCCTGGCGCTGCTGGTCGGCATTCAAGCAGGCGAAGTGCTTCCCGGCGGAGCTCGTGCTATGAGCGGCGCGTCTCCTTCCCTTGGAGCGCCAGGTAGGCCTAGGCGCGCCCCGGTCTCGCGCAACGAAGGCGGTTACAGGGCGCGCCCGACGTGGACAGGCAATAGAGGACTGCACCTTGAGGGCGGTGTGCGTGGGAAATCAGCATCCGCCGAGGATATAAAATCTCCCACCGCCGCACGTGCAGTCATACTGCGGCTGCCTCAGTACTCCTATTCCAGGGAAAAACAAGAGCGGCCTGTGCTAGACTCTTAAAGCGATGGCAACCCAAATGGGGTTGGCGGCGGTGTTTGACTTTAATGTTGCATCTCTATGTTGGGCTTGTTTGGAGGGGAGGGGAAGGAGTAGTGTGAACAGTTGTGTCTTAAGATATACCTTTGTGCTTATTACTGGGGATAATAATCTTGGTACCTGATAATCTGCTGTTGCTGAGTGTTGAACACTGCTAGGAAAAATTTAACCCTTTAACTATGAGGCCTAATACAATTTGCCATCCAGGAAGTAAAACTGCAGTCTTGCCAAGGGGTTGACAGTAACCTTGATTTCTTTCTTTGTAGCCCAAAGTAGAGAGCAGAACAGGGTGTTTCTGTTGGTGGTTTTTAGTTTGGCGACTGTGTGTCTGTGTTATATTGTGCATATCTGACCTTTTCCCGGAATCAGTGAGGCTCAAGAATCCTTGAATGAATTCTATCATACTCTTAAATTAACACAACTGCAGAGACCAGCAGTATTAAAAAAATATTTTGGAGAACATCCCCTGACCTTCTTAAAATAAGGCAACTTTCACTTCCAAGCACATTAGACTATAAGTCCTATTGTCAGGTGTGCTGGCTAAATGATGGGAGTTGTAGTTGAGTATGCCTGGATGGAGCCACGATGGGAATGTCTGAAATAGAGTTGTATCTAAGGTAACTGGTTAAGCCAAATTTCTTTCAGTTCAACCTCTGTGTATTTACTTGTTTCCTTTCTTTCTAGCTCCAGCATCATACACCTGCATCACTTGCAGAGTAACTATCAAGGATGCGGATGTTCAGCGGGCCCACTATAAGACTGACTGGCACAGGTATAACCTAAAGAGGAAAGTTGCTGAGATGCCCCCTGTCACTGCCGAGAACTTTCAAGAGAGGGTTCTAGCCCAGAAAGCAGGGCTAGAAGAGCAGAACAAGGCCACTGCAACTTATTGTGTGGCTTGCAGCAAGAGATTTTCCAATTTCAATGCATATGCAAACCACCTGAAGTCCAGGAAGCATTTGGAGCTTGAGAAGAAAGCTGTACAAGCTATCAGCAAGAAAGTGGAACTCTTGAATGAGAAGAATTTGGAGAAAGGCCTTGCTCAAGAGAACGTTGACAAAGATGCTATGAACACTGCTATCCAGCAAGCCATCAAAGCTCAGCCGTCCTCATCTCCAAAGAAGGTTCCCTTGTCTGCAGATGCCGTTGGCTCTTCTTTCATGGAAGAAAGTAGCAGTTCGCTTCAGAGAAGAGAGCACATGGAAAAACCACCCCGATTGCACTGGTTTGCACAACAGGCCAAGAAGCTGGCACAACAGCAGTCTGACGATGAAGGGAAGGAGGAAGATATGGAGGAAGGTAACAGCAAGAGCAATCTAAACTAGAAGCAGGGAAATGTGGATCTTGTAGCTAGGAGGAAGTCCTGTGAAATGTCCAGTTTAAAACTCTGAAAGCCTGTTTGCGTCTTCCAGCTACACTGGACTGCAGTATTTAATCAGATATTTGGGTTATTTGTTGGAATGTGGGTTTGTTCCTAAATGTACTTGCCATGTAATAATCCCCACTGAACAATAGGCTTGTTCTTGGATAAACAGTCATAAAATTATGCTGAACAAAAAACATGATACTAATTAAAAGATGGTGTCATGTAAACAGGCATGTATTTTTTTAAAGGAAGGAAAATTAGAATACACAAAGTACCATAAAAACTGAAAACAAAGTCTTTAAGAGGCTTTTTTTTTGCTCCTCCCAGAAGAAACATTTCCTGACATATCCACTAAATTGTATATAATTCTGAAGAAGTGCTTTGCTGCTTCAGAACTAGATTTATTGTTTAATGAATCATTTTATTGTTGAATCAATACATGTAGTTTTGGCTGAAATCTTTTTTCAGTGGGCCAAAATTGCTTCATGTGGTCTGCTACAAGGATTGATCCATTGTCATGAGATCATTAATTCCTAGAGGCAGCCATGAGGGAAAATATCTTGGGTCATGTTATGAGCTGATTGACATATACTAACATTGCTAGTTACCTATGACCCATCATTGTAGAATATTCACCAAACTGTAACCACTGCTATACTGGCCTGAGTTAGAATACAGGCCTAATGAATTTGAATTTGATTTCCAAAAGAAGTTTCAGAGCTCACAGATGTGGCACCTGTCTGCCAGACTTTGAAGCAACTGTGTCATTTCCCTGGAATATATGGCAGCTGCAGAGAATAGCTGCACGTTGCTGGATAAAATTGTGACTGCTTTAAAGAGTTGTTGACAGGTGCTACAGTGGGGCAAAAAAGTATTTAGTCAGCCAGCAATTGTGCAAGTTCTCCCACTTAAAAAGATGAGAGAGGCCTGTAATTGACATCATAGGTAGACCTCAACTATGAGAGATAAAATGAGAAAACAAATCCAGACGAATCACATTGTCTGATTCAGAAAGAATTTATTTGCAAATTATGGTGGAAAATAAGTATTTGGTCACCTACAAACAAGCAAGATTTCTGGCTCTCACAGACCTGTAACTTCTTCTTTAAGAGGCTCCTCTGTCCTCCACTCATTACCTTTAGTAATGGCACCTGTTTGAACTTGTTATCAGTATAAAAGACACCTGTCCACAACCTCAAACAGTCACACTCCAAACTCCACTATGGTGAAGACCAAAGAGCTGTCGAAGGACACCAGAAACAAAATTGTAGACCTGCACCAGGCTGGGAAGACTGAATCTGCAATAGGCAAGCAGCTTGGTGTGAAGAAATCAACTGTGGGAGCAATAATTAGAAAATGGAAGACATACAAGACCACTGATAATCTCCCTCGATCTGGGGCTCCACGCAAGATCTCACCCCGTGGGGTCAAAATGATCACAAGAACGGTGAGCAAAAATCCCAGAACCACACGGGGGGACCTAGTAAATGACCTGCAGAGAGCTGGGACCAACGTAACAAAGGCTACCATCAGTAACACACTACGCCGCCAGGGACTCAGATCCTGCAGTGCCAGACGTGTCCCCCTGCTTAAGCCAGTACATGTCCGGGCCCGTCTGAAGTTTGCTAGAGAGCATCTGGATGATCCAGAAGAGGATTGGGAGAATGTCATATGGTCAGATGAAACCAAAGTAGAACTGTTTGATAGAAACACAACTCGTCGTGTTTGGAGGAGAGAGAATGCTGAGTTGCATCCAAAGAACACCATACCTACTGTGAAGCATGGGGGTGGCAACATCATGCTTTGGGGCTGTTTCTCTGCAAAGGGACCAGGACGACTGATCCGTGTACAGGAAAGAATGAATGGGGCCATGTATTGTGAGATTTTGAGTGCAAACCTCCTTCCATCAGCAAGGGCATTGAAGATGAAACGTGGCTGGGTCTTTCAGCATGACAATGATCCCAAACACACCGCCCGGGCAACGAAGGAGTGGCTTCGTAAGAAGCATTTCAAGGTCCTGGAGTGGCCTAGCCAGTCTCCAGATCTCAACCCCATAGAAAACCTTTGGAGGGAGTTGAAAGTCCGTGTTGCCCAGCGACAGCCCCAAAACATCACTGCTCTAGAGGAGATCTGCATGGAGGAATGGGCCAACATACCAGCAACAGTGTGTGCCAACCTTGTGAAGACTTACAGAAAACGTTTGACCTCTGCCATTGCCAACAAAGGATATATAACAAAGTATTGAGATGAACTTTTGATATTGACCAAATACTTATTTTCCACCATAATTTGCAAATAAATTCTTTCCGAATCAGACAATGTGATTGTCTGGATTTGTTTTCTCATTTTGTCTCTCATAGTTGAGGTCTACCTATGATGTCAATTACAGGCCTCTCTCATCTTTTTAAGTGGGAGAACTTGCACAATTGGTGGCTGACTAAATACTTTTTTGCCCCACTGTATATGTATATCACTATGTGCTCCAAAGCATTTTGTCTGAATTATTTTCAAAGCATTATTCTATTAGAATGTATTTTTCAAAAGTGTGTGGGCTTGTGTATTGTCTTAGGAAAATGACACTTCACAGGGAAGAGGTGGTGAGGAACTGGGCTGGCTGAGTATTAAAGTCAAACATTGGAATCTGTCAGGTTTTCAAGTGTTTTGGAAAATCCAGTTTTGGAACAGTTAACTGAACACTAACCTTTCCTTAACTATAAGATCTCGTAGCATGCTGTTGCATTGAATTGTTGACATCCATCTTCTTTTTAATGCAATTAGACCAACTTAAGTTTTTGCTTTGATTTCTTGTAGAAGGCTGGGAAGATATAGACTCAGATGAAGACCCAGAGTCTGAAGAAGGAGAGGTAGAGGGAATCCCAGATGAAGCAGAAGACAGTGTACCTGGGAATGATGGGGCTGAAGCTGATGCAATTCCTATAACAGACTGCTTATTCTGTCCTCACCATTCAAGTTCTCTCATGAAGAATGTGGACCACATGACAAAAGTCCATAGTTTTTTTATTCCAGACATAGAATATCTTGTAGATTTCAGAGGATTGATCAAATACTTGGGTAAGTCTGTCAGAGCTTTCTCCCTCTTAAATAGATAAACATTGTTACTGATTTTTAAGAAAATATATATGGCATTTGTCTCAGTGTTTCATTCTCATTATATATGACTGATTAATGAATATGGCATTTTAAAAAATCATTTTTTTCTCAGTGATGTAGATGGCATTTTTATGTCAACTAGGTTAGAGTTGGTGTGGATGATGCTTTAAAAGTGTATGTGAAACAGGATAGGATATCAGAAGTCAGCCTCTAGACATAAGGACTATTCTATATAGATCCAGACTGTTGGTTTTTCTCCCTAAAATTTAATGCCAATTAATAAATGACCCTTCTCACCCTCATTATGGCTTGTTCTCCTTGTTACCCTCTGGGAAAAGGTTCTGCTGCATTCGATGTAGAACAACTAGATTAGGTAATATTTTTGTCCCCTGGGCTATTAGACTCCTAAATTCCTAATGATCCCTTTTACTTTAGGGGAGTACATGCTGTATGTAGGATTGTGATATTTATCAGGGATAATGGTTAGGGGAGGGAAATGGGTAAAGAATATATATTACAGTAATTATTTGTCTGTGAGCCAATTGCAACAAAATTTCATTTTAATGTGCACCTTGGTGTACAGTGGAATGACAATAAAAGTTTATTCTATTCTATTCTAAATTTGATCTTACATCAGAATAAAGTTGAGCATACACACATTGGACAGTATATCTATAGACTTTGTGCAAATTGTACATGCAGGTAGTCCTTGGGTTATAACCAATCATTCAACAACCGTCAAAGCTACAGCGGAGCTGAACAAATGGTACTTACGACCAGTCCTCGGAGTTCTGACCATCGCAGCATCCCCTCGGTCACATTATCACAATTTCCGATGTTCCTGCTGGCTTCCCACAAGCAGAGTCAATGGGGAAGCTGGCAGGAAGTCAGAAGTCGTGATGAGGTCCTTGCTTAATGACAGCAACCGGGACTGCCAGAATTGCCGTTGCTAAGCAATGCAGTCATGTGATGTTGTGCCTTACGACCACATTGCTTAGTGACAGAAATTCCAGTCTCAATTGCCATCATAACCCAAGGGCTACCTGTATAATGTATGGATACCTGGTTATGGGACAATTAAATCTGTTCCTTTCACTGGTGAAATGGGCTTGCATCATTAGAGGTTCTAATAAGCTCTCAGTGTTCAGATGAAAAGCTTATCTCGGAAATAATGGTAATCCCTGGGAAATGGAAGTTTCTTTTGCTCTGTGTTCTACCACCACCACTCCTTTTCTTGACAAGGAACCTTGACTGGGACTTGGCCAAGTTTGTAACACAGCTCATTTCATCCTTATTTTACCTGTTTATAATTGATTTTGTTGTCACAGGCAACTTTTTTAATGATCATAGATTTCTAATAGTTAACATCTAAGCATGAGGCAAAACATTGCTAGATTGGGTACACTGACTGCAAATCTGGTGTTTTGTCAAAAGATTCTATAAAATTTAATAGAAGGTGAGGGTGCAGGGTCAGTGGAAAAGCTGAATGGAGATTCTTGGCAGTAGCAATGGGGACAGAAGGAAGTTTGGTCCTAAATGCTAGGATACAATTAATATTTTGAAGTCATGTAAGACCAAAGGGCAATTTTTATCCCCCTTCTCTCAATATGCAGGAGAGAAGATTGGAGTTGGGAAGATCTGCCTATGGTGCAATGAGAAGGGGAAGTCCTTTTACACAACTAAAGCTGTACAGGCACATATGAATGACAAAAGCCATTGCAAGCTCTTCACCGAGGGAGATGCTGCTTTGGAATTTGCAGACTTCTATGATTTCAGGTAGGAGTTGCATTGCTGATGAGAAACTTTGAATGTTTGGCTTAAGTAAAAACTCATGTTGATGGTGCAGTCCTGGGCTCGCCTCATGTATGCGATGAAGCCCTTTTTGGGTAACCAATATTATAAGGCTACTTCCTAGGTTAGTGCTATTATCCTCTAGCAGTTACTTGGGAATCACATGGAACATATTTTTTTTACAAGTGGGAAAACATTGCAGGGTAGAGTGCCCCTGTTTTGCTTACAACTCTGCCTTCTTGGCTCTTGGAGAATTGAGCTTCCCATCAGTGCCTATGATTGTACCTGCCTGCAGAGCTTGTATTCACTACAGTAGTGTAGATATGGGTACTGCAGATGCAGCAAATATAGCAGTGTAAGCATTTGCAGTAGCCTTTTGAAACTCAGAGGCATGTCTCCATCCTATGTGCCTGCATTTTGAGAAGTCCAGTGGGGTATACATTTCGTCTTCCTTTATGTGAATAGAAATATAATTTACAACAATATACTCTACTTTACAATCCCACTGATAGTTTATTCAGGAGGAAGGAAAATAGCTTATTAAAGGGCATCATGTCTCTTGTCCCTGCTTAAAAAATTCATTCCTTAAAGCTGTATTCTATTAGAACCTTGTTCTTTTGCCCCACAATGTGGATGCAGCATGATTAAAACAAGACTAGAATAGTACCATTCTAGATTAAGTTGGAAGGCCCCACATTAATTCCCTACATGTAAAATACCAATTTGTTGGGGTGAAAGCTAGGCTACACATTAACTGCATGCAATCCTGCCACTGTGATATGCAAGGTAAAGAAGAGAAAAAGCCTCCAAAGTGCCTTTTCTTGCATCTGATGCACTTTATTTCCTTTTTGAGTTACTAGCTATCTCAGGAATCATTTTGTCTAGGACTATTACTTTGCATTTGAATAATCTATTCTAATAGTAGTAGTTTTTTAAAAAAAATCACTGGCAATCTATTTCTGTTTATTCAAAGCAATTACTGAATACCCTGCTTACAGTGGGGCAAAAAAGTATTTAGTCAGCCACCAATTGTGCAAGTTCTCCCACTGAAAAAGATGAGAGAGGCCTGTATTTGACATCATAGGTAGACCTCAACTATGAGAGACAAAATGAGAAAACAAATCCAGACAATCACATTGTCTGATTCGGAAAGAATTTATTTGCAAATTATGGTGGAAAATAAGTATTTGTCACCTACAAACAAGCAAGATTTCTGGCTCTCACAGACCTGTAACTTCTTCTTTAAGAGGCTCCTCTGTCCTCCACTCATTACCTGTAGTAATGGCACCTGTTTGAACTTGTTATCAGTATAAAAGACACCTGTCCACAACCTCAAACAGTCACACTCCAAACTCCACTATGGTGAAGACCAAAGAGCTGTTGAAGGACACCAGAAACAAAATTGTAGACCTGCACCAGGCTGGGAAGACTGAATCTGCAATAGGCAAGCAGCTTGGTGTGAAGAAATCAACTGTGGGAGCAATAATTAGAAAATGGAAGACATACAAGACCACTGATAATCTCCCTCGATCTGGGGCTCCATGCAAGATCTCACCCCGTGGGGTCAAAATGATCACAAGAACGGTGAGCAAAAATCCCAGAACCACACGGGGGGACCTAGTGAATGACCTGCAGAGAGCTGGGACCAACGTAACAAAGGCTACCATCAGTAACACACTACGCCGCCAGGGACTCAGATCCTGCAGTGCCAGACGTGTCCCCCTGCTTAAGCCAGTACATGTCCGGGCCCGTCTGAAGTTTGCTAGAGAGCATTTGGATGATCCAGAAGAGGATTGGGAGAATGTCATATGGTCAGATGAAACCAAAGTAGAACTGTTTGGTAGAAACACAACTCGTCGTGTTTGGAGGAGAGAGAATGCTGAGTTGCATCCAAAGAACACCATACCTACTGTGAAGCATGGGGGTGGCAACATCATGCTGTGGGGCTGTTTCTCTGCAAAGGGACCAGGACGACTGTTCTGTGTACAGGAAAGAATGAATGGGGCCATGTATCGTGAGATTTTGAGTGCAAACCTCCTTCCATCAGCAAGGGCATTGAAGATGAAACGTGGCTGGGTCTTTCAGCATGACAATGATCCCAAACACACCACCCGGGCAATGAAGGAGTGGCTTCGTAAGAAGCATTTCAAGGTCCTGGAGTGGCCTAGCCAGTCTCCAGATCTCAACCCCATAGAAAACCTTTGGAGGGAGTTGAAAGTCCGTGTTGCCCAGCGACAGCCCCAAAACATCACTGCTCTAGAGGAGATCTGCATGGAGGAATGGGCCAACATACCAGCAACAGTGTGTGCCAACCTTGTGAAGACTTACAGAAAACGTTTGACCTCTGCCATTGCCAACAAAGGATATATAACAAAGTATTGAGATGAACTTTTGATATTGACCAAATACTTATTTTCCACCATAATTTGCAAATAAATTCTTTCCGAATCAGACAATGTGATTGTCTGGATTTGTTTTCTCATTTTGTCTCTCATAGTTGAGGTCTACCTATGATGTCAATTACAGGCCTCTCTCATCTTTTTCAGTGGGAGAACTTGCACAATTGGTGGCTGACTAAATACTTTTTTGCCCCACTGTATTAGCTGGAAAGGCTGCAGGAGTGGTTTACAGATCAATAACAAATGAAAATAATCCCTGATCTTAGTCTCACCATGATAAAATACATGATGCAAGGAAAAGGGATAGGGAGGTACTAATTTTAATGTTCAAGATTCTTAAAATGATCAGCTATAGCGCAGATATCATGACTGGAGTGTAGCCAGAGATTGTTAGTTCTCATATCTCAACCAATAGGATGGAAACAGCTCAAAGAGAAGAGGAACCAAAAATTGCTAATCTCTTAATTGAATGCATGACACCCCAGGAGGCAGAATGAGGGCAGATCTGTTTTTCCTTCATCTTGAGCAAACAACTTTTCTCCTTGGTCTCAAAGCTCCCATGGTTATATTTGTGAGCAGCACAAGGTTTTCATTTTCAGACTGAGTTATAACAGAGCCATTTTTTCAGAGACAGTCTCTTCTCATATTTTAAGGCAAAATGTTGCTCTTTGCCCTTTTATAGGAGCAGTTATCCTGACTACCAAGAAGGGGAGGATGTGGAGATGTCTGAACAACTGCCATCAGAAAAGAAATTGGACTATGATGATGAAACTATGGAGCTGATTTTACCTTCAGGTATGTGATACTATGGAAATAAGCCATGATTGTCCTACACTGCAGTTTAGAAGGATGCTGTAGTGTAGGGCAGAGTGATGGAGGAATACATAGATGGTTTCTAAATTTATTGGTTGGTTATCTATCAGTTGGTCCAAAGTCAATATCCCCACTTCCATCCAATTTTTCCATATCACAATCTTTTTCCTGATTTTTAATGTCTTTCATCGTTCTCCCAGTATCTCTTTCATAAACATGTTAGCATGAACTCTGTCTGCTGTGATATTATAGTAGTTAATTCATATTTCTTTTTATGTATTTCTCTGTACAAATTAATAGATGGGCATCTAACCATCTGTGCCCATAAATGTTTCAGTTAATCTTTCAAATTATTTTCCCTTTTATTTTTAATTTTATTTTTGTATGATGCATAAACAATAATTCAACCTAGGATATATGCTTTATATGCTTCCCATTCAAAAATTTGGGCACTTGATGTTTCTGAATTCAAATCAAAATATTGTAAGGTCTCCACCCGCATTTGTTGTACAAATTCTTTATCATTCAATAGGGAAACATTGAAATACCAATTTCTTGATAACTTAACCAGTTTCTGAAACACACATTTCAAGGTAATTGCACTATGATCAGATACGTAACAAATATCAATATTACATTCTTGAATTTGGTGATACTGAAAAATAATCAAGCCTAAAAAAATTCTGTTGCACACTTGAATAAAATATATATATTCTTTTAGCTGGACACATCAAACACCAGGGGTCTATTAAATTCAATTCTTCCATATAAGTCTTAATTGTTTCCCTTACTAATTATTGTTTTTTTGTGTGCTGTATTTCTATCAAGCTTAGGATCCAATATTTCATCAAAATCTCCTCCTATTATCACTTTATCATAAATACACTCATTCACGTGTCAAAAACATTAAAAAGACATAATAGGAGAATCTAAATTAGGTCCATAAACAATAACCTTAGCTATTGCAGTCCCTACTATTTTAGCACATAAAAATGATAATTCCCATTTACATTAGTGATAACCTGTTGTACATCAATTGGGAATCCTTTTTGAACCAAAATGGCCGCACCTTAAGCTTTAGTTGAAGTATCTGTGAGGTAAACCTGTCCCATCCAATCCTTCATTAATAGAGATTTATCCTGTTCCATTAACTGAGTCTCCTGTAGATAAACATTGTCTACCATTAACGATTTTAAATATGCTAAGATTACATTTTGTTTCTTAGATTCCCGCAACCCTTTTACATTAAGACTAACTAACTTCATCCATTAATTTTAGTTTGGCCCACTTATCAATATTCTCCCAATGCCAATTCATTTTATGAATGTGGACAGGATCCTCCGGACTGTGAACGCCACCACATGCCAGCTTGACCCTTGTCCCTCCTGGCTGGTGAAATCGGCCAGCGAGGTGACATGTGGATGGGTCCAGGCGATGATTAATCTGTCCTTGAGTGAGGGGGTGTTTCCAGAGGTCTTTAAGGAGGCGCTGGTGCACCCCCTCCTCAAGAAGCCGTCCCTGGACCCTACTATCCTGGGCAATTTTCGCCCAGTCTCCCACCTTCCCTTCTTGGGAAAGGTGGTTGAGAAGGTGGTGGCTTGGCAACTCCAGAGGATTCTGGAGGAAACGGATTATCTAGACCCCTTCCAGTCAGGTTTCAGGCCGGGATATGGGACGGAGACCGCATTGGTCGCGCTTATGGATGATCTTTGGCGAGAGCGGGATGGAGGGAGTGCGTCCATCCTAGCTCTCTTAGATCTCTCAGCGGCTTTCGATACCGTCGACCACGGTATACTTTTGGGACGGCTCAGGGAGTTGGGGGTGGGCGGCGTAGTTTTGCGCTGGTTCACCTCCTTCCTCCGGGGCCGTTCCCAGTCGGTGTTGATAGGGGAGGAGAGGGCTGACCCGCGCCCCCTGACTTGTGGGGTGCCGCAGGGGTCGGTTCTCTCTCCTCTCCTGTTCAACATCTACATGAAACCGCTGGGCGAGATCATCCGTCACCATGGGATGAGGTATCACCAATATGCTGATGATACCCAGGTGTACATCTCCATCCCAGGTGAAGTAAGTGATGCGGTCGATGCCTTATGTCAGTGTCTGGAGGCTGTGGGGGCCTGGATGGGGAACAACAGGCTTCAGCTGAACCCTGGTAAGACGGAGTGGCTGTGGATTGATGGCCCCCCTAGATCCGGGAAGTTGTCATCTTTGGTTCTGGGTGAGGTGGCACTACCTCGCTCGGATCCAGTGCGGAATCTGGGGGTCCTCCTGGACTCGCGACTCTTGCTCGAAGAGCAGGTGGCAGTCACGGCCAGGAGGGCCTTTGCACAACTTCGTGTTGTGCGCCAGTTACGCCCTTTCCTGGATCGGGAGGCCCTCCGAACAGTCACTCACGCCCTTGTCATCTCCCGTATAGATTACTGTAATGCGCTCTACATGGGGCTACCCCTGAAGAGTATCCGGAAGCTTCAGCTGGTTCAGAATGCTGCGGCGCGAGCAGTTATGGGTGCCATGAGATCGGCACATGTAACACCTCTGCTACGCGAGCTGCATTGGCTACCAGTTTGCTTCCGGGTCCAATTCAAGGTGTTGGTGATTACCTTTAAAGCCCTATATGGCATAGGGCCAGGGTACCTGAGGGACCGTCTCGTCCCGATAACGTCGGCCCGCCCCACCCGTGCATGCAGGGAGGGCATGCTTCGGACCCCCTCAACAAGAGAATTCCATCTGGCGGGGTCCAGGAGACGTGCCTTCTCTGCGATAGCGCCCGCCTTATGGAACATCTTGCCCCCGGAGGTGAGACTCGCCCCCTCGCTCCTGGCCTTCCGGAAGGCCCTCAAGACCTGGCTCTGCCATCGAGCCTGGGATGACAGAGGTGGCAGTGCCTCCTGGGGTTGGCTGGCCCCGTAGGAATACGATCTACACCATGGTCTCCAATCCATCTTGGATTTAGATAATTTATTATTGTATATTATTATTTTATTATTATTGTATTTTTAGATGATATTTTTATAGTTTTTAACTTTCAATTGTTGTAACCCGCCCAGAGTCCCTTGCAAGGGAGATGGGCGGGGAATAAATTGAAATAATAAAAAATAATAATAATAATAAAATTATGACCTGTACCATTTAACAAATATCTAGTAATACACTTTTTTATGTTTGAATATGTATCATATTTTATTGCTCACAGACGTAGAACCTCCATAGAAACTCAAATTAGCATTCAAATACCATAGTATTGCATATATATATAGAATCTATACTTAAAAGAAAAAAAGGAAAACATGATTATGTGCGAGAAAATAGAACAACAAGCAAATAACATTATTAAGGAAACTAAAAAGAACCCTAAAGAAAAGAATAAAAATCTATAAAAAAAACCCAAATACCCAACTTCCCAAATGGAATAGCACTTTGGTTTTGTCTCTCTACTTATAAGTGAAAAAATACAGAACAGTTCAAACTTACTAGATCAGACAAATATATTATGTGTAGAGATAAACAATAGTGTTGGCAATATGCCCAGACTTTTTTATCGCGAAGTTAACCATATTAAAAATGAAGAGACGAGTACAGAAAAAAATGAAAGCATAGAGCCTTTTAAAATAAGGCTTTTTGCAGCACAGACTTCTCCCTCAACAGATTCCATGGAATGAAACACAATCAGGTTTTTCCATCAGCAGATTTCAAGAATAAGATAAAGGCCCCTGCTTTCAAAGGATTATCAAATCTCTGAATCTGGTCTTGATGATTAATGCAGAATGTAGCTGGAAAGCACATGAAATATTTTGCCAGGAATCAGTAAAGTCTCCATTGAAGTGGGGTTCTAGCCAAAGTAAGAGATCAGTCTATCCTGATTTTACTAAAGAAGTCTCCAAAAAGAAAAAGCTGTTTACAAAAGCGTGAAGTCTTGCCAGATCAGTACAAGTTCCAGCATGTGGTCTGAAGGTACATGATGCAACAACTGAACCCTGAGCCTATCTGGATCTGGTCAGTGCTTTAGTAGCAGACTGCCTAGGGAAGTCTATGTGCACTGCCTTGGGTTAAATATTGGAAAAAAAGTGGGCTATAATTGTACTAAATAAATGTAGTTCTACTACTTTTCATGTAGCAATTTGATCATCAGATTGCTACCCTTCTGGATATAGGAATCTGATTTGAATTTTTGCAATGTGCTTTACATGGGACTGCCCTGGAAACCATCCAGAAGATCTAACTGGTTCAGGATACAGTGGCACAAATAAATATACACACACCTTGGTACATCCATGAAACACCAGTGCTCTGTGAGCTGCACTGGCTCCCTATAGATTCCTGGGTTTAATTCAGTGTGCTGGTTATCACTTATAAAGTGATATGTACAGGGCTGGGTTACTTGTGGAGCTGCCCGTCTTCAATTGTCTCCGTTTGTCCCCTAAGATCCAGCAGGATGGGCATGCTTCAGGTCCCTTCTTTGAAACAACATCACCTGGTGGGAACCAGGGGTGTACCTTCTCTTTCACAGCACCTGCCCCATGGAACGTTATTCCTTCTGAAGTTTGGATGCCTGTTTCCTTGCCAAGGCAATGAGCCAAAACACTATGAACCCATCCAGAATTAAAGATTTTTGCATGGACTGTACAGTGTCTGGCCTATTTTGTTTCCGTGGAGTCCTTGGTGCTCTCTGAGCCTTGTTGTTTTCTTGCAGACGTTTCATTGCCAGGCTAGGCAACATCTTCAGTGCGAAAAGGGAGTGGGACTTGCTCTCTGTTTATATACCCTGGCTTGTCCTGCCTGTGTTGGTGGGGGTGTTGTAGTCTCCTTAGGAGTTCCTTGATTGGGCTGTTGTTTGCTGCTTGGTTGATTGACTGAGTTAATAGTTCCTTGATTAGGGTATATTGTGCTGTTTGATTGTTCATCTGGTTTTAATCTTTGCATATCTGGGTGTTGATTGCTGGCAAGGAGGTGTTCTGGTCTTCTGGCTTTTCTATTGTCTCTTTTGAATGGTATTTAAATGTTGTTTACCTCTATGTGTCTGTTGATGATATAAAACGGAGGGAAGCTGATGTCTTCTAATAGTGCAAAGGCTGTTTTCCTTGCTTTTGGTTTGTAGCAGTTTTAGATTAATTGTAATTCATCGCTCTTTTCCCAAAATGATTTTGAGGGTTTGGGGAGTTTTTTTAATTGAGAGGCAAAGACAGACTTATGGGATAAGAATGTCCTGAATTCGGGCGTAGAAATAACACGCTGAGGCTGGAATCTAGCTCTAGTGATTTATTATCCTACTGCCCTAACAGAATCCAACTAAACTAACATGAATTGGCGATGCCCAAAGAATAAGTCCACAAACTTAGGGCGGGGCTTTCTTCAACCTCTTGGGAGGGAAACATAGAGATTCAGTACTACGCATGCGTTTCCCTTCCTGGAGGGAGCCCCCTCCTTCTCTGCCCGCTATCTCCCTGACAAAGAGTCTCCTTATCCATTTGTAATGGGTTCTGATAGCCAACATAGGTAAGTTGTTAATTGTTAACCTCACCCTGAGGATAAAATCTGAAGTCTTCAATTTCTTGCCCTGGTTCTTCAAGTAATTTCTCTTGCTATGTGACATGTCTCAATCCCAAAAGTCAATAGTTGATTCTCCTCCTTCATTCACATATGACAGTGCTTTCCAAACTGCCGCCGTTGGCGACACAGCAGTGGTGGCGCGGGGGGGCGTGCGTGCCCGGCGGGGGCGTGCTTGGTGGCGGCAGCCTCACTAAAATGCGGAAGCGCTGATAGCGCGTCGCCGCTTCGCGACACACTAAACTGTGTGTTGCGACACACTAAAGCAGAGCTTTCCAAACTTTTCATGTTGGTGACACACTTTTTAGACATGCATCATTTCGCGACACACTCTTACAGCAGGGCACAAGGCAGGCACTAGGACCTGCGCAGAATCCTGGCAGGGCAGGTTTGGAGGCAGCAAGGCACAAGGCAGGCACTAGGACCTGCGCGGAATCACAGCAGGTTTGCAGGCAGCAAGGCAGGCACTAGGACCTGCGCGGAATCACAGCAGGTTTGCAGGCAGCAAGGCAGGCACTAGGACCTGCGCGGAATCACAGCAGGTTTGCAGGCAGCAAGGCACAAGGCAGGCACTAGGACCTGCACGGAATCCTGGCAGGGCTCGGAGGCAGCAGCAGCCGCGACACACCCAGACACTGCAGCCGACACACTAACGTGTCTCGACATACAGTTTGGAAAGCTCTGCACTAAAGTGTCACGACACACAGTTTGGAAAGCTATGACATATGATATGAAAAATGTTTGGTGAACTTCTAGAAAGAAAACAGAGAGCCATTGTAATAGCTTCAGTCAGGATTTCAAAATGTCAGTCAAACTCCAAGCTAAAGTTAATGAGTTGGCTGATGGCCATCAGGCAAAAGAATCTTTTTGAACCAAACTTGTGTATCATATATACTTATCAAATATTTATTAGAATAAATACTTAGAATAAAATTATCTTCTCTGGAATGCTATGGTTTGTTTTCACCATATTTTATAGTTTGTGGCCTGCATACTAGGTATTAGATTAAGGCCCAAGAAACCAGGCTGGGCATAAATTTGGTGCACCCCTGAGCCATGTCAGAAAGTTCCACATCTATGCTGGTTCTTCCAGGGCAAGACAGGTTCTCAGCGCCAAACTAAATTTAGACCATTATCAAGCTTTGATGTGATTCAGCCCTTTGGAGTATTTTGGAAAAACAATACATTTTGTTTACATTTTAAAAAGAAAGCTGTGTTTAGCCTTTTTTTCTCCATAAAATAGCAAAGTGCACATAAAAATGGGCTTGAGTGATTGGCAGGTCTACTTTCTTATCACAGGACAGTATATTGGAATCTTTTCCATTAGAGCACCGTGGGAAGAATATTGAATCTTTCATTTCCTTGCAGTCAACTTATTCTTTTGAAATATGAAAAGGTGTCATGGGTACATAACTTAATTTTAAAAAAAATAATTTAAAGAAGCCTACTTCTCAAAGCCCTGCAATTATTTCTCTACAATTGAATTTATCTCCTCAGAAGGATCTGTTGTGCCTGCATATTTCATCCTACATTCTTAAAAAAATAAAGTTAACATCAGTAAAAGATAGGAGCTATATGTTTCCAAATCTCACTATAGCCTTAGTTTGTATTAGCTTTTATTACTGCAATTAAAAACTTTAATAAAAAGTATATACAAGACAAATCTCACTATAGACTCAGAGGCCCCAAAGAAATTGATCAGCTTTTGGAATTGGAATTGGAACAGAATTTAACAGTTCTTTATCTAAGTTCCCTTTTGTGTGGGGGTAGTATGGTCTTAGAGCATTCCACGGTGAATTTCCAGCTTCTTCTGCAGTTACATGCTTTGGAGAAAGAGAATGTTCCTCAGCCTAGAGACACAATGTTCCTGTCATAACAAAAAAAAGTATTTCATATCCTTTATTGCTTTAATATATGAATATGTTTTCTTACAAAGGTGCCAGGATTGGTCACCGTTCCTTGATGAAATATTACAAGCAGCAATTTGGTTCCTCGAGAGCAGTGGCTGTTTCTAGAAATAAAAAGACCGTGGGCAAAGTGTTGCAGCAGTATAAAGCCCTTGGTTGGACAAGCAACTCAGGTGAGCAGATAAAAGCAGTAGGTTACATCAGTGCCTTTCTAGCTTGCTTTTTCATTGTTTTTAACACTATCTGCAGGTAAAAATATGTAAATAATAAAGAGCTAGTGTTCTTGGGAAGTAACTTCTTGAACCATAAGGTGCCTGTAAGCAGCTGAATTTAGACACTGATGCCGTCAAAATTCTTCTCTCACGCTCCATAGATAATGTCACCTTTTCAAGGCCTGATAACATTTTAATTTCATGTTTTTAGTATATAACATATGTTGCCAGTTGTAGTAGTAGTAGTAGTCTGTAGCTTGAATCATGTCAACTGGATTTCTATTTTCTTAGTAGAAACGTTTCGCTCCTTATCCAAGGAGCTTCTTCAGTCTGAGCAAAGTCTTTGCTCAGACTGAAGAAGCTCCTTGGATAAGGAGCGAAACGTTTCTACTAAGAAAATAGAAATCCAGTTGACATGATTCAAGCTACACACAATTCCACCTGGATGACTGAGAACCTTCATAGACATAGTAGTAGTAGTAGTAGTAGGAATTCTTCCGTGCCCTTTCTTCCCTAGTTGTATCAGAGTATTTGAGTATGTAGGGTGAAAATTAAGCATCATGAAAGCAAAGCTCTGTTGTGAGAGGGCTTTCTCCAATTTATCTGTGTGCCTTTCCCTCTACTTACTCCGGGTGTCGGTGGAATCCTCTCCCCCTCATGGTTATTCTGCCAAAGAATGTTACTGAATTCTACTGATAGCTCAATTCTTAGGAATTTCTGGCTAAGTGCTATTGGAAACAGAATATTGGACTAGATGGAGAGTCACTGATTTCTATGTTGATCAGTTTGCAGGGCCAGAACAATAGGCAAACTCAGTGTAGGATAATTTCAAAATGTTTGTGAACGTTTAGAGTGTAAAAATAGTTGCATTTCAAAAGTGACAGATTTTATGGAAGAACACAGTATTTCTTTGCAGAGTTCATAGCAGGGTTAATCACTTTTGTTCTTAAAAATAATTATGCTTTGTGGTTAGATTCAGATATTGGCTCTTTCTCCATTACTGCAGGAGCAGCTCTGGCTCGTGAGCATGACATGCAGTACCTTCAGAGGATGAAAGCAAAGTGGATGCTGAAAACTAGCATGCAAAATAACATTACAAAGCAGATGCATTTCCGCAGACAAATACAGTTCTAAGAGCGCAATAGAAAGTATTCAGTATTGCTGCCTTACAGTGGTTGCATCTAGGCTGCTATTTCAAACATTTCAGTTGAATTTTGTCAATCAGACTTCAGATCAATAAAGCATATGCATAAAAATGTACTGTAATTTGGTCACAGTATTGATTCCCAATCACGTGTACTACATAGCTGGGTTAAGCTGTACCTCTTGTCTGGGGCTTTCAGATAATATGCATAGTTCTGGCATGACACTTGAAACTGTTTTGCACATACTAGTTTAGTGAACCATTTCGCATCCTGGTTGGTAAGTCACCATTATCCATGTATTAAAACTCCATCTAATTACAAACTCAATGAAGATAAGTTTGAATTGGAGATTGCTTGCCTTGCACTATTAAACACAATGCTCCAGCAGATCTCTGCTATTCCCAAAGGTAACCTGAGGTAGTAAAACATCCCAGATGGCTAGAAGGGGTTGTGGGAACAATTTCATTAATTTATCTTCTGATAAATTAGTGTTTTATGCCCTCCCCACAATCATTTTGTCAAGGTACCAGTTGTATGCAGTATTTCCAAAATTCCAGTTGAGGCCACTAGCCCCAAAATGTTGTGGATCTTTACACTTGGCCAAATTACCACTACATGGTTTAGCATGTCATATAGACACAATTCTCATAATTGACTTAATGCTGTATTTATATTGGGCTTTTACTGAAAGTAGAAGGCAGATCTATATATTACTATCTAATGTAAAACAGGTGAGTTTTTATAAATCTTCCAGTTAAACTAACTGAATAGTCTTGAATAATTAGTTAGAAAGAGGCATCTCACTTGGAGAGATATTTTTCAAGCAATACCATATGTGATTACATCATAAGTGACCTTTCTCATTGCAAAATGGGCATACAATTAACATGTATTACATTAAAAGTACGTTGCTCAAAAAGATGAAAATAAGGAGAATGTGAATTAACAAAAGATGGAACTGCCTGACCTCTGAGTATACTCACTACATCCTCTTGACATGACAGTTTTAACATTTGTATTCATTTGCAATGGAATACATCCTAGCTTTGCAGAATATTTCCCTTTTAAACAGTTTGCTATATAATGTCATGTAACATCATCCAGTACTAAAAACAGTGTGTTCATTGTCCTTGTTTTGTTGTTGTTGTTGTTTTTTGCTCTTAGTAGAATAACAGAATGAAAATGACCACAAAACACTTGGGCCCTGTAACAGATTGGCCCCTTATATTCAGCCCCCTGTTGAATTACATTCCTTGCAACTTTATTATTTATAGAAATCCTGACTGCTTATTCTGTAAGCAGAAAATAGAAGACCAGCTGCTGGTGACTTGGGGATTGTAGTGAACTAGTTAGTGCTGATAACTACTTGGTAGGAAAGGGAGGCCCAGGGTCATGCTAGCAATGGTACAGCTGCCATATATCCCAAGTTCATCATGCTATTCCATCTTGTGTCAAGCAGCATTACCCAGAGTGCAGAAAAAGAGTAAGAAATAGTAAAAGGTAAAGGTCTGAGTGCACTTCCCCCTCCCCCTCAGGTTACAGTTCTGTCCTGAACTCACATTTCTTTTATCTGACCATTGTCTTGGCAGCAGCTCTTCCCCCGCACATTTGTGCAGTCGTGTCCGACTCTAGGGGCCGGTGCTCATCTCCATTTGTTAGCCGAAGAGCCAGCGTTGTCCGCAGTCATGTGGCCAGCATGACGCACACGGAATGCTGTTACCTACCCACCGAAGTGGTACCTATTAATCTACTTGCGTTTGCATGCTTTCAAGTTGCTAGGTTGGCAAGAGCTGGGGCAAGTGCGGGAGCTCACTCCGTCACGCGGGACTAGGAATTCAAACCTCTGAACTTACGATCTTCCGATTGACAAGCCTGGCATCTTAACTACTGAGCCACCACGCCCCCTAAGAAATAGTAGGCAGAGACATAAAAAACATAAGATTAAAGAAAGGGAACAACTAGAATAAATTTACCAATTTATCAATGCCATTCATTATACTTTTCCATTCTTGCAATCTATCTTTTCTTCCAACATAGTCATACAACCCTTCATTACTTTTTGTTCCTTAGCAGCACGGCACTTTAAGTTTTAACAGAGTATGAAGATAATCTTTCCTTCAATAACTTTGCAGCAGCAGAATTTATAGAGATTTGGTTCAAAATATGTCTAATTCTTTTATCCCTGCCTCCCTTGAAAGAAAGTAGAATGCCTCTTGGTATGCCTGTATTCAAATTTCTCAGCAAAGCCATTCTTTACACACACGGACTTTTCCCAACTGTCCCAATTTGATCACAAAACTGAGCAAGCAAAGTCCACACCCTGCATCAATTCAGTGCAATTCTTTATTTCACCATTGGAAGTTCCCTATGCGTTTGATGGCACTTGCTTCCAGGTAAGTGGTGACAAGACTTTGGTGTCCTTTTCTTTATGGTATGGATTCTCCACAGCACAGAACTGATGTAGGTGTTTCTTCAGTGCTTGATGTCGAGATACCTTGCCCAGAATTTATTTTCTGAAAATATTTTCCAGATATTTGAACAGGAATTCCTCTTAGAATATAAATTTGGGAATAATATTCATTTTGAGAGCATTCACCTTTCCCTAGAGGAAAGGTGGTGATGAAAAAGTAACTTTGTGAACAATGTCCTCATTTACGACCTTCACAGTGTCGTGTCTCTCAGTTGGGTTTGCCATTACAGTCCGTATGGGTTGTCTGATGCCTGACCTGTTTTTTTTGTCGCCCCCCCCCCCCCACAAAGCAGAGAGATTGCCTAAACAAGCTGTCTCTTCCTAAGCTGCTTTTCTCCTCAGCAGGGGCTTCCCCAAAAGGTACTAACCACAAGTTAATTAGCTCAGCTCTGTGACCTTAGCTGGCTGGCAGCTGCTGCCTTAACTGACAAGACTTTAATCAGTTTCACACCTTCAGCTTTTGTTTGCCTCCTAAGTGGCTCAGGGCTTGGAGCGGCAAGCCCGCTAGGCAAATAGCTGCTACTAGCACATTCTTTTCTATGTGTATTCCCCATTGTGTGCCTGCTTACTCTCTTGAAATTTCTTCTCCAATGAATGTAAATACAAACATTTTCTTCTTGCTAATTATCCCAGCACCCGGTGAGCATTCCAAAGAGTGAGGGAGTAGGGGAAAAGGAAATCTGAAGTAAAATCATAAGCACAGTTGCGGTCATGTAATTTTTTACTTAGCAACTGCTTTGCTTAATGACCAAGTTTACCCCAATTCTGGTAGCTAAACAAGGACTACCTGTACTTACAAACATAAGCAGAACCTTTCTGGGTGAACCCAAAGATATACTGTATATCTATTTTCATTCTGTTTCCTGTAGTGGCTGAGTTGATTCCTTTGGAAATTTGGAAGTCCTTATCCATGATTATTATGTTGTGTATGGCAAGGGGTGATGTGTACTATTAATACCCATTTTGCCCCTGCACCTCATGTAGTTTGAAATATCTCTATTGCTGGAGGAGTTTTGTCAGCACTCTTTTCAGTTGACTCATAAAAGTTCGTCGTTTTTGACCTGTGTGTAAATCAATTCTTTCTGTTGCAACACAGCAATGACTCTGCACAATATTCACTCCAGTCTCTGAATTTAGCTCTCTAATCTCAAAACACTCAATACTGCAAGCATGCATCAAATACTAAAATGGCTTCTAATCAATGCACTATTAAAAAATGAACAATAGACCTCCACAGAATTATTCATATTGCAATACTAAGCCTCTTTTACACTGGATTATCTTCTGCAAGAGTAATAGATCTCCCCAGGATTAACAGTTACTAATCTATGGTACCATCAATTTATGACAAGACTAACAAAAAGAAGATCAATGTTTTTTTAAAAAAAGCTCAGAAGAGTTTACTTTTTAAAAATGAAAGGAAAATGTTCTTCTATGTTACTTAGAAGAAAATGGATTCAGTGATTCAAATCCATTAAAAAAACATGCAAAGTCTTCCTACGTGAGTAATAGAATCCATCAATCAAATTTGTCATGAATTGCTCTCTTAAACTGAATCAAGATGTTTTGTGAATACTGGATTGGAAAACTATCAAGAATGTCTGAAAATGCAGTCTCATCTTGAAATTAAAGGCATTAAAGTGATTCAGAAAGTTTTATCGAGTATACATATATTTTAAAGTGCACCAATGTCCCTACTGATTTTTAAAAAAGGTATATCGTTTAGTTCATTTTCTCTCTCCCCCCCTTTTTTTTTTTCATTATTCAACAGAATATTAGAAATTATGAAAAGGGCTTGGGATTTTCTGGCCTTCTGTCTGCCTCTGACCATCAGCAGGATAACTGAACAGAATGGGACAGAATTTGGCAAGATGGGAGACTGAATATATATCCCCAGTGGAAAAGACTGGCAGCAGCTCAGAAGGTTGCTGACTGTTCTGTTCTAAGCCTTCCTCCTTTCAGGTCATGTGACCCAGAATGCGGAGTACGGAGCCCACCCTGTGCTTTCCAGTGCACACAAGTGAACACACAGATGTAAAATGAAGGGAAAGCAGAAACCCACACAGTACATTTCTTTATTACACTGAAGAAAATGCAGATGCCTCCAATGGCCTTTTCTGGTAGAAGGATTGAAAGCAATTCCAGAAGCCATGCTCTGGGTGCTTTCACTAAAGTCTGTCAGTCACACTATTCATTTCCTTTCTAAATTCATCTATATAGTATTCTACCACTGACAAGGGAACAGAAAGGAATGTGAACTTTTTTCACCTCTATTTCAGAAGCCAACCTGTCACACTTGGACAACCTTCAGTGTGTTTGACCAGATTGGCCTTCATTTAAGTCCTACTCAACACAGGGCTAAAAAGATAATCCTATACTCCAAACCACTATATATTCTGGACTTGTTTGTTTGATTGATAACCTGGCTTTCCTCCAAGGATATGCGTTGGGCTCCCTTCTCCCATTTTTTTCCACAACAACAACCCTGTGAGTAGGCACAGTGGTGTGAGAGGCTGACTAGCCCAAAGTCGTCTAGTATAATGGGCAGAAGGGATGACCTTGAGCAGGGGTGGGGAACCTTTTTTCTGCCAAGGGCCATTTTGATATTTATAACATCATTCACGGACTGGGGGCAGGGTTTGCAGGCGGGAGCCAATCGTGCGGAAGGGGGCGGGGTTTGTGGGTGGAACTCCTAGATTTACTGAATTTTGAGTCCCGCCTGCGGTTGCCTTGGCAGGGCCTGACCAAATGATTTTGCGGGCCTTATACGGCCCGCAGGCTGGACATTCCCCACCCCTGACCTTGAGGGACAGGAGGAAGAGCTGCTGCCAAGACAATGGTCAGATAAAAGAAATGTGAGTTCAGGACAGAACTGTAACCTGAGGGGGAGGGGGAAGTGCATTCAGACTTGCAAGACTGTTACCATAACCTTATAATAAAAGTAGTATTGACCTGCATGACTTTGGTTTCCTAGTCTGGTCTACCTTGCAGGGCTGACATCTATTAAGCTTCCATGGCTGTCAACAAGGATGTTGAGAGGATAAAATGGGGTGGGTCTCTGCTCAACATGGATTGTAGTAATACAGGGCAGTTCCGTCATAGTACAACCTTCCCTTCACAGTACAACTGACAGGTCTTCAACATTTACCCTTAAACCTAGCAAAAGTTTCACATTTATTTATTTAATTAATCTTATGTTTGAGTACTATATGCATATGATAGCTTTATTTACCATATACCTAGCAACCTACCTAGAAGCTTATATACACACCCATGTACTTGGCCACATGTGCAAACGCATAAAAACATTTTTCAGGTATAGGAAAAGTGAAATATAAAATCAGATATGGTATGCAAAAGTCCATGTTTGATATGAACTTGGCCAAACTGGTGGAATTATAGCTATTTCAAATGGACTGCTTTTGTGCAGTCTGAACTTTGATTTGCTCAGGGAATAATGTTATGAGAATCTCCCTTTTTTTTTACATAAATTTTATTAAGATTTTAAAATATACAAAGTTAAAAGTTAGAGATGAAACAGAAATAGAAATACAAATTAAAGAAAGAAAGAAAAAAGTGTAGGAAAGTAAAAGAAAAGAAAAAGATAAAGAAATAGATTAACTTCCGATTCATCTCTGGTCATAGGAATAAGAGAAAGTTATCTTACATGCTAACTTTTTGTATAATATTCATAAACATTTCTTGTCTAATATATTCTATTTATATATAACTATTCTTCAAAACCCCATACAAGCTTTGCCCCTCCTGCTTTTTGCAAATAATGGATATCAATGGTTTCTACTCTTTAAGATAGTAACTGTTTGAGTTTTCTTTTAATAAACATATGTTATGAGAATCTCCCTTGACACCCCCCAGGCTTCCTGTCCCAAGTGACTTGATGTTTCTATTATTATTTGAATTAAAGAATAAATTAAAAATAAAAGGATAAATTAATAGGAAACAGAAAAGCTATTAAGCACAGCCCCCAGAATAATGTTTTTATTTATAAGAATTTTTTTTTTATTTTTACCAAATAAAAATGGTCTTTAGTTCCAGGTAAGACCAAGACAAGCACAGTCTCTGTTATAACCATTTACAGACTCAGCATTATGATTTTTCATAATTATAAACAATCACAATTTCAACAAATTACAAAAAAAAATCCACAAGTATCGAGCTCATGGTCCAATGTTGCAGCACAGGCTGTTCAGCCAGCTTTCAAAACAATATATTCCTCTCAATGGTACTCTCCTCTTGAGTAAATTCTTTCTCCCAAGAAATCAGTTCTTCAGCTTTGCAATGTGTTTGAGATCGTCATAAACATGTGCCTGTCCCTGCTTGTGGATGGTGCCATGACTGTATTTTACAAGTGGCTCTTCAATTATCTATGGAAAGGACAGATGGCCTCTTTTTAGATACAGCAAACTTTTTCTGATCTATGTTCACTAATACATCTTGCTACATCCCTACTCAACAAATACTTTTGTCTAAGAATTATTTGGGGAAAGATAGGCATTGCTAAAAGCGTAGTGCTGCAGAACTGCTGCCATTTCTGTTTAGCACAAATGTTGCTCCTAAATATTTTATCTTTGCCTTTTGTTGAATATAGGATGGGGCCATTTTAGTCCAAGGTTTCTCCAGCTTCAGACACCCATTCCACAGACTCTTATTTCTTCAGGGATAGTTCTGTGTTTCAATATATTGCAGCGCTGTTTTGCCTCTCTACCGTAAACATTACTAGTTCAAAAGTTTCACTGTTGAAGCCTCAGCACATTTTATGAAGGGAGCAGCTTGTGTGCCTTTTGCAAATGAGGAGCCACTGCTTGTTGCACACCCCCTTCATTGGGCTTTCTGTTGTAGGCATGATGACAATTTGTTTACATTGTTGGATAGCAGTCTGTGCCTTGGGAACCACATGGAGTTCCCACTAGCATCCATGCCGCCTTCAGGAGGGCTCTTCCCTTCTTCCTATTAGATTCATTTTCCCCTCCCCACATCCCTCTTGGTGCTGTGGGGAACAGCTGGCGAGGGCACAGATCGTGTTCTTCAGCTGTTCCCACCACCAGTCAGCTGGGTAAATCATGAGAGGAAAAAGATCTGAGTATGTGACTATGAGGGGAAGACCGTGTGTGCTTATACATAAAAAGTGTGAGCAAAGGAATGGCTGAAGTGAATATGGGAAAACCTGTGGGTTTGTTTGCATTGGTAAGTATTACAGAAGAGTAAAGAGGATCCACCATTGACATAGAGCCTCTGGCATACAGAGAAAAAAGTTTGCCTGCCTCTGATTTAAATTCAGGAATACCTAGCCACATATGAATAGAAATGGATGGGAGTGGGTGATTTTTAGAGCAAAAAGAAAGGAATATGTAGAGAAAGGAAGCTAAACCTTATTCATACTTGTCAATTATCTCCCATAACCTCCAACAAAAGTCTGTCTGGTGTGGTGGTTTAAGGCATCAGGCTAGAAACCGGGAGACAGGGAGTTCTAGTCCCGCCTTAGGCACAAAGCCAGCTTGGTGACCTTGGGCCAGTCACTCTCTCTCAGCCCTAGGAAGGAGACAATGGCAAGCCACTTCCGAAAACGTTGCCAAGAAAACTGCAGGGACTTGTCCAGACAGTCGCCAGGAGTCAACACTGACTCAAAGGCACCCCCTCCCTCCAATTACAGTTTTTTTCCAGTCAAGCAGGTTGAGGCTAGCAAAACAAATTAAGCACCGTGGTCATATCTGATTATACACCATTTAGGTTTCGGCTACCACCAACAGCTACTAGTTATATATCTATACTTTTGTATCAGTGTTTCTCAACCTTGGCAAGTCTAAGATTAGTGGACTATGCTGGCTGGGGAATTCTGGGAGTTGAAGTCCACACATCTTAAAGTTGCCAAGGTTGAGAAACACTGATATATATATAGATATATCTCTATTTTCTAATGAAAATTGGACATCTCCATTCTTGCAACAGAGCAAAATAAACAAATTTAATGACATATGCCTTCTTTCAAGTCTCCATCAGTATTATATTTGTAACTGCATCCTTGCCATTTCAAAGACATTAATGTGACAGTATTAACTCTTCAACAGATTCCTGTTCCCTGACAGCTTTCTAAGGAAACCTATTGAGCCATAGGATTTGTGAAGAGTAATGTCAAATCTCTGTCTCCTTCTCAGCTCTAGATCTAACACAGATTGACTTCTTATTACACATAGAGATCTCACTTAACGCCTTCTCTTGAGTCATCTCTGCTGATGACATATTTCTTCTTAGGCTATTTTAGTTCACTAAGACATCAGAATGTGAATGCCGTCAGAAAACTTTTGAGCCATTGCTTTAAGGCACCCACAATTATTTTATTTTTAGGGTGACATATAAATAAGGTTAATAAATAAACAAAGCCCTTCAGACTACAGTTATGCCAAACAGATACTACAAACAGTAATTCTTTTTCATAAAACAAATAATCTTATTGAACTGGAAAACAGTTATTGCTCTTCTAATATATCAACTTAAATAGGATTGCTGTCAGTTGAGCTTCCAGCTTGACGTCACTCTGTAGCCAGTATTTAACCCAAAGTTAATTTAATTGTGCATTTGTTTAAATAACCTAATCTTGGAACAATGTTGATCTACTCTTGGGAGGGATGACAACTTTATTTAATAAAATAGAATATATTCTCTCAGGACAAATGCAGTATGGTTGTCTGTAAATCAAATATACTACAATTTCAATGTCAGAAAGCTGTTAAACAAATGATACTCAAGTGTAAAAATTGTAGCTTGTGATTTCAGTTTCATCAGTTACTTTATGTTGCAGAAACAACATAAAAAGCATTTGAGCAGAATAAAATTCAGGGAAGCACTTCATTTTGATAGACAAGCTATTTAGGAAACAATCAGATGACATGTGAGTGTTGAGAACAAACAAATATTTCTTCAACTTAATGAAGAATGTGATTTCCTTAGATCAGTGTTTCTCAACACAACTAACATGCTGGCTAGGGAATTCTGAGAGTTGAAGTCCACATATTTTAAAGTTGCCAGGATTGAGAAACACTGCCCTAGGACAAGTTATAACTATAGTTATTAAAGCTTCAATGCAAAGCCCTTTCAAGACATGTTAATGTTCAGTGGAAGAATAAATGAATGTGAAGCTGCAGGCTATTAACCCAAACTATAACCTCTATTAGCTGAAAGAGGAGGCATCAACAGCATGATGCAACTTGAAATTAAGCTATCTGTATAAGTGTAGGGAAAATCATATAATGCCATAATTTAGAATAGTGAATAAAACAATTTTTCAGTGCAACACTATCTTTAACCTTTAACTAAAATAAACTTTGTGTTTTGAGATACAAAAATCTGATTATCCAATAATGACAATTGAAAGGACAAATTTTATAGTTACTTGTGAGAAAAAACATAGGTTTTATTAACTGGATCACATGTAAAACAATCCCGTTTTCAAAGTTCTGTTAAAACCCACTAATGACATATGAGGTAAATTTAATTATTATTCTTGACTGAGTGAAGGCAGAGGTTATACTTACCTAATTGCAAATAAGTAATTCTAATATTACTACTTTTATCTGTTTATTCTTCCTCACCCAGATGTCCTTTATTCTGGATGAGACATCAGTTATCAAAATATAAAATGAATGTTCAATTGCATACACATTTCTTCAAAAGGATACTATTGTTATACTGTCTTACCAGCTGCACAGTACAAAAGAGCTGATTATAACCTTTTTTTTAAACTTCAGAGCTCCATAAATATATCCCTACAGTATATAACAATAATTACCATTTTAATTAATTAATTTCTTTCAATTTCAATCTTTCAATTTCCCACCAAGTTAATTATGATACCATTATTTTACCATCAAGAAAATATTTACAGTGTAATCCTATGCATAAAGATCAGAATAGTGCAAGCCATGGTATTCCCTGTGACCAGAGCTTTCCAAACTGTGTGTCGCGACACAAAAGTGTGTCGCCACACACAGCGTGGTGTGTCGCCATACCACCCGGAAGCGGCGGCGTGCGCGTGCATGGCGGCCGCGGCCACGGCGCAGCTTCCGCGTTTTAGCAGAGGCTGCCGCCGCTGCCGCCACCGCTGTGCACACGCGCACCGCCGCACACACCCCCACACCCCCACCGTGCACGCGCGCACCGCCCCCCCGCACCGCCGCCGTGCACGTGCGCCCCCCGCACCGCCGCCACTGGTGTGTCGCCAGTGGCGGCACTTTGGAAAGCCCTGCCTGTGACACTCTATGGAAGTCAAAGTTGGACTTTGAAGAAGCCGGGTAGAAAAAGTATTGATGCTTTTGAACTTTGGTGTTAGAGAAGACTCCTGAAAATATCTTGGACAGCCAAGAAAATAAACAAATCAACCCAGAGTTCTTACTTGAGGCAACATGACCATGCTCAAATTATCCTACTTTGGACACATTATGTGAAGACCTAGTTCTCTGGAGAAGGCTCTAATGCTGGAGAAAGTAGAAGGAAAGAGAAGAGGGTGACCAGCAGCAAGGTGGGTGGACTCAGTTACAGTGGCAATGAATGTACCACTGGAAGACCTGAAAGACCAGGTTATGAACAGACCATCTTGGAGAAAATCTATCTATGTGGTGGCTAAGAGTTGACAATGACTTGATGGCACACAATCAATTAAAAATCCTATGCATATTTATTCAGAAATAAACCCTATTAGGTTCAGATGAATTTTCTCTCAGTTAAGTGTAAATTAAGTGTATATTAGGTATATTACAGCCTCAGAGTTATCTGATGATCATGTTTAGAATTCTTTCATAGAGAACATGAAAAATAGAAAATTATTTTTCAGATTGCAAATTAAAGAAACATTTAAATATATTTTAACATTATTTTACAGCACTTTCCTAGATATTTTAGGCAATAATTACATCTGAAAACATGCAATTATTTCAGCCAGTATCACCAGTCAGTTTGTATTATAATTGACACCAAACGATTTCATAATCAAGAAATATAGCACTTAACTGAAGTTTGCATACAGTTACATTGATATTTTATTACCCTTAGTTGATTCCTGTTCTTCCATTTTATTTATATATATACACATACACATACACATACACATACACATACACATACACATACACATACACACATACACATACATACTTGTATGTATGTGTGTGTGTATGTGTATATATGTATACACACACACATGCATACACACACACACACACACAGACACCCCAGATAATATATTAGAATAAGCATCCGGGACGTGTTTACTCATGATGAAAACAAATTATTATGTTACTTTACAATAAATATGAGTAAAACATGACAATTGAAGCATCTTCTTCTCTCCTAGCCCCATCCCACAGGCTTGTAGAAGGAAATAATCTAGTTCTAGCCATTCTTCCCTCAAAAAGCAGATCTTAATAATACACCTCAGATTTAAAAAAACAAACCAAATTAATGATTAAATTGATAATTTTAGTTCAAGAGTTTTTAGCTTGTAGCTAAATTACCAATTTAATAGTTACAACAGAAATGAACAATTTAGGGTTACTAGTTTTTTATCTGACCGGAATTTAGAAGACTTAAATATGTTCTTATGATGTGTTACAAAGGAGAAAAGTTGAAGTGAACTGTGCTAATTTGCTATTTGGCTGACACAAACTGAGTTGTTTTGTGCTGTGACTATAAAGGGACTACAATAAATAGATAAGGAGATTGCAGTGACGTAATGAGGAGTAGTAGAAGCATCTGAAGTTTCAAAATAGCTGATTTTTTTTTTTTTGAAAAGAACAGAAGTTAAAAAAAACTTTCTTCAGATCATACACAAATTCAGGAAATTATCTCAGGCTGAAATAGATATACCTCTTTCAAGTAACTAGAAATGAAGAATATGGTACAGAACATATGCTGTATGCTTTACTGTATGAAAAAACAATTTACATATCATTTTACATTATTTTTTAAAAATGTAAACTAAGCAGTGTTTTACTTCCATTTTTTAAAATAATTTTATTGAAGTTTTTAATAAACATAGTAAAAATTAATACAAACTGAACTAGAAGAAAAAAAGAAAAAGTTCAGAAGGTGCAGAAAAAAGAAAAAGAAAAAAGTAGAGGGGAAAAGAAAAAGGCAACAAAGACAATAATAGAGAAGTGGTTTCCAACTTCCATCACACGAAGTATAAGCTAATATAGTAACTTCACCCTCTTTTAAAATTACAAATTAAAAAAACTCTTCTCCCCATAGCCTAACTTTTATCTATTTGCAATCCAGAAATCGTCATCCTTTCAGTCCTGATTCAGCAAAAAGTCCATTAGGAGTTACCAGAAATATCAAACAAATAGTTTATCCCTGATCAAATAGTCCAACTTTATATCCCATCTTTTTGCTCTTCACAATCTTGATCTTTAAATCATTCTACTGGCATTGCAGGATTTGATCTTTCATCACTCTTTGGCATTCAAGAGGATTCTTCAAAGCTTTCACGAGCCTACTTTGTAAATCCCATAAAGAGGCATCGTCCAGGATTTCTTGTCGCAGTTGTTCCATGTCCAGATCCTTTTCTTGAGTTGTCTTTTGTATTCCCATTTTGGTCATCTCAATTTTGTTGTCTTCCATGCCTTCAAACTCTATAATGTCTATGTCAGGTACAAGTTTTTAAAAAGTTTTTCTCATCATCTTCTAAAAGTTTATCCACCAAAATCTGTATCCTTTCTGAGATATTAGTTATTAGTATCTCAGTCCAGTTTTCAAAAAACTCTTTAAGATAAGAAAAAGTTATAGCCAGCTTAGCCATTTTAAATCTTTTCTGCCTGGTCCTTAAGTTCCCTCTTGGGTCCATTTGCAACCTTCATCAAGCCTAGGCTGACCATATTTCATTGAGAGGAAAACAGGACCCTAACCTACCCACGGCTCGCTGGACAAAGTGAGCGTGCGGGCGGGCGGGCGCATGTGTGTGTGAGGGCCCATGGGCGGGCGCACTTCGCTGCGGGAACTTTCAAAAATGGGACAAAATGGATATTTTTCTTAAAATGACGGGATGGTCGGGAATTGTTTAGAAAATGGGACTGTCCCGTTCAAAATGGGATGTATGGTCAGCCTAATCAAGCCTCAGTTTCTAATATGGGTTTGGTTCCATTTCAGTCATTTCCCACGAGTATATTATTTAATTATATACTTGTTTTTCAAATCTTACAGCAAAAATAACCAATATTCTAAATTTCTCTGGTCTCCCAATCCATTTAAAACTTTCTTAAAGCAAAATCCTTTTTTTTCTTTGCTTTTTGCCAATTGCATATTATTTTAAATAAGAATTTAAGTCTCTGTTTAAAATTTCTTAAATCCAAAGAAGGTAAAACTCACTAGGTGTCAAATTAAGCTCACAATTTTGAAGTTCTCTAATATCCATAACATGGTTAAATTGAACATTTCTGAATGTGATTAGAAAGTGAGTTCAGCTGGCTTAATGTCCTTATTAAAGGCTCAGCCACTGCTGAGAATAAAGATGTTGTGTCCCTCGGCTCCTGGCGCTCAAACCCATGGGAGACTGCTGTTTTATGGTCTCCTCATGAGGAGCTGCCATTCAGAGCACTTGTGGGTGATTTCCTGTTCTCTCCTTCTCCAGAGATATTCAAAGGACCAGTCTACTCACCAGTCTTTCGTTCTTCACAGCGGTCGTCTCCGCTCGTTCATGGAGGTGTCTTCAGTCAGCCATGACTCACACCGCAAGCCAGGTTACTTCAATTTTTTTAAAAAAACAGAAAGTTTTATAGCCAGATAACACTTCACTGGTATTTAAATTTAATTTTTGGGAAATAAGAAATTAAAAGTTAGAAACTTCCATAAGCAACAACTCCAGAGTCATTTGGACACCATTTCAGAAATCCCCTCCAAAATCAGAAATCCTATCTATCTCAGATCCCTCCTTCCCCTCTCTCAGTGAATATTCCATAGGTATCATTTTTCTACACCAGAAATCCAGTTAGAACATGGATTTGGGAGAGAGGACAGTGGTTCTGGAAGTGGATAACCTTCTATCTCTCCACCTTGCCTTCAGCTGAAGGGTATTTAGCCTGTATCTGGAGCAGATCTTAAAGAATGCTCACAGTGGAACCCTTCCTTTGTTTTTAATATGAAGGAGAGTGGCAAATGCTTCTCTACTCTTGTATCCACCACTTATGTTACTGTCAGGGGCTGGAGTACATCAGAACATCCAACATTGGAACAGTTCAAGAAGAACAATACGTTAAAATACTTTTAATTCAGCCAAGTGCAGAAACAGATTATGTAACTGTTATAATGCATCACTGTAGACTAAAATTATTTTATGAACCAAAAGACCCAGTCTGATAGTTTGGGCAAGGACATAAATAAATAAATACACAAATAAGTTAATAAATAAATAAATAAATAAATAAAACAAGAAAAATGTATTGAGTGTGTGTGTTTGTGTGTGTGTGTGTGTGTGTGTGTGTGTGTGTATATATATATATATATATATATATATTATTAGGATTTTAAAATACATAGTTAAAAGTTAGAAACGGAAAAAGAAATAGAAATACAAAATAAAGAAAAAGAAAAGAAAAAGTGTAGTAAAGTAAAAGGAAGAAAAATATATGAAAAATAGGTAACTTCCAATCTATCTCTGGTCATGTAGATAAAAGAATCTGCCTTAAATGTTGATTTTTCATACAATAGATAGAAATAATTCTTTGTCTAATATACTCTATTATTTTTAATCTAATCTTCAAAACCCCATGTAAGCTTCGCCCCTCCTGCATTTCTCAAATAGTCCATCAATGGTTTCCACTCTTTGAGATATTGATAACTTGAGTTTTCTTTCAATAAACAAGTCAATTTATCATTTTCTGCCATGTCCATCAACCTTAACATCCACTCTTGTACTGTTGGTAAAGTCTGAGTTTTCCAAAACTGTGCATAAAGAAGTCTTGCTGCTGTTATCATATATTGTATAATTCTAACAAAATGTTTTTCTATTTGTAAATCCAATATTCCCAACAGAAATAATTCTGGTTTAAACGGAATCTGTATTTGTAGTATACTCTGCATCAACGTATGTATTTGGGTCCAAAATTTCTTTGCAATCTTACATGTCCACCACATGTGGTAAAACGACCCCTCTTGTTTATTACATTTCCAGCAAATGTTAGAAACAGTCCCATATATTTTCGCAAGTTTTTTGGGGGTCATGTACCATCGATACATCATCTTATAGAAATTTTCTTTCAAATTATAACACAGAGTAAACTTCAATCCTTTAGACCACATATTTTCCCATTGCTGCATATGTATGTTATGACCGATATTTTTTGCCCATTTAATCATACAATCTTTAACTTTTTCTTCCACCATTTCCCCTCTCAACAGTAGTTTATACATTTTAGCAATTAAATGTTCATCTGTTTCACAAAGTTGTATTTCAAATTCCGATTTACTCTGTTCAAATCCAAAATCTTTTTTATCTAACTTGAATTTCTCTATAAGCTGCATATAGGAAAGCCATTGAAAAGTATATCCTTCCGAGGCAAGTTGTTCTTTTGATTTAATTTTGTATTCTCCTTGTTCTTGAGCTTTTTTAACCAACTCAAGTAATAACACTTAAGAACAAAACTTGCACATTTGATTTGAAACTATTAAAAAGATAATATAGCTGAAAAAACTTAATGTCCTTACAGGTACAATAGTATCTAAAAAGAAAGAAAAGTCAGAAAAAACAACACAACTAATAATAAAAGAAAGAAAAAATCATGTAATTCAATTAACATTTCATAACTTTCAATGATATCAAACTAGCAATGTTACATTTATACACATCATTACAGTTCAGTTTTAACAACAAATTAAACCCAGAACATATGGAATCATACTATCTGATCTTGCTTTGCCATAAGCAGGTTCAAAGGCTAAGAATGGACATATTTCATTGAACCAAACTTCAGAATCTGGTAAAACCTTCCAGAAATATATAATCGCCTTTTGGATCACAGAGTTCAGGCATGATATCCATAGCTCTTCTTGAGTAGACTAATACCAGAATATAATTTAACAACACATTAACATTCTAACACTTTATTTCCAAGAACCTGGATTTCCATAGTATTAATATTTAACCAATAGGAAACTACTAGTGCGTATGTCCAAAACACATTCATTAAATTTCCTTCAAATTTATTATATTTCCATCATGAAAAGCATTGTGGTATGCAAAAAACCCCCCTATATATTTGCATATCCATTGAGGACTCCAAAATACCCTGTAGAACAGGGGTGGGGAACCTTTTTTCTGCCAAGGGCCATTTGGATATTTATAACTGGGGACCGGGGGGGCAGGGGGCGGGGTTTCTGGGATTTCCACGGACTGGGGGCCGGAGTTTGCGGGCGGGAGCCAATCACAAGCACTGGGGGCGGAGTTTGCGGGCAGGAGCCAATCGCGTGGAAGGGGCGGGGTTTGCAGGCAGAAGCCCTGCAGGCCTTAGGCGGGAGCCCCTAAGTTGCCCACCCCTGCTGTAGAAGGATGAGCTGCCCTGAAACAGAAAAATGTTACATGTGATTGTCAAGTTCCCAGGTTTTTCTCTTTTGTGGTCTGACTGTCAGGTGCACAGCTTCAATACATTGGCAGTTACAGAGAAACAGGAAAGCAAGTTTAAACTCTTAAATCTTAAATCACCTTTAAACTGGTGGGTACATTTTGAAAGAAAGAAATATAAAAGAAGCCAGAGCAGGTAGACAGAAAAAGGCGGGGTGGGAGTGTCTTCCAGGTTTGGCAGGAAATGCTTCTGGAGAGGAAGGTGATGGGACCAGATGTGGAGCATGGGAGGCAGGGGCTGGGAGAGCCAGGAACCTGATGACCCACAGCCAGGGAGAAGAGATTGGAAAGGAGCCTGAGGCAGCTGAAGCCAGAGAAAGAATCTGCAAAAGGCTGGCAAAAAGGAACATCCAGATGATGGCAAAGTAGAAGTGCCAGGCAGTTCAGGCCCTGGAGAACTGGGCAAGAATGAATTCGGAAGGAAGGAGAATAGTAACCTTTGGTATAGTTAACAATCAGTCAGGCCGAACCAATTATTAGCATTTCTAAGCCTGTAGATATGGGAGTAGGGAAGAAACTAGTCATCATACAAAATATGCTTCACATTTCTTAAAACCTGCGATCATTGACACATCACTCTGTCAATGTCAAACAAAAAAGATAACGAATGTATACAATTTGAAGAAAAAAACAGGACCAAAAACCAAGAGTCAAAAATTTCCGGCAAAGTTAATCATGTCTCTCAATTGGACAACTGAGATTTCTGGAATATTTTAAAAGGCATCCATCTGCTCTATAGATATTTCTGCATTTAGAGAACATAAGCCTTTATAACACTCTACAAATTGGGAGTTAATTTCAGCATAAACTCTGAATTATCCCCCCAAATTTTTTATTGTGGTTACTTCTTGTTTCAGATGAGAAGCCAATAATTTTCTGGGTTTTTCTTGTTTTCAATAGACTTTAATACACTTTGATGAATATTCATGAAATAGCAATGGCAGTGGTGAATTGCAAAATATTGCAAGGCCAGAATGTCTTTATATTCTTTTTTTGTCAGGCAAATGGGTAGCAACATCTCCCTTATGTCAAGAGGCAGTTAGAAAGAGAATCAAAGAGATCTAAGAGGCCATCTTAATGGGGTGTTAATAAATTGGTAAATGAGGTGTTAAAGTTTCCTCCAGCTTCCAAGATTCTGCTAGTGAACCCCTTGTCATCTTCTTTGAGTAAATCGAACTAATAGACACCATAACTTTCTTAGTTGTGAGTGGTTGTTGCAGGCTTTATTCAATATTCAAACCATTTATCACTGTTCTCATTATTATTGTCACTATCACTTGTTTGTTTGTTTGTTTGTTTGTCTAATTTATAGGCCACCTGACTACCAACAAGTTTCTGTGGCTTAGAACCAAAAGCCAACATATACAAATACAACTGACTAGAAGAGCAAAATAGCAAAACCAACTCAACGTACTGTAAATCAAACCAGAATAAAACAAAATGAGGCAAAACAAAGAAGACACCACAGCCACCCTGTTCCCAGACCTGGGAGAAGAACCAGGTCTTCAATAGTTTTCTGAACAACATAAGGGTGGGAGCCACGTGACTCTCAGAGGCGGGAGGAGAGATAATTCCAGATGGCAAGAATTGCAACAGAGTAGGCATGCTTCCTGGTTCCCACAAGATGACATTCTTTAATTGAGAGGGCCTGGAGTGCACCCATCCTACTGGATGGAATCAGACAGGCAGAGACAAATGGAGACAAGTGGTTCCTCAAACCTATGCCTTTAAGAGCTTTAAAGGTGAGTACCAGCACCTTAAATTGCACCCAGAGGCCAACTGACAACCAGTACAGCTTGCAAAGCAGCAGTGTCACACACACATAAAGGGGTGCCTGCATCACTCCCTGTATCACTGTATTCTGGATCATCACTGTAAATTCTGGATGGTCTTCAAGGGCAGTCCCATGTAGATCTCATTACAATAATCCAACTGAGTGAATTAAAGATCAAGATTGTTAGAAGTAAAACAAAGGAATATAAAGTTGGTTTGTTTGACCAAGGTTAAAATAAGCCATGTTTGTATAAAGCTCTGGTAACCCTTTACGGACTTTTTGCTGACACCAGGACTGAAAAATTGATGATTTATGGATTTGCATATAGATAAGGGATGGGTTATGGGAAAAAGAGGTATTTGTTTGTAAACTTATAGGGGGTGAAGAATTAATAAATTTGTTTATACTTGTTGTGATGAAGATTGGAAGTCACGTCTTTAAATATTTATTTTCTTTTTCTTTACCATACTTTCTTCTTTTTCTTTTTCTTTCTTTGCACTTTTTATCCTTTCTTTCTATTCTCCTTATTTCTCTGAGTTTAGTTTGTATTTGTTTTTACTATTGTAATTAAAATCTTCGATAAAAATTATGAAGAAAAAAGAAAAAGAAAGAAAATTTACATAGCACATAATTAATTGAACAAACAAAAATGTTGGGGAAAAGGAAAACCACCTAAAATTAAACAAACAAATAAATAATGTCACTAAAGAGGAGGGATATGCCAAAGCCACAGAAGCCTGTTTGTCTTCCTCCTAAGCTGTGCACCAGGGAAGGGAAGGGAAGGGAAGGGAAGGGAAGGGAAGGGAAGGGAAGGGAAGGGAAGGGAAGGGAAGGGAAGGGAAGGGAAGGGAAGGGAAGGGAAGGGAAGGGAAGGAAGTAAAGGGAAGGGAAGTAAAAGGAAGTAAAGGAAAGGGATGGGAAGGGAAGGGATGGGAAGGGAAGGGATGGGATGGGATGGGAAGAGAAGGGGAAGGGAGCGGAGGGGAGGGAAGGAAAGGGAAGGGAAGGGAAGGGAAGGGAAGGGAAGGGAAGGGAAGGAAAGGAAAGGAAAGGAAAGGAAAGGAAAGGAAAGGAAAGGGAAGGGAAGGGAAGGGAAGGGAAGGGAAGGGAAGTAAAGGGAAGGGAAGTAAAGGGAAGGGAAGGGAGGGGAAGAGAGGGCAGGGGAGGGCAGGGGAAGGGAAGGGAAGGGATGTTAAAGAAAGAAAGGGAAGGGAAGGGAAGAAGGAAAGGAAAGGAAAGGAAAGGAAAGGAAAGGAAAGGAAAGGAAAGGAAAGGAAAGGAAAGGGAAGGGAAGGGAAGGGAAGGGAAGTAAAGGAAAGGGAAGGAAAGGGAAGGAAAGGGAAGGAAAGTAAAAAAAAGGGAAGGGAAGTAAAGGGAAGTAAAGTAAAGGGAAGTAAAGGAAAGGGATGGGAAGGGAGTGTAGGGGAGGGGAGGGGAGGGGATGTTAAAGAAAGGGAAGGGAAGGGAAGGGAAGGGAAGGGAAGGGAAGGGAAGGGAAGTAAAAAGAAGTAAAGGAAAGGGAAGTAAAGGAAAGGGATGGGAAGGGATGGGAAGGGATGGGATGGGATGGGATGGGATGGGATGGGATGGGAAGGGAAGGGAAGGGAGGGGAAGGGAAGGGAGGGAGGGGAAGGGAAGGGATGTAAAGGAAAGGGAAGCAAAGGGAAGTAGAGGAAAGGGAAGTAAAGGAAAGGGAAGTAAAGCAAAGGGAAGGGAAGGGAAGTAAAGGGAAGGGAAGGGAAGTAAAGGAAAGGGAAGTAAAGGAAAGGGAAGGAAGGGAGGGGAAGAGAGGGCAGGGGAGGGCAGGGGAAGGGAAGGGATGTTAACGAAAGAAAGGGAAGGGAAGGGAAGAAGGAATGGAAAGGAAAGGGAAGGAAAGGGAAGGAAAGGAAAGTAAAAAAAGGGAAGGGAAGTGAAGGGAAGGGAAGTAAAGGAAAGGGAAGTAAAGGAAAGGGATGGGAAGGGAGGGGAGGGGAGGGGAGGGGAAGGGATGTTAAAGAAAGGGAAGGGAAGGGAAGGGAAGAGAAGGGAAGTAAAGGAAAAGGAAGGAAAGGAAAGGGAGGGGAAGAAAAGGGAATGGAAGTAAAGGGAAGTAATGAAAGGGAAGGGAAGGGAAGTAAAGGAAAGGAAAGGGAAGTAAAGGAAAGGGAAGGGAGGGGAAGGGAAGGGAAGGGAGGGAAGGGAAGGGAAGGGAAGGGAAGGGAAGGGAAGGGAAGGGAAGGGAAGGGAAGGGAAGGAAAGGAAAGGAAAGGAAAGGAAGTAAAGGGAAGGGAAGTAAAAGGAAGTAAAGGAAAGGGAAGTAAAGGAAAGGGATGGGAAGGGAAGGGAGGGGAAGGGAAGGGAAAGGAAGTAAAGGGAAGTAAAGGAAATGGAAGCAAATGGAAGCGAAGGGAAGTAAAGGAAAGGGAAGTAAAGGAAAGGGGAGCGAAGGGAAGCGAAGGGAAGGGAAGTAAAGGAAAGGGAAGGGAAGGGAAGTAAAGGAAAGGGATGGGAAGGGAAGGGAAGGGAACGGAAGGGAAAGGAAGTAAAGGGAAGTAAAGGAAATGGAAGCGAAGGGAAGCGAAGGGACGTAAAGGAAAGGGAAGTAAAGGAAAGGGAAGTAAAGGAAAGGGAAGGGAAGGGAAGGGAAGGGAAGTAAAGGAAAGGGAAGGGAAGTAAAGGAAAGGGAAGGGAGGGGAGGGGAAGGGAAGGGAAGTAAAGGAAAGGGAAGGGAAGGGAAGGGAAGGGAAGGGAGGGAGGGGAAGGGAAGGGATGTAAAGGAAAGGGATGTAAAGGGAAGGGAAGCAAAGGGAAGTAAAGGGAAGGGAAGGGAAGGGAAGTAAAGGAAAGGGAGGGGAAGGGAAGGGAAGGGATGGGAAGGGAAGGGAAGGGAAGGGAAGGGAAGGGATGTAAAGGAAAGGGAAGTAAAGGAAAGGGAAGGGAAGCAAAGGAAAGGAAAGGAAAGGGAGGGGAAGGGAAGGGAAGGGAAGTAAAGGGAAGTAATGAAAGGGAAGGGAAGGAAAGGAAAGGGAAGTAAAGGAAAGGGAAGGGAAGTAAAGGGAAGGGAAGGGAAGGGATGGGAGGGGAAGGGAAGCAAAGGGAAGTAAAGGAAAGGGAAGTAAAGGAAAGGAAAGGAAAGGGAGGGGAAGGGAAGGGAAAGGAAATAAAGGGAAGTAAAGGAAATGGAAGCGTAGGGAAGTAAAGGAAAGGGAAGTAAAGGAAAGGGAAGTAAAGGAAAGGGAAGGGAAGTAAAGTAAAGGGAAGGGAGGGGAAGGGAAGGGAACGGAAGTAAAGGAAAGGAAAGGGAGGGGAGGGGAAGGGAAGGGAAGGGAAGGAAAGGGAAGGGAGGGAGGGGAAGGGAAGGGATGTAAAGGAAAGGGAAGTAAAGGGAAGGGAAGCAAAGGGACGTAAAGGAAAGGGAAGGGAAGGGGAAGGGAAGTAAAGGAAAGGAAATGAGGGGAAGAGAAGGGAAGTGAAGGGAGGGGGAGGGAAGGGAAGGGAAGCGAGGGGAAGGGAAGGGAAGTCAAGGAAAGGGAAGCAAAGGGAAGCAAAGGGAAGCAAAGGGAAGCAAAGGAAAGGAAAGGAAAGGAAAGGAAAGGAAAGGAAAGGAAAGGAGACGAAATGAAAGGGAAAGGGAAAGGAAAGGGAAGGCAAGGCAAGGCAAGGCAAGGCAAGGCAAGGGAAGGGAAGGGAAGGGAAGGAAAAGACTAGATTTTCCGCACCCTGGCAAATTTATGTGCATGGAATACACAGAATTAACTCTCTGGTCTAATTATTTCTGAACACTCTTGTAAAGTTCCTGTTACAATGTGGTTATCTATCAGCTGCTTTAGATAGCTGTCAGCTATTTCTGGATCATAGCATTTTCTCACACAAGTATCCAGGAATAAGCCTACATGTATAAGATATAAGAAGAATATCTTAATCCCCTGTTTCCTGGCAATGAGATGTGCCTGATGAAACTCTTTATGCTTCTTTACTACTTTTGGAGGCAAATCTGAAAATAACTTTTAGCCCTTTTTCCTCTTTTTATTCCAGAATTGTTTCATTTTTGGTTCCTTGTAATATTTTATCACAATATCTTTTGGATATCCTCCCCCTCCCCCCCAAATTGACAACTACAGGATTGGGACATTGAAGAGATTTATCCTTCACAAAATGCTCTGTCAGTCAAATCAGCTTGGTTCAAATGAAACAGCTCTTGTTCCCCCCCTACCCAACCCCCAATTGCAACTGCCAGTGATTGTTTACTTTCCAGAAAGGGGAACTTTAAAATATTGTATGTATTTTTCCCCCTGGATACTTGACCTTGGATCCATTTCAATTCATCTTGGCTGGAAACCAGCTTTTTCTTCTTGGTTTTGTCTAGCCTTTCCAAAGTTTTAAACTCCTTCTCATATATAGACCTTCTTGCTCTTTAAATATTTTCATAATGTCATATTATGAACCACTTCAGCTGTAAGTTCTGAGAGGTGTTGATTCATTGGTTGTAACTCAAAACTGTAAAATCTCTTACAAAAAAGTTTGAAAAAAATCTCAGGATTTAAAATCCTGCTTCTGAACTGAAGTTTCAAACCAAAGACCTCATTGATGAAAGGGGTAAATAATTTCTCACTGAAAGCCACACACCCCAGCAATACAGTGGTTCTCTCCAGAAGCCAGAACTGGAGGATGCCATCTGAGAAAAGCTGTTGCTCTGTAGTGAGGGAAGGAAAGGGTTATTATTGTTCCAAAAGCAACTTGGAACAATATAATTAATAATTCTGCTTATCAATACTTTTTTGCTAACAGTCCATTATTTTTGTAATTTATGAAGGAACAGAGAAACAAACTGCATCTTAGCAGATCACCACCTTGCCAGAAGTTCCAAACAAGACTATTTTGACAGCTTTCTGAAAAGTTAATAGAGAAGACCCCAAGCAAACATCTGGAGACAAGATATTCTACTATATTGAGGCCATCACAGAGAATAATTTTCTCCAGGCTTACGTCCCCCTAATCAAGATGCTGATTGTTACCTAGAAAGACCTCCATGGTATACTGTAGGTCCTGGTTTTCTTTGGGGCCATATCTTCCAAGTAGAATCTGACCACTCTACACTGACTATTTGGGAAGGATTGCTCGAGATACCTACTGCCAGGAAATTAGAGAGTTTGGGATTCAGAGGATGACCATGATGTGGCCCCTTGATGTGGAACAGCTTTCCCCCTGAAATCAGATTTGCCCCCATAGAAGAAGAGTAAACATTGTTCTCTTCCAGAGAGCACTTGTTGAGGAAGCAGTTTCTAGCTATTACATGTTGTACAAACCCCAGATTCAAAGTGGTTTTCAAAGGCAGCCCAGTATAGAGCTCCTTGGAGCTCATTGCAGCTTGTTATGCTTCACAAAGTGGAATATGCAGATTCGTCACATGGAATATTACCTACCATTGCCATTATGTTCCCTTAAATGAGTTGCAGGACCATTATAAACAGATTATTTACATGCCATATTTCTGATATACATAAAGAGCCTCATGCCTGTAGCAGGCTAGTTCGTTCACTTTAGGTTGTGGTTCTCCCCATTGCTGACTTGTAGTTCCTGAAACACTTCCTTGAACTTAATTTTCGTTTGGGGCCTAAATAGGTTCACACAGAGAGCCAGTTTGGTGTAGTGGTTAAGGCATCAGGCTAGAAACCGGGAAACCATGAGTTCTAGTCCTGCCTTAGGCCCAAAGCCAGCTGGGTGACCTTGGGCCAGTCACTCTCTCTGAGCCCTAGGAAGGAGGCAATGGCAAACCAGTTCAGAAAATACTTGCCAAGAAAACTGCATGGACTTGTCCAGGCAGTCTCTGAGAATCGGACACAATTGAACGGAAAAAAAATTCACATATCCTTACATACAAAGTTATGTTAGCATAGCCATTTTTGAGTTAGAACTACAGATTATAATAATAAATCTACGTCTTTAAGCTAGATCACTGAATAATTTTAGAAGTCTTGAATCAAACTTGGAAAAATAAAAACCTGAAAGACTTTGAATCCTGTAGCTATCAAAATAAAATAATTAGTTATGGTAATATTATTAATTTGTTTACTTTAATTAAGTTTTAAACAGATAACATATTAAAATTAAACAAAACAAACACAACATTAATTTCTCTATTAAGCCAGAAGCTGGATAACATGTGGTATTTCAAATGTTTCTTTTCTAGGAAGAAATAATAGATAGTATTCCCACAGGAAGTTTGAATGATTTTATTATTTTTATTATTATTTTATTATTTTTATTTCAAATTTGAAAATCGGTTTGGACTGGAAAGTAGAATATAAATTCATCAGTGCTAATTACATAACATGAACTGAGGAATTAGCTCAAATAATTTATGACTGATACAAGGTATGCTAGTATCCATGGATCCTACGTGTTGTGTTACAGTGCATTTTGAATAATACTAAAACATCTTGGATGCTCAGAATATCATAGAAATAATTGAGGTAGTGAAACAGAGAAAGGAGACTGGAAACAAAGCACTATTAGTGTTCTGTGTTTGTGTCTTTTGCTTGTGAATTTTTTTCCTTATATTTTTCCATAAAGTATGGAGATACTGTAACATCTTCCCAGTGAAACATATTTTGGCCAGTTTGGTCTAGTGGTTAAGGTGCTGGGCTAGAATCCAGGAGACTGTGAGTTCTAGTCCCGCCTTAGGCGTGAAAGCCCGGTGACCTTGGGCCAGTCACTCTCTCTCAGCCCAACTCACCTCACAGGGTTGCTGTTGGGAAAATAGGAGGAAGGAGTATTAGGTATGTTTGCTGCCTTGAGTTATTTATAAAAAATAATTAAGGCAGGATAAAAATAAATATGTTTCCATTACCTTACTATTATTCCACACAATTTTAATAAATAATAATAATAATAATAATAATAATAATAATAATCTCTCTAATTTACTTTCTTTTCTGTTTCAGTGTAAGTATGCATGTTTAGTCAGAAACTAGTTGTTCTGTGTACAGTATTGTTTACATCTAAGTAACTATGCCCAGAATTGCAGCCTTAATCCTGGTCAGAAGATTATCAGAGCTATTAACATTCCTGTTACATACCTCTATGTCAGGGCTTTCCAAACTTTTCCCGTGGTGACACACCAACAGCGGCGCGGGAGAAAACCCGGAAGCGCCACAGTGGTGGCGCGCAAAAACCAAATTATGTGCAAAAGTCCTATTATGTGAACAGGATATTGCTCTGTTATTATAGACTATTATTAACAATGTCAGCAATAGATGCCCAGTAAATACAGTTCATATTACAACAGACTTGCTTTCATAGCTTTTATTTTTTTCAGTGTTTTTCTTTCATCTATTTCAGTATTCTTTTTTCCCTTCCTTCCTAATGTTCTACACATAACTTCTGTGTATTCTTGCACATGCATTGTTAGTTATAAGAAACAGAAAATTATTTGGAGCTCACATCCAACTCAACTATGCACAGGGAAAGACATATAGGCAGTTGTTTCTCCCTGATTCCATGCTATCACAGTTATTTGAAAATTATCATATTCTGTATGGAGGATACTTCAGTCTGGATTTTGCAGGCTGTATTTGAGCAGGAAGAACATGAATAGTTCAGCACTCCAGTTTCCTGAGACTTAACACTCCTGATACAATCACCATATCTGATTGCCTGGCTGGGTAAATTGCATATCCTTTCATCCAGCATGTATTTCCCAGCTATAACAGGACTCTTCTCAGTATTTCATGTATTCCATGCATAAGTAATCAGAACAGATGCTGCATCTTTCCTAGGCAATTGGTTTGCACAGAGGGGTTTATCACTGATATGCTAAACCAAGTTTGGTTAATGAATACCCAAACCTCACTATCTTACTCATTAAGCACTGCACTTTAACCAAAATTGCCTCCCTTTTTGATTTTTCAAACATGACTTAGCACAAATCCAAAATGGAGTCTTTTAGGTAAAATTTTGACAAGCTAAACTTCAAATTTTGGGTGTAATGCAGTATATGGGAATGGCAACAGATGCACTCAGTAATTAAGTTTTTGGATTGGATTGTTGTGCAAACAATGATTGCTGTAAAAATCTGCCAGATATCTATACTGACTGAACTAAGACACAAATATGCTGAGAACTTTCTCCTACAGAGTGGAGAAAGGCATAAAGAAATAAGCCATCCTTGTTTTGATCCTAACACAGGAGACAGGATAATTCCATACAACCAGTTTTCTCAACCCTCCAAATCCTCACAAACTGACTCTCTGCAGTTGTCCTCATAACAAGTACGGGCCCTTCTTTGTGGGGTCCCACAGGGCTCGGTACTCTCGCCACTCCTTTTTAACATCTACATGAAACCACTGGGCGAGATCATCCGTCACCACGGGCTGAGGTATCATCAATATGCCGATGATACCCAGTTATACATCTCCATCCCGGGTGAAGTAAGTGATGCAGTGACCACCCAGTCCAAGTGCCTGGGGGCTGTAGGGGTCTGGATGGGGAAAAACAGGCTTCAGCTGATCGACACACATAACACCTCTGCTCCGTGAGCTGCATTGGGTACCAGTATGCTTCCGGGTCCAATTCAAGGTGTTGGTTATCACCTTTAAAGCCCTACATGGCACGGGACCTGGTTATCTGAGGAACCGCCTCATCCCCATTACATCATCCCATCCCACCCGATCTTGCAGAGAGGGCATGCTGCGGACCCCCTCTATGAAAGAATTCCATCTAGCGGGGTCCCGGAGGTGAGCCTTCTCTGCAGTAGCACCTGCCCTATGGAACATCCTCCCCCCATGGATAAGACAGGCCCCTTCACTCCTGGACTTCAGGAAAAAATTAAAAACTTGGCTCTGTGATCTCGCCTGGGGCAAAAAGGAAAGTAGTCAAGCCTGGGGATGGCTGATTTCCTGACCAATGGAGGTGCACAAAATTCATCCATCTCCTGCCCCCTGCCCTACCCTTGTCCTATATTTGCATGGTTCATTGTCACAATAACTTTTGAAAAAATAAGAGCCACTGCTAGGAGAGCTGCACCACCACCACCACCCTCTGTAAAAGACATGTGAAAGGGCACTATGGTATTTTGGTGCATTAATCGAGTTAGGGACAATTGAGTAGTCAGGAGATAGGCAGAAGCAAGAAGTGTAAAGTAGAGTAATGAGGATGATCAGAGGACTGGAAATTAAATTTTATGGGAGACTGAGGGAGCTAGATATGTTTACTCTTGAGAAAAAAAGTGAGTGAAGGAAGATAACACTCTTCAAGAATCTGAAGAGGTATTACACAGAAGGTCAAGATGTGTTCTCTTTTGTCCTTGAGTGCAAGGCACAGTACAGCAGTCATAATTTGCATAAAAACAGTTTATGGTTGAATGTTAGGAAAAATGCCTAACGATAAGAGCAGTTGGACAATAGAACAAATTACAATGGACAATGTAATTGGTGAGTTCCCTTTCACTAGATATATTTCAGCTGGGGCTGAGCATCCATCTGTCACGGATGTAGTAAAATGCATTATTACACTGAGTAGGGAATTATGCTCAGTTGCCCTTATAATTGTGTGATTCTGTGTGCATTGGCTCCTAGAGTCAGGTTTCTAGAGATACCACAATCTCAGACTCTATTTATATGCATAGAGACTGCCATGCCCTATCTCTTAGCCCTGGTTCATAGTTCTAAAATGTACTCAGATAAGGCAACTTTCAAGGAAGCTTTCACTGTTGTTTTTTTATAAATTTAGGATTATCTAACGAATCAAAATTATTCATATTCTAAGATACATATTTTTACCTCTTCTGCTCATCAACATCTCTCTGCTGGCAAATACTGGCAAATACTGAAAATCTGGGAATGAGTTATATTTTTCTATCATATTCAGAAGAACAGAGAAATCTCCATGATATTGTGATTTACCTTCAAAATTGTATGTCCTTCCCTCTACAAAGTCTCAGAGGTGCATTAGGGCAATTGAAGCTAAAAGTGCCTCCATTCTTCCAATTATGTGTATTCTAGTAGTGGACAGACATGGTTACAGTATAACCTAACACCTTAAATAATATCTATTTTTAAAAATTCTCATGGTATATAATTGGATTGAACAAAAGTGAATTTTGATTTTAATGATATTAATTTTAATTTTAACTTTCTCTTGATTTTTGTTTGTTTTTTGTTTTTTGTTTTTTGTCTTTATTCTTATGTTGTATTATTTGTACTGTAATTGCTATAAGGTACATGAAGTGTTGTATAAACAGAGAGATAAAATATACATTTAATAAATTAAAAAATAACAGAAACAAATCATACATCACTTAATACTCCTAATTAAATGAGTTGTGAAACCTTCAAAATCTATGTTAAGAAAATTAAATACATTCTTTATTCAGAATCCTATGTTTTGAATAGTTTGTTCCAGAATTTTCATGAGCAAGCAAGTATTGTGTTGAGAACATAGAAAGGAGGCATCACTGTGGTTTAATGTTTAGTTTTACATGAAACCTTGCCCCAGCCATATCGTATATCAGCCATAATGTTTATCATAACATTTAACCACTCATAGGATTAGGGACAGGATTGTTGTGTAAACAAAATGACTGAAAGGATGCAACCATCTTAACTGCCTTCAGTTCTCATAGGAGAGATATAATATTGTCAATGCCTCTTTGTGGGAGGGGGTAATGACTGCAACCTTGAAAGAGGCATTGGTCCACCCCCTTTTCAAGAGACTGCCTTGGATTTATTTGTATTTGACAAATATTATTCTATATCCAATCACCCCTATGTGGGGAAAGTGGTGGAACAACAGCTACAAAAAGCCCTACAAGAAATGGATTATCTAGATCCATGACAGCCAGGATTCAGATCCTGGCACAGGACTGAAATAACATTGGTCACCTTCATGGATGACTTGTGGCAAGGCTTGGATGACAGGAACATGACTGTCCTTGTCTTGCTAGACCTCTCAGTGGCTTTTGAACTTTTAATCAAAGTATCCTTCTGGACTGCCTAGGGAGTTTGGAAGTTGAAGACACAATTTCACAGTGGTTCTACTTCTTCCTGAGACATTCTAGTCAGTTCTCAAGCTGGGTGGGGAAAGCTCAGCCCTGTGGTGGTCCATTATGTGATGGCTCAGGGCTTGGTCCTGACTCCTATCCTATTTTACATCTGTATGAAACCAATGGGAAATGTCATCCATCAAGTATATTATCAGTATGCAGATGATGGCCAGTTATACATCTCCACCTTGGGATGAATGGGGTTCCTGTGGAAGCTGTGGAAGCTCTGGTCCAGTGTTTGTAGACTGTCAGGGCCTGGGTGGGGAGGCTCAACCTGAGCAACACAGAATGACTATTCAAATGACTGAGTCATTTTTGACTCTTGGTGGAATTGTGCTCCTTATGGAGAGCAGGCTTGCTATCTGGCAGTTCTCTTGGACTCATGCCTCCTGTGGTCAGGAGGACCTTTGTCCAACTTCAGCTGGGGCACCAATTGTGGGCTAACTTAGAACAGGGGACATTAAAGATGGTCACTCATGGTCTTGTCATCTCCCACATGATTTGTTTGTTTCTTTGTTAAATTTATATAGCCACCCATCTCACTTGCATGACTCTGGGCAGCTTACAAAGTTGAAAATACAAAAAAAAAAAAAAAAGCCCAACCAAAAATATAACCACAAAAGTCATTAAAACATTAAAACTATTAAAACTGTAAAAACATGATCTGCAGGAGAGCACCATTTATTTTCCTAAAAGTACAACCTCTTAGCAGGCTCTCCAGCAACATCACTGAATCCCCAAGCCAGATGGCAAAATCATGTCTTCAGACTCTTCCAGAAGGCCAACAAGGTTGGGGCCAGTCTCACTGTAATGGGGACAATCTAGGTGCACACAAAACTGCCCACTGCCACATTTTGCAGTAACTGAAGCTTCCAGATGCTCTTCAAGGTCAGCCCCATGTAGAGCACATTACAGTAATCCATGTGGGAGGTGACCAGGGCATGAGTGACTGAATGTAGGGCCTCCCAGTCCAGGAATTACTGTAATTCTACAATGCACTCTATATGAAAGCTGCAACTGATCCAGAATGCAGAGGCATGGGCAATTATGGGCATATATCCTGAGTTCCATGTAATGCCTTTGCCCCATGAGCTGCACTGGTTACCAGTAGGCTTCCAGGTGCAATTCAAGGAACCTATAAAGTTCCTCATGGCATAGGACCTGGTTTTCCAAAGGACTGTCTTCTATGACTTCTGCCTGGCTTGTACAATTGGGCAGAGTTGTCATGCCCCAGGTCCCATCCACTAAGCAGGTCCTATCAGGCCCACCTGATGGGACCTAAGAAACATGCCTTCTCTGTCACAGCACTGCCCTCTGGAACACCATCCTCCTTCCCAAGATACATCTGGCCCCCACCCTGGCCATATTAAAAAAAGCTCTGAAAATCAGGCTGTTTCCCCAGGCCTTGGGTTAGAGTAGGTGGTGGGTCTTACATGTTTGATTGCCTTTGAATGTTTTTTTTCTTCTTGGTTGGGGCTTTATTTTAAATAAACAAATAAATAAATAAATAAACATCAGCTTTACATGGGGCAGCCTTGAAGACCACCTGGAAAATTCAATTGGTGCAAAATCCAGTGGCCTACTATATATGCTTATTGGACAGTCTTGTTACTGCCATCTAACACAATTGCTGTAGGAGTATCACTGGCTATTGATAGGTTTCCAAGGTCAAGATACCAAAGCCTTAAATGGGTCAGGGCCTGGGTATCCTCAAGACCACCTATCCTGTATAGATTCTGCCTGCCCAATCATGGGACACAGAGAATGTCTGTTGAAAATCAAGAGATATGATGGGAGGGGGGGCCAAAAGCAGGCAATTTCTGTGATGACTCTCCTCTTCTGGAACAGCTTGCTTCCCCAATGAAGGGTATCACCCACTCTTCTGGCCTTCTGAAAGCTAGTAAAAACTTGGCTGTTCCAGAAGGCCTTTGGGACAAGTCCTCTAAACTCCTGGTACCAGGAATATTATATATATTATAATTTGTACCTAATTTTATATTGTATTTCTGTTATAGTATATTATTGTTTGTTAGTGCTACTATTTCTTTGGATGCAGCTGTTGTTTTTGTACACCACAGAGATTAGCCTTGACTGAAGAGGTTTCTAAATTCATGGATGAATAAATAAAATATAAATGCAATAAATGAATCTGCCCCTTAAACTATGCAAATGGTGTAACAAAAGACATTTATAAGGAGGCAGAAATGTTTGTTTCAGGATATATTAAGAAACAGTTGAAATGAATAATTTGCTGGATGCTTGAAAATTCTGTTTGACAATTAAGGGATCCACATGTGGTATTTTTTTGCATGTATGACATTCAGCTGAAGTATGTAGATGTCAAATATTGGACATATAATTTGTAACCTAACTTTATATTGTATTTCTGTTATTGTAAGTTATTGTTTGTTAGTGTTACTATTTCTTTGGATGCAGCTGTTGCTTTTGTGCACCACTGAGATTAGCCTTGACTGAAGAAGTTTATAAATGCATAGATAAATTAAAAAAATATAAATGTAATAAATAAATCTGCCTCTTAATGTTGCAGCTACTTTCTAAAACTTCACTTGGCCTCATAGAAATATTGCCTTTATGGGTTTTGGATCCCCCCCCCCTACATTTACTGTGTCCTTATTTTCATAACACAAAGTGTTTTGTGATACAGCTGTGGGGAAGAAGAAAAAATAGGAAACAAAGGAAGACTAAGATAGGCATTTCTCCTTCACCCATGTGAAGAATGACTAAACTCAAGAATTTTGAGTGAGACAACGATTATCAGAGGGTCATTGAACAAACGTGGTGTGTTACCTTGAGGCCAGTTCTAATGTCTGAAGTACTGGGACATGGAGCAAATGTGCGACGGATGAACCAGCCTCAAGAAAAGCAGAGCAGGTGCAGGAAGTGACTGCAGTTTTGAAGAAGGGAGGTCCAAATGCTTTGGGGGGTTGGAGGGCCCTGTGTGGCTTCTATGAGGGGAAGGGAAGAGCATTGTGACCCTAGGGCCACATGGTGAAGTTTGAAGGAGGCATTTGGCGCCCTTTGAGGGGAATAGCTATTTCGATGGCTGTGGATGTAGAAAAGGCGCCTGAGGAAAGAAGAGCATTCATTATCGGGGGAAGGAAGGTGGTCGTGAGGAGACACGTGCGGCTTGCAGGTGGCGGAGCTTCCCCACCCCCCTCCCCCCCTCCGTGTCCCTTCCCCCTTTCGCTCGCGCCCGGTAACGGTCTCTAACGGTTTCTCACCCACCGCATTCTGAGGCAGCCGCTGGCGTCAGAAGCGGGGAATCGCGCGCCCGCACCAAACCGGGGAACGGGGGGAGGAGGACGCTGACACGCGGTGACCGCTTCGCTTGCCCTCGTCAGCCAGCCAGCCAGCCGGCGGCTCGTGCCCGCCTCGCCTCCCTTTCGCTCTCGCCCTGTCCCCTCCGCAAAGCAGGAGGGGGCGGCGACCGGCAAGGCAGGCGGGCGAAAAGGGGGCTGTCAGACACCGGTGTCCCCCATGAGCTCTGGTGGGGGAGACGCTGGTAGCCCCGGCGGCGGGGAGCTACCGCAGCAAGACCCCACCTCGCCTTCTGTGCCGCCTCTACTGTCGCCTGGGACAGCAGCTGGGACAGCGACAGGAGTCCCGCCCGGACCGGGCCCCAGTAGCCGCTCCGCGAAGGGCGGGACTGGCCAGAGCGAGAAATCCGAGACCCGCTCGGTTTGTAGTAACAACAGCTGGGAAGCCGGCGGGGGCGGTGCCGGCCCCATCTGCAAGATCTGCTTCCAGGGCGCTGAGCAGGTGAGCGTTGGGGTAGAGATGGGCTCAGAGAGAGGGGAGAGAGTCTTCCATTGGCAGGGGTGAGCAGGCAGATTTGCAGACTGCCATCATTCCCCCCGTCAGGCAGCAATTGTAGCTGTATACGGTTAGGAGAGCCGATTGGGAAAGACACCTAGACTCATGCGTCTGAATTCCAGGTTAAGATCCCTTAAATGACTTTCAGGGAGAAGGAAGCAGAAAAAGGGGTTAGCGCACGCGCACCCCCCTCCCCCGCTCCATTTGTTATATCTTTAGAAATATTGCTTCTTCAAATACGATTAGTGAAATAGTTGCAACTACACAGGCTGGTCATCAGCACCACGGACAGCGCTAGTGGCCGCTGAGAAAAGCGCTGCAGAAAAACGGAAGTGAAGAATCCGGTTTCTCATTTCGCTGCTGGGTTGAATCATCATAATATTGTAGTAGGCGGGGTTAAGTTCCCAGACTAGACATGCTGCATCTTATATGACGAGGTGGCAGCATGGTGGTAGCACCTTTCTGCATTCAGTAAAAGCAAGTAACGGTAACTTTCTTGTCACAATGACAAGTTGTGTAGAGGCTTGCTGATACATCTGCAGGTCAAAGAATCCGTTATAATTAGCCACTGGTTGTTTTCCGATGTACAGCTGCAGAATCTAGAGAATGTTAACAGGGATGAATGTCTTTCAGTAGAGATAACTTATGCAATCCACTTAAATAAATAGATGTTTTAGACCAATATATATTGTAAAGTATTACCTTATAACAGCCTAGTTCTATGTACTTAATATTACTGTGATAGATGTGTGTGATAGATGATATTAAAGGCAAAACTGAAGTACTTTGGCCACATAATGAGAAGACAGGATACCCTGGAGAAGATGCTGATGCTAGGAAAAGTGGAAGGCAAAAGGAAGAGGGGCTGACCAAGGGCAAGATGGATGGATGGTATTCTGGAGGTGACGGACTCGACCGTGGGGGAGCTGGGGGTGGCGACGGCCAACAGGAAGCTCTGGCGTGGGCTGGTCCATGAAGTCACAAAGAGTCGGAAGCAACTGAACAAATAAACAACAACAAAAGATGTGTGTGTGCCTATATAGACATTGATTACTTGGCCTGTGCTCATTTTTATATGGGAGTATCAATATGAGTGCAGCCTAGAACAGGATGCACCTTCATTTGGATCAAGAATCACATTTAATGCATAGCAGGAATTGCATTCCAAAACAGCAGGTGGGACCAGGACTAAAACAAAAATTGATTTAATTTGAGGGTAAACTTTAATTTAGATCAAATTAATTTAATACAGCTAATATTGCTTACCCAATGTCACAGTAAAAAGTATAAGTTTGTGGCAAGTTTTCAAAGGGATTTTGGGATGTGTACGCCCTAGATGTAGCTTTTGTTCTGGGTCGAATGGCCTGGATACTGGGGGAGTTAGTGCTATGCAGTAATCATGCTTTGATTACCATCTGATGAAGTTTCATCTCACAGTTTCATTTCCCCCACTCCAGATGAGGATCTATTAAGATTACCTGACTCCAGAGATTTATGAAATCTAATGGATTCTTGAATTTCTAGTGTATTTTCCTGAAGCCAGAATCAGTTATTCTGTTAATGTTCATGCTGATATGTGGAATGAGAAAACAGAAGGGCCTTTCAAAGCTTAACTCAGTTCAGTGAACTGCAAACAAGCTGGTTGTAAATCACAGAGATATTAATGGTTGTAAATTGCACATCATACTGAAAACTGAGATTGAGAATAGCAGGGAGCCAAGCAGTAGTAATGTTTCTAAGTCAGGATAAGAGTTAAAGTTCCAGCAAGCAGTCCAAAAAATGTCAGGTTCAAGGGTAGCAGATGTCACATTTCATCTGAGTCAAGAAATAAAAAAAGCAGGCACCAGCAAAAGGCAACAAAATAAGAACAATTTTAGAAATGGTTCCACTGGCATAAATACCCAAGTAACTTTCTCATCTCACCCAGGGACATCTCATGATAGCCCTGATTAATTAAGGTTGGACTCTGCAAAGCTTTGGCTTCAGTTCCAGCTTTCAATCTTTTAGATTTTGACCCAGAGCTGATCTTTTTCCTAAATGCTAGATGGTCTTGACTTTTCTACAACTGGATCAGGGATGGAAAGGTCTGGATCCACTGCCTCATGGTACATTAGGTAGGCTTCTCAGCTTCTAAGATGACAGGTTCACTTGCTTAGGAGATTACATATGCAGCTGGGCCCTGACAGGGCTACTGAGACAATCACTAAATGTCCTCCTCAACAACGTGGAATCTAAACTTCCCCTTGGTTTTCTGGGGATCGAGATAAAGCTGACCAAGAGATAGCTAGAATATGTATGGTACAAAACTTACCTTGAAACTGATTGAGTGTGGCTTAGTATATACAGTTATATCTGCTACATGTCAACAAAGGTTGCAAAAAGGGCTTACTTTGTATCCTCCACTGCCTTCTTAAGTAGCCAGCCAGTATAATTCTTTAGAGTGGTCAATTTCTTATTGTCATCTGCTTTGGAAGACCCAGCACAGGAGCCCTCAGAGATCTGCTGTAACTGATTTGTGAGACATTTTGAGGATAGAATAATTTATTTTCATGCTACTGGAACACTGCTTTTGATACAAATTGTACTGATGTGTCCAGTGTCTGTCATCTGGGGTAAATGAGTGGGATTGTTTTCAGTTTTCAGAGGATATGGACAAGATGTTTGTAATGTATAGCCTACTCTCTGGATGGATACAGAGAGTGGTGGATGTATTATGTAATGGGATAGTTCCACCAGCTCTAAAAGAGTCAGTGATCTGTCAATTCCTGAAGAGGCTCTCCCTATGTTTAGACGATTTTGTCCTATTAGAAAAAAACTTTTGGGGGAAATATGTTTGAGAGAGTAGTATTGTGAACTCAGTGCCTTAAGTGTTGATAAAATCAGTTTTTTAAAATTTAAAAATAGTTTTATTAAAATAAAATGAATAATCTTCTCTATTGGTTTTCATGCATGATCTTTCCTACAGCAGAGGTTTCTCTCAGAATATGGTAAATTTATTCAGAAGTAGAGCTTTCATGGAGCACCAATGACCTCAAAAGTCTCTCCTGGTGTTGGTCAATTTAATTCTTCCTGAGATTCATCCATCAAAGTCCGCAAATTATTCAACTTACAGACACAATTATCCTAGAGAACTCAGCATTCCTGTTAACTTCTTGGAAACCTAGAAGTTCCCCAACAGTTCTGATTTTCACCTATATAACTTATTCATTCTTCCACAGTACCTTTCTTTCCAACTTTATGACCTCTCACTTTTTCTAATCTCCTGTAAATTCCCCCACTTTTCCTCCATTCATAATCTCAAATACTTTTATTGTATTTAAATTGTATAAGAAATAAAGCATACAACATCAGTAAATATAGATGTTATGAATACCTGTCATTACAGGAAGTAGAATAAAAGGAATAACTACACAAATCTTACAGGTTGTTACATGGGTGATTGACCACTGTGGTGCTTGTGCAGCTGCCAACTTCTTCAGGAAATTGATTATGTAACTTTTTTCAGACTGTATTCCATCTTGATTTTGGAGTAGAATCAGGCATGACTGCCATGATAGGTTAGCCTCTGTGGAAGAGAGAGAGAGGAAATGTGTCCCTGTTGAGCTTGCTTGTTCTCTTGGCAGTTTTTGACGGTACTGACCAGGGTTACCTCTTGAACTCTCTTCCTGATTTGGATACACTGGGTTACACTGGGTCTGCTTCTATTGCAGGGATGTTCTCAGAGAGTAGTATTGGCCAACTGTGCCACTGAACCCTGGCCATTAGATTATGGAGTGCTTCTTTCTGGTGTTCTTTCTGATGCTATTTAACATGTATATGGAGCCACTCAGAAACTTTAGGGCTGGTTATCATCAATATGCTGATGATACTCAGTTCCATTTTTCAATAATATCTGAATCTGAGACTACGTCTGTTCTTATCAGTGTCTGGATGCAGTGAGAGGTGGATGAGGGCCAATAACTTGGGATTAAACCTTGGCAAGAAGCCTATGTGGGCAGTTCCCAAATTCTTAGTGGATTGCAAACCCTCGACAAGAATAGGCTTGTTGTTTGAATGTTCTCTTAGACTCAGTGCTGCCAATGGACATCCAAATAGCTTCTATGGCACAAGCACCAATTACTAGCTTTGGTTGATATAGCAATTATGCCCTTTCCTGAACTGGGCCAGCCTAGCTACCGTTATGCATACATTGGTAATCTTATGCTTCATTTTTGTAATGTACTGTTCATAGCACTGCCCTTGCCCTTGATCTAAATGTTACAGCTATGAATAATACAGCAGCCATGCTGTTGAGTAGAATCCTGCCCATATACTGTACATGTTATACTTCTGTTGAAGCAATTGCACTGGCTAATAGTTAGCAATGAAGCCAGGTTCAAGTTTTTAGTTATGACATATAAAGCATTAAACAATTTGGGACCAGGATGCTTGATAGAATGCCTGCACTGTTGCAGATAATTGGGGGGAGGTTGTATTGTATGTTCCTACGACCACAGAGTATCATTTTGTAATTACTTTAGGTCAGTGGACCACTCTTTAACTAATATTAGTTCATGTCAAGTTAAAATTTATTTATGATCCAAGATCAAACACACACAAAAAGACCAACAATACAATAAATACAGTAAAAGAAGAAAAGAATTGCAAGAAAATCCTGAAAATATTGCAAGAAAATAAACAGCTAACAATTAATAGCATGAGGGAGAAACCATATGGCTATTAATACTAATAGCAATTGACAGAAATTCTGCAATCTTCTTAGAAGTTTCTGAAGAGTGGTCACCCTAAAGAAGGGTAATAGCCTTGTGGCATATGTTTTTTAGTGATCTGGTATGGCTGCTGTTGTGCTGGTGTGAGTCAGCAAATGGAGAGAGAAAAAGGGAAGAAGCTCAATTCTAGCCTCGAAGTGCAGGTGTACTGTCACAAGGGCTGATGAGTTGAGCTGACTGTTGCCAAGACTGTTGTGGGACAGAGGTAGACAGCATTCCCATTGGTCCAGCCTTCGTTACAGGTGTTGCGAACTAGAGCCCTGGGGGATACACCTCGCCAGTTGCTGGAGAACATGCTGCTGGTCAAACCCAAAATTGGAGAAAGGAGAGGAGAGAAAATAAGTGGAGAAATGAGGAGACAAAATGACAACTAGAAAGACTGTTGTAGAAGGGAGTGACTGGAGAGAAAAGCTGAAAAGTAAAGTTGATGTGAGTGTGTGCAGCAATTGTCAGTTCATGGTTGGAGAGGGAGAAGAAAAGTTGTCAGGTGGCTTCCGTGGAGGAAGAGAAGCAAAGTCCCAGAGAGATGGCATCTTCAACCAAGACTCAAGATGGTTAGGAGGGAGATGGCTGGCTATGGACAGTGGGTTAGAGCTTTTGGCAAAGCCCTAGTCTCTGGGGAAATAATGGGAAGAACAATCCCAAGAGAGGTTCGTTCCCCAATGGAGGAGACACAGATGATGATCAGCTGAATAGATCCAAAGAAAGAAGATGAGCAGCGCTGAGCACTTCGTTGTTTATTCGTTCAGTCGCTTCCGAGCACTGAGCACACTCATTCGTAAATCCAGCACATTCCTTCCTTTTACTCTCTCTTGATTATTCCAGAAATGGGGGAGGGAGACAGAGTGAAGGGGGAGGAAGTTAAGCATTTAGGAGAAGAGTTAGAGGGAAATAGTCTCTGGAAAAGAGACTTAAGAAGAAACCTGACACTGGATAGAAGCCAGGATCTTGTTGTAAATACCTATTGTAAATAGTTTTGCTGCATATTTATTTATTTAATTAATTAATTTTTATCCCGCCTTTATTATTTTTATAAATAACTCAAGGCGGTGAACATACCAAATACTCCCTCCTCCTCCTATTTTCCCCACAACAACCCTGTGCTGTGAGTTAGGCTGAGAGAGAGTGACTGGCCCAAGGTCACCCAGCCGGCTAAACAAGAAGCATAAAAGCCTCCACTGTCTTGGTTTCTCTGTGTCAATTGCCATCCTTGTACTCCTGAATGCACATCAGTTCTAAAAGCACCCAGTCACACAGTGACAGGCCTCTTGGTCACAATGGAATTAAAGTAGTTAACAATTGTAAATATTAAGTTCAATCACCATTGGGTGTACAACAGACATTTTAATAGCACATGTGAAACAGATCCTACATCCATGTCTGAACAGAAACAAATACAGCTTTCATAGGGGAGACTTATACAGTATATCTACCAGTTGTTGCCCTAATAGGTAATATCTCAATTCAGGCCAGGGTAAATTGTCTCCTATGAGGGGCATATATAATATTGAAAAAATGCCTAGGGACAGTCCAGGGAGCAGAATCAATTACGCTATAAAAGGGGTGGGAAACATTGGCTCTATCATTTTAGATATCTAAATCCCAAATCCTCTTCTTCAGTTCAACTAAAATTTTATCAAGGCCCAAAGCAGATAAATGCTGGCAAGGAAAGAGTACCACATGCCAGATTATCATTAATTTGTCTTCTTAGGGTAGAACAGAACCTGTCTAGTAAGGTGAGATAGATCAAAGAAATTCTCCAATTGACTTGCTTTAGCCAAAATTTGAGACAACTAAGTCTTAAACAGGCCCCAAGGAAAATGCAGCCTAGTTTCAGTTGTATTCAAGTGTTAGAGATAGAATAATGGATTCATGATAATATTTTTAAATATTTTGATTAGATTGTTTCTAAACTAGAGAACTCCTTACAGATATACAACTGAGTGATATTAGGTCCAATATTTCTAAAATCAATTTTTAAAAATCCCAAAACTAGGTGAAAACTTGATGCCCTGCAAAATCCTTAATTCTACCTTGTCTATCAGAACATTATCCACTTTTTCAAAAACTACGGCAGGGTTGATCTAGCATATATTTTTAATAAAAACTGCTGACTGATAATCATTTCCCTCTAAATAAAATTAATAGTTTATCCATTCATAATTAATAACATTTTACTCTCAGATTTAGAGCTATTTGTAGGGTGAGTTTATGCATCACAGTAAGCCATGGTTCGTTTGAATTGCCTGTTCTAAATGGTTTCACTATTGTGTAAGAATCAGAATTACAGATTTGAAATTCTGCATTTATTTCCTGGCCCTTTTCATCTAGTATTTCCAAAAATGCTTGTGGATGAATCAGGATACCAAATCCACATGGAATTGAATGACAACTTCTGTTCTAATTATTCTAGACAAGTAGCAATAGATAGATGTTGCAATAAATCTTTGTAACAGGAAGTTCAACTTCATTTCCTATGATGGAAGCTGTGAGTCAGTGAGGTCTGCAAGTACACTGCTTTATTTAGCTACCTGCATCTGTCAGCAAAGTTTCCTGACCTGATCTCATTTAGATTTAGATTTTATACAAGTAGTCTTTTTTCATATATTTTTTTTCATTAGCAAAAATATTCTTTCCATTGAGTTTTGTTGCTTTTAATAGTTTTTAACACAATTGCAAATTTCTGTCACTAATTTTAGTTTTAACTCACAGATGCATAGAACCGAATACATTAATGGACTTAGCTACAGTAACCTGCCCTTCCACCTCCTTTAAATTTCATTTTTGTTTTTGTTTTTTCAGACAATTACAAACACTCTTCTACCATCACACAATTTAATAATCTTCTCATTCTCTTTTCACAGTAATGTATATTTTTCTCCAATCCTTTTAATATGTTTAAATATGTTTAAATTGGCAGTTTTTTCATTTAACATATAATTTCATGGCTGGATTTTAAAATAATGGCTGTTCTGAAATTTAACCTCTGTATTAAATATTAACTTCCTGACCTAGACATACTTATCTGCTTCCCTTGCAGCTTGGTCTGTAAGCAAGTGCTTCTGGGTTGAGTTGTTCTTCACTCCTCCATTGAGTCAGAGGCTGTCACAGCAATATTACTGAAGGAGGAAGGCAACACTGTCATGGCTCTCTCCTATGAGGACTACCTGAAAATCAATGATCTTTGAGAAGAGCTGAATAGCAGAAGCATCTTTAATCTCCTCATCTTGAAACTGTTATCTGTTCTGCTCATAAATTTAGTCTGGGATGAGGAGGGAAGTGTTTTTAGTGAGAGCTTGATCTTTATCACATCTTGAAGCAAATTCAATAGAACCCGAGAAGACTGAGCATAGGACAAAAAATGTGTTTCCTTATTCTACTGTAGAGCAGATCTTCATCTGTTGACACTATAATCTTTATTCAGAGTGTAATCTACAATGAAGGCCTAAATGAGAAAGAATGAAATATACACCTGCAAAATCACAATGCTTCTCTTTTCATTCATGCCATAGTCTAATAATTAAGGATTACAATCTGAATAATTTCTATATATTAGAATTTTTTTACATTTCCTTACATTTGTTATATACATATATCTATTTACTGAAGTAAAGTCTGATGAATGAGGCAACATATAAATTTTTGTATTATACCAATATCTGAGCCAGTTTTGGTTTCTTGGAAATGATAAAATAAACATAGCCTTTAAAACAATTTTAGACAAATCATCAAGAATCTTTTGTGAGAGCCAGCATGTTGTAGTGCAGCATGGTGTAGTGGTTAGATTGCTGGACTAGGAGCAGGGAGATCCAAGTTCTAGGTCTCCCTTAGGAAACAAAGCCAGTTTGGTGACCTTGGGCCAGTCATTTCCTCTCAGCCCTAATCAACATCAGGCTCTGGCAAGCTGGCTGAAAAACAACCCCCTTGTTACTTCATGCATTGATAAGCTTTGCTGGGAGAACTGGGCAAGCGTAGTCCAAAACAAGTGGATCCTGCAACTGTGGGACAAATTCTAAGAAAAACAACATCAAGAATGTTTAATGGTAGAGCTTGTGTTTTTCATTCCTAAAAACTCTCTTAATCTCTCATTTGAGAATAAGAAAAGTAACAATTATTACAAATGAAATATACAAAATGATATTGCTGAAGAAACATTAGATTTATTTCAGCCAATAAGACCTTTTTAAAAAAAGTGCTGTGCTTTGGAATTAGAGAAGTTTAATATTTACTTAACTTTTTAAATTTGTTTCCTAGGGTGAGTTGTTAAATCCTTGTCGATGTGATGGGTCTGTAAGATATACACACCAACTTTGCCTATTGAAGTGGATCAGTGAAAGAGGATCATGGACTTGTGAACTCTGCTGTTATAGATACCACGTTATAGCAATTAAAATGAAAAGGCCTTGCCAGGTAATATAAAATAATTTCCACTAAAAAAACTATAGATATTGCCAAAATTATTTTTATACTGTATTTTCTGAGCTCTGCGTAGCGAGGGGACATTCATCAACATAACATATTTCATTTAACCTTTTCCTCTCATGCTGGAGTTTAGAGAAAAATCAATTCTCTCAATCTGCAGTTATCATTAAAAGAAAATTGCATAAAGGTACCCACAGAAAATTTCCTCCCAGTGCAAATAACCAAAGGTTTTTCCCCATTCAGAAAAGAGAATTTACCTCCCTGATATGCCAGCTTCCTTCATCTGTGTTTCAAGCCAAAAATCTTTCAGAAGTTTAACAGATTTCTTTTGTATATCCAATAAGTAAAGTTTGTCCTTTTGTTTGTCACTTCTAATAAAGTCCTTCAAAACTTTAACAGAGTTCTTTTGTATATCCAGTAAAAAAATATTATCCAAGTCAGTTTCCTGGTTCAATATTTGTACATCTCCTCTTGGGAATAAGTCATCCATTGGTTCCATTTGTGTGCCCATATCTTTCTCATTACTTGTTACATTTGAGTCCCCCTTCAAAGTAATTTCAAAATCATCCATTGAAACTTGTTCTTGTTATGTAATTTCATTACAACATGCCCTGTCAATTTTGTCAAGAAATTTCTCTAATTTGTCAAAAAGCTTGGCAGACAAATATTCCCAAGTTTGTATCATAGATTTTGGCTCCATTTTCTTAATTCTCCAGCTCCCTCTAGTGTCCAACCTTTAAGGTCCCCTTATCATGAAAAAACTCAAAACAATCACCATTTTCCCATGGGAAAATTCCTTCTAATTAATTCAAAGCTCTTTGTGTGCATTTAAAATTATTATTCCAAGTCCATCTGAGCCCTCAATTCATTGTTAAACTTTCTAAAGTCCATATTCTAAGCACCCTTCTGCTGTTTAATCCAAAAAGTAATATTTTTCACAAGCTTTTAAAAATTGCATTTAAAAGTTCTTTCTCTAAGGAGAAGGTGACTCACCTAGTGAATATAGTACAACTTGCCGTTCCTTAGGGTCTTAATCCTTTTAAGGCAGCAGAAAAAACCACAGACAAATCCAAAGTGATTAAGAAGTGAGGCTCGGTTGAGCTTATTGTCCTTTAAAAGGCTGCATTAAATGTAAGCAAAAATGGTTCCTCCCTCGACTCCCAGCTACTCAACCCATAGGCAAACTGCAAAACGACAGTTCCTCACAGGGAGTGGCTATGCAGAGTCGTGTGGACTATCTCAACGATCTCTCCTTAATCCAGAGAGCATTTTGGTGGCCAGGATCCTGCATCCTGTGCCGATCTTCATCGTAATGCCGTCCTGCTACAAAAAGGGATGATTAGCTTGCCATGGCTCCCAACTGGAAGTGATGGGGTAAACTTATTTGGATGGTCTGCCCTGGGTGTCTGATGGATCCAGAAGGCTTCCTGTGGTGCTTGGGGATTTTCCCTGCAATCTGATGGGCAGTTCTAGTTGCTTTGTAGAACCAAGAAGTGACAAGAGTGCTGCCAATTCTGGGGTGTCCATTGGTTTATCTCTGGGAAATGAAAAGAATGAAGAGATCCCTAGAATAAAGGTGGTGGGGAACAAAGAGTGAATATGATATGAGCCCATGTTTGGGCCTACCCTGTGGCAATATACTAGTCTGCTGTTAATTGTGTCATAGAATGGTATCCAGCAGTCTGGTTCAGAATAACTCAGTTCCTATTGGGGAGTAGTAGTTAGAACAATGCTCTTGCTGTCCACTGTGTCATGTCTGCCTATTAGTATTAGTATTAGTATTAGTATTAGTATTAGTATTAGTATTAGTATTAGTATTAGTATTAGTATTAGTATTATTCTTAATGAAATTGCCCACTTTCATTCAGAGTTAGATTCAACAGTCTAGTGTGATGAATGGAACAATATCTTAAGATATTGTCTGGGATTTATTTGAACCTGAAAGATCTGAGGAAGTGGATAGGATCCTTTGCAGAATGAACCCTGCCATTCTGCAGGCTAGATCAATGCTCCTCCTGGTTCCTTCACTGTTGGGGAGATATGAGTGGCTAGATCTAAGAGATAGCAAATGCTTTTTCAAAGACAGAGAAGTGCTATTGTCCTTGAAACAAGCAGAAGTATGCCTTCTCTTGAAGAATCCATCTCTGGTCATACTTGACAATGTCTAGTGTACTGATTTTTTCCTTTCTGTGCAAGGTGGAGAATACTGCTGAGATCTTAGATAAAGCACTTAAATGGATACTTTTCAGTCTTGAATCAAGCTTGGATGTGGAATAGAAACATCATTGGTTACTCTAATGGGTGACTGGTATACAGACCTGGAAGTTGGGAGTGTTACTTTATACCTTTCTATAGCATTTGCTACTGTTGAGCATGATATCATATTGGACCTCCTGCAGAGGATGGGAATCCAGCCCCGCCATTTTTTTTACAGTGGTTCCACTCCTACCTCAGTGAAGTCAGTCAGTGGTAATAAGGGTGAGTAATCGTAGGCTACGTTTATTCAAATGTGGGATACTCCAGGGTTCAGTTTTCCCCCATTGCTTTTAACTTCTATGTGAAGCCACTGGGAGAGGCTGTTTTTCAATCTGGAAAGATAATCATGATATTCTATTATACCTTACCACCCCAAGCGATGCCAGAAATGCTGTGGAAAGCCTGACCTGGTATTTTGAGATTGTATAGGTCTCAATGGGTCTGAGTCTCAGCAACACAGAAATAGTCAGGGCTCTACTGCAATATAACACCAATTCTCCAGTGAGTGAGTCCAATTCAGAATGCTGTTTTTGGCTTATAAAGATTTATATGTCTCAGCTCAAGGATACCTTAGGGACTCTCCCTACAGGAATCTGCCCAGCCTGGGCACAAGCAGGAAAGGGATGCTCAGGGTCCTGTCCTCATGAGAAAGCAAAGGGACAATGAATTTAAGGCAATCCTTCTGTATCATAACTCCCTGGTTATACAACATCTTACCATTACCCACCTTATTTGCATTCCACAGAAGAATGAAAATAGCTTTATTCCAGCAGGCATTTGGGGGTTGGTTTTTAGTACTGTTATGACTACATGGTATTTGAGCTACTGGTTTTTTAATGTTGATATCTGATTTATGTACAGTATCTTTTGCTTTTAAACTTATTATAAACATCTTAGAATCTTGAGAGCTGGGTGTTGTTTAAATTCATGTAAATAAGTGCCTGGAAATGAGATAGCATTTGAAGCAAAAACCTCCACTAATGGACTAATAGTCTGCTCTTCTTTCATCCACTGTTAGGTAGCTAGATCAACACAGGTAGGTGTTTTATTTATTTATTTAACAAATTTATATGGCCGTCCAACTCACACACAGTAACTCCGGGTGGCTAACAGAATTAAAATCCATAAAAACAAAACACACACCCCATGGCAGCAGCAAACATTCAAATTAACACTTGATTCCACAGAGTTGGGCAGTGGGTGAATAAATCTTGTTGGATTTGTTAGAACAGTGCTTTCCAAACTGCCGCCATTGGCGACACACCAACGGTGGCAGCGGCGGCGCGGGGGTGCATGCGGTGGCGGGGGCGTGCACGGCGGCGGTGGTATGCATGACGGCTGCGGCTGCGGCGGCCTCGTGTTTTCCGCTAAAACGTGGAAGCGCTGATGGCGCGCCACTGCTGTTGTCGCTGCCGCCGCTGCCATACACACCAACACCGCCATGTACACCCCCGCACCGCCGCCGTGCACGTCCCCACCTCCACTTCCGGGTTGTGTTGTGACACACTAAACTGTGTGTTGCGACACACTAAAGTGTCGCTTCACATAGTTTGGAAAGCTATGTGTTAGAATACAGCTTTCCAAACTTTCCATGTTGGTGACACACTTTTTAGACATGCATCATTTCGTGACACACTCTTACAGCAGGGCACAAGGCAGGCACTAGGACTTGTGCAGAATCACAGCAGGTTTGGAGGCAGCAAGACACAAGGCAGGCACTAGGACCTGCGTGGAATTCTGGCAGGGTAGTTTGGAGGCAGCAAGGCACAAGGCAGGCACTAGGACCTGCGTGGAATCCTGGCAGGGCAGGTTTGGAGGCAGCAAGGCACAAGGCAGGCACTAGGACCTGCGTGGAATCCTGGCAGGGCAGGTTTGGAGGCAGCAAGGCACAAGGCAAGCACTAGGACCTGCGTGGAATCCTGGCTGGGCTCAGAGGCAGCAGCAGCCGCGACACACCCAGACACTGCAGCCGACACACTAACGTGTCCTGACACACAGTTTGGAAAGCTCTGTGTTAGAATAACCACTCAGACTCCAGCTCAAATTATGATAAATTAATAAAGGGTTATACCAAGCATTAAAAACAAAAACATCTTAACACATACTACTTATTCTGAGGTACAGAACTCACGGAACATAGAGCATCTAGAGCTGTATCACAAGATAGCTAGATGTGGTAATCAGCATGACAAGAGAGTAATGAGATTATTCCAATATTTATTTAGCTACACAGGAAGGACAGTTTTCTTACTATCCACCAATCAGGAAGAATCTTTCTCAACCCTCTAAAAGCTAGGAGATGGATTTTATCATTTTACTTACTAAGCTTATATGGCTCTTCAGTCATAATTGACATAATTGAGTGTTTTATCCTAACCCTCATGGATTCCACATAGTTGCTTTCCACCTCTTCCTTTTTCTGCACGAGCAGCCATCACCATTCTCAATGGATTCTGAATAATAAAGATCTGGCAAAATGACAAGATTGTCAACCTTCTTCTCTCCCAGGTCAACTTTGACTGGAACTTCTGAGGTGTTCAGTCTGCTGGATTGCTGGACTGATTAACAGCTTCTCCATACTCGTTACTTACACATATCCATATTTCCAACAGCACTCACCCTTCCTCAGCTCACCACTTAGTTATCTTTCTTCTGGAATTGTCTTCTGAGCCTTGAGGTGCTTACTTTCTATGTGACTCCTCCTCCTCCTCCTCCTCCTCCTCCTCCTCCTCCTCCTCCTCCTCCTCCTCCTCCTCCTCCTCCTCCTCCTCCTCCTCTCTAGCCATCTCCAATTCACCATGACTTTAATGAAAGCAGGCAGAATCTGTTCTCTCACACGGTCCAATTAATCTCTTTGCTCTATTCACAATTGCAGACCCACCATCTTTTCAATAACTTTCCTCATAAAGAGGAGATTGGACACTGGCCAATAGTTATCTTGCTGGGTTGAGAGGCCTTCTTGAAGAGGGGGCATACTACCACCTTCAAGGCAGCTGGTTCCACTCTCTCACTCGAGGATGCATTTTTCTTATATTTTGCAAGGATTTCCTTGGCAAGACATACTGTAAAGCAATCAAGGCAGCAAAGACTGATAACTTACTTGGACATGAAAATATGTTGTTTAAAATGTTAAATATAAAAGAACTTATATAGAGAAGAACATTCCACATCACAACCACTTATTACTATCTCTTTCCGCTGGTGCTTTAAGTATTTAAAAAAAGCTCTTCATGTTAAAGGAAAATTTCATTAAACTTGACTATTAGCTTTCCTTCAAGTCTTAATTAAGCACTGTATTAATTAAGCATTTATAACTAAGTTAAAATAATTTTGTCCCTCCACTTTAGCTATCATAAGTAGCAGAAAAAAGGTACAGGTTCTTTTCTCCTGGCTAATGATCATCTACATTTTTGCAGCCCCAAAATACTGTATATCAGGATATCTATACTAGAATAAAATTATATCTCACAATTTCTAGTCTTAAATTGTCTAGCATTTTTCCTTATACCAAACCTGAACATTCTATTAAATCTATGAGAGTATCAATTGCCCAGAGTTCTACAGGTTTGGCAATACCCCATTACTTAGTTAAATCTGTAGGATTAATGGAGTTCAGCTGATTGAATAGGATAGGGCATAAGAATTTCTTGACCCTAGGGTTTCTCATTTCTGGGCGTGCTGCAAGCAAATTATTTTTGTCTTCATTTCTCTTACATACACAGTGAAGTTGGCATCTAATATCTGTAAAATATGTATTCTGCACATCCTAAATCCCTTGTTACCATTTTTTTCCAACACTACATTTCCCTAAAAACGATACATAAAATCTGCTTTCTATATTTTGCCCACTAAATCTTTTGCCACTGTAAATGAATGTAAGCTTTCTTTTAATTCCAGTCAAAATGTGAGGCAAGTAATTAGAATATAAGAAACATGCCCCATTCATATTAGAAAATGTTTACTCTCACTCAGCAGCATTCTGTAAATAATGAAGCTTCTCTTCATCTAGGCTAAAGGCCAAAAACCAATCATTTCAATTAAGCTGTCTCTGAATGAATGGTTCTTTGCCTATTTCGCCTACTGCAGAATTTCTAACATCTCGGTACGTCTGTAAGTTATCATAGGCTTTTTTTTTTGCTTTCAGTTTTGGAAAATACCTTTAATTCTATCTTCTTGTCTAAGCTAAGCCCACCAGCACGTTTTACGATGTTGTGGTCATTTCTGTCAGTTTTTCAATATTATTACTGTTGGCAGTTATAGGACAAACTTGTTAATTATTAATTCATTTAGTAGCATTATATTCTGTTTTTCTGTTGACTCTTTCAGAAGAGCTCACAATTAGAAAATGCAATGGAACATATGTATCACACATAAACATACATACACAGACACACCACACAAAACAGAGCATCAGCATTAAGGCAAATATAAGATATTGCTTTCCTCTATTTGAATTTTCTCTCTCTCTCTCTCTCTTCCATCCATCCATCCATCCATCCATCCATCCATCCATCCATCTTATATATTTCTTTCTACAGGGCAGTTGTATTGACACCTTTAGTTTGACCTATACTTAGTTAGAATAAATCCACTGATTTCAATGGAATTAGTTTGTATGTGTAGCTTCAATTCAATCTAATATGAGAGATAGACTATGATGTGTAGATGAAGCAAGGAAAACTGATTCTCAGCTACTGCATAACTACAATACTTTATAGTCCATGCCTGTCAGCTAGTCAGTTGCTGATTAAACAAGGATCACAGTGTCTTAAACACAGATTGCAGCATGTACTGTACTTCATTATTGTTTCCAATCCAATGAAATATTGGAAAGGAATTATGCAAAGGGGCTTGGGGGCTCAGGACTCTGTCCATTAGCAGGATAACTCTCTGAAAACAGAACAGAATGAGACCAAATTTGGTATATGGGACAAGTCAACAGTAGAAAGATTAAGTTTGAAAATGGACTGGATCTGATATGGCTTCAATGCAAAACATCAGAAAAAAATCCCTCCACTCTAAGCCCCTCCCTCCTCTCTCCTGGTCATGTGGCCCAATGTGGAGCTGCTATTAAGGTGTTGGAAAGAATTCCAGAAGCCATGCTATGCATGCGTTCTCTAACTTAATTTTTCAGTGACCATAAATTCATCTTATAATACAATATTTAAAAGCAATTGCTTAAAATGTAAAACTATTGACAGCGAAAGAAAATTTACAGCAGAAAGCAAACAAATTAATCTAGGCCAAAACATTATTTAGAAGCCACATCTTAACTGCTCGTGAAAATGCAAGCAGTGAGATAGTCATACAGGCTTCCCCATAGTAGATGTTCCACAATTTAGGAACCACTTAAAGTTCTTTATTAAAATCCTGCTGTGAAATCTTTATTTCTTCATCAAACTGCAAATGCAAAGCTTCCATTTCCTACTGGGCTACTTCGATTTCAGAATGTTGTTAATTACTCCAGTTTTCCCACAGCTGGTACTCTCAGGTATTTTGGACTACTTAGTTAATCCCAAACTATGGTGGCTGGGGATTATAATCACTCTAGTCCAAAGCATCTAGTTCAGGAACTAGTTATTTATTCCATGTTGCTTTACTCATTACTGTATACAGTAACTTCTGTTTAAGTAAGCAGTGATTCTATTCTCCATCATTGGGGGCAGGCGGTATTCCCAGGGAGAAATTCTAGGAACAACATTACAGAGTCAAAACAAAGAAAGTAGTTAATTAGAATGTACTTGTATTGATCGATGATTATGTGCCACAAGTCAATGCTGACTCTTAGTAACCACACAGAGAGACCTTCTCCAGGATTATCTGTTCCCAGCCTGGCCCTTCAGGTCTTTCAAAAGTGCATCCATTGCTGTTGTAATTGAGTCCATCCACTTTGGTGCTGTCATCCTCTTTTTATTTTTCCTTCTTTTTTTCCCAGTATTTCAGACTTCTGAAGAGATCTAGGTCTTTGTATAAACAGTCCAAAGTATGATAATTTAAACTATCAGAGTAGTATCCTCAGCTCAGCACAGGTTATTGATGTTTCTTCCTTTAGTTTTAAAACCACAGATTCATCTTCTTCTAGTCCAGCCCTCCTCAATATATATTCAACTTATAGGTTAAATAAATATGGGGAGAGTATACAACCTTGTCTCATTCCTTTGCTGACCTAGAACAATCTGTTTTACCATTTTCTATCTGGACCGTGACTTCCTGACCTGTGTATAAGTTTCTCATGAGGACAATGAGATGTTCTGGGATCCCATTTTCCCCAAATGTATTTCACAGCTTGTCATGGTTGACACAAAGACCTTTCTATAACCAATGAAGCAAAGATTGGCTTTCTCAATTATCCTGTGTGCACCAACAATAATGTATTTTGTTCCTTGGCCTTTTGTAAAGCCAGCTTGAACATCTGGTATCTCCCTTCCCATGTAGGGCTCTAATCTGCATTGGATGATCCTAAGCATTATTTTGTTAGCATGTGAAATTAAGGGTATTGTATGATAGATTACTCTGTTAAGTCTCCTTTCTTGGGTATTGACTAACCTCTTCCAGAGAGAGTCAGTTTGGTGTAGTGGTTAAGGCATCAGGCTAGAAACTGGGAGACCATGAGTTATAGTCCCGCCTTAGGCACGAAGCCAACTGGGTGACCTTGGGCCAGTCACCCTCTCTCAGCCCTAGGAAGGAGGCAATGGCAAACCACTTCTGAAAAACCTTGCCAAGAAAACTGCAGGGACTTGTTCAGGCAGTCTCTGAGAATCGGACACAATTTAACACGTTAAAAAAAAAAGTCTTCCAATCTGTTGTCACTGTGCCATTCTCCAGATTTGCTGGCATAATTTAATTAGGATTTGCAGTGATTCTTCTGTTGCTTGCCATATTTCTGTAGATATTCCATCAATTCCTGTAGCCATCCAACTTGGAAATGACTTGAGTGCTGAATTAACTTCATGGTGTAGTACTAGTGGTTCTTGTAAGTAGGGGATAACTTTTAAGGTACCTTGGATGTTGACATCTCTACTATATAGAATTTAAGTATACTACTTCCATCTTTGTTGATCTTCTTTGAATCAGTTACCATCTGTCCATGGGTGTCTTTTAACATACCAATTTTAGGTTGGAACCTCCTTCAGGGTTCAGAGATTTTTTGAAGACTTTCCTTGTTTTTCTGTGTCTTGTTTCCATTTTTGATGTCTTTACAGATGTCACTGTAATACTAGCTCTTGTTTTCCTAACAGTTCTCTGATTCAGCTTATATGTTAAGTTCCTTTCTGAGATCTTTGTCTTTCTTGACTTTGGCTTCTCTTTTCTTTTTGGCAATTTCCACTATTTGTTCTGACATCTGGTTTGCTTTCTTCTATTTCCTGGTCTTTGGCAGTCTCTTTTCACATTCTTCCTTAAGAACCTTTTTGGTTTTATTCCACAGTTGCCTTGATTCCCTATCAATGAGGTTCAGGATGTCCAAACAAGTCCTGATGTTCTCCTTGAAAATGCTGGATATATGCTCAGTATCATTGTGGAAACTGCTTGACTTTGTTCTTCCAGTTTGATTTGGAACTTGTATACAAGCAATTCATGATTTGTTCCGCAGTCAGCCCCTGGCCACATCTATGTTGTTATAACAGAGCTCTTTCTTGTACCAATACTATAGTCAATTTGATTTATATGTACTCCATCAGGTGATGTCCATGTATATAGGCATCATTCTGGTTACTTGAAGACTGTGTTAGTAATGAAGAAATCATTGAATTGGCAGAAACTAATAAATCATTTTCCTGCTTCATTTCAGTTTCCTAAGCCATACAGTCCAACTACATTTTCCTCCTTAATATTTTCAGCTTTGACATTCCAGTCCCCAACCACAAGCAGCACATCTTGCTTCTATTTTGTCAATTTCAGAAATTTGACCATAAAACTTATCAACCTCCTCTTTTATATCACTAGTTGGAGCATAAATCTAGATATTGTGTGTGTGAAGTCTAACTGATATTATCCAGTCATTGACTGCATACTATCTTTGCTGTATCCTTCTTGACTATGAAAGGAATTCCATTCCTTCTTTGTTTTTCATATCCGTAGTAAACAATAACTGAAGTAGTAGTAAACACTGACTGAAAGTGTCTGATTCCAGTTCATTTCAATTCAGTTCACTGATGCCTAAGATGTCAATGTGTACTTGATTCATTTAATCCTTCACTGTGTTTGTAGAATACATGAATAACATTCAGATTAAGTTAGTCATAACTAAAGTGCTTGAAATGCACAGACTCTAAATTAGTCACAATGCTAAATGACCTCATTATGTTCAGTGGTGCTTCTCTAGATGTTGACCCTTAAAAACAGTAACAGCAATTTTTAAATTCAGCAGAGCTCAATAACAATACAATCTGAAACAGTTTGTATAGTTTGCAGGTTAAATTTAAGTTGCCATTTACACTTTGAGTCATATCTCCTAACACCATAAAAAGGAACATTCCTTATTAATTTGAAAGGGAACATTAGCCTATAATCAAAGGAGACAGTAGTACACCCCATCCTCAAGAAGCCGTCACTAGACCCAACGGTATTGGCCAATTTTTGTCCAGTCTCCAAACTTCCCTTTTAAGATTCCTGACTTGTGTGGTCCACTCTTGCCCATCCTGTTTAACATCTACATGAAGCCACTGAACGAGGGCATACATTGACATGTGGTCAGGTATCATCCATATGCTTCTGATGACTAGTTGGACATTTTGACCCTGGGCTGGCCAAGTGATGTTATTGATGTCTTGTCCAATTGAATAAAGGTTGTTCAGGTCTGCATGGAGATGAACTGGCTTAAATATAACCCTGACAAGATTGAATGGCTGCATGTTTCTGGCTCTCTCTCTCTCTGTTCCATGGATTTTCTATCTTTAATTCTGAATGGAGTTATACTTCCTCAGGCAGAACTGGTCTGTAATTTGGGGGTCTTCCTGGACCTGCAGCTTGAAGAGCAGATGCCACCTGTGGCTAGAGACAGCTTTGCACCAATTATCCCTTTCTTGGGCCAGGAATTCCATCTTACAATCATTTACTCTTTAGTCACTTTGTGTGTGGATTATTGTAATGTGCTCTGCAAGACCACTCGGAAGCTGTAGCTAGTCCAGAATGCAGCATGCCCATGTAACTCTACTATGTGAACTGCACCGTTAGTAATAAACTTCTGAGTGTAATTCAGGTTACTGGTTGCAACCTATAAAACCCTCAATGGTGTGGGTTCTGGCTATCTGAAAGAATGTCTTTGCTCCCATTGTTTCTTCTCATCCAGTAAGATCTGACAGAATGGTCATGCTCCAGGTGCCATCTTCAAAACAGTGTCAGTTGATGGGACCCAGGCAGTATGCCTTCTCCTTTGGTGGTTTCAGTTGTCCTATCCCTGCTGTTCTTTAAACCAGTTTTGAAGACCTAGTTCTTTCCCCAGGCACTGGGTTAGGAAGTTATCTCCTCCTCCTCCTCCTCCTCCTCCTCCTCCTCCTCCTCCTCCTCCTCCTTCTCCTCCTCCTCTTGGATGTTGGCTTAAACTTTTTAAATTACACTGGGTAATAAGTTTAAATTTATGAGTTGGGTGGCCTATAAACTACATAAATAAATGTAACCTCCAATTTTTGGTATGGTATGTGTACAACAATGTGTGTACAACAAATTTCTTTTGTGAATTTTTCTTTTGTGAAGTTCAGATATGTGCATGATGAAAATAATTTTACAACATGTTAATAAATATATATGAAACTACAATAAAGTACACTAGGTGTATTCCAGTCTGTTAGTCTATTATACAACCCATTTAGTAGGGCTGACTCTAGTGAATCAAAATCTATAGAGAAAAAGGTATAATATAATTTATACATTTCTCCTGTGATCTTTGGCTTTGGTCCTCTACAATCCATGCAGAATAAATGCTGTCTAGACATCCATAAAGCTGAAAATTCTTAACATGCATTAGCATGTCCAAATTATCTAGTTGTAAACAACTCTATAATTTGTTTTTTAGAGTACTGTTAAGCTGAAGTCATGCTCATAGTCTGCAGGGGGCCCTAAGGAGTGGTCCTCTAGTATCTATCAAGTTTGCCAGGTATTGAAACTGTTTGTTCTAATTTTCAAATGTCACAATATTTGGACAATTTGCTTTTACTTTTTTCCCCTACTGAATACCTGAAGTAATTGTTCTGATCAATCATATTTGGAACAATTGACCTGCATTCCAAAACCTGAAATCATACTTTGGCATTGCTATACAGTCAAAAGCAGAGTATTTCTGCATTTCATTCTCTGGAAATCTGTGTGATAGTTGAACACATAGGATGTTTCTGAATGTAATTGTGGAATTTTTGTCTACTTGATTATTTTCTTAAGCGCTCCTATCTAGAAGAGACTTAATTTTATGACTTCACAAAGCTGAATCCTTGAAGAATTACTGAGTGACATTCAGAAGCATTCACTATTCCTTGAAAATTGCATTTTTTCTGTATGTGGAAGACTAATAGAACACTATGTAGACACTTCTTATTAAAGTTTCAGTGTTCTTTATCAGTTTGATTTCTTTCCTTGCATCTTGAGAAATCTCCAAGTCTTCATGGTATGTAATGCCATGTTGCTGGACTAAGTGTGGAATATAATTTTTTACCTATATTGCTACACCACTGAGTCTTCCCAACATCACCATTTTCATTAGATCATGCTATTTTTAATAAAAAAACTATTTGATTTCAGAGATTATTGCTATAGCATCACAGACTTGAAACTGTAATATTCCTCCAAGTAAGGTTTTATAATTTGAAGAATATATGGATCTCAATTTAGAGTTTAAAGTATTTATTGATGGAAATGTTTGTGCTTTTACCAAGAGCTAGAATATGAAATGTTGGCTATGCTATTTCATCCATGTTACCATTCTGTACAATGCTGCTGAAAATTTCTAGAAATTCAAAAGTATAATTCTTACTTCTTCAGTTATCTGGTATATGCATATACTTTTCTATTTGACATTAATATGCTGGATGTAAACTCTGAACAATTCATTTCAATAGCCAACATATACATAATAACCAAAAAAACACAACAAAAAAACTAGATTTCTTATGGAGTTAAATGCTTGCATTCAACATTAATTTGCTTTCTCCATTTTTGGCTGGAGCATCAAGCAGAATGACAAGCAATCATTTATTTATTAAGTTGTTGTATACTATCTATGTGACATGTATATAACCGATGAGGCCATAAGAAATCAAGATACCATGCATTCTTGAATATTTTTCCTGTAGAAAATTTCTCAAGAACTTTGGCATCTCAGCAGCTCTGTGTTCTTCATCACATGTGAATACTTCATATAGCTGAATATGTATCAAGCTTTGGGATTTTGGTATAGTCATTTGTAGAAATTCATCCAGTCACCTAAATTTAAATTAAATCACTGTTCACTTGTACTTTAAACTTATTGAGAGTGTCATTTTGGGGTGGATTTTTTACATTTATTCTTTAAAATTACTTTAATTTTTTTTAAAAAAAGAATTACTGTACTAAAATAATCTCAGTGGCAGTTCTCAATCCTCCCCTGCCCCCTATGTGGGTGAGGCTGCCCTGCCTGTTTCTGGGTTGACTAGCAGAACTCCAGGCCCCTTCCTGATCAACTGGGGGGGGGGGTGCTGAGAAGAGCTTTGAAAGGTGGTACAGATGTCTCCCCTTCTTTTTATTTATCTTATAAGTTATCTTACTTAAATCAATGGTTGTTTCTTGCTTGTGTTACTTCTCTTGGAATGACATAATGTAATACTTTCCCAGTGATGTTAGTGGAAGAAATGGTAGCTGGTGTTGGAGGAAAAAAGATGACCTGTTAAGATTTTCAACAGAGGCCCTTCTGAAGATTCCCCAATGTCAAAGGCTTCCTTATCTGGCACATAGGAAAGTTTTCTTGGTGCCTCCCAGGCTATGAAGGTTGTGCTTGGCCACTATTCTCTTGGCATTTAGAAATTTTTGAAGAATGGGGAAAACTTTGTTTTGTCCCTCTGTGGTAAAATTTTACATGCAAAGCTAATAAGTTACTGAAGAGAAAATTATTTACAGTTGTAATAAGTAAAAATTCTCCATATTTTATTTCAATGGCACTTTATACAGTATTTAGCCACAATAAATTTTTATATACAAATTTGCTAATAGGACTAATGTGTAACTATAAACAACATATACTTAATTATGCAGGGTTCCCTCCCTTTATGCTAGGGTTATGTTTCCTGAAAACCTCTCATAAAGCATATTCACATAAATTGAGACACTGAAATGGGGGTTGCAGGGTATTGTGGCAAATGTGTCCATAAATTTTTAGAGCTTTATTCTTAAGCAGCACATTATTCAAACATGTTTTCCTCCTTGACTCCTGTTCTATGTATAATGAAAGCATTTTCTCCATCTATTTTTACAGTTGGATTTCTAATGTGCATGATTATCATGACAGACAAAGAGGTAGCATGACAAATTTTATTAGCATTCTTCATTGTGTTGCACACAGTAGATCACCCAGGTTAAAAGTTTGTCCTAGGACTCAGAGAAGTATTGACAAGGACCATGTTTTTACCAAACATTGAAATTTTATGTCCAAATAGCAGATATTTATGGCATTCCTAAACTGTTAAAGTTATTCAGTTTAAGATGATTTAATGAAACAAATGGAGTTGTTTTTCTCCAGAATAAATATGAAAAATGCTATGAACAAATGTCAGAACTTTGAATATTCTCATGATGAGTTTAAACAGACCTAGAATTTTTTTTGGTAAACATTTTATCCATATTACTTTTTCTTCCTTTTAGTGGCAGAGCATTACTGTAACTCTGGTTGAGAAAGTGCAGATGATTGCTGTAATTTTGGGATCACTATTCTTAGTAGCAAGTGTAACTTGGCTTCTGTGGTCGGCCTTCAGTCCCTATGCAGTATGGCAAAGAAAAGACCTCCTTTTTCAAATCTGCTATGGAATGTATGGTTTTATGGATCTAGTATGCATAGGTAAGCTAAAAAAATAATCCATTCATTCATTTTGCTAAATGTGGCAAGATATCATTTGAGACTGTATATTTTTGTATATGTGATTTATGTACATGGTGGTTTCTAGAAAACGTAAAGTGTGTGTGTGTGTCACTTTTAGATATAACAAGAATTCCAGTTTTAAAGACTTAATAGTTCAGGTATATAATTACATTAAAAAGTTGCCTGATAATCACTCTTACCCACAATACAATAGAGCCAGTTTGGTCTAGTGGTTAAGGTGCTGGGCTAGAAACCAGGACACCGTGAGTTCTAGTCCCGCCTTAGGCATGAAAGCCGGCTGGGTGACCTTGGGCCAGTCACTCTCTCTCAGCCCAACTCACCTCACAGGGTTGTTGTTGTGGGGAAAATAGGAGGAGGAAGGAGTATTAGGTATGTTTGCTGCCTTGGGTTATTTATAAAAATAAAGGCAGGATAATAAATAAATAAATAAATACCATAGTCAGAGAGATCCACAATACTCTCTGGTTAAAGGAAGCTATAGCAGGCTTCAAGAATTTAGACAAGGGGCAATCAATCAATGGATTGTGGGTTGCATGCTTCTAGAACCACTCAAGATTGAATTGCTGAAATTTGGTGGCAAATCACTAAATAACAGCAATATTATTTTCAATGTGAATTCACATAAAATATTACATATTTATACACTTACAAACAGAAGAAAGTGCTCAAAACCTTAAAAGAAGAGTGGACCAAAATTTGACTCCACCTTTACAGTGATGTCACTACATCACTACCTTGTCCATTCCTTTGACAAAAAAACTCCACCTACTATAATATTATTTAAAATACTGTAATTCTTAAAATAGTTGAATACTATTTTACTGAATACTATTGAATACTATAATACACATATACAGTATTTATACACAAATATTGAGCAGAATCCCACCAAATTTAAAGATTTTTAACTGTTTATTTCATTCAGATATTCCATCTAGTATTGAGACAGGGCATCCTTGGCAAGGTACTCAAATATATACCAGTGAACACACTTCAGATACTTCTGAATGATATTGATTAGTTCCATCCATTACAAATTGATTTCCAAATAGGTCTGGGGACTAAGCTACTGTATATACCGATATCTATTTTATTGCTATTGATTTTTGTGAACTTCTTAGCAGTTTTCAATGTAATTGACTTTTCAAGAAATATTTTTAAAAATTAGACCTTGACATACTACTTTATGGTAGTTCTGTCATTCTTCCTGCAGGTTAAGTCTCTGAAGGGGATGCTTAGAAACAGCTACTCCATCCATAAGTGAAAGGCCATGGAATCTCACAGATTCCATCTTGTCTATCGTATTATTTAACAACTATTTGAAGTTATTGATGAATACTTCATAGATATTTATTTTTTCTCTCACCACCCTTCCTGCCTGCAAGATGGTATCCTTCTTTCCAACTCAAAAGATCCTTGCTTTTCTGTCCCAGGAATGATGCTGGTGCTGAGAGGGAGAGCGGAAGCATCATTTCTTCTCCTTCTAGTAATTTTGAGAAAATCTATGAAGAGAAAAAGCCTCATCTCTACCCCCAACAGTTCTCCTCAAGAAAGCTGTTTTCTCTAGCATTAGCAGCAGGAAATGATACATCTACGTTCACAGGGCAATTGATCAACATGATCAATGTCTGATGGAAAACAGAAAACCAATTTCCTATTGCTAATAGCAATGGGAAAGTAATAGTGAGTTCCCTATCTGCCAGCTGACTAGGAAGAAAAGCAGGTAGACTTTCCCGCAGTTTTGAAAGCTGTACCCAAGGGCCCTCCTAGGATACAGGTTGTTCCCCCACCTCTACTTTAAAGCTTCCTGCAAAGATGAATCCACCCAATGAACTGAAGTTATGCTTTGTTTTCTCACTATGTGAGATGTTAGCAGGTGATCACCTAAGGATTTCTAGTGAGGGAAATTCCTTCCCATAACATTTCTGGTACTATTATTGTTTGGTTGCTGATATATGATGAAAATATTTTAAATAGTATTTGAACCTGTTGACAACTAAACGTGCCTTTATTTTTATTGATGCTGATGTTCCTGTTTTATTTTGTTTTAAATGATGGTTGTCTATTTATGTAGAATTTTAACTTTTTTGGGAGAAAATGTCTGATTAGATCACTCCTAAGGAGCTAGAGTGTATAAGGACTCCCATATTTGGATTGAAAAAAATCTGGGTGACAACTATATTACAGCAAAGAGATACAAAAAACTCTAACTATCTAGTGCTATCAACTTGTGGTCTGGAGTTCTGAAGCCCAGGTATGATAGTCCTAGGCTTACTAAAACTATTTTCTACTGCCCCCAGCTCTGCAACCTTGGACTAAGATTCCAAAGAAAGGACAGAGCCACCAAGTCTATGAGAGCACTACCTCCTCAAAGTTGGGAGCAGAGAAATGAAGTGCCAGATTTCCGGGAAGAGTGCCTTGGGAGTAGTTATCTACCCAGAAGTAAGCTGTGCTTCTAGGTAGCCCAATAACTACAATTCAATTGAAGCAGTACTGAAAGTTTTTCCCTGGGCTCATAAGATACTGAAACAATGTTTCTAACAGCCTGACCGAAACTGCCTTATTCTTGAAATGCACTTTTACTTTGACCATCAGATAACTTGATCTCTGCCAGAACATTGGTAACACTTGCTGCCTAATGCTCTGTATTTCAAACACAATAAAGCTATTTCCCTTGAACTCTGGATCAGATCTTAACTAAGCATTTCTTTATTGACTTTGCTGTAAATGCTTAGTGCTGGTTTTTCACCCAGGATTGTCTGGTTATGCATCTTGCACTGTCATGACAGAGCTAATAAGCTACTGACTTGGAAAGATAAAGAAAGATCACTAGATGGCAGTGAAGAAACACAGAAACTCTAACCCTTACTTGCCATCTTATGGCTGTCTTGATTTACCATTCTGATATGGTAGCCCTAAAAGAGGAGAGGTTTTTTTTCCCCAGCCACTAAAGCACAGATGGAGGGGTTAAATAGCAGGATGAAGTTCTGAGGAACTGAGTGGGTCCTTGCCATGGTCACCAATGCTATGAAGAGTAGATGAACCAGCTTGGGGCTTAGCCATTTCCATCACCTTAGCATCCAATATGCACATTCTGAATAATCCTGTCTGGAAAGTTTAATGGGAATGCTGAAATATTTCCAGCAACCCTTGACCAGCATATTTTCTATAGACGATTGACAGCAGAAGATTTTCCAAAAAGAATCCATAGTGGGCCTTACTGTTACTGGATGACAACTATATTGCAGCAAAGAGATACAGATGAGTCCAGCCTCCATGTCAGTCACACCCTATATAAAAGTCTTTGTGGAGGTAATGTAAATAATTTATGAGGATTCTCAAAAATGTGAAACTGTTCTATCATACACCTGTGCCAAGGACAGAGTTCTGTTGCGGTGTACACCAGTCAACTCTGATGGATAACTCATGACTGTTCTTGGAATGAGGCTATATTCATGGATGAGTGCCAGGAAAGCTAGCTGATTACATGCTAGCTGATGTGGCTCAGGTAGAAAGCTCTCTCATGCTTCAGACTCTTATGCAGTTGTATCAACAGACTGATGAATGCTCAGAAAGTTGGTGTGACTCACATCTCAGGAGTAGCTTCCCATTGGCAGAGAATATGGTGACACCTGATTCTTTAGAAGATCCCTAGCCAAATCAAGTGGTCAAGGAATCAATGCAACTGGAAGGAGCTAGACCCTGTCTTTTGAGAAACTGTTGTTTATATTTTAGCCAAGATGGTTACTTTGCAACCAAGAAGCAAGCAGCAATGGAAAGGCCAGGAAATGGAGGACTCTAAATCTTGGATGCAAAAAGCAGATCAGCACCCACACAACAAATACCACAGCATCTCAACCTGTCTGTAACATTGCATATTTTTGACTGGTCTTCAGACATAATTGATCCTGAAGCTTCTGGTAATTTTATGAGTCTTGATTTTGCTTCTCAACATAACATATGCATGGCAGTGATATCTGCTCCAGTCTTTGCTGAACCTAGTAAAAGTTAAATGCTAATTTGAATCCTAGTAATCAGGTGAACTATATTACTAACTAGGGACTTTCAGAATTATAATAATTTTTCATTATCTTACTTGGCTACACACTTGATCTTAGCCAAAAGGCCGAGAAGCAATCTTTCATTTTACCAGAAGAGCACAGTATATTCCAACAACACTAAAATTATATTCGGCTAAGGCTCATGTACAACTACTGTTCAGTGCCCAGTTGGGACCTTACATTTACTCCTTGTAAATGGGTCCAATCTAAATTCCTAAGGGCTATATTCCAGGTAGCTCCTTGCATTCCAAATATATTATTAAGGAGGGAGGGAGGGCTAAATAAAGTTGAAATAGGTGAATGGACATGTATTATAACATACTGGCTAAAGTTACTGTTTTTCCCATAGGCCTGAGTTGCTTATTAAGGAAAGTTATGAATCAGTATGGACCAGGACAATTTTACAAAAACTCCAACATTTCAGCCTTTCTAGGGAGGTATTCTTAACGATGGCTTATGAGTGTGCACTTAGTGCATTTAAACAATGTATTGAAGATATAGAAGCCCAACAGGACCAATCTGCTTTACCCAAGAATGTTTTTCTGAGCAGTCAAGTCCCCTTTTACATCATAAAACCACCTCCAAATTCCAAAGAGTACCAACTTTAGCACGCTTCAACACTCTCTCCACAGCAGTTCTGGAGAGCCGATCTTAAAAAGTTCCTTATGAACTGTGCCCCTGTTTACAAGGGGTATTGAAACTACAGGTCATGTCCTGTTATACTGTACCCACTATAAGGATCCTAGGATCCTGCCTTATAACTCCTTACCTGGTAAAACACCTGGGAAATTCTGATCTTTTTTGACGTACAGTTACTGTTATCAGATCAATATGATTTAGTTTCCTTGAACACCCTAATGAACCTGCCACTAATTGTAACATTCTTATCCTGTTTTGTGTTTTTATTCTTATTTTATTTTTAATGTGTTTTATTATGAACCTTGGTCTGTGACTGTAATAAACTATCTGCTTACCTAATAGATAACATGGTTTCAGGCTTATCCAAGTTTATCACACATGATTCATAGATATCACGTCCCAAGACAAAGTTTCCTTCACATCTTTAAAATGCAAGCCCCAACCCAGTACATTCTATGCCCAGGCTGCCTTAATGTCAGCCCTTCGTGGTAGACAAGATCAGAAACGGACTCCACAGGAAGACTAGAACTATATTTTATTGAGATAGGCTATAATATCAGAATCTTGCAAACCTTTTGTGCTTTACACCCTCCCTCTTATACTCCAATTAGGGAGGAGCCTGCCTGAGTCTCTTCTGAATATTATTATGTTTTCCAGGACTTAAGGAATGTTTCAGCCCTCTTTGCTTACATAATGGTTCTTGCCTATTTCCCTTAAGATTATCCCCCTAACTTTCTACACCTAATTTAACACAGATTTCAGCAATATCTTTGACAAAAAAGTAGATTAATTGCCTTTTAGAGGCCATGATTGTGACAGTGACATTTGTTCCCAGATTCTGTATTTCCACAGGCAGACCATCCTCACTTTCAGCAGAACTAATAGGCTTTTTGGATTTCTTCAGAAAAAATGTTTTTTATTTTACTTATTAAGGAAAAAAATGGGAATTCAGTGTATGCAATGATTATAGGACAAATAGAAAAACAGCACGTACAACTATTTGGGATCTGCTGGAGCATCTACAAGGAGCAGTTATCCATACTAAATCAGGTTTTTAAGGTGCCTATATAGTCTGGTATATATCAGACACAGTGATTTTTTTCTAGTACACAGTGATGCCTACTGAACTGTGCAATGTTTTGGTCATCTTCCAAAATTTTGTGAATTGTATCTTTCTAGACAGATTTGTAAATTATTTAAATGACATTTTGATTCACTCAACCAACTTCAAGGACTATGGGGTTCATGTAAGACATGAACTTGTAGAAGACTTGCAAAAGATTTGCGGCTTTTGTGTGAGCTTTATTTGTGTCTGAAATTGGAGAAATGTGTATTTGATCTATCTGAAATCTTAGGACATTATATACCTCCAGCAAGAATCAAAATGGATCTTCCTAAGATCTCAGTAATTCCTCTCTATCAGAATATCAGGATAGTACAAAGGTACTTAGGTTCTGTAAATGTTTACTGGCAATTTATACCCCTTCACCCAGGTAGCACAACTCTGTATGTACTTACTTTGGTCCAATAATCTATTTTTGAGAGATGGCTGCTGAGCAAGTCTTCCACAATTTCAAGAATTTATCCACTTCTGACTGGATTCTTCATTGTGCAACCATCAGATTTCCTTTGTAGTAAAGATGGATATAGTAGAATTGGCTTTGTTATAAACCTCTGGCCCAGAAGAAATTTTGCACCAGTGTGCTTACTATTCACAGAAACTCAGTTTTACAAAATTCAACTAAACAATATGAGATACAGAATTGCTGACTATTGAGAATGCTTTTTAAATGTGAAGCTATCTTCTTGAATGAGTATAAGGATGGAAAATCCAGGAACAACGATTAATTGCACCTGGATGTTCCAACATTCGCCCTGCCACTTCATCTATGGCCGCACCCGTCCTCTTCAGAACAAAGAAAGATGGGTCACTGAGGCTTTGCACCGACTATAGGGGCTTGAATGCTGTCTGCACCTCCAACAAATACCCCTTCCCCTTGAGGACAGACATGCTGTCCCACCTCTCGAAGGGAAAGATCTTCACAAAACTAGACCTCAGAGAGGCGTACTTCCGAGTATGAATACGGGAAGGGGATGAGTGGAAGACCGCCTTTAACTGCCAACTAGGGTCTTTTGAGTATTTAGTAATGCTGTTTGGCCTACAGGGGGCACCAGGAGTCTTCATGCACCTGATCAACGAAATACTGCACGACTTCCTCTACCGGGGAGTGTTAGTATATTTGGATGATATACTAATCTACTCTGAGACAATAGAAGAACATGTAACACTAGTAAGGGAAGTGATGAAAAGACTATTAGAAAACCAGCTGTACACCAAACTCTTGAAGTGTGAATTCCACAAGGACCAGCTAGATTACTTAGGGTACAGAGTCTCCAGTAAAGGGATAGAAATGGACCCGGAAAAAGTCAAGGACATACTAGCCTGGGAACCACCCCGAACTAGAAGACAACTGCAAAGCTTTCTCGGATTCGCAAACTTCTACCAACAATTCATTCCCCAATTTGCGCAGGTGGCCCTACCCCTCACAGACTTACTAAAAACCAAAGGAAAGGGAAACCTCAGAACAGCTAAAAAACCAGGGACAGTGCTAAAATGGACACCGGAGTGCCAAGAAGCATTCAACCACCTAAAAACGTTGTTCACAACAGACCCGGTGCTGAAACACCCTGACCCTACACAACCCCTCATTGTCCAGGTGGACGCTTCAGACGTAGCCATAGGGGCCATTTTGTTGCAAAAGGATGAAAAAGGACAGATGAGACCGTGCGCCTACCTATCACGCAAATTCTCGGAAACAGAGAGACGCTGGCATGTATGGGAGAAAGAGGCATTTGCAGTACGGTGGGCTTTAGTAACCTGGCAACACTTACTAGAAGGAGCCCCACACCCATTCAAAGTCTGGACCGACCATAAGAACTTAGAAGCCCTAAAATCCCCTAGGAAACTGAACCCCAAACAGATAAGATGGGCGCAGTTCTTCAGCAGATTTAACTTCACACTGAAGTACCTGCCCGGAGGCAAAAACTTCCTAGCTGATGCCTTATCCCAACTGCCCCAGCACAACAGCCAGAGAGAAGAGATAGTGGACTCAGTTATCTCACCTACCCAATTCGGGTTGGCACTATCCACACGGAGTCAGAAAACCACCGGAATGGAAAAAATAGAAAAGAATTTACAGACCGAATTACAGGCCGCATCACAGCAAGACAGATGGCTACAAGAAAATAAAACCTTGTTAATACAAAGACAGGGACTATGGTGGAAAGGGGAGAAAATGTACATCCCAGAAAACTTGAGAAAGAAAATTCTACAACGATGCCATGATGCTAAGATGGCGGGGCACTTTGGCTTTGTAAAAACCCTACACCTGGTGAGATGCCAATTTTGGTGGCCAATCCTGCGGAAAGACGTAGAAGAGTACGTAGCAAGTTGTCCAACTTGTGCTACGGCAAAACGCATGGGAGGCAAACCCAGAGGACTACTGCAAAATGTAGTGAGCCCTACCCGCCCATGGAAACAAATTGCCATGGACTTCATAGTAGAACTACCAGAAAGCAAGAGGAAGACAGTCATATGGGTCATAACGGACTTATTCTCAAAACAGGCTCATTTTATCCCATGCACTGGATTACCCACGGCCAACCAATTGGCCAAAATGTTTATACAACACATATACCGCCTACGCAGAGCCCCTGAAAGGATCATAAGCGACCGAGGGGTCCAATTCACGTCAAAATTCTGGAAACAATTCCTAAAACTGATAGGAGTAGAACAAGGGTTAAGCTCCACCCACCACCCAGAGACTGATGGGGCAAGTGAACGGTGGAACCAAATACTAGAGCAATACCTGAGGTGCTACATCAGCTACCAACAAGATGATTGGGCGGACTTACTCCCATTCGCAGAAGTAGCATACAACAACGCAATACACTCGAGCATGGGATTCACTCCGTTCCAAGTAGCTCACGGGCAAGACTTTGTGGCCATCCCGGAACTACCCCAAGAACAAACGAAAATCCTCTCCTTGGACGAATGGATCAAACAAATGAGGGACAGTTGGCCAGTAATAGAAAAGGCATTAGGAGAAGCTAAAGCCGACTACAAAAAATACACAGACCGCAAAAGGGCCCCAGAATGGCCCATGGAAGTGGGAGGAAAAGTCTATTTATCTACAAAATATTTGAAATCCACCCAACCTTCAAAAAAACTCAGCCCCAAGTATGTCGGTCCATTCACAATCTCAAAAATCATCAATGACGTGACAGTACAACTTCAACTCCCAAAGAACTTTAACAAAATCCACCCAGTTTTCCACTGCAGTCTACTTAAAGCAGTACAACCTTCCGAACGCTGGCACCCTGAAGCCCCGCTGCCCACCCCCACAATGATTGAAGGAGAACACCACTTCGAGGTCCAAGCCATTTTACACTCCAGAAAGCACCGAGGAAGATTACAGTACTTAGTACAATGGAAACACCTACCAAGAGCAGACAATGAATGGGTGGAGCACCAACACGTTCGAGCACCCCAATTAGTAAACGCATTCCACAAGAAATACCCAGAGAAACCAAAGTAAAGAAGAAGAGGACAGACTATCACATTCATACACTAATAGTCCCTTTTGTCTTTCAGGTGCATTGACATCAGTGGAATGGGGGGGAGGTAATCATTTTTGAGGGGGCAGCATGTAAGGATGGAAAATCCAGGAACAACGATTAATTGCACCTGGATGTTCCAACCTTACACAGGATTAATAGAGAAAGGAATGTAAGGGAGATTGGGGGAGGGAGCACACAAGCCGAAGAAGAAGCAACCAACGATTAACATCTTCAGATCCTGGCGGGCATGAAGCAGGAAGAAAGCAATCAGCAAAGAATGGAACTAAAATACAAAAGAAGAGAAACTGAGAGGGAGGGGTGGGGCAAAATGAGAACTGAGAGGTTTAAGGAGGGACCCGGGGCAAGGGAACTCATTCGTATCTTCGATGTGGCACGATGCCAATCTAATAAAGAACTGCACATATCCTATATGGCTTGTGTTGAAAGTTACTGATTTTAGATTGTAAGATCGGGGACCTCGCAATGAGCTTCTCACCAAGTACACAAAATAATATGTATAATCTTGAATACCTTCAGACTTCTAAAAAGCTCAGCTACTGGCAGACTTATTGGTCACTTCTCATGCTTTAATTTCATCACTTCTTATGTACTACAGGTCCAGAATCAGAAACCAGATATTTTGTCAGAAAAACTCAAGTTCAGCAGTGCCTAGGAAGTGGTCCTGGAAACCACCGTCTTGCACTGGGAGAATTTCAAAATTATTCTGGAACCTTCATTTGTGTTTGAGAAAATATGTATTTATCAGTAACAAGAATCATTCACAAGCCAAATTATAAGAACTTGCTAAGCCAGGCCAATTTTCATTTCACCTTGTACTCTATCAAAAATTGCTTATCGCCAAATCCAAATAAACATATCCCAGGGAGTTATAAAATCAAATTAAATTATATCATGATCATCTGACTACTGGACATTTTGGATTCTACAAGACCTTGCACCTTCAGTGACTTTTGGTGGCCTCAAATTAGAGCAGAATTTCTCCAATACATTACAGTCTCTGTTAAATGCAGGTGAGTGAACAGCTTGCCTGGTTAACTTACAGGTCTTCTTATGCTTCTGTCCTCAAGCACAGATGACGAATAGTTTTGGACTTTATTTTCAAGTTAAATGTCACTGGGGCAAAATATAATTTTGTTCACAGTTGAATGTGGCTAGTTTCTTTCTGGTCCTTGCCCATAGCTCATTTAGCTAGGACTGTAAGATCTGAACAGCAAAAAAATCTGGATGGCAGCTAGATGGCAACAAAGAGAGTTTTTTGTATTTCCTTGTTGCCACCTACTGGTTATTTGAATTTTGCCAGTTATGAAGTTGCACAATTCCTGAAGTATCTTTTCTGGCTACATGGTTTCTAGAATACATAACCTTAAAACAGAGGCTCTTAGTTTCCTGGAAGTTTCAGGCATAGCATGTTCAAGATAATGTCTATAATACTCAATTTGTCTACTTCGTATTACTACAGTTAGACAGGCAGAGTATTAATGCCACTTTGGAGCAATATATCTGCTTACATTAATTATCAGTAAACCTGTTGCCATATAACAGCATGCTTCCACACAGCAACACTCCATTCTATGCAAACTATGGTTTTCATTCCTGGTTTTTTTCCCAATGAAGTCACTCCTTCCTCAGTTCTTGGAGTGGATTAAACGTAGCAGGAACTCTTAGCAGTCCATCAACACTTGAAAGAACATGTCAAGAATGACCTAAACAAGACTGTAATGTCTTTACAGACAAGAAGAAACAAAATGGAACCTTTTTCATAGTTGGTAACAAGTCTGCCACACTTCATAGCACCCTTCAAGATAACTGCTCAAGTTAATCCTGTAGCATACCAGCTACATTCATATAACTACACATCTGTCCTTGATATTCCTTCCCAGCCTGCTCATGTCAGTCTCTTTCATCCTCTAACAATGCTGATTAAAGGACAAGAAGATTATGGTACAGATTCTTAAATCTCATTTCTGTTATTGATGTGTGCAGTATCTGGAAAGGGACCAGAAGGTTTCTCATTTTGGATTGCTTCAGATATGCATTCTCCCAGATTGGCAAACCATTTTCATCTATACTATTGAAAGAAGCCAGCTTTCACACAACTGGAGAGGGTATATACTGAGAGGGGGAATGATGGACCTCCAGCAAGTCCTCCTCTGGAGAGAAGCAGAACTAGGTAAGGATTAAGATTCTAGCAAGTGTAATCCTGAGGAGGTAAGGTCTATCTTGGAAGTTTTGGTGGAGTCACTTTCAACCATCCCTGACTCTGCTTACCTTAAACACAGACTCTGAAGGAAGGACAGAGGCACAAAGTCTGTAAGAGTGCTTCCATCTCTCATTTGAGTACCAGAGAACAGAAAAACAGAAATACCATATTGTTGGGAAGAATGCCTTGGGATTAATGGTTTACTCTGAAGTAGACTGTTTTTTCCAAGTAGGCCAGTGACTAAAATTCATTCCAAATAGAGCCAACTGTGTTTGGTTGGAGACTAGGAGCTTCTGGGATAAAAGCCTTTGCCTGGGTCCTTTTAAACACTGAAACAGTGTTAGCCTTATTTTGACTACTTTGGTTTTTGAAAATGAGCCTCTCTCTGACTATGCAGATAATTTTATCTCTGCTGAAATGGTGATGATGACTCTTGCTCCCTAACTCTCTGAACCTTGCTAAATACACAATGAAACTTTTTCCTGAACTTTGACCATGCTATTGCCTACTGCTTGTTTCTTTGTTTCCTGTAGGTGTTTGGTGCTGGTTTTTTACTCCGGATTTCCTGGCTATGTCCCTTGAATTAAAGATATAGGAATATCCATCCCTATCCCTATCCCTTTATCTGTCTCTTATCTCTATCTATCATCTCTATCTATCTATCTATCTATCTATCTATCTATCATCATCTATCTATTTATTTATCTATCTATCTATCTATCATCATCTTCTATCTTTATTATGTATAAATGCTACTTATTAAACTTACAGTTGTGGTGAACATTAATAATGGCCCCCAGTTTATGCTGACTTCTAAATACATTGTAACATCTACCATAGTTTAAGTAAAAGCATTATCTTTCTTCTGTGTATTAATAATTCAGACTGTAAGCTATCAAAAAAAAAGATATACCTGGATATAAATGTTTAATAAAGTGGATATAAATGGGAATCAATTATCCATAACCCAAGTTTTTGTGCTTTGACTGAAGCCAGCAATTCAATTTTAATGGTATTTCCTTACAAAAAATACATTTGATATAAAGAACTAAGGGCTTCAATAATTTGTTTCCTTTAATTTCAGGACTTATTGTACATGAAGGTGCATCAGTCTGCAGAGTATTTAAGCGTTGGAGGGCTGTCAATTTGCACTGGGATGTACAAAATTATGACAAAGCAACAGACATAGAAGAGAGCAGCCGAGGAGAATCCTCAACAACTAGGACTTTGTGGCTACCACTAAATGCATTGAGAAACAGAAATTTAGTTCATTCAACACAGTTAACTTCACCAAGATTTCAATGTGGCTATGTTTTGTTACATCTCTTCAGTCGAATCAGACCTCAGGAGGATTCATCAGATGACAACAGTTCTGGAGAGGTTGTTATGAGAGTGACTTCAGTGTAAAAGTTATGATCACTATGCTTCACACACAAGGACATTGTGTCCAGAACTTGTGAAATATCCTGGAATGTAGTTGCAATGAATGGTGAAACCATAGCACATAAAAATATATAAACTTTTTTTAGTTTATGTTTTTATATGATCAGTTGAATTGCAAATACATTTTCCCAAGAAAGTATTTCTTTCTTTTTATACCATGATTTATTACTTTTTATCTATTTGTACTTGGCATTTATAAAAATATAATTTAACAGTAGCTTTAATAATGTGAAGACAAATATTTTAAACTACAGCTATTTTTGATAGATTTAAATGTATTTTCAAAGTTCCATAATTTTCCAGTCATGGTAAATTAAATATATGACATGGCTTGAGGTAAGGAAACAATAGAAATTCATCTACATAATTTCACTTTGGGATATAAGCATGTGTTTCATTTTGTTCTTTGGACAAACATACAATTATTTGTGGGGTTGGATAAGGGTCTTGTGCACTTGGTATATTCGAAACAGAATACAATTTAAAAGTTCACAAAAGACCCATGCTGTAAACTGATAGGTGAAAAGCAAAATATTCCGTTCTTGAAAATAAGGAAGTTGAATATCTGTGAAATAAGTTTCACAGATATACTCATGTCACCTGGATTCTAAGATATTGTTATCCATATTTAATGATATAGGTACTATGAAGCAATTTTAGAGTTGTTTTATGAAAAAAGAAAAGGGAAATCAGCATTCAAATACCCATTTCAATGCAGAACAGAAGAATAGTTCCACAATTGTTTTCAGGATTTCTGACTGTAAGCATTTAGCAAGAATTATTTGTTTCTTACTTTCATGACAATTCTATTTTATTTTGAAATTAGCTAAATTAAATTCAGTTACACTGAAAGAAATTTATCTCACTGTATTCCCAGTTCTTTTATTCTTTGTATCCTTTCTCTATATTTAACATTTCAATTCATTTTAAGTTGTTTAAAGACAATTTGAATTTTCTATTAGAAAAAGTAACTGCTTGAAATCCAGCTATCTTTACAAGAAAAAGAAAATATTTGCATTCTTCCCAAACATCCATGGTACTTGAATAACCTTATCTTCCTAAGAGACTGATAAAATTCTCATGACAAGGATTAAAAAAGTGCAAGGGCTTGGACAGATAATTTGTATAAATCAGGTTTACCTGATCACCTTCACTGGAGCATACTATGAAGATGAATGGAAAAATAATTTGTGCTTCTTAATCCTATGCAGATTGGATGCAGCAGGAACAGATTATATAATACCCTATTTTGAGATTATGTTGGAGAGATGGCCTGTTACAGATTCTTCACACACAGACAAAAAAAATAAGCACACCTGCCAAGATTTCACCAAAATTGTTTTTGTAATAAGAAAGAAAGAATGTTGACTTTGATTAGACAGATCCAGAATATTGACAATTTGTGTCAGATTATTTTATCATGCTTTTTGATGCTTAAGACAATATATAGAGTTGGAGCTATTTAGAGATTTAAAAAAAACTAAGTAAATCTGGTCAGTCTAATTTTTGGTGTTATTTCTTACCAATTGCAAAGATTATTGAAAATGTGTCTGAATTATATCCTGGAAAGGCACCATAGTAATTTTGCTAATTTGTAATTGTTCACTTCGGTCTCTTTCAGACTGGACTGTCATTAATATTCTTGATTGCTTTTAAAATATTATGAATTTAGCTATGAAGAATGTTCATTCATTTAAAATCCAAGGACTTCCAAAATAACTAGAATTTTAGTCCTTAAGATATTTAAAATGGTAATCCTACACATTTTTACACTAATATTATTCCTGTTGAATACCATGAAATATCTAAGTAAATATGCCTGGGCTTGAGCTGCAAGAGATATTTGGAGTCTTTTATGAGTCTTACATTTCTTTGCAGTCCTACTTGGCTGTAAGTTTCACTGATTAACACACTATATATCCTGGTAGGTAACTGCAATATTTATAGTGCAGCCCTAAGTCTTACCCTTAGTAAATCTTCTGTTGAAAATCCTACTTTCAGTGTGATGTATCTACTTATCTAGATTCATATTGTACTTTTTGGTTACGCTCAACTCAATCTTCTGGTTACAAAAACTGTCAAGATGGGGTATAATATATATTTATGGTTTAAACAATAAATACAAGAAACCAGGGCATTACAGTAACGATAAATTTTCTGTAATAGCAGTATATAAATATGTGTTTTCACTTACCTAAATATAAAAGACTTTTTCAGGATTGTAATCTTAGCTGTTTGGTATAAAGCAGTCTTAGCAACCATGTGCCCTGCAAATACTGTATGTTAGGAATACAACTAACAGCAAATTGCCTGGGAATTTGGGGCATTGTATTCTCAAAATATCTGAAAGGTACTAAGTTGAGTGTACCTGACTGGTTTAAAGAGAGCAACTGCTCTTCCCTTATTATGTCTACTGCATGATTTGTCTTCAGATGACCTTTGGATAGGGATTTTCAAGGGAAGAGGATCGCCCCGCACCTTGCTGTGCTATATATAATTAAATAACTAAGGTTTAGGGTAACCCAAACATGAACATTTTATTGCTATAGGCCAATGCTCCAAGTATATTTCTAGAGAGTTGGCAATGAAACAAAATATATTTTTTTCCTTTGGAAACTTTCCTGTATAGCACAAAGATACTTGTTTTTAAAAACCTCACTGCCTTTATTACCCCAGCTTAATTCCCATTCTTCCAGAATATTTACTATAATCTTTTCTCCACTTCCCTCTCAATTTCTTTTCTTTTTCTTCCTTAAGTGACACTTCAGCACGCAATACACCCTGAGACACAAGGTCCACATCAAGTTATTTTTTTAAAAAATATATTAATTTACAAATTGAAATACTTCCAGTGTTCTACATAGCTGGAGAAATCCCCAAACTAGGTAGAAAATACTGATTTTTGCATAATTCCATTTGCTCTAAACTGATCTTCATTTACACTTCATTTACAACAATTAAATTGTTGACCATCCTTAAATTTGTTAACATAATATCAACAAGAGTTCCACTACTGTGGAGTCAACCGCTTTGATGACAAACTTTCACTTACATTTTTCCAGTAATAAAAATAAGATTTTCACATGAAACAATAGAGCAGGAAGAGAATTATAAATTACTGTTTATTTTTGTTAATTTTTCTTAATTCAAGTCTTCCTAGACACGTTGATATAGCTTCTCTTCTTGAAGTCTTTTCAAATAATTTTGTAAAAAGGTGGCTCCAATTTTATGTTGCTGTGTTGATACACTCTTACAGGTGAGTAAGTAGAGATGTTTAAGTTTGAAGCAAACCCTACACACATACAGGCAAGTTATATGACAGCACAAGTTCTCCTTGAAATTAGCGGGACATGTTCTTGAGTAAACTTTGATGCAACCACAATGCTTAGTAGAAAGCACTGTGCATGGATGTCATCATCATTAACTTGCTCATTCATTCCTAGAAAACTGGAATCATCCCTCTCCAGTCTAATAAGTGTATGCTGGAAGGAATGTATACTTTATATTATCTCCTTTGGGAATCCTGTGTGTTAACAGAAAAGAGACTGACTAGCCAAAATCTTGAAACAGAAAAATTTATAGGGCTTGGAAGCTTCAAAGATAGAAAGATGAACTTCTCCAACTTGTCTATTAGAAACTGAAGCCTCAGCTGCTGCAGCTGCACCAAACCTTAGAGAAATATATTTTCCACTAAGATCTTACTTTGTTTAATTAGCATGGAAAAAAATGCTGGATGATTCTATTTGGCTATCTAGTTTTGTCAATTCAAAAAAAGTGTTTGCTTTGGTAAGTCTTTTATACAAAGCATGAAACAATTATGGTATAACTGATTCCAAAAGGTAATTCATAGTTCAACTTTCTCCATTTCTTTGCCACTTTATTTGTTCTTTTAAATCTAAAATTGTTTGTTGGACAAAGTACTACTGCCTTTTCCCAGTGGCCTCTGAAAAGTGTTGCATTAAGAACTGTTCTTTCTAAGGCCACAAATATAACTGTCTGAAAAGATTAAATTCATCTAGAAAAATAAGGCAGGACATTTGTACTTTTAACAGCTGTGTAGACGAGAGCATTTGGTAAGTCTCTCTGGCATGATAAATTACATATGTTGAAAATTCCTTTGTTTACATAATTATTAAAGGTACAGAAATTGTTATTTTCTGTGTCTTGTCACTCCGCTTAATATATCTGCAGGAGGTATGAGCGGAGCCAAGTAGGGCACAACATATGCTATGTCAATTTAATGTTTGATAAATTCAAATTTAATGGTACATAATTTCATGGGTTGTGGTCTTATATTGGATCATTATTTAATCAGTATTGCAAAAATTTGGTAATCCACACTCAGAACTTCAATATTCTTGTTCACAACTCTCAGAAGGAAGGAGAAATGCCAGTCCTTCCTTCTTGTACCTTTAATCCTTCTTTCATACCTAGTATGTTAAATTACTTCACCTTAAGGAAGGTGAAAGCTGGCATGCTCTTCAGGGGGTTTTGCCCAGAGTATCAGTGCCCCCTTTAAGTAACTCACTGTGCTTTAGTGCTTGAAAGTGGGTGGATGGAAAGAAATAGGATGGATTATTTCATTTCATATTAAAGTAAACTAAATTCACTTTAGTCCATTGCATAAACCATTTCCTTACAAACGTGAATGGGTCCTTTCACACGATGAAATCGCTACCGTCAATAAACAGTAATGAACATAAATGAAGTTTCAAAACCATTAATGAATGACTCAAATATTAGGCCCTGAACAAGTTGCTGTTTTTTGTATCTTTTTGCTGGAGATCATCTGGGTTGTAGTGCAGATGTTGTAAGCCCCATTATCTTTTGGCTTAACATTTCTTAAGGAAGGACTAAACAACCATATCCTGACAGATCTATGTTTAATCATAGATTTCTTGCCGAAGTTAATATGAAACAGAATGCAAACTGTCTGTTCACATTCTTAAGTGGATACAATCAGGGCAGTAGAAAATCCTTTACTACATTTCATTATGTCCTCCTTCCTCTTCCTAAAGCCAAGCCATGGCTGGGTTTGGGCATCAGGTGTCAGAGGGATTTTCTCTCCTAACTCCAAAATAACACTGCCTGGGGTCAAATGAATTTTTGGAATACAAGCTTGGACAGTGCAGTGTAGAACCTAGATAGTTTCCCCTTCATTCTCTAGGTTCAGACATCATGTTCACTAAGATTTTGTTTTAGTGATCATTTGTGTAAGAAAGCAATGGCCTGGTTCATACACAATGCTATGTCTATACAAACTACATTATGTCTTACTGCAGCATATGAATTCATCCACTAAATATGGGGTAATTTAGTTTCATTTAAAAGAAAGTAGAATGATCTACTTGAAGTGCTGGTGCTTATCTCTTCACTGTTCTCCTTTTTTCTTCTTTCACCTCCCATTTCCTAAAGTATTTCCCAAATAGAAAATGGTTATTATTTGTATAATGCTTTTGTTTTCTATATTACAACTGTGCTAAATGATTAAACCATTACATTGCTTATTACATAAACTATCAGAGAGAAAAATCAAGCTTCCTTGGCAATAGAGCTATGTATTATATAGGATGAAATACATGGATGTCAGAACAAAAGTGGCAATTTAAAAGTCCTCAGACATTCCTCATTGTGCAGAGTATTCTGGCTTCAGATATAGAAGCATATTCTTCAGCTACATTTCCAAATGCATCTAGATTACTAACTTTATACCACTCTTTATCCTGAAGAAACCTATAGTAGTGTTCATTAAAAAAAAGCCTCAGCAAAAAAAATCAATAGTCTGTCCATGAATACCAACTAACAGTCAGAAGACACAATAAAAACTCCTTAATCTCACAACACATGGACAGACTCAACAATACATTCAATTGGGAGACTGTAAGCAACCTAGACCAAGCCAAATCCAAGAACGCTAGGGAATTCCTGGAAGCTTGGCACTCAGACAAGTCAGTCATCAACAGGCACATAGAGATAAACAACATTTACACACCATTCAAAAGAGACAATAGAAAAGCCAAAAGACCAGAACACTGCCTCACCAGCAATCATCACCCAGATATGCAAAGATTAACACCAGGATTAACACCAGATGAACAATCAAACAGTATACTAGATGTGGCTTGAATCATGTCAACTGGATTTCTATTTTCTCAGTAGAAACGTTTCACTCCTTATCCAAGGAGCTTCTTCAGTCTGAGTAAAGTTAGTAAGGGAATCCTTAAATATGTTTCTAGGGTGTAATCTCCAAGAAGGCCTGACTCCTGGACACTGCACTGTGAGTTGAACCCACTAGTGAGAATGTCTATCCCAGATGATTTTGGGGTGTGGATTGAATGCTATCATGAACTTGAAGGGATTATGGGCAAACATTGTAATGCATAGTAATGCATATTCAGATTAAAAACCATTGCATTAACTTGACATGTACAGTACATATTTTTTATTTTGGCACAAGAGGAATGTATCCTATACTCCTTTGGCAGTCAAAGGCAAAAGCAGGACATGTTACCAGATTATGACCTTAATTACTTTGGACTGAGTTGTGTTTCCCGGATAGATGGTTGTAGTGATATAGATTCTAGAGATGATTCATGGCAAAATGTGGTGAAATTCATTGTCACATTAATGCTAATGCCTCTGATTGACTGTTAGAAAATATATTGCAAGTTCCTCCAAGAACATTTAGTATTTTCAGTTATTGATTCATTTCTCCCTTCTATGACAACAGGATCATGTAATTAAAATTTAACTGATTTGCTAACATCTGCTGTACTTGATTAGGACAGAATTATTTCATACTTGAAGCAAAGTTCTGCTCTCATAACAGGAGGCACCAAGGACCATTTATTTAAAAATGCTGATAATTTTCACATATCAAGAATAGCCTTCCCCCCTTTTAAAATCAACTTTGACTGGAACAGTTTCAGAGATGTATTTACAGGCAAAATAAAAACCCAATTCCTAGATATAGCCTTCCAGTACAAATGGTCATCCGCTCATGAAAGTACTACATGGTTTGCATGAGAATTCAACTGAAAGAGGCAAGGATAAAACCCAGGCACATTACTTCTAAGCCCTTGCACCAATACTGAGGCCTGATTTATTCCCAGCATTACCAGACTAGCAATTACCTATTTCCTCTAGTTTGAGAAGGCGGAGAAATTAAGAAAGGCTTGCATTGTACCCAAAGATACTGTACAATGCAGTATTCTAAAATACATCTCATAAAATAATTTGCTGAAAGAAACATGGATGTAATTTCTTTTGCTTCATCTTTCTTTTCCTATTAGTGCTTACCATGGTGGCAATCCCAAAATAGTGAGAGATGTTAATTAATTATTCTAATAAAGAATCCTACTTATCAGTTGTGCAAGCAAGAAGAATGGAATGTAAAGAAGTCCTTTAGAGGGAGTACTCATTCTGATAACAGCCAAAGCAATCAGATTCTACTTAAAAGGTACAATGAGCTATGTAATATGACAACCACCTACTACTGCTACTTGCCAGTATTAATTCATTTCTAACAACCATGTCAATTTTGTCTTCCAGTTACCTTAAAGGGTATGCCATTGGTGGCTGCCTTATTAGTCTTTGCACTATTATATATGTTTATGATTTGACAAAAACAAAGTAATGGTAATCATTGATAATTTTATGCAGAAGCAAACTGCACAATATTCTTGCTGCTAAGTAATGGTTGCACCGGGAATAACCATCCTTGATTTGCTCAACTGCCCAGCCAGTTTTATTCAGTCAAGGGTTTTGTCCTTTAGATGTGAGCTAGTTGTGTCACACAGTTGTGCTTTATCATATATAAAAAAATCCCTTCTCGCCCCTATGGGTGGTATGTGTCTTCCTCAACCTCAGGTCCTCTACCAGAGGCCTGGGAGTTTGAGGGTTCTGCGCAGTATCTTAGCTGTTCTGAGCACTGCAATCTTCTGGACAGAGAGCTCTGATGCTGCTCCTGGGATCTGTTGGAGCCACTCTCCCAGCTTAGGAGTCACAGCCCCCTATCTATCTATCTATCTATCTATCATCCATCCATCCATCCATCCATCCATCCATCCATCCATCCATCCATCCATCCATCCTAGTGACCTGCTATGTTTTAGAACTGTCTTGGTCTTTCAGGTAGCAGTATAACTATAGGATAACTAAAGTACATTTATTCCTTATCAAATGTTTAAAGGATCTATAACTAAAGGATTAAAAGATATTGGTCAAGGCAACCTCCAAGTGACCCCAACAATACCTGTAGGAACCAAGCTTGCTGCCTGACAAGGCCAGGATGCTGAGTTCTGTAAAGATTTGCAAACTGAGCCAAGGGAAGGGATGGCATGGCAGCTCAGCTTGGCCCAATATGGTAGCTCTGCCAGCAAGGCCTGGTTGGCAGCACCATCACCTGGGACCCTTCTGCACTCACGTGCTACATAGCAGGTGCTACTTCTGGGCAATGCTCAGCTCAGGGGAAGGGAAAGCAAATGAGAAAAAAGACTGAAGGGAAGAAAAATCTCTAAGAGAAGAAAAAGAAAGGCAGGTTTGGGGAAGATCAACCCAGTAATACAACCAAATATTGGTTTGCTGGTTAATGACAAATGATACCACCTAGGCAGCTAAAGTGAAGTGGCTCTGTTTTACAGGTTCTATTTCATGATAAAATTTTAAAATTTAGTAGATACATGTTTAAATGGCACACCATAGTACTCTTTATTTTTTACTGAGTAGAGACTTATACATCAGTGTTTGAAAAGGCTTTAATGTGCAGCCCTCAGGCCAATGCACTAGTTCTCATGATGATTTGAATGAGTTGCTGGGCATATTCCATTCCCTCAAGGTTAAAGTCTATAGTAGATTCTCATGTCAAAATAAAGGATGGTGAATGAATATTTAGAACAGCATGGCAGAGGTGAAAGTGTAGTAAAGAAAAGTTATTGAAATGAAAATGAAATGATTTTTTTAAAAAAAACAAGGGAAGGACCCAAATATGGCTCAGTGCTAAAACATTATTGAACAACAGACTACTAAACTTAAAATTACCCATAGGAAAAGGAGACGGGTATTTTGTTTCAGAAGTATTATTTTTTGGGCGGGGGTGTGTGTTGTCACAGCACATAATCAATCAATCACTGGTAAGGGAAAAAACTGGCCATCAATAAGCCTAATATTACACTGAAATCAATATTGTCTCAGAAAAGAATGTATCAGGGCTACAGTCCAAAGTATTGGAGTTACTTGGCCATTTACAGTATCTACTAACAAAAAATGAGTCAATTTTTCAAACTTTTTACAATATTTGGATTTTGAACTTATTATATTGATAATTACTGGTTGTATTTGAAGAGTGCAACTATGAAAGAACCAGTATAATAGTATTTGGGGAATATTCATATTAGAATGTATAGGGAATGCGAAAATTCATTCCTGCTTAGTTTTGCTTACATTTAAAAGGCAGGGAGCAGTAAAGAAAAGTTGGTAGTTAGTGATAGGGTCTGGGACAGAAGAGGTTGACGACAGCTGAATTTTTTTAAAAAAGAGAGAATACTATGTATGTAAGATTATATGATCCTTATTTTAAACTAATATTCTGGTATATAAATATCCCACAAAAGACTTCTAAGTACATGTGACCAGAACTAAGAGTTCATATGGGAATTATTTCATTACATGTGTTTTTCAATAACTAGTTTGGGGTCCTTTAGAAATGAGCTTTTTGTTGTTTCATTGTTGTATGCTGGCCTTACGGTCTGGAACCACACAATCTGTCTATCCCACATTGAACAGCCTACATATGTATCAGCGAGATCAACCATTTAAACTATCTGCTGGTCTTGCAAATACAATTCTAATACCAAGATCTTTGCAATTAAATAGTTTCAGTCTGGAAGGGCAAGTGAGAAGTGGAGTCAGAATCTGATTGAGTAGATACCATCTCACAGTTGTAACCAATATGCATGAGATGCTTCTTAGCCATGGAAGTTAGTTATTCTCACTGGCTGAATATTCTGGGAACTATATAGGTTAAAGAGCATACTTGGCCAGGAAAGGCTTGGGTAACTAATGGGACTAGCATTGTGATGTGCTGCCACATCACATTGTGGTGCCACACAACACTTATCAACATTTCAGTTCTGCCACTTCCCTGCCTTTTTTGTGTAAGATTAAACCATCTTTCAAAAGAAGTTTAAAGTGAGATACTGTCCCCATATGTGTAAACATTTTTTCAATTTTACTCATTGATCAATCAAGGCATCATACTAATATACTGCTTTATTTCTTAGTAGTAGTAAATTAAGGCTTTATAGTGAGTCACAATAAAAGCCAATCTAAATATTAACTCCCTTTTGGAACCAAATTGTGTTACTTTTTTCTTGTAGCATAATCAGCAAAGCACCAACTTACTTTAAAAAGACAAAAAGAAAAAGAAAAGCATACTTCAATCTTGTTTGAAACATTGGGGGGGGGGGAAGCCTCATTCAGATCACAATCAGTTTTCCCTCAGGACACAGATCACATTTTAAATCTACATTTATCCTTTCTGTGAGCAAAGAATAGTGATGATTATTTCTGGCAGGGATAATATTGTACAAAATAACCCATAAATGAAAAAAGGGGGAAATTAAATGGATGTTAGCTGGCATATTGTAGTGTTCTCAAAATTTGCTCTGGGGTTACTTCAGCAATGTTCTGCCATTACTATTGCTGGATATACAGTAGATGCTCAATATATAATAGAAAACTGGTGTTGAATGTGTTCTTCAGTGAAAGGCAATAGTGTTTTGGATATACTGTATGTCTAAGATATGTTTCTCAACCTCAACAACTTTAAGATGTGTGGACTTCAACTCCCAGAATTCTCTAGCCAGTATGCTGGTTGGGGAATTCTGAGAGTTGAAGTCCACTCATCTTAAAGTTGCTAAGGGTGAGAAACACTGGTCTAAGAAGACATTTATGTACATAGAGAAGGTCTATACAGCAGACCCAAGATGGACAATCTATGGCTCTTTAGATGTTGATGAACACCAATTTCTGATTTTCCTAACCATTGGCAAGGCTGCTTGGCATTGGGAATTGCAGTCTAACACATTTGAGTGTTGTAGGATCCTCGCCCTTGCGATCTATAAGGATTGTTTATTTGTCCCATTCAGTTAGTTGGAGAAGTGGAAACAATCTGTTAACATTCTCATTTCAGTCATTTAAAAATGCCTTTTTAAAAAGTGGATTGTTGCAAATAATTTTGTGATTATGTTTTGTTCCTTAGGACATGAATTTTTGCTCTCTGTTAGTGCCACATCTGGAGATACTGTAGTTACATTTTTAAAACAATGAAAACCAGACAGAGCGATTCCCTTCCTACAGCTCTGTACAAGAAATGTTTTCAGTATTGGAAAATGCTCATAAACCAGTTATCAACCATACATGAGGAGGTCCATCTGAAGATATAACCATCCTGGCTCATCTTCATATCACATGGTCTGCCTCTTCAGATAGAGATTGCGAGAACTTTTGCCCAGGAAGAAAGTAACTACAAAATTGTAACTCATAAGGTAAGGCAGTAAGAGAAAAATACTTTTAAAAGACAATTTTTAAGTATTACACCTTGGAGATAGGCAGTTTAATGCTGGTATCTTAGAGTATTTCAGTAATTCAGAATTAAGGTGACAGCTTCTCTTACAGTAAATTCAAGCTGCTTCCCTTAGAATGTACAACTGATAGGAGAGTTGTTTAGGTTACTCCCACATTTAATTCTTACACTGTTCTGACATGAATTATTGAATAAAACACTATGTCAGAGTTCTTACAACATGCTAAGCCAAAACCAAAGAAACCACAGTATGGATTAGCATGTTGTGTGAATCAAGGTACTGAGTTCATGTGGGTAAAAGGGGGCCAAAAAACTGTCTCTGCATTCTAATATAAGCTACAGTGGCTTATGACACATAGAGAAGATCTGCAGTAGTTGCACTGAGGTTCCGCCAAAGATGAATCAATGAAGCTAAAAAATGTGAACACCCCTGATTTTGGGACATGGCTTTAAAGAAAGAAAATTCATTATTTATGTCCAATATTGTCATTCTCTGATCCTTTTCAGGTTCTCGAGACAACAGAAGCTTACTCTGCTATGATTTTAGGCTTCCCAACATCTGTTGATCTTCAGCAACTGTAATAAAAGAATACTTACTTAGCTATAGCAGGTCAAATGGCATAATTGGATTGCCATAACATGCTACGCCCAAATCAAACAAACCACATTACAGCTACAAGTGATTTGTGGGCCCAGGTTGCAGGTCAGATGTACAGAATATCAGTGCAACTGACTGTTGGGGCCTCCCTGACCATTCCTCCTACACCCAGCAATTGTACTTTGAAAGCAAACTTTCCATGATTCCAACGGGAGGCATTTTTCAAGCCTGACTGCAGCAGCTCCTACGTGCTTTACACATGAGGGTATCTGTGGCAGGACATGTATGTGCGTGGAGAACATATGGCTCTGGCCCCACTCTTTTCAGGCTTTGGCCCTGCCCTACTAGGGAATGTGAACAACCTTTTCAGAACATCTCGGCAAAACAGGTTTCTATGCCCATATAAGACACTTGGAGTTGGTACTTATGCTTCCTAGTTTGCTATGGCATACGCACAGTAGAAATTGGCTTGCATTTTCAGTTTGCCTTGTTTAAGTAGACTATGGAGTATCCTAAATCTCTGTTCTCCGAGGAAATGGCTTTAAAAGTTAATTGCTTTACTGTCTGGAAAACATCTCTTGGTCTGAGAGAAAGAAATATTAGAACATGGGCCAAAGTTTTTTTTTTTTAACAGCATGAGATACCTCTCTCATTGAGAAACAAACATACTATGCCTGTTATTTCTACAAGAACTTGCTAGGAGGACCATGCCAGTAAAACTTAGAGAAAAATCTATTTCTTACAAAAACTGAGTAATCAAATAGGGTTTCTATTGTTCTATCTGCAATTATGGATACAGACTTTCCTGTTTTCCTGTCTCAGTGAAAAAAAGGATCAACAGAAATTGTATTTCTCTAATGACCTTAAAATTTTGTGGTTTCCCAAGTTTAGCAGAATAAATTGCTCTCTGCTTTGTTTCATTAATCCTGGGCTTTTGCACAGCAGCTGCAATCCAGAAAGCCATCCGTGTTTAGAAATGGAAAAAATGGCATTTTTGTAGCATTATCCATGACAAAAAAAATTGCCTGAGTCTCTGCACAAATATGTAAAACCTTTGTTCAGATTTTACCAAATGCACATGGAGCCTGTTAAATATGTACACATTAAACAATTATTGTATCAGAAATATTTGGGAGAAATATAGTGGTTGTATTATTAGTCTGAAAACTGAACCAGTATTAGTACTCTGAAAATAGAACTTTCCCCCAAAAACAATGTATTGATGTTACAAAAATGTATGAAAACAGAACTGTCTGTTCTAGAAATTGAGACCATAACCTGTGATCAGAACTCTTGTTCTTCTTTTCCTTTTCTGCTTTTGAGATATTTCTGGATTTAAAAGGAAAATAGGTTATGGGAAGTAAATTGTGAAGCATCTGAAAGGCACTCAACATAAAGGGCATGGGGGTGTCAGCTGAAATAGGAATACAGGTAAACCTCAGAGCATGGTCTCTAAAAAAAAATTCTCAAACCTCCTAACAAGACACTTTTTATTGTCTTATCAGACTGAGAACAATATGATGGATATATTGATTGGTAAACATATTCCATGCTACTATTCTCTGTTTATTGCATTCTTGAATCTATATGACAAATAGGGTTGTACTAACCTAAAAGTGTCATGTGAGTATGCTTTCATGGTTAAGATTAATTTTTTCTCTTGTTAAATCTAGCAAGTGCCCCATATTATGTTGTTCTGAACATTTTTTCCCTGAATAATCATTGAGAGCACACCCATCCCCCCCACACTTAATGTTGCTTAGACTAAAGAAAAGGTTTCTGTCAGTGCCATGACAGGACACAGGCAGCCCCTTGAGCATTAACTGAGGTTTGTTTCTACAGTGCTGAAGCAAGGAAGTGTACTAGAGAATCAGGTGGCTGCCAATTAGTCACACAAGTGTGACTGTGAACTTTATGAATAGTCCACTTTCATTGTGCCATAGGCCCTCCAGGTCTTAAATAGAAAAAGATAAGGACAGAGTGTGCGAAGAATGGGCTACATCAGGGCTTTCCAAACTGTGTGTCGCGACACAGTACTGTGTCGCCTGGGGGACCCAAGTGTGTCGTGCAACAACTCAGAAGCGCTGATGGTGCACTGCTGCGCACAGCAGCGGGCCATCAGCGCTTCCAGGTTCCAGGAAGCCGCCACTCCCACGGTGCACAAAAACCCAAAAGCGCGGCGGTGGTGGCAACCACCGGCGGTGGTTTTGCACGCCGCAGCAGCGGTGGTGCTTCCGGGTTTTTGCGCGCTGGCCGTTGGTGTGTCGCCAATGGCAAAAGTTTGGAAAGCCCTGGGCTACATTCTACATAGTGGGGAATGGGAAAAGGGGTCAATGGCGATGTTTTGTTATATTCAGCTGAATATGGCCTGATTACATTTGTAGTGGGGTGTAATTTGGGGGGAAGTTTGAGGGAAGTATTTTTGTTTTAACTGTGATGGTCCTGTTTTAGGGTTTACACTCATCTTTATATGTTTCCAACCCAAATATGGCAGAAAACTGTGATATCATTTTTCAGCAATCATGGTAAAGGGAGGGTCTGGGGGATGCACAAAGGGGGATTGGGAGTAGCCCACCTCTAGTATATATGCTTTGAGATAAAGGATTGCCATAAAGATGCTGAGTAGATTAAACATATGCTTCTTTTAAATAACAGGACATGCTGTGACAATCCAAATTGAAGGAAGGCGCCCTACAACCTTTCTTCTTTTACAGAAAAACTCTTAGTAGGATTCCTGAGGCACCAGAGAGCAGGAGCAGGGAACTCATTCAACACTGAGCATCACAATCAAAATACACATGTGCTTAATCTCTCACAGTTGCATAATTACAATGGCTAGAAAGCCAGAGGTGCTAAAAGTATTGCACTTTGGGTGGTAACTCTTTTTTTTTAACAATAAGTATGGCACAGACATGTAAAATCAAACACAGTCTTAAAAGAGGGCAGGATTTTATCATTTCAATTTAGCTAAAGATAGCCATGACAAAGTTCCATTGAAAACAAAAAGATTTCTCATTACTATCTTTTCCAACTGGTTTTCAAGGAGATGTAGTTACAATTCACTTTCTCTGAATTAGAACCCATGACATCTGAAGTCAGCAACAAATTTGGACTTGTTACTTGCCTTCTGATTTCTGAACTCTACATACAGTACATACCACTCTCTCAGTAACCCCAAAGGCCAGAGAGAGATGATTTAATGCAATTTCCAGAACTTGGAGAGTTGAGCAAGGCCACTAAAAGGTACCATATAGGGACCAACGTAGATGGCTAAGTTCTATGTTGCTACCTCTGGCACAAAGAAGGTACAGTTGCTGTATGTGGACAAACTGTACACATGTACATACAAACAATTTTAATCTTTTGTTTCAGCAACAAGTATGAAGTCTCACTTCAAAAAAAGGCAGGGTTAGTGTGCTCTATAATGCAACGCTTGCAATGGCGCTTAACAAACCGCAAAGCTTCCACCGAAATCTCACAGTCCTGAACGTTCAGCATTTGCAGGTCAAAGCAATTGGCTGCTACAATCTGCAGGCCTTGTCCAGTGACGCTTTCGCATGACTTCAGGCTCAGTCGCTTCAAGTTGAAGCAGTTCAGAGCCAGAAATTCCAAGCCAATGTCGGAGACCAGAGGGCATTTCCCAATGTCCAGTGACTTGAGTTTTGTGCAATTTTTGGCCAGGTACTCTACCCCGTGGTCTGTGATGCCCTCACAGCCCCGCGCGTTGAGGTAGCGCAGCTTGCTGCAGTACTTGGTAATGTATCGAATGCCGACATCAGTGATGCGGACACAGTGGGCGATGCTGAGGTACCGCAGGCGGAACTCCAGCTTTGCAATCTCGCGCATGCCAAAGTCGCTGACAAAGCGGCAGTCGCTCACACTCAACTCCCTGATGGAAGGGCAGTAAATCATCAGGTAACGGAGGCCTTCGTCGGTAATGCGGATGCAGCGGCGCAAGTAGAGATGTGTCAACTGAGTGCAGTGGGTGGCAATGGTGTGCAGTCCTTCATCCTCGAGGACAAAGCAGTCACTCATGTCCAAGTAACGGATAGAAATCTGTTTGCCATGTAAAGGAGATAATTTGATGGAAACTTCACGAGATAAACTGATGCAAGTCACTTTGGAACAACCTATATTTGAGAGGGGGAAAAAAACTGTTAAAAAGATGGTCCACTTCCCCTTTACATAAATTACCTAAGTAGTACAGGACTTTCATCCCAGGAATGATGGATTAGGGCTTACTCAGCCAGCCCTAGACAGCAAAATTCTACCTAATTTCAGTAGTTAAACCAGGGATGGCTAAGCAATGTTTCCCAGATTGTATTTTAAAAAAAGATGAAAGGTCTCTGAAAAACTTACCAGATTTGAATCAAATCTGATGCGGCTCAATTTAAAATAAAATTATATAATATTCCCTTTGTTCATCTACATTAATATTCAGGTAATATGTCTAGTTGATGTCTACCAATTTTAGGCAATGTCACACTTGAATTCCTGGGTTGTACAGAGCTTTCTTCATGTTTTATTGTGGGAACTGATGCATGGCATCAGCTTGGATAGCAAAATTCACTTCTGTCCTGGACCACTGTTTGGAGAAGTTAGTCTCTAAAAATACAGAAACTGGCTATTATTTACACAAAATCCACGATCTTGGGCCATGAGAATGAGAAAAGGAAAAGTCTGATTCACATGCTGATGAGATTCTTAGAGAGGTGCAGATGACAGATAGGGCCAATGATAAAACAGACTTTTGCCATCATCTGGAAAGGGAAGGGAAGGGAAGGGAAGGGAAAGGCAACCTTTCTTCAGTCATAGAGTCCACTGGAGACAATATCTTGAAAGCAAGACTGGCAGTGGGTCTGGTCAAAACCTCCCCCTTTTTTTTTTTGTCCTCAAAGATAACTACCACCCCAATCCATCCCTATTTCTTTTCCACTTTTCTCTCCTAGGAATCTCGAAAGAGAAATAATGTGGGATAGGGAAGACCCTAAGACTGAAATAGAAAGAAAATACATGTGTTGGTGATGATTATAATCATCATTATCTGATGGCATTTTCTTTTTTTGTGTGTGTTCTTTATTCACACAGACACACCCATCTATTCAATCTTCTCCCTATTTTCTTTCTCTCTCTTGTTCCTCCTCCGTCTAGTATCCCAGTTTTGCTTCTCTTCCATCCTCCATGAAAGTATTGCCAGTTCACTGGGCACCTGCAGACCACAGCAACCTTGTTGCTATTTTTGCCAGAGGAAGGCAAGAGAGAAATTGACCAAAAGGCAAACAGGCAGAATCACAATGATGCTTAGAAGTCTAACTATCACAAAGCATGTGAGAGTCATGAAGCATGGTCTTTCCCAAAACAATGTGGTGCTTTAGTTGATGTGCTCCAGAGTTGGTACTCCAAACTCACATTTGCCTCCTAATCTTTCTTTCTCTCCTTCTGGAATTAACAGAAGATGGCAGTGACTGAGTATAGTAAGGCCAAGTTTGGCTCCCTAGTCTGTGTGGTCTGCAAGCTGTAGACTACTTCCTGAAGCAATGTCAGAAGGTGAAATCATTTTCTGGCATGAGCTGAACTTGCCTGATGGACACTGCAGAATTTAGGGCTATTTATGTTCTGAAGCCATTTAGACAGTGTCCATCCCACCACCGTTTACAGATTCTAAGTTTAAAATATACACTATTTACACTATTCTATGTCTGGAACCATTTTATCTACCTCCAATAATAAAGATAAAAAAACATATAGGCTCTTAGCAACAGTCATTCTATAGAGAAAATGTAAAAGATTTAAAATAAAATGAGAAAGTTTCAGGGAACTTTGAAACTTTGAATGAACTTTGGCCAGTTATGAGATAATGGATGGCAGTCAAGTTCATCTATATAGGCAGTCTGGTTAAAACTGAAAGAGACCATTTAAAAATGTGGAAAATCTGATATCCAACTTTTCTGTGGTTTTGACATAATGGTATAACTTCTAGGATGCATTATTCATAAGATCCTGCAATGGGTTTGCAGATCAAAACAAATGAGGTCTGGGAAGTATTCTAACAGGTAAATTGTCATGTTGATACTAATAAAATCCCATTTTATATGAACATCTATTCTATGCCAAACATTTGGAGAGTTAAAGCCAGTTAAGACCAAGGACTTGTCCCAATCCATGTATACAGGATTAATCCCTTGTACACACACTTGGAAATATAGAAGTGCAAGCTATACGCATACCTAACACAATATTTATTTAATGACTACGCTATAGCTATGCATTACAAAGATCCTGCATTCATCTACTCCCTTTTATCTTTCTCGCTTTCTTTCTAACATTCTCTTGTATACTTTCACTGGAAAGTTATGCACTATATTCAAGTTTGCTTATTTAGCAGAATTCTCATTCCAGTGGCTGCAGAAGAGAATGCAGATGTGATGCAGCACAGAGATCCTTTCCCCCCTGAGAAATAACTTCTTGCATGATGTAAGAACAACACATTTGAAATTTAAAATGCCAGATATGCCAGAAACGTGGCAGTTAGGGAAAACTCTTTTTGTTGGTATGGTCCTTTGAATCAATGTTGACTCCTGGTGACTATATCGATGGGTCTATGCAGTTTTCTTGGCAGGAAGTTTGTAAGTACTTTGTCAGTACCTTCTTCCAGGATGTATTTCAACTTCCCAGGGTAGGGCTGGGAAAAAATGATTGGTCAGTCACCCACATGGCTTCAGTGCCTAAGGGCAGACTAAAATTCAGGTCTCCCTGTTCCTGGTCTAGCATCTTTAACTGCTACACCAAACTGGCTCTCTGTGGAAAAATCTAAATGTATAATGTATAAATGTAACATGTATATTTAGTATTTTACAAGAGTCTGCTATATGTTGGAAGAAAAATGGTAGTATGAATATGTCCCAAGGCCAGCTACACACAGACACACATGCATACTCACAACATTTTCTCAATGTTAGAATACACTGGCGCCCAGGGATAAAAATCTCTGTGTCTCATGTCTGCTCATGGAAATATTTTATCTGTGGTGTGTAAACACTGTAATCCATTTCCCAGACAGAGTTTTCTGCTGATTTTATTTGGTTGTTGTGCCTAGAGGTTTATGCTGCTAAAGATGTCTTCTTTCTAAACCAATTGGATGAGATCTTAAGACATGCTGAATCAAAGTTCCTGTAGGCAGTGAGATGAATTTATTTCTTCCCCCTCCAAAACCAGCAACGGCTAATGACAGCTATTCTTAATTCCTACTGGATTTTCTGTATGGGCATTTTCTTATCTCTATGAAACAGTCATAAGGAACTGCTGGTTTGGGGATCAATAGTAAATGGATGGTGCTATACATTGGTATACAACGCTAATTTTTTTCTACCCTACACTAGACTCAGGAAGCTGCAGTTGTACTGAATACAGAGGCCACCTACTGGCAAGTGACTGAAATTAGGCTGCTGAAATGCATTAAAATAATCTGGAGAGAGAGAGAGATTGAGATTGAGGGAAAGAATGTCTGTGTCCATGTGTGCATGTCACATATATACTAGCTAGTTTAAGCATTCTTCCCAGCAGAGGGCAGTATTGCTTGCCCACTAACATCACATTGAGAATATCAGAGAGTGAATTCTCCAGGGGTGACTGTTGCTGCCAACATAACAAAGAGCTTTGTGGCAAGAAAGGCTACTAATTTTAGAGAGATCAGATGGTGTCTTTGGGATAGCATAGAGACCTGAGGATAAAAGCTTACTTTTATTGACTTGTCCTTCTTTTTAACCTGAAAATACCTTGCAAGTAGAAAGTGGCAGATCCTAAACTAATCCTAGATGGTGTTGCCTTCCACTTCCTCCAACCCAGAAAATTAAACTATGACCAAAGTTGCATACAGCCTAAATGTATCTACTGATAAAACCTGATATTATTGTTGAAGTGAGCCCTAGTCACAAAACAGTTTCCAAAGGGATAGTAGTAACTCTTCTTGTTTATTGGTTTATCCTGTCTTTCCTTCAGGACCACCCAGAAGTATATAGGGCACTCCCTCCTTCAGTGTTCACCTACAAGACACCTGGAGGTTTGGTTGGGATGAGAACAAAATAACTGGCCCTACATTGTCCTGTGAGTTTCCATGGGTGGACTTGGGTCTCTTGATCATAGTTCAGCAACTTAACCACGACATCACACTGCTTTCTTCTGCAGTGTTGTGGCATCTATAGACCAACACATTTGTACTCTGCACATGGATAAAATGGACTGAGATCCACAAATGCTTATGCAGTAACACATATGTGAGTGTTTAAAGAGCTGCAGGGATCTTTGTTGTTCTGACCCACTAAAACTGGCACTCTTTAAAGAACCAAAAGACTTGTGCTCAATTACAAACACTCTGAAGTATTTAACAGTGCAGATTACGACTTTAAATGCAAAGAAAAAAATTCATAACCTTGATCTAAACAGATTATTTGGATAAAACCATAATATTCTTAAAATGAGAGAGAGAAAAAGAGAGAACAGAGAGAGAGAACAGAGAGATATTCTAAAATCATTAGTTACAGAGTGAAAAAGCTACTATTGAGACTATGATAAAAATATTGAGAATATTTTCTCCATTAAATTTCACATGCTTTATCCAAAACACTCCAAGCAGAGTGTAAATGTAGACTTTTTCCATTACCTGATACATCTAAATGCTCCAAGTTTGGACACAAGGACACTACATCAAAAACTGCCTCATTGGAAATGTTGTAGCAACCTGATACTTCCAATTGCCTCAGTTCTGGACAGCATTGCGCAATGGTGTAAAGTCCTCGGTCTGTGAGCCGCCTGCAGCCACTAACAATGACCGTCTCCAGCATGAGACAGACGTTTGGGGTGTCCTGGCAAAGTCGTTGCGTCAGCACCTTCAGAGCCCTGTCCGCGTTGATCGTCTCGCCTATCAAGCGAATGGTCCTCCAAAGTCGCGGGTCCCAAGCAAGATTATACCAGCGGCGGCACACACGAGCACAGCGGCACAGCTGATTGGTGGGCAAAAAAGAGAATATCTGGATCACAGAAGGGTCGGGAAGCCGGTTGATGTTTGCCTGTTCCTTTTGAAGCCGAGAGGCAGCCCGAATGAGAGGGTGGGTGAGGCAGGTTGGAGGAGGTGAGTGAACCATTGCAATGGTCTCCCCAGTGACCGAAGAGGAAGATGTAGAAGATTCTTTTCCATTCTGCAGGCTGTGTGAATTTGGTGGACATATTAATGCAGGACTGGGAGTGCTAAGAGTGCGCATGCTCAGGTCGGAATCTGAAAGACACCAAAGGACACGATGATGAGAACATCCTAAGCTGGAAGCCACATTCTGCATCAACATGAAGTGCTCCCAAGGATGTTCACGTTTAAGACAACTAGATGCATTTAGTCTAGTGGTTAAGGTGCTGGGCTAGAAAGCAGGGGACTGTGAGTTCTAGTCCTGCCTTAGGCATGAAAGCCGGCTGGGTGACCTTGGGCCAGTCACTCTCTCTCAGCCCAACTCACCTCACAGGGTTGCTGTTGTGGGGAAAACAGGAGGAGGAAGGAGTATTAGGTATGTTTGCCGCCTTGAGTTATTTATAAAAATAATAAAGGTGGGATAAAAATTAATTAAATAAATAAATAAAAACAGATTCTGTCTGTAATTATCAGTAGCTGCCAAGCTCACACTAATGCCTGATGGATTTTTAAACAAACAAAAAAGTATTACCAACTTTTTATCAATTTGCTTCCTACAATTATTTTACAAAACAATGTGAAAATCTAGGTGTGTAAGTTTAAGAACCGAGAAATACAGCAGTGCTTTGCCGAGTATTTAGTATGAGTGGTTTCCTGGAACAGTATTGTCAGATGCCCTACAGCATCTAAATCAGCCTTCTTCAACCAAATCCCCTCCAAATGTGTCACCACCACAATGCCCAGAATTCCTGTAAGGGAACAGCAAATATGGCTGGAGATTCTGGGACATGGAGTCCCAGCACATCTGAAGCGCACCAGTTGGGAAGTCTAATTTTGCCATGGAGGCTGTTTAGAGCTGGAAGAAGAGACTTAATTCCAGTCAGTGTTATGGTATTACTTCTGAATCAAGAGTTCCATACAACTATGGAAACATGAAGCTAGAATTGAGCTCCTAGAATTATATCTTTAAAAAGATACATTTTTTTATTATTTGCACTTAAAAAAAAACCTAAATTACATGAAATCAAAGAAGCTACCTTCTTAAATTAAATAATAATGCTATAATTATAATAATTAAATAATAATGCTGACTATCTTTTGAAGGAGATATTGCTCTTTCCCCAGTAGTCTACCCAAACCAGAATCTTAAAGCTCTTAAAAGTTCATATAATCATTATATTCTCAGCTTTATATAACAGTAACTATTATTTTAATTCACATGGCAAAAGCAGAATATATGAAATTGCCTGATAATAAGTCCCGCCATCGGTCCATTTAGCTCAATCTTGCCTAGCATGAGCCTCAAGAGCTTTCCTGGGTTTCCAGCAAAAGTAACTGGAGGCACCTGAACTGAAGTTTGGAGGTTTGCATAGACCAAGCCAAAGGACAGCGTGGTGGTGGTGGTGGTGGTGGTGGTGGGAAGAAACCAGCTTTCTGATATAGTATGCCTAGTTATAAATACAATTTGTAGTGGAAACCAACTCAAGAGGTTGTTAGGGATTGGCACATGTGCACATTGTAGTTTATTTATTTATGGTCATAGACCAAAATATAAATATAGAATATTAACAGTAATCTGTGGAGTACACTGTTAAGAAAGAAGAATGTAGCTAATACCTTCTAATATGGGACAGTATTACAAAGCTTGATTACCCCCAAAGTTTCCTTACTGCAATCGTGACTGAGCAACGTGATGCCACCTTCGTGGAGATTTCTGAAGATGCATTAGCTAATAAAGAGGGTGTGTTCTCTTCCACAATACGGTTGGAGCAATTAACAATATAAATTCTTCCACAGTTCAGTTGGAGCACTTAACAATATTAATTCAGAGCACCATGTATAATACAATGGACAACTCAGCAGAACATGAGATGTTGATTCAAGAACATCCTCCATGAAAAGACAGATTTGGTCCTGGAAGGGAAGGTTGCTGTACCTACTTTCAAGGATCCTTGATGGCAAGACCTGAAGCCTAGTGAGAGTAAAAACCCTTGTCAGAGACAGGAAAAACACTTAGGGATAGATAAAGCCCCGTCCCAAAGTTCAAGGGTATGTTTGCATGCTCTTGTTGCTATTACTACTATTCTCCACTGGACATATTTTTAAAACTGGAATTAAAGTATAAAATTCCTCCCTCAACCCCTTAATCCAGAGCTTTCCAAACTTTTCATGTTGGTGACACACTTTTTAGACATGCATCATTTTGTGACACACTTTTACAGCAGGGCATCATTTCGCGACATACTCTTACAGCAGGGCACAAGGCAGGCACTAGGACCTGCGCGGAATCACAGCAGGTTTGGAGGCAGCAAGGTACAAGGCAGGCACTAGGACCTGCGTGGAATCCTGGCAGGGCAGGTTTGGAGGCAGCAAGGCACAAGGCAGGCACTAGGACCTGCGTGGAATCCTGGCAGGGCAGGTTTGGAGGCAGCAAGGCACAAGGCAGGCACTAGGACCTGCGTGGAATCCTGGCAGGGCAGGTTTGGAGGCAGCAAGGCACAAGGCAGGCACTAGGACCTGCGTGGAATCCTGGCAGGGCTTGGAGGCAGCAGCAGCCGCGACACACCCAGACACTGCAGCCGACACACTAACGTGTCCCGACACACAATTTCGAAAGCTCTGCTTTAATCACTTAGCAAAGAAGCACAGACACTGCAGCTTGAGTAGAACTGAAAACTCCACAGGGTAATCAGGCAGAAGGTTAACACATCTCTGGGGAAGGATGGTCCTTTTCCCCTATAGTGGAGAGGGCTCTGTTTTCCCAGTACGTGTAGACTTCATGGATTTGCAGTCCGCTTAGAAAGAATGTGGCATCTGCCATCAAAGACAACAGCAAAATATCACTCTCAAAGTGAGCCACACACACTTCCTATGATTCCAGCAGACTGAGTCTCCTGTCCTTAGTGAGCTGGAATTTTAATTTGGTGGCCATTGAGAACAACATAAATATATTGGGGGTATCTAAACATGTTTTTTTTTTTTAAAAAAAAGAGCAATCTGTGAATGGAGGAGTGATTATTGAGAATTCAGGTTTTCAGGGATCTAAAGTATCTAGAATTTTCTTAAAATTCACAACACCTTCAATAAAAAGATGAATAATGACTTGTGTGAAAAGACAGCTTACCTCTACAACTGTTTTCTGCAACCAAGGCAACCACAGGGTAATTTTGGCTTTTTTCTAGATGCATTCTCTCTTCATGAAGGTAACAAAGCTAAGGACTAATAGATTTGGCCAATTTTCTATGTAAGACTTTAATGGCAGTCAAGTCAGGGTGGAAAGGGCAATGTCAAATAGAAAGGCGGAAAACCTCAACTATAGTTTTTAACCAGAATGCAAAGAAAGCTTTGGCCATATTCAAGAAATGAAACTGTATATACATATAAGGAAAAAATAATATAGCAAGTTGCTTGAGGCAAAAAAAAAAAAAAAGCAGCCAACTACTCGTATGTGTGTCTAAAAACAATTCTCTGGGATTCACTTGAAACTTCCAAACAAAAAACAATTAGAGTTGTCAACAGCATGATTGCATTTGCCAACAAAGCTCCAAAAAGAGGCACACAAAATAAAATTCACTGAGCTAATACCACTTGTATAGTATAATATCACCAACCCTCCACAAGAGAAAAATGTATTTGACAAAAATAATCTCCTTCCCTGCCTCAGTGTCTGCTCCTCCATCTGGAGTGGTAGCTTCTGACAGGTCATATAGTGATGTGGTTCTTCCTACCAGCACTGTACACTATTCCTTGTGTGAGCACACGTGACCCACAAGGATGATTTCCTCATTTATTTTCACTTTTGCTGAAGTCTCTTTTAAGCTCATCTACTGCTTCACCTCTAGCACCCACCTCCTTGGAAAGTGAGTAAAATGGTCAACTCATTATAAGGATGTGTGTAAAGTACTTTGAACACTTAAGAACTGCTATATAAACAGCGGGCATTACATCCTGACTTATGCAGGGAATGGCCTAAATGGCCTGCAAAAAGCCATTCTAACTCTGTGAATCTCTAATGATGTACAGTACATAAAGTAAATAAAAATATCCATTTCATGGCTGAAGAAAGGGAATGATGATGAAAATGAAAGAAAACCTTGCCAATTGGTGCAAAGTTAAAGTACATCCAAACCAGATAAAATCCTTGCAAGCATAACTGTACACATAAAACTTTCCTCATTTTTGTTTAGTGGAAAGGGCAAGTCTGAAAAGGAAGAGGTTGAGAACAGATCTGCCTCCTCCATTTGCATGAATGAAGAAAATACCAACATTTATTTACTTGGCCTATGGTACCCTTAAACCTCCAATATTAAACCATTGCACAATTCTTACCCATATGTATCACAATCTAGCTACAGTTGTATCAAAAGCACAACCTTTAATGACAGTATGATGTTAGAAAAGCATAGCAGGAGGGCAATTCAAGATGGCTATGTATGCATTAAACTTTATTTTCCACTGAACAATATAATTGGATTTTTTTTAAATGGACACTTAATTGCAACAATTTTTAACAAATCCTGGAATGTGTATTTATATTATGGTGACCAAAGGAACTCAAAATTGAAAAAAAGCAGGCTATTACTATACCCCTCTATGATTATCAATCCTCTGGTGCAGGATGATTGTAATTATAGCTTCCTTCCAATTCCCAGGATTGTTTGTTGACGCTGAAACAAGGCTGATGAGAGCAGTGGTTGCTTGTAGAAACTACAACTTTACAATGATGAGAGCTCCCATCCTCATTTCAGATGTGAATTTCAGAGTATTAGTGTCATGGTAAAGAAAAGGATTTGATGTACAGTATAACCTAACCATACTACTTATTTTCCTCTTTAATTGGATTGTAGCATCCAACAGCACTCAGAAACAACAAATATGAATTAGTAATCTTTATTTTAAAAATCATAAAAATATTTAAAAGCAGAAGCAGATTTAAAAAGCAGCTGACATTTAGCTACCATCACTTACAACAACCCACTCAATGCAGCAGGCAATACACATGTAGACATACAGAAACACAATCAAACATTGTTGGTATCAGCACCCAGATGCACCAGCAGATTTGTTCCCTGCATCTTCATATAGACCCCCACTTAGACCTTAATAGCCACTGGTGCTGATGTGTGACATCAGAGAGTCAGGGAATGAAGATTAGATCATACCAGCACTATGGGATGGCTGCAGAGTGAACCCCATCTACCTACTGTACTTATTCTCCAATCTCCTTAAATTTAAGAAAAATCTGGGAGAACAGGCTTGATCACCTATGAGCTGGAAAAGGTTGAAGGAATCAGGAGAACTGGCTTAGCACAACCAAATGAAAAATGGTAATCCATAACTGCAGGATAAAAGAGAAGCTCAAAGCAGACAAAGATGGTGGAAGGGAGCAGCTGAGAACAGGATAGACCTGTGTGTGACAGAGAGGGACAGAAAGAGAGAGCGAGATGGCCAAGGGAAAGGAAGAGACAATATGTAGAAGAGACTATTGGGGATGGTAAAAGCCAGTGCCAATGTGGTGTTATGGTTAAGGTGATGGACTATTATGGGGGAGACCAATATTCATGCTCACTCTCAGCCATGGATGTCCATTGGATGAATTAGTGGCCATCATCAATCACCGGGCTACTTTTGTGGAGAAAAGTCAGAGAGGAGGGAGTACTATGTATGCCATCTTGAGCATGTAAGATACATCTAACAAACAAACAAATCAGCACATTTGATGAAAGGGCACACTCTCCAAGTGTTCCAGACATCCCTTAAGACTTGTTTCTGCTCCCAGGCTTGGGGTTTAGGTGCTTGAATGTTATTGTTGTTCTCTTGTAACAAATCTAATAAATAAATAAGTAAATTTCCTGCCACAATCTTGCTTCCCAATCCATTATCCTAAGCATGTGCTGGCTCTACCCTCATGCTCACTGCAGCAGCAGAATAGGAGATGTATGGGAAGAGAGTTCTTCCACTGTCCTCACCCTCAATAAACAGTTGGGCATATGATGGATCAGCTGAAGGCCTGTTTTCTCCCGCATCCTGCTCTCCATAGCCATCCAGATGCTTCTGAGAAATCAACAAGGACACAAGACAACAGCTACAATGGTATGCTCCTGCTTGTATTTCCAGCAATGGGTATTCAGAGATATACTGCTTCTAACACTAGAAGTGTACATCAATGTGTATGTATGTGCAGAATCTCACAGAGTGGCAACAAGACTCCCCCCCCCCCCCAATTATGCTGAAGATTCACACGTTGGGGGCATGAACTCTGCGATTTCCATGTGGCCCTGAGGCAAAAGAAAGAAGCTGCCTTTAATATACTGTATATGATGGAAAGACAGAGCAGACTGAAGCTTTCAAATTATTTTGCAGAAATCTGGAAATCATTTCTCCCCTTGGCCAGTTCTGTCCCTTGCCACTTGGCAGGAATGATTTTTGCTTCCCGTATTTTGAATAGAACTAAAAATACCACAGTTGCCTTTGTTTAACAAACAAAAAACAGCAATCGGCATATATGAAGTCTGCCAAGACATATTTGGCTTTTGCATCAGCATCTTTGCTTCTGCCAACATGACAAGCCTGTGAAAGGTCTATCACTGCCACAAAGTCACTTGGAAAGGAACAGGCAGTAGGGTGGGAAGGGAATGCATTCTTACAGCTTAGAAACAGCAAGGATAACAATGCATTTACACATATAATATGTTTGAATTAAAATATACTTGAGGGGGGAGGATCTTGCAAAATACCAGACTGGGGTAATTCTACTGGAATTAGATAAGAGAAAGAAACTCTGTTTATCAGATTTCTATCCTGCCTTCTGTTCAGGAGTTCAACACCACACATAGCAGTATTCCCTCCACCGATTTCCCCCCCAAATAACATTCCTGTGAGGTAGGTTGGGCTGAGAAAGAGTAACTGACCCAAAGTCACCCAGTGAGCTTCCATGGCAGACTAGAACCTGGGTCCTGGTCCAACATCTTAATAGCAGTGTGTTGCAGAGCTAAGCAATTACATATCCATAATATGTCTCAATAAAAATACACAGAAGGTTTGGAGAAGTGCCACACCATCTCTCAGAACATTGCATTCCCTCACAAGTCTCTGTATACCCCTCCCAATATTCAAATTCTATGGTTAAAAGTACTCTCAGTCCTCACTGGGATGTATTTGAGGATTGTGTTTGGTGTAGTGTTTTGCTCCAGTAGATTTTATTTTCTTATTTTTTTCCTCTCTTGCAAATGTTGAGGCTCCCTGAGAATGTTCCCTTCTTTTGGTTTTTCAGAAGAAACATTTAGCAGTGATTCCCAAGTTTACTCTTAGCATATATTTGTTGTTCAGTCGTTTAGTCGTGTCCGACTCTTCGTGACCTCATGGACCATAGTACGCCAGGCCTTCCTGTCCTCCACTGTCTCTCGGATATATATTAGCCATCCCTAAATAGGAACCCTCTGGAGATGTTGGGATGAAACTCCCAGAATTCCCCAGCCACCTGGAGAACTCCCAGTTAGAGTCCCAGAACATCTGGATCATGCTTGGTCATGGATTAAAGTTTGCAATTCATAAAAATGTGAGTCCATGACTGGCTTCCATTAATTTGTTTCAATACACACTGAAGGACAAGATTTGTTTCTAACAATTCTAGTCTCTGAGGACTTCCTTTGTAACCCTCCAGAAAGTTCTCTAATCTGATGTGACCCCTCTCTTAGATTCCTCCATATCTTTCACATGAACTGAAACAAAGAAAAAGCTCTACAACTCTACCTCTACAGTGAACAAAGGACTTAATTGGTTAAGATTGTACCTGCAAACAGGAGCAGGGTTTTACTACTAAACAGGGAGATTTGTTTCCCTCCATTTTTATATCTCAAAAGGCCATACTCATAATCTTTTAAGTTTTTGAATAATTTATCCAGGATGAATCAGGGTGATTAACACCAATCAATCAGTGGTGTACACTGCCCTTTTTGTTACAAACTGGAAGAAGTGATTTCTTCTGAAGTCAGTCCAGGAGAGAAGATGGCATATATGTCCAAATGAGTGACGTGCCCTTTCATGCTGGGGAACTTATTGTTAGAACTATGGATTTCTTTACATCTTCTGTTAGAGTTCTCGCTTCAGTACCCCTGCTACTTATTTCCATATGCCTCTGCCTTGACTTGCATACATAGCAGCTGAGAAACCTGATGTGATGCCTTTTATATAGTTCAATACAAGGGGAAGGGTTTAAATAGATATGAAATCAATTTTACCAACTAGTTAAAAATGCAGACTCTGTAAAAATGTAGGTGTAGTCTAGCAGTATAAAATATATTCCGCTAGAACAGTGTTTCTCAACCTTGGCAACTTTAAGATGTGTGGACTTCAACTCCCAGAATTCCCCAGCAAGCCATGCTGGCTGGGGAATTCTGGGAGTTGAAGTCCGCACATCTTAAGTTGCTAAGGTTGAGAAACACTACTCTAGAAATACTGTATAAATATGTCCATCAAAATTAATGATACCGATTTTAGAACAGTCCTAAGGTATCTTTTTAAGGTATACAAAAAATCTTGGATACAGCTAGAATTTAATTTTGATGTTCTTTTTTCAAATTTCTGCTGGTCAAGTAAACCAACTCTAGCTGCCCTCTTCATCAAATCTTTGATTTTCATTTCTACTGTTTTGCTTCAGAAGCAAGTCACAATGAGTTCAATGGGATTTATTTGCAGAAAAGTTCATTGACTGTTAAAGCCTTTGATTTAGGAACATATTTTAGGAGCCAGTGTAGCATAGTGGTTAAGGTGTTGGACTAGGAGACCCCGATTCTAGTCCACCCTCTGCCATGGAAGCTCACTGAGTGACTTTGGGCCGGTCATTCTCTCTCAATCCAATCTATCATACACTGTCGTTGTGAGGAAAAATAGGAGAAGGGAGCACTGTGTATGCTAGTTTGAGCTGCTGAATAAAACGCAGGATATAAATCTAAGAAGTAAAATAAATATGCATACACTGGTTGGGCACGGTGAATGTAAACTCACTGAAATCAGGGAGACTTACTTTAGCCATGATTAATTTATTCAACTGATTTCAATGGGTGTACTCTGAACATGACTAAATCTACATCCAAATCAATGCCTTTTAACTGTGAGCAACCTTGGATCTCTTGGGGAAATATTCAAATAAAATATAAATAAATGTTGTATTATGTTTTTAGTTCCTCAGTGAGGAATATAATTATGGTCAGTTAAAGGATAGAAAGGGAAGAGGAAGGGAGATCTTTAGAAATACTTTATTAGGATCTTAATAGACTTGCTATGCTTTGTTCTTAAGCATAGCAAAAGAAAACGTAAAAAATAAACCCTTACAGATACACTTCATTGTTTAATAAACAAACAATCCAGTGCTTCTCTCTTGCTTGGCTCTCAGTTACACTACCAACCCTACTGACGTCCCCTTGAAATTTCTGGAGCCGTTTCTTTTGTGCTATTATAAATACATAGACTGAAATCACTGAGAATGTAAACTTGGCAGGGCATCTAAATTGTACAACAAAACAACTGAGGGACCCATGGAGTCCGACTCTTTTATGGGATGCAACTCCATTCGTTTTTAGTCCACCATTTTCTCATAAGAATATATAAACTCTTGGTCTTAAACAACAAGGTCCCTACATTTATGAGAGCAATTAGCTTTTGTTTAGACAGGCATATTTGTCTGTCTCCTATATTTTTCAATGTTTCCCATTTTCTTTGCCTAAAGCAAACAATTCACTGTTTGGATTTTTAATTAAGAGCTGGCCACAGCCAATGTTTGCTTCACATACGGAAATCTCTTTCACTTCCAAAATGATTTGGAGATACTGAATTTTCATGAGACCTGCAATGCCAACTTTACAAGGAGAGTCAATATGAGAACATATGTTTCTGACTCAGGCATATGCAACCATTTCATTTGTAGCCTCACTGGAAGAATGTTTGGCTTACAAATTCTCTCAGACATAGAAGCACCCAGATTCATAGCCCCACGTGGGCTCTGAGACACAAAGGGAGCTCATCTGAGATGAGAACAGAGAAGACTCTTTGCTTCTTGCCCTAATCTTAGATCCTGCAGGAAGCTCAGGAAAAGAATCCCAAAGGATTGATGATTAAGGCTCCAGAGATGAATAAAGGTTTTAGGAGTAAGACATCCCAAAGACTATCTACACCTCAATTGCCCAATTAACAAGCCAATCAGGTGTAAGGTCAATACAGCCACCCTGGAAGACATATGTGGGGTCCCCTCACCAACTTTTGCCCAGACTGAAGAAGCTACTTGGACAAGCAGTGAAACGTTTCAACCAAAAGAAAGAAATCCAGTTGCCATGACTCAACCTACAGACAATTCGACCTGGATGACTGAGAATCTTCATCGACATAAGGCTCCAGAGAGCTTTGCAGTTGATGGACTAAGAGAAAGGGAGGATCCAGAGGACAGTGTTGAAGTAAGTTCTAGAATTTGGAACAAGGGAACTGTGCATTCCCTCAGTTACTCCACAAGGATGGTGTTTGGGAGGCTTTATGATTTGTTTAATCAAAACTATGAGTTATAATAATTGAAAGGGGACAGCCATGTCTTCTTCTTCTTCTTCATTTATGGCTTAACATCATAGACCCAACATATTGCTGGATTTCTCTGCCCATGCACACTCACAATCTGTTTTCAACTGCAGCCAGCCAGATGCCTTTGGAAACACACACTGCACAAGGAGGTGACAGCCTCACACCAGTGTCCATTATTCAGAAGTATACTATTGCTATGTACAGAGACTCTCGTCAGCTCTTATGGTTAATGAAGGTTGACAGCAAGACAAGTTGAAAGAAGGCTATGAAGATAATTATGGTTTTCTTATGAATTGGATGGCTGCTCTGGAATACAGCTTTATTAGGATAGCACTGTCCTTTCAGGGAGTATAAAGCTGCTCATAGTGTCTAATTTTGAAAAGAGGTAGAATTCGGTGTGCAGCTGCTGTCTTCAGTAGGCCATTCAGTGCATTGTTCACACTGACCTTTGAGGCTGACCTTATTTTATCAGTGCTGAAAGGTCAGGTTTACTCTTGACAACAAGACCTTTAACATCCTTGCCAAGGAAAGCAACTAACAAAACATGAGCACATTTTGAAGACTTTCCCATGTGACTTAGGGAGGGGGGAAAAATGCAGCACTGACTCCCAGGTTTGTTGTTTTTTTAAAAAAAATATTTTGAATGCTGCGGCACTCTGTTAAACATGTGTTGAACTGTATCTTTTATTTCATTTGAGCGCTGGCAACCTTAAGCCACTGGGATCTGCTTATCATTTGGGAAAAAGGGGGAGTGAGTGCCCAGATCAAGCACTAATGTTGCAAAAAGCAGGATATTTCTCTGTTCAGCAAAACAATGCTGTGAATTTTATATAGAAAAGCATTATAGCAGGCCAGCCACAATATCATATTTTACTAGTAATGGCAATGACATGTTATAAATCAGGCATTCATGTCAAACAAATACACCTAAGAAGATGGATGTGGCAGTCTGAACTTCTTCTTTTGCCTCACTTTCAAATATCTTTGTCATTCAAGCCCTGATATATTATCACCTACTTAGAAACAGACTTTTTATTTTCATTTTTGTATCTATAGTATCTACATTTAAAATTATGACAAAACCCAATATCTTTAGTAGATCAACTAAAGTTTTACAAAATACTTGTAAGTGTTTGAGTTTCCAAGAATTCTTCATCAACTGGGAGGGAAACAGGGACAGAAACTTGGCTGATCTGTACCAGTTTCTATTCTTAGTTGGATTGAGGACTTTTATTAGGGAGAGATTATTGTTGTTGGTTATTTGATTCTTATTTAGGCTTTCATTAAGCACAGATTTTTGTTAAGTTACCCCCGGAATTCTCCCAAAGCTTCCTGGGTAGAAGAAACACAGAAATGTTATCTTTCCCCTTTGAAAATATAAGTTCTAGCTGTTCTCGCATCAACAGTGACAACAGAGTTTACAACAAAATCAACTGAATCCACATACTGTAGCTGGGATCATTCTCCTGCAAGTAGCTTGATCCAAGCCAAGCAATGATTATGCAAAGTTGAAAATTACTATTAGGATCATTTCAAAATTGGCATTCATCTGTTTCTTTATCCATTAGTATATAATTTATCTAGCATGGGTGTTTCCTTCTAACATGCTGATTTCCGTAACTTATTTTTTTAAAATAGATTCTGGGTGTTGGATGGACTCTTACTATTTCTGATGTGATCCCTATTAGGAAGGGCATGCTGCGGACCCCGTTGGTTAAAGAATTCCAACTGGTGGGGTTGAGGAGGAGAGCCTTTTCTGCCGTTGCCCCCCGCCCTGTGGAACATCTTTCCCCCTGAGGTGAGGTTGGCCCCCACTCTTCTGGCCTTCAGGAAGAGCGTCAAGTGCTGGCTCTGCCAACTAGCTTGGGGATCCAAGAGTGATAGGGAGCCCTGGGGGTGGTTGGTGGCTTAAGACACTCTCTCTGCCTTTTAGTTTCCTTCTTTAATCTTATATTTTTTGTACTTTTTCTATTTTTGTAATGGTTTTATAATTTTTATTTGTAAGCCGCCAAGAGTCACTTTCATAGTGAGATGGGTGGTGTATAAATTTAATAATAAATAATAGAAAATAAATAAATAAATAAATAAATAAATAAAAGACACCTTAAAATCTGCCTATCATTTTTACAGAATGTACTTGGTTCCTACAATTGTATGATAAGATGAAGGTGAAGATAAAATGTGATGATAAGACAGATTAAAAGGAAAATAAAATTACTGAATTTGAACACAGAAAGATACGTATTTGAGAACAATAGCTGCAGTTAATTTTTTTGCTTCAAATGTTATATTTGTGCTACAAGTCTTAAACTCTAGAATGAAATCCCAGCTGTATTATTTTTAAATTATGTTCAGGACAACAAAGCTGTGAATATCATGAATATCATGGACACAACGGGGCTGATCTTGTATGTACTCAACCTGCCACTCTTGATCAAATATCAAGAGGCCAATGGTGCTCACAGAATTATTGCAACAGCTACTTTGGCCCAGTTGGTTTGGTCATTTGGAGTAACTGCTCTATAAATGTCCTTTTTCAAGTGTGTCACCTAACTATTTTGCACATTCTATAGCAAAGATTGCAAGTGGATATTCATCAACCCCCTTCCTCCTCTCTTAGGAGCACTACAACCTGATGATAGGGCTTTTCTGTCCAGATCAGTGTTTCCTAACTGTTTTGGAAGGACCTGCATCCCTTCTAAGAAACAAGATATTGTTTCAAGATATCCAACAGAGAGAGAGCTTTCTTTTGATCTCACCAGTTTGCCTTGACCACTGCCACATCCATTTTGTGAGATACGCCTTCTAAATTCCAAGGCTGTCCACCTCAAAAAGGCAGGATACCCCTGGTAAAAAGGTGGATACTGTATTCCCTGGCAAAAAGTGCTTCTAATAAAAAATACAAAGTTGTCTCCCTCATAACTTCCGTATAGACTCACATAGGAGAGAACGGCTTAAGGAAACATAACTAAAAATGAAATAAACAAAATCGATTCAAAACATTCTTGTTTTTTTTCCCTCCACATTCTTCTCTGCTAACCATTGTTATGTGCTGCTTTTCTTTTCGGTATAAATTTCATACAACATACCAACAAAAAACTTGGAAAAAGAGGAATGTTCAGCACTACCCTGGCCTAGATGTACACCATGTAGCCTTTCATAATGGTGAAAAGGAGAAATGCTTGCTAAAGAAGTATCCTCTTCTATGAATAGTTCAATGTATTGCCTTTCCTTGAATCACAATTGTCTTAGAAGCTGGTCCAAATTAAGCCAAATTAAGACAATAGAGAGAAAAGCCCATCTGCCTATTTTAGTAAATGGGAAATATAATAGTTTTTAAAGCTAACACTCTAACACTCTTTTTATCATCTTGGCATACAGCTAAGCACAGATGCACACTTAGAGCCCAAACAAATAAAGAGCTGTGTCTAAGAAGAGTCATCTTAAAAAAAAAAAAGCCCAATACCTTTGAAGCAGGCAATATAAAGAAGCTTTGCTCTCTGATCATGGCAGCAAAACCATGCATTTAAGTCCTGAACAACAGGGCAGCACCAAGCTAGCTCAGCAGGAGCTGAGTGGCATGATAATTAAGTCAATACATAGCTAGCTTGAAAATTGTACACAAAGAAAGTCCATCAATGTTTTTTCATCAAGCTGGAGAGAGCAACTGAGTGGAGTGCCACAAAGTTCAGTGCTGGGTCCTCTACTCAACATTTTTATTAATGAGTTGGATGAAGAAGTGGAGAGAATTCTGATCACACTGCAGAAGAAGCAAAACTGAATGAGATAGACACAAATAAAATTCAAGATGATCTTGATGAGTGAAGAGTAATGGGTTGAAAATAGAAGAATTAAATTTAACAGATACAAATTCTGTTCTTTACTTACGAAACAAAAATCAAATGTACAGTAGGGGATTTATAGTAGATATCTAGTTTAGTAAATACTACTTGTGAAAAATATCTTGAAATATTAGTTGCCTGCAAACTGGATTTGAGCCAACAATATAATACTGCTGGAAAAAAGTCAAATGCAATTTTAGGCTGCATCAACAGAAATACAGTTTCCAAATCATGGAAAGGAATAGTTCCACTTTTTGCTGCTTTAGTCAGATTCCCTCATGGATACTATGCCCAGTTTTGGGCACCACACTAAAGAAAGATTCAGAACAACTGGAACAAGCTCAGAGATAGGCCACAAGGATTAATTAGAGGATTAGAAAGAAAGTTCTAGGAAGAGAGATTGAAGAAACTGAGAATGTTTAGCACTGAGGAAAAACTGAGAGGGGAAATGCTACCATTCTTCAAATACATGGAAAGATGTCACACAGTAGAAGGTCAAAACCTTTTCTGTTGCAGATTTCATGTCACAAAATAATTAATTTAACTTACAGGTAAGAAGAATCCTACTGAAGGTTAGGAAAAAAACAATACTGATTTTTTAAAAATGGAAGAATGCATGAAAATGGATGAATTATGCTTAGCCACATAATAAAACAGATCAGCAGCATATACTGTATATTCAATTACACCCACAATCTTCATAAAAGGAGAGTAAAATGAATATGGATAAGGGAAGGAACTGCAACATTTGTGAGGTATTAGCACTGTTAGATCAAAAGCCTTGCATGTGCAGATACACCCCAGCACACCATTTACACCACACAAATGCCATTTACATAAAGCACTCCTACACTAGGACAATAGCTTTCCTGCTGACTTATAGGAATAGACACAGCCATATTCTGAGTACAAACAACAAGGAAAATGTAATGGCTTCTTGTTCTACTTTGCAAGATCCCTAGAGTATCAGCCTAATTTCCAATGGAAATTGATGTTATTCAATATTAAATTTCAATTGGAAATTAGGCTGATACTTTCCACAACCTGCTGCTACCCAAATGTGTTGGGCTTTAACTCCTACAATTTTCAGTCAGCTTAGCTGAAGGTCACCAGGCTGAATCTGATGAACTTTGGTTTGACCCTCAAAATTTTATATCTCTGTCTCTATCTTGCAGTTTCAGTGTGAGATATTCTCATCATTATGTGGTTTAGGTGTATGACAATGTTCAGTATTGCAAATCTAGAACCTACAACCTCAACACAAAGATTGGGCTGCTGCCTGGGATATATGTATGATCCATTTACCAAACACTCACCTACTTTTTTACCCACAGGACTATAAGTGGGGTGGGCTTCAATACAGTTGACTAACAATAGTGATCAAGAATAACACGAACACTCTGCTTTTCAGGCGGCTGAGCCCTGTCATATGAATTTATGTTATGGCCAGCTGATCCATAAAAATCAAATTGCTCTCTGTTGAAGAACTTGGTGAAAGTCAAACAAAATACTCTGCATCACTCTAGAACAGCGGTCCCCAACCTTTTTGGCACCAGGGACTGGTTTCGTGGAAGACAATTTTTCCACGGACCGGGGGGAGGATGGTTTCATAAGGAGTGCGCAACCTAGATCCCTTGCATGCGCAGTTTACAGTAGGGTTCGCGCTCCTATGAGAATCTAATGCCGCCGCTGATCTGACAGGAGGCGGAGCTCAGGTGGTAATGCGAGCGATGGGGAGCGGCTGTAAATACAGATGAAGCTTCGCTCGCTCGCCCACCGCTCACCTGCTGTGTGGCCCGGTTCCTAACAGCCCGGGGGTTGTGGACCCCTGCTCTAGAAGACGCTGGCATTAGATTATAAAAGACCTTGCTTGCTTTAAAAAGTGTTAACTATTGATAACACTATAGCATGTAGCAATGATTTGAAGAACCCTTGTTTGGCACAGAGTAATTTACAGTATATGTGTTCCCTTAATCTGTGCTTGTGTACATGTACTGTATTTCTCAGGACTTCCCAACCAATCAGATTTCTCTTAGATGTAATTAACCTAGTCCAATTTGCACAGACCCAAAGTGGCAGCTGCTCTGGGTCTGATTACATAACAAACCCCGCAGTGTTGCCTTGTCATACTGCCATGTGCAATGCAGAGTTTAAGATGGTGGTGCATGTGGTTATTTATTAAACTTTTGGGCATTATATGCCAGTATACTGTTGGGCTGATGGAGTGAGCTCCCGCTCTCGCCCCAGCTCTTGCCAACCTAGCAATTTGAAAGCATGCAAATGCAAGTAGATGAATAGGTACCAGTTTGGTGGGTAGGTAACAGAGTTCCGCGCACGTCATGCCGGCCACATGACCGCAGAAGCGTCTTCGGACAACGCTGGCTCTTCGGCTAACAAACGGAGATGAGCACCGGCCCCTAGAGTCGGACACGACTGTGTGGGGGAACCTTTTCCTTTCCTTTACTTATACTGTTGGGCTACAGAATTTGTCCATAGATTCCTGTTTCCTTGTCCTTCTTTGAGGTTCTCTGATAGCAGCAATAGCACATTCAAACTCCAATGTGTTGTGCAAATGGGAAGATGCTGCTGCCAGAAAGTAGCCTAAATCCTAATCCTTAAAAGCATTAATGGAGAATAAACTGCAAAGTAAACATGCATAAAAACTGTTCCTCACAATAGCTTTCTGCTCTGGTAATGAAGCTTGGTAGAGCAGATTTTTCTGACACTCTTGCCAAGGTTACAGAGTGCAGTACCTGAATGTTGTCTTCTTTGGTGATCTGGCCTTCTTTTCACTGCCTATATGTGTCCTTTTCTGATTTCAGACTTTTCACAAGTTTTTAATGCAACCACATTGGTTTTTTCTGCTATTCTCCATTTCCCCCCCTGTTGGAACTGTGGATGAAAGCCTGGAATGGAGGGTTTGTCATTTTGCAAGTTGTCTGAGTGACAGGTCACTAGCCCATATGCGCTCTGTACTGATGACTTGTCATTTGGGCTATTAGAGAAGAAGGATCCACCATCTCTTCTAGAAGACCACTCCACCCCTGTCCAAAAATAGCTTGGGTGGCAGGTTGGTAGAACAGAAGAAGGGGGTGGAATGAAGCAGGATGGCGCTCTCCTAGCACACTGGGAAATCTCATTTATCTTTCATCCTACACTCCTCCATTGCTCCACCAACATGTTAACCAGGCTAATTTTGAAGTCAGGTTTAGCATTCTTCCAGATAAGTGGTAGATTTGTACTCAGAAATAGCCTGAGTGCAACTCAAAGGTTGCATGGAGTACCAGACATCTCCCTCCCACTTTGCCATTTGATCTGGGGAAAAAAAATATGGCCATAAAGATCCTGCGTAGTTTGGTCAGGCACTGCATGGAATGATACCTCTGTGGAAACCAGATTGTCTGGTCTCTCCCACAAGTCAAAAAGGCCATGGGGGACAGTCCCCAGCAACAACTGGGGAGGAGTGCACCCACAGCAGCCTCAAGTGGCCAACAGAAGCTGAACAGATCCTTGTCCCTGACTGTGTCACCATCAGTATGGTCAATGAGGTATTGCAGATCATTCATACAGCAAGACTTTTCAAGGGAGAAAGGAAAAACATTCCTTTAAGACAGGAGCAGCTAAAATGAATTAGATTGCTTCCATGATGGGCTGGAGCTGAGAGAAGGTGACATCATGAGGTGACATCCTTTAAAAGTGGTTAGTGAGGCATCCTTTTAAGCCTTTCCTAGTGGATAGTATAGTATCAGATAAAAAGGAACCAATTCTCTTAAGCCTACTCTCACTTTCTGGAGGAGAAAATTCTGAGAAAACAATTTTCTGGAAGCAGCATGCTTCCATGCTTGGCAGAGTTTGTTTCTCAGCAAATGTTGGGGTAGTTTAAGTCACCCATCACTACTATGATATACCTCTTTGAAAGATTTAGCGGGTGATGGCTGATAATAGAGACAAGTAATTGTTTTTATTCATTCCTTATTTTACCCAAGATGTTCTCTACAGTATTGCCAAGTTCACTCATTTAACTTTCTGAGCAGAAATGGTATTTTTAATATACAGTGCAATTCCTTTCCCTCTATGGGACGAAGGAGGTGGCAGTGCCTCCTGGGGTTGGCTGGCCCCGTAGCACCATGATCTATTCTGCGGTTCTAACCCATCTTGGACTTTATTTATTTTATACTTGGTATGTTTTTTAGAAATTTTGTATAGTTTTTAAATTTTTTACTTGTTGTAACCTGCCCAGAGTCCCTTGTATGGGAGATGGGCGGGGGATAAATTAAACAAACAAACAAACAAACAAATAAAATATTCTTAGTGTTCCTTCAACTGCAATATTCCAATCGTGGGAGTCATCCCACCAGATCTCCATTATACATGAAATCGTATTTGCCATCCGGACTCTTTTGTTTGCCAAACCTTGAGCATTAATGTACAGTCAAACCCTTGATTTAACAGAATAATGGAGGAAGGGGTGTCTGTTAGACCTGAATGTTCATTAAATCTAAAGGGTGGTTTATGCTTGTATAAAATGGCAGACAGATTTTGTCTGCTGCATCCCAAATCTGCTAAATCAAGTATGGTAAATCAGATTTGTTATATAAATGATCCATCCCCCCATCCCTTTCTATTATTGGGGCAGTCCCTTGTTCAACCTCTTCTTCAGGTTTAAATGCACAGAACTGCTGCTGTGTGCAGTTAACTCTCCTTTTGTCTCTTTCCCTGCCCCTGTTTCAAAGGTAGAATTAGCAGCTTGAATTGCTTCCAAAACAAATGGGCATATGAATGAAGATCACATAATATCTGGGTTACATGTGCAGCCTGGCCAGCACCAAACTTCTTTGGCAGCAGCATTATAGCATATTATAGCATAACAGCTGAAGTGGCAAAAAGGATGTGGAGTTCCAACCACCACATGGCCATATAAAAGCAGCACCAGATCAAGGATTACCCTCAGGCTATGAATGCGAAGGGGATCATGTTTCAGCAGTAGGACATGTTAAGTTTTATAGGTTATACTGATTTAAAGGTCACCCTGTTGGTGGATTCTTCCAGACAGTCCCAGGCCATGTACAGGATGGGCCTTTTTGATTATCATATGATGCTGTAACCAGCGGGAAGGGGTTGCCATTGTGAGCAGTTTCAATTTATCCCTGTGCCAGGGGCACTATATCTGTGGACAGGAAATGCTGTTTAAAGGGGGCAAATGCCACTTCAGAAATGGTGGCGAAGTATCGCTTATGTTGGCAGGGCATTTTCTGCTCTTGGAGGAGATGCTTGGCTCCTGCTGTATCCCAGCTCCCTGGATCCCACAGGGAGAAAATGATAAGGAAAAGAAACTCAAACGCAGAACTGTCAACACAGCAGCATTAGCTTTTTGAAGGAATTTTGCCTCACCGGCAAGCCCAGAAACAGTCAGGAATTAGATGCAAATGAGAACTGATTGGCTGACAGTTCTCTGTGCTCAGCTGTGGCCAGAATGGGCAAGCGTGACTGTTGGTAGTTTTCGGCAAGCAAGCAGGTAAATCTGCCCATGCTCTGAACTCTGAGCAGGTTTGAAAATAGTCAAAACAGCCCAGGTCAATGCTGGATGTGTTTTAAAGTGGATTCTGAAGGGTTGGGAGACAGAAAATCTAATCTCTGGAAGAGCCCTCTAACTAGGGTACAGGCTAGAATAATGTTAAAATTTTGGGTTCAGAATTTTGATAAGTACCTCACCTTTCTGGAACTGTACCAGCCTAAAAAGCTGACTGTGTTAGATTTAACAGAACACAAGTTTGTCCTGTATTTCAAAACTAGAACTGTTTTCTACCACTTTCAAAAGAATTAGTCATTTCCCTACTACAGATATTACTTTTCTTCTGTTGAGGAGCCAGATAACTTTCTATTAGAAGGAATAGCAAAGAAAATTAGATTATTGATAGCACCAATATGTTTGGAAATTAATTAACTTTCATGCCTGAAAGATAAGAGTATAAATGCCAAACATTTGGGTTAAAGATGGAGGCCTTTTATCTGATACTGAAATCAGGTTTTAATCAACTGCTCCATGTGAGGATCTTGCTATGAAAGTTCTGGCAGGCCAAAATAAAGTTATTAATTTCCATGATCACCTACAGGAACATGTCAGTGTTCTGCATTCAGAAAGCATGATCCTTAGAAATACACACTATTAGTAATCACAGAAAGCTCTGAGGTATTTCAAATCAGGGCTGGGTGCCAAAATACGCAATGTGAGCTAAAGCAAAACATGTACTTGGTTGGTTCTACTTAGTAAAATCTCATAACAGGGGCACCATCCCTGATAGAATCCCCACAGAGTACAAATATGAGCTAGCAATCATCAATCAACTCTTCAAATAGGAAAACTATATCCACTCTGAAAGACATCAAGTCTGGAATGGCAGAAAAACATAATGTGCATTCACCAATGCCCTAGGCAACCCATGGCCATCTTTGTTGGAAATCTCCTTTTCAATCATGGTGGGTTCCCTTGAATGCCCCTCATTAAAATAATTTTTTTACTAGATACTTTAACAGAAAACTGGGTCCACTGATGCACTTCAAATTTATAAAGCAATACAAATCTGGGTTCTTTTAATAGCTCAGGCATAAACAAAGATTTTTAAAGGTCACCCAAGATACTCTTCTTTAATAATGTAAGAGATGCCTTGCTAGATTGTAGGAAGAAATGATGCCTAGCAATCTTTACAAGTTATACTACATAGTCTACTGAAAAGTGTCCAATTGACTCTTGGTAAAGCTTGGTCTAATTATGACTCTGCTTGCTCAATCTAGCTCTTAGAATAAGAATATAAAAAACTCACATCTAGCTCTTTGAGGAATGCTACCTATGTCCACAGTGGTTAATCTTTGGGGTAGCCAAACTAAAACATTTTAGGTATATATTGGTCCAAACATTTTGAGAAGGAACCAACATTTAACACTGTAAAATGGTAATTTTGGGAAGCAATGTTCATAAACAAACAAACAAACATTTGACATTGAAGGAATAGTGGTAAGCCAGGAACAGATGCCAAATGAAAAACTCTCATCTGAATTTTACACATCAGCATTCCCAATCTGTTGACTTGCAGATGTGTTGGGTCATATCACATAACATGGGTGGCAGTGTTAACTCTCAAACTTTTGGAAAACATCAAGTGGGGGAAACTCCTCTTCTTCTTCCTTAACTGAAGAACTGCAATGCATGAACTTTCAGAGAATATTAGTTAAACAACAAACTGTATCAAATCTACAAACGTTTTAATTTGATTTTTCCATTCAAAGCTAAGCAGCACCAGAGTTGATAGAACCAATTTATATACAGTGAAAGAATAGGAAAAGTTAGGGAGGCATTAATGAAAATAAAATATATGAAGTTGTGCTTTAATTGTTTTTAAAAAATTCATTGCTTAAAACCAGCATTTTTTTTCACAGAAAGTTGTGAATGTTGTGTCTCTTGTTCATAAAGAAAGGAACAAATAAACGTTCCTATTTATACTGTATTACTCATTAAACAGAGATTAAGTTTGTGATCCCCTACTTTGCTAAAAAATTACACATAAGATGAAACATAAGATTTTTTAAATAGTGTATTTCTGAATCTATGAGTTGGTTATCAACCCAGTACAACAAAAAATATTTTTCATATTACTATATATCATGGCTTCTCAGAACTTCAAAGAATTAAGATATTAAAGGAGCTTAACACATAATACATTACAAAATTAGGAATTATGTTTCCATGGAGGACAAGCATATTCTTTAACAAATACTGTTGCTCATTCAAGTTATAAATTGCCACATTCACCCTTCTATGGCAGTGGTTCTTAAATTGGGTTGCAATGAAATTCCTTGTTCTGCTTTGTATATTTTTTATGGATTACCAAGTTTAACAACCAATGTGGTTGAAGGACTTTCAGGTTTGTATGACTTTTTTTCCATTAAAGTTTTATGCACACATACTTCCGTATTAACCTTAATGTTCTATTATTCTTTTGTAGTTGGGGTTCAACAAAAGTACTATAAATATCACCGTATTTCTCTAAAAATACTGTACATAAATAGAATCATTCATGCATCCAGAACTATTTTTCAGTTTGAAAATTAACCATTTTAATTCAACTAAAGCATTTTTTTATTATGGTGCTTAGAACCTAAATCTTTAGGATTCCAATTAAAGTTCCACTTAGGTTATAATGATCTATGCTGCTAAGTAGCTGAAGGTTCCCTAGCAATGATCTAATTGCAAAGATCTTGCATAGGATACAACTGTATTTGGCTCTGATAACATTATGTGTTGCCAATCCCTTTGTATAAAGAGAAAAGATTCAGAAGAAATGGAATGAAAACTCACTTTCTGGCTCTGGGGCTGTTTTCTCTGGCTGAATTGTGGAGTAATAATACTAGCACCACTTGAATCAACATAAATTGCCATTAACCATTTATTCCCCCATTGTATATGCTGAAGAACATCCAAATCTTTAATGCAAAGCTATGATTATGGACACATTAAGTTTTGCTTTTTGGCAATGGCTATGAAATGAGGACCTGGCTTTAGCTAGTTAAAAAATCTCTCTCTAAATAGGCTCAATGCTAGGGCAATCTTTAAACTTTTAAACTTTCTTGCGAAGATGTTGCTTTGTTACAAAGCACATCTTCTGTATCAAAGTAATACTTGCTTGCTGACCACATTTTCATATTTTACAGCCATCAGAAAGATGGAAAAATGAAAGGTCTTTGGTCCAAAAGCTTTCAACCCTGGATCCTGATTCTGTGTACTTGGTTCTGTTTATTATTCTTTTATATGAAATATCCTCTTCAACTATTTGAACTGGATGAGGAAACTGCTTTAAGGGTCTGGAAAATATCCAGAAAGTGGCATGCCATTGCAGAATGCAATAGAAACTGTATTAATTTAATTATAAACCTGAGAAAATAGTAGTCCAGGAACACAGTTCAGTAGCCATCATTGTTTACAATCATAATCTCATGACAGCAGAACTTTAAAGGGGAAACTGATTTATCCCAAGAAAAATGGTTAAAAGAGTAGGAAATATTTCCTTTGTGTGAAAGACAATCTCGAGTTTAAGGCAATCCTGTCAAATGTTCCCCCTACACCTTTCCCTCCATGTTTTGTAGTGACTAAGTGTCTGCAGTGAACATACTTCCTATCCAGGGAACCTTTCTATCAACTGAGACTCCTAATTTCCCTATATTCTGAATCCGTGGCCAGAGGAGGTTCTTCATTGTGAAGATGCACCCTCTATATACAGAGGGCCACAAAAGAACAGAGCTAGTGTGCTTGGCCATGGAAGCAGTTTCTCCCCATGTCCTACTACTGTTTCACCCCTTGCTTTCATTAATTGCACTTCCAGCCTAATTGCTAACTTTCAACTGATCTTTCTCTATTACCATATTCTCAGCTAATGTGTGATGATCCCTTTCCACCATTCTTCTTGAAAACAGTTCACATTTCTGGATTTGCAGGAAAAGGATGCTGGGGTAATTTCTGGTTTATATTTCTCAATATGTCAACCAGAGCCTGCTTTTTTCTTAGCTAATCCACTAGCTAGATCAGAGCTTTCCAAAGTTTTCCCGCGGCGACACACCAACCGCCGTTGATGTGTCACCGCGGGAAAACCCGGAAGTGCTGCCGTTGCGGCAGCGCGCAAAACCCCGGAAGTGCTGCTGCCGCTTTCGGGTTTTTACGCGCCGCCGTTGGTGTGTCGCCGCGGGAAAACCCGGAAGCGCTGATGATGATCAGTGCTTCCGGGTTGTGTGGCGACACACCAGACTGTGTGCGGTGACACACTTTTGTGTCGCGACACACAGTTTGGAAAGCTCTGCGCTAGATGCATACTGATGAAAAAGCGATTAACTGTTAATTCCCATCCAAAATCCTGTAAATGTGTTATTTGTTTCTCAACTGCTGTCTGTGAACTGTGTTTTGAACTGTGGGGCTGGATGATGGAAAGGATGCCTGAGCACAACAGCATATTTTCTAAAAATATTGCTGCGAACAGAAGAAAGTGTTAACTTAAAAGTCATTGATTAAGAATTGCCGTTAGGTCTGGCCACCAACTGCACGAAGGTGCTGGTTGCTTGCAAATACTTATAGACAGATGTCTATGAAGGTTCTCAGTCATCCAGGTGGAATTGTCTGTAGCTTGAATCATGTCAACTGGATTTCTATTTTCTTAGTAGAAACGTTTCGCTCCTTATCCAAGGAGCTTCTTCAGTCTGAGCAAAGTTGGTAAGGGAATCCTAAATATGTTCCTAGGTAGCTGTGTGACCTTACACCTGGGGCTAGGTCATGGTTATATTGAGATGTAATTTTTAAGTCCTTTTATCATCTAAAGGAGGGTCGTTAAAATCACCATGCTGCTGTTGAGCTTCTGAAATGGTCTTAATCTTCCTAGGCACAGAAGACAAAACGGGGAGGAAGATGGGGGAGAGTTTGTGCCTGAGGCCCCCACCTCTATTCAAGGAAGGATTTTCCAAGTTGGCATAAATGGATTCCTTGACCCCTCTCTCAAACCACCTATCTTCTCTGTCTAAAATGTGAACATTAATGTCCTCAAATGAGTGTCCTTTTTCTTTTAGATGAAGATAAACTGCTGACTCTGGTCCTGTGGTGTTATTTCTCCTGTGTTGGGCCATCCTCCTGTACATAGGTTGTTTGGTTTCTCCAATGTAGAGTTCAGAGCACTCCTCACTGCACTGGATTGCATAAACTACATTGCTTTTCTTGTGTTTTGGAGTTTGATCTTTGGGGTGTACAAGCCTCTGTCTCAGTGTGTTGGTGGGTTTGAAATATATGACATGATGACATGATTCAAGCTACAGACAATTCCACCTGGATGACCGAGAACCTTCATAGACACTGAGTGGCTGAGTGGCTGAGTGACTGTCACTGTTTTAGGTCTGGTAGATTTAGAATCTACCAGACCTAAATCTAGACTTAAAATAACATCTCAATATAACCATGACCTAGCCCCAGGTGTAAGGTCACACAGCTACCTAGGAACATATTTAGGATTCCCTTACCAACTTTGCTCAGACTGAAGAAGCTCCTTGGATAAGGAGCGAAATGTTTCTACTAAGAAAATAGAAATCCAGTTGACATGATTCAAGCTACAGACACTTATAGACAGATGCAGTTGGGTTCAAAATGATCCCCAAAGCAGAAATGCTAAATATTTCTTGGCATAAGCAAAACAAATAACCATAATGAATTAAAGTACCACAAAGGTTCGTAATTTATAAAATATGTTTTAAACATTGGAAATATTAAAGGTTTTGTAAGTCTATTGTGACAAGTAATTCCAAATATTTATAGTAATATTAAGAAGCAAGTAAAAATGGAAAATTGTTTGTACTCCTTTCTCACAATAAATGGAATTAACAGAATGTAAGCTGAGTATGAAAATCAGTTTATTTAAATACTATTTTTCAAGGTAATCTTAAGTGCAGGTCTTTTAGTTTTCTGTGTCACTTTAGCAGGAGTAGCAAAAGATAAAATCTTGTGTTCCACATTGTCTTCTTCGGGATGTTTTTCAACTTCCTGTTCTATCTGCAGCCCTAGCCTTTGGGAGACTCTCATCCAAGTACTAATCAGACCCAACCCTCACCTCCAGAACTTGTAGAATAAAAACATTTTTCTGTGTATATTTAGAAGTTGGGAGTGAAACATCATGAGGGAATTGATGAGATCTCCCCAGGACTTCAAGGCAGGTGAAACACACCTGTACTCCAATTACTAAAGGGTTATGAGGAATATTTGACCTTCCTGCTGATAAAGGGTTTTGAGTACAATTATTTTGTATCAAATATTTTTATATCTGAAATAGATCTGAGAGGAGACTAAATATAATGCAAGCTTATTAGCTAAAGCATATTATGATTAGTTATTTACCTTTGTATTCATAAGTGTATATGATCTCATAACACTTTAAAGAAACACAAATTATGAAGTTTCCAAAGCTATTCTTGAACCCTCAGTGATGAATGTGCCTAAAAACTATTTCCAGGGGGAAAACAATGGACATTTGTATACATTAGAAAGAGAACAAACTTGCAGTTTATTTAAGAGAATAAAGACTTGTAAGTTTTCTACATGTGTTGCATTTCATGATCCCATGGTGCTTCATTGGGGGATTAAAGTACTACAGACTTCACACTGAATGAATTGCACGTTATTTTAGCATTATTCCACCTTCCTCTGGAATACACCATTATTCATGTTATTGATCTACAGAGCATTCATTTATTCATAGTAGAAAGTGTAATACATCACTGATAAGAAAATAACATCCTTAGTTACAGAATTCCATCAGAAAAAAAAAATCAGCCATTTTCCTAAAAATCAATATAGCAATCTATATATTTCAGCTGCATATTTCTGATACAATTTAATAGCAATAGAAGCAAATGTGGTTTTAGTTACTTTTCCCTCTGTGCCAACAAGACAGTTTTATGCTCAGTAGACTAGTGATTTGTTCCAAAAAGTGCTGGAATGGGTTTTATGGATGATATCTTTTCAAAAAGATGAAGATCTTCCCCTTGATTTTTTTTGGTCAGATTAGAATCCCTAATCAAAAGGAAAATTCTGAAACTCCAAAGTACAATGGCCAATTAATAAAACCTGAGAACTTTCTATAAAGTTTGGAGGGACAATTTTTGTGGAAGGCAGAATTACAATTATTATTATGATCAGGTTCTTGCTATTTTGCTGCCTGAGCCAGCTGGATAGGCAGTTGAATCTAATACTGCTAACAAGACAATGTTCTCCACCTCAACTAAGGCAGCAAACTAACTTAAAGAAGCCTAGAAGAGGTTGGCTAGCATGAACAATTTTTCCTCTGGCACAGGGAACAGTGGCTGATCCAGAAAAACCACCTAGGAATCCTCCTCCTTCATTTGATTGAGGTGATTGCCTCACTTTGTCTATGGCAGGAATAGGCAACCAGCAACATACAGTAAGTATGGCCCCTAGATTGCACAAGCCAACATTTGGTGATCCTAAGTATACTTACTTACTGTTGAGCTCAGCCTATCATAATCCTTGGGAAGAATCAGCTTTGTGTGGAGAAAATTAATGAACTGAAAAGAAGTCTGTCAAGAAAGTGGCAAATTTAAAACAACTGGAGACTCAATTCCACAGCATTTCAACTATCCTTTCTTGCAAAGCAATTTTTTTCTTCATTGCCCTATAAACTCTTGCTTGTTCATCTCATGTTCCTGAACTGATGGTGTTGGACCAGATAGCCTTAAGCTTGTTTAGGATGTCTATCCCTAGTGGATACACCAACCACAGAAGACAACAATTATATAGATTCTAAGCTGCCCTTTTAATACAATTCTCAATTCCAAAACAAACTGCCCTGCGATAGCCACCATCCATGCATCATTACACTGTAGAGCCAGGGTACACAAGCAGCCACTGATATCTGAATAGAGCTGCAATGGATTCTCTGGCATGAAGCATGTCTCTTCCACCAACCCAGTTTATTATGTTTGATCTATGAATCCTAATAATTGGAATTTATGGATATCTCAAGATCAATCACCCTATTAAGGATTGTGGTTCCCACCCCTTCTCCAGCTCTCACACATGCATCACTCACACCTGCAGAGCACAACTTACAATAGCTACTTTCTTTTATTTTGAGATTAATTATATAATTATTAATATATTAATTATATTAATTATAAGTTACACATCTAAGGAAAAATCAGATTTATAATCCTGAAATTCTTGCCAAATTTTCCTACTCAAGGAGGATGAAAATAGCAGAGTTTGTAAGTGTCAGAGGATCTTCCCAGAAGCAATAGTCAATAGCTTCTGGATCATATCCACAAGGAATGATTTCCACCTAGGAGCAAAAAGAACTCAAGCAGGCACAGAGAAGATTATTGAGGCAATTTACTTACCTCAATCAACAACCTCTCAAAGCACAGAACCAGGGAGCGGAGCTGTGAAACTGAAAGATGTTGCAACGGTTCTATTTCAAAAAGAGGCAGGAAAAACTGGACGGATTTAAGGCGGGAGGCAGGGGAGCTCAATTCACTTGTGACTTTGAAGGAGACAGGACTGTAACTCAATAAAATATCTTTCCCATATCCAGAGAGGCTTGTGGTGAAGTTTATTCATATTGAGGTACCTGAACTAAAAACCTCACAGTAAGGTATTTTACCTCTTCTGCAGGTGTCAGAAGAGCTGATGGCCAGTCAAGTTCTCCATCTGTCAAGATGAAAGCTGACAGGAAGATGGATATATTGTTGGAGCAAAGTTGAATTAGGAGCTTAATAAATAGCTGGATTAACTAGCCCTTTTTCTTTTCTCTTCTTTTACTATTCAGCAAGACAATGTGCTGGACTCTGAACAGCAATTTCCAATTAACCCAAATCTGGACATTATTACAATGTTACTCCCTGTTTGAAAAGAAGACACTGGGAAAATTATTTTCTTCTGATCTCCAGAATGTTTGCTAGAGTTAAGAATATTTCACATTATCTTCATATATCAGAATGAGCATTTTGGCTTTTAATCAATGGATTTCTTCTGTCCTCCCAACCATTCTCCACCCATGTCTGATAGCTCTCAGGTTGGGCCAAGCTCTATATGTACTTTCCTATTTTGCCTTATGATAGTCCTTTTTTTAAAAAAAAAATACTTTTTATTGAACAGTTTAACAATACTAAAAGATAATACAAACTGAAATCAGAAAGAAAATAGAAAATAGAAAGAAAAGAAATACAAACTGCAAAAAGAAAAGGAAAGAAAAAAGTAAAAGAGAAATAGGAAAAAAAGATTTAAAGAAGTATTTCTTATTTTAACTCTGATCAAACAAGTCAACTTTATCTTCCTTTCTTTTGCTTCTGAAAATCTTGATCTTTAATTCATCAAGTTGCTGAAGTAGGATTGACTCTCCATTCAAACTTTTTTTTCTCCCATCTCAAAGATTTTTTCAAGGCTTTAGAAACCCTCTTTTGTAAATCTAATGTTGCCCAGGTCTTTTTTAATCTCTTGGCTTATAATTTGTATTTCTACTTTTGTCATCTCTGTTTTATAATCCACAATTTCTTTATTTTCCAATGATTCTACATTAGCTGGAAATTGTTTTACCTCTTCATCCTGTCGGTCTATAATTTTTTCCACATTGTTCTCTTTCCCATCTTTCATTTCTTCTTTAGAATCTTCTTCAAAAAATGCATTAGGAGATACAGAAATTGTTGCTGTCAATTTAACTATAAGTTTCTATCCCAATTCTTCAAAAATGAAATTCTTAAGTGTCATAAAGGTAAAGTTTTCCCCCGCACATTTGTGTAGTCGTGTCCGGTGCTCATCTCCGTTTGTTAGCCAAAGAGCCAGCGTTGTCTGAAGACACTTCCACGGTCATGTGGCCGCATGACGCGCGTGGAACGCTGTTACCTACCCACCAAAGTGGTACCTATTCATCTACTTGCATTTGCATGCTTTCGAATTGCTAGGTTGGCAAGAGCTGGAGCTAGTGCGGGAGCTCACTCCGCACGCAGGGCTAGGGATTCGAACCTCCGAACTTGCGATCTTCCGATCAACAAGCCTGGCGTCTTACCTGCTGAGCCACCACGCCCCCAGGTTTATAGACAAGAGAAAAATCCAAGAACTCAGTCTGGATAGAGCATCCTAAAACACTGGTTTCATTCTGACACTGTCTAGGTTCTGCTCCCCAACCAATCAGTTCTCGGAGATGACTGAATTGTATGTGCAAATGACTCATGAAAAAAGTAATAAACCCTGAAAATTTCATGTGCATAGTGAAAATATGTAGAGCCCAGTAACTCCCCCCAGTAACTCCTGCTTAACAATATCCTTCCCTAGATGGCCACCATTCCTCTGCTCTTACGGACAACATAAAACTCCACAGCCTTTGTTGCTTTTAGTTCATAGTTCTGCCAAGAATTGGGTGTCATCCCCTGCTATTCTCTTAGCCAAGGACTCTGGAACTTGCAAAAACTGAATATACTTATTTTCATATGTCACTAATGATAGTATTTAAACTATTTTGTTTTGTGAACTTACTGGTAAAATACTCGAACAAACAAAACTGTCCCAAAGTATATAATCCTATCCGTACCTCAATAAATGTGGAACAATTGCAGACAACAATATTTGTTATCTACAAATACAGACCATGGAGGAGATGGACTTCATATAATATAGGAAAACAATATATTATATGGGGGGAAGCTTATGCTGATTTGTTTCTTCTGTGAACTGAACTTAGCACTCTAGAGAATGGGAAATTTCCAATCAAGGTTTGTGTGTGAAATCTGGCAAATCTAATGCTCTGTGTGGTGTGGGTGGGTGTTTAGCAGTATTTGGCATTTTGCCATTCCAAACAGAAGAGAAAGATGCCTGCCAATAACGGAGAACAATAGGGATCCAAACAAAAATGCAAGAGTTTTCCAGCCACTCATATAACACATTGAAAGAGCTTATCTCAAGCAAGACCTTGGTTTTGACTCTCACTGTGACAGCATGTTGCCATGAAATTTTTAAAATGCTTTGTTACTTGACAAGGGACAAAGTATTATGTTAGTTGTATTGTCAGACAACTGACAAAATATTGATGTTTATGGATTTTAAAATTTCCAGGGAAATGTCAATAAACAGATGATACCACAACATGTCTCAGACTTTTTCACCAACTAATCCTGTTTTTCTGTTGAAGATCTATCAGTAGGAGATAAGAGGTCAAAACCTAAAGCAGTTTAAACCAAATTGCAACATAAGTTGCCAGTCTGCAAACCAGGGGATCTAGTAGGAGTTTAGGTATCTTAACCCATGTCACCCTGGCATGAAAGCAACCTGCTACAAGGGAGATGGCCAAGTGACTCTTTTTTAATACTGCAATGCCAACATTGCATTAGATTAGATGGTAATATACAAAATCAAAGCACACCACAAAGAGATGACATATTGTTGTTGTTCAGTTGTTAAGTCGTGTCCGACTCTTCGTGACCTCATGGACCATAGCACGCCAGGCATTCCTGTCCTTCACTGTCTCCCGGAGTTTACTCAAATTCATGTTCATTACATCGGTGATGCTATCTAACCATCTCATCCTCTGCCGTCCCCTTCTCCTTTTGCATTCAGTCTTTCCCAGCATCAGGGTCTTTTCCAGTGAGTCCTCTCTTCGCATTAGGTGGCCAAAGTATTTGAGCTTCAGCTTCAGTATCTGTCCTTCCAATGAGCAGTCAGGGTTGATTTCCTTTAGGATTGACTGATTTGACCTCCTTGCAGTCCAAGGGACTCTTAAGAGTCTTCTCCAGCACCACAGTTCGAAAACATCAATTCTTCGGCGCTCAGTCTTCCTTATGGTCCAACTCTCACAGCCATACATTACTACTTGGAAAACCATAGCTTTAATTATATGGACCTTTGTCGGCAAGGTGATGTCTCTGCTTTTTAATATGCTTTCTAGGTTTGCCAGAGCTTTCCTCCCAAGGAGCAAGCGTCTTTTAATTTCATGGCTGCAGTCACCGTCTGTGGTGATCTTGGAGCCCAAGAAAATAAAATCTGTCACTGCTTCCATTTCTTCCCCTTCTATTTGCCAGGAAGTGATGGGACAAGATGCCATGATCTTAGTTTTTGATGACATGTAGTCACATTTATTTAACGGGCTCTTTTCTTACACTTTGAGAATATTTTAAACACTCTGAAATATTAAAGTAATATAATTAAAATGAATTAATTTTAACAGTCATTGTTAGTGAGGAGATATGTACTGCTGAATTTAAGTAGTGCTCAGTTTTGAGTCTATGCAACATGTATATGTACATAAATCGCTTATCAGTGAGTGAAAGAGGCATACATAAAGTATAAATAATTCTAATATTTAGTTTTACATATCTAGACTTTGCACTATATTAATTCTCAATTCACCCTGTTGTATTAAATATAAGAACTATTAGCTTCATACACGAGAGCCAGTGTGGTGTAGTGGTTAAAGCATCAGGCTAGAAACCGGGAGACCCTGAGTTTTAGTCCCGCCTTGGGCACAAAGCCAGCTGGGTGACCTTGGGCCAGTCACTCTCTCTCAGCCCTTGGAGGGAGACAATGGCAAGCCACTTCCGAAAAACCTTGCCAAGAAAACTGCAGGGACTAGTCCAAACAGTTACCAGGAGTCAAAAACTGGCTCGAATGCATGCATGCACGCACGCACGCACGCACACACACACACACATACACAAGCTTCATATAGTAAGTTTTCATATAATGCTCAAAATTCCCAGTGCTTTTCCCCACAGAATTTTATCAAACAAGCAAACAATTCCGTGAAATTCAGTTTTCTGTATCTGGCTCTCACCATTTACCTGTTTTATATAATTTTAAGCATTAGTTTGAGTGCTCATACAAAAAAAGTGTGCTCATACAAAAAAAAAGTTGCTTGTCATTTATGAAACCTACGGGGTATGTCCCTTCCCTCTTTACATCTTAATATAAGGCTTTTCTCAAGCTGAAAAGGAAAATGCCCAGATGGAGAGATGGCAAAGTCTAACTGATGCTTCCAGATTGAACACCTCTTTATGTGGCCTTCATTAACTTTAAATCACCTTTTGATTTCCAGAGAAAAACTTTGGAGTACAATAACGGAAAATTCCACTGATAAATGTTTCCTCCTGCTTATAAAGAGTCTACCTGAAATCCACCAAGAAATGGATATTCTCAACAAGGGTATCTTAAAGAAGTGATCCAACCCAGAGAGGGGTGAATCATGGGTATAACCCCATGCTATTTAATTATTATAGAAACCATATATCTAGATCCAGATCTAAAATAAAAATCACTCTGTGTATTGTCGAAGGCTTTCACGGCCAGAGTTCGATGGCTGTTGTGGGTCTTCCGGGCTGTGTGGCTATGTTCTGGAAGTTGTGGTTCCTAACGTTTCGCCAGCATCTGTGGCCAGCATCTTCAGAGGGCAGGAGCACAGACAGAAGCGCTCTTTCTGTGCTCAGGTAGAATGGCAATGTTTGGCAGTGTTTGTTTTTGCCATTGCCATTCTCTGAAGATTGTCATTGTCATCCCTCTGAAGATGCTGGCCACAGATGCTGGCGAAACGTTAGGAACCACAACTTCCAGAACACGGCCACACAGCCCGGAAGACCCACAACAACCATTATCAGTTTTACCTAAAAACATTTTTTTGGGCCACTCTGCACATCTTCTCCAACCAGCTAGCTATCTTAACTGTATAACGATTCCAAAATTTAGAAGGGCCTTATCCTTGGCTAAGTTAAGATGGTTAAGTTCATTGTAGTTTACAAAGTATACAGAAAACCCACCCATACAGACCGGTATCTGCACAAAAATTCCAATCACCACCCACGACAAAAGAGAGGCATGATCAAAACCTTGGTGGATCGTGCTAATCGAAACTGTGAAACCCAATTTCTCAACAATGAACTTAACCATCTGAATTGGGTCCTACAGGCAAATGGCTATTCCAAGAATGAAATAAAAAGAGCCATCAAACCAAGAAAACAACATCCAACTGAAGAAAAACAGCCCCCCACAAACAAAGTATTCCTGCCCTACATCAAAGGAGTCACTGACCGCATGGGAAAAGTGATGGAAAAACACAACTTTCAAACAGTCTTCAGACCCACCAGGAAAATACAACAAATGCTAAAATCAGCAAAAGACAAAAGGGACCCCTGCAACGCTGCAGGAGTATACCGCATACCATGCAGCTGCGGACAAGTATACATTGGAACCACAAAACGAAGCATTCACACCAGGATAAAAGAACACGAAAGACACTGCAGACTACAGCAACCGGAAAAATCTTCAGTAGCTGAACATACTCTCAAGCAAACGGGACACAAAATCCTATTTGAAAACACAGAAATACTGGACAACACCAAAAGCCACTACACCAGATTATACAGAGAAGCCATTGAAATTCACAAACACCAGCACAGTTACAATAAAAAAGAAGAAAGTCTAAAAATTAGCAAAACCTGGCTACCAGTCCTGAAAAACACAGCCTGCAAAAGGTCAACGAACTCAGTCCAACCGCCAGGACATGGGAATACTTCTCACAATGAACATGCTAATCACGCTCATCAGCCACTCGTTAACATTTCAACACAACAAAAAACTCCACCTAATCTCCTATAACTTAGCTCTATAAATAGAAAACAAACAAAACATTGCCACTCTACCTGGGCACAGAGATTTCGCTTCTGTCTGTGCTCCTGCCCTCTGAAGATGCTGGCCACAGATGCTGGCGAAACATTAGGAACCACAACTTCCAGAACATGGCCACACAGCCCGGAAGACCCACAACAGCCATCAAAAATCACTCTCCTACTTTGGCTAAAAAAGTAGTTGGCTGATGTCTTATATGCAGATTATTTGGTAATCTTCTCCTTCACTCTTGGTGCAATGAGAAGAAACTTATGAACACTGAGTGCCAAAGAGAGAGAAAGAGAGAAATTTTTGCAAGATGTAAAAATCATAGTTGGTGGCTGGAAAACAATCAAGCTGAACACATGAGACACTATAAATCACTTGGGGTTGTTTCCCCATCTTCAACAATATGGTAAATACATCTCCATTGTACAACTAAAAATGCCAAAGAAGTGTGTGCCACTATTCAACATTTTTTTTTCCAGTCAGAGGATGGTTATTACATCCTTGAAACTCTCAAAGATTTTGAGGCACTAAAATTTATATACCTAAAGATTATAGCCAAGCTTACCAAGCTTACCAAGCCAAACTTCATCAATCAATTTTGGCTGTATGTGTCAAATGTTATATTGTCCCTACAAACTAGGGTATCTCAATAGAAACCAGGATGTGAATTTTGGTTAAAATGGATCGTTTTCCTTTTCCTCTAGGTGATTTAACTATTAATCCTAGCTATAATTAAAAGTTTACAAAAAATCCACTTCTGTATCAAGAATACAGGTAGTCCTCACTTACTGACTGCAATTGGGACCAGGAACTCTGTTGCTAAGTGCCCAAATTGCAATCACGTGACTGCGGGGTGCTGCAACGGCCACAACTTCAAGGACTGGTCATAACTCTCCTTTTTCAGCACTGTTGTACATTCAAACTATTGCTGAATGAGTGGTCGTTGAGCGAGGACTACCTATAATGTATGGATATAGCCATTTAAGTCACAAGGAATTAAGTGTGTTTCAAAGGGGATTTTATTTCTTAGACTGGGAGAAAATTCTGTAAGATAAACTTCATTTCTATGGATTTCCTGGAAATTTATTCTCTCCCTTGGTCCAAAGGAGGTAAGGAAAGTGACTATGAGATCTTCAAGAATGAGTGTGAAGGGCAGTTTTACATAACTGTATATCCATCTTACATTGTGTTATTGAAACAGCACTTGTTCTTCACATGTGTCAGGTTTAATACTCTGTCCTTGATGGAGTTAAAAACTAAACTATGACCAACCACATGTCCTTGGGGCAACCATGAAGTTGAGACTATAGAACACGTCATACTACTCTGCTCTTTATAGACAAATCTTTATTGCCCCTATTATTAAGAACCTGTTAAATTTTGATATACTGTAAGCTGTTCTCCTGATGTTTCACTAACAGTGGCTAAATTAAAGGATGGTTGCCTGTTCTGCCAGGCAATAATCAGTTAATTCACTGGATGTATCTCTTAAATTTACCTAATTATTATCTAGTTTGCATGTGTAGGATCAAAAGTGTATCAGTATGTGATCCCCACTGAAATTAAACATAAAAGTCTGCCTACAGAATGGTTCCTTTTAAATTTTAAAATGTTTGTTAGTCTATAATGAATAATTTCATGATATTGGTGTTCTTTTATGTATTATATCATAGCTTTCCAAACTGTGTGTCGCAACAAAACCCAGAAGTGCTGATGGCGCGTTGCTGCCGCCCCTTCGGCAGTGCATGCGGTGGTGGCAGCGGCGACAGCAGTGGTGTGCCATCAGTGCTTTCGAGTTTTAGCGTGAAACACCAGGCTGCCGCCATGCACACCGCCGTCACTGTGCGCACCACCCTGCTGCCGCTGCCGTTGGTGTGTCGCCAATGGTGGGACTTTGGAAAGCACTGTATTATATACATGCTTGTGTTATTGTTCTGACGAAACAGTAACCCATGTCACTGATACCCATTTCAAAAACTTTGCTATACTTTTGAAAATTATTCAGCCAAATGGATAAGCATCCAATTGTCTCATACTACCAACTAGTCTTAAAATGAACTCTTTGCAACTCTTCACGATGCTAAAGAGGAAGTGACATTTGGAAGGCAATAAGGCAGGCTGACTTCGACAATTTAGTTTTGAACAGTATTGTTTCTGATGAAAAATATGTTTCAATTTTTTTTTGTATACTTAATGTAGATTCAAAATCTTTTAACCTCTTTTGTGCCCAGCCTGCTGTTGTGATTGGAATGTTCTATATGCCATAAAAATCCAGCAGAAAGGCTTTGATAGCGTGGAAAATAATACAAATCTAGTACTCAAGGTTCTCTAATAATTACCTTCAACTATACAAATGTCATTGCTGCATACTGTAGCTATTTTGAATATGGATGGTTAAAAGTATGTGATTCTCTTTAAGAACACACAGATATTCATACGTTCATATATGTTCCAAATACCCTTTTTGTTTGCTTCTCTTTGTGGTCTTGATTATTTTCTCTTGCAATTCTATTATTGTCTCAATGTTGGTTTACTACTTTTTAAAATCAAATGTAGCATTTGATGTAATTAAAAAAGGTTCTCTGTCCCAGATGTGGATGAGAATAAATTGTAGCTCTGTTTTCAGAAAAAAGATAGAAAAACTACTCATAATTGATCACATGAAATGGTTTTGGAAAGCACCTTATTTATAGCAATTATGAGTTTACATTTTTTTGAACTGTGACTGTATGGATGTTTTCGGAAAGCAATAAGAACAATTAAAGCAAATTGAGTTAACAAGGGTTGAATGAAAAATTATGCCTCCAATTTTATAAATAGCCAACAGATGACAATACTGACATGCTAGAAGCTCTGACATGTTCTTTAGCATCTGTTCTTTCACTTCAGTTGGCAGAAAGTTGCCATGAGAAAAGGTTGTGTTGCTATTGCTCATGAAATGGAAGCATGCAATGAGTACTCATTAGAACACACCATGATTAGTTTATGGTGATGGCCATATTGAAATGAATACTGTGCATCATTGGGCCAAAAAATATAAATGTGGTGAATCAGGAAGAGCTCAAGAACAAAGTGGACAACCTGTGGCAGCAACCGACATGTTTCACGTGAAACAGGTTAATGAACTGATTAAAGACAATTGGTGGATCACTCAAAAGGAAATTGCTGTCAAGATTTGCATTTCACAGGAATATTTGGGTCACATTATTGATGTTCTTCAATATCAGAGGGTTTGTGCAAGATGGGTTCCTCACATGCTGATGGCAGAGATGAAAGCTTCAAGAGTTGACATTGCCAACAACTGTTGTTATGCTATGAGAGTGAAGTTGAGGAATTTCTTCCCAGTATTGAGACAGCCAATGAAACATGGGGTCATCCTTATGATTCAGAAACAAAGCATCAGTCCATGGAATATCATCACAAAGCTTCACTTGCGGGGGGAAAAGTTCAAAACCCAGGCTTCAGCAAGAAAACTTATGCTTTCAATTTCTGAGGACACAGATGGTGTTTTTTTGGATCTGGTACTATTATCAACTCAGAGCGCTACTTTGAAACCCTCAGAACTTTGCAACAATAATTAAGCAGCGTTTGGAAGCACAAGAAGGAAATCTTGCTGCAAGATGACAGTGCTAGGCCTCACACTTCATGAACCACCCACGAGGCAATTGTGAAGTTGGATCTCACCATCTTTCGCCATCTGCCATACAGTCCAGACTCAGTGCCATGAGGTTTCCACCTTTTCCCAAAGTTGAAGGAATGCCTTCATGAGATCCTTTGACTCAAATAAAGAAGTGGAGACAAAGTGGGGAGTTCTTTTGTGATGGCTTGTCCGTTGTTGGCAGAAGTGTGTAGAAAATGGTGATGATTATGTGAAGTAAACATAGATGAAAAAAGAGCTAATTTCAAGGATTATTTTCCTGTTTCACTTATTAAAATATCCCAATTTAAACTACAGTTATGGAGGTAGAGGCATTACTTTTCATTTAACCCTTGTATAAGACATTTTGAGAGATTACAAAATAACAAATCACCAGGCCCTGGTGGCATTCACCCAAGTGTTCTTAAGAGCTCAGACATGAAACTGCTGACTTCCTAATTTCTCTTTCAAATCAGGCTCAGTGCCAGAGGACTGGAAGGTAACCAATGTGATATCAATCTTTAAAAAGGGAACTAGGGGAAATCTGGAAAATTACAGGCCAGTCAGCTTAACGTCTCTTCAAGGTAAATTGGTAGAAATTATAGTCAAAGAAAAAAATAACTCAGCACACAAAGAAACAAGCCTTGCTGAGGAAAAATTATTTTGGACTGCAAGTAAATCCTGCTTCACCAACCTTTTTCTAGACAAGCACGTGGATGGAGGTAACTCTGTTAATGCTGTAGATTTTCATATAGCTTTTAACAAAATTACTCATCAAATGCTTTTGAGAAATTTTAGCGATCATGGGTTAACAAGACCTATCCTTTTATGGACTGTTAACTGGTTAAAAAACAAAACAAAGACTGAGAATAAGTGGACAATTTTATTAATGGAGGAATGTAAGAAATTGAGCCCTTCAAAGACCAGTACTGGACTGATGTTTTTTAACCTACTCATAAATGATCTTGCCTTACTTATAAGCAGTGAGCTGGCGAAGTTTGTGGATGATAATAAAATATTCAGTAAGGTAAAAATTAAAAGTGATTGAGAAGAGATCCAGGAGGATGTCTTCAAATTGGATAGTCAATTAAATGACAAATGTGGTTTATGTAAATATATAAAATTATGCAATTCGGGTAAAAGTTCACATATTCACTGATGAGATCTGAGCTGCTGGTAACTAACCTGAAAAAAGATCTTGAGGTCACAATGGATAACTCAGTGGAGACGCCAACTTAGCACGAGGCAACTGTGAAAAAGGCAAATTCCATGCTATTGTTTATTAGGAAAGGGACTGAAAATAAAAGTGCCAACATTGCAAATTCTGTATACAAGTCTATGGTATGTTAACATCTGGCACACTGTATACAGTTCTGATTGCCACATTTTAAAAAGAATGTTACACAACTGGGAAAAATGCAGAAGAGATCAACCAAGTGATCATGGAGTTTAAAAACATGAATTGGGTAGAACATTTGAGACTCTTTAGCTTGAAAAAAGGGTGAGTGAGGGGGATATGCTCAAGAAGTATAAAATCAGGCATGGCGTTGAGAAAGTGGATAGGGAAAAGCTTTCTTTCTCTCACAAGACCCTAGGACCAGGGTTGTTGCCTTCCAACAAAGATCACTGGAAAGACACTTAGAACAGACAAAAGAAAACATTTCTTCATACACCTTCCAGTGACTCGAAGGCAGATTTTGACTGAACAGCATTTTACAAATCAAAGCATGGGCTCTTCTTGCTATAGTGAAATGTCTAGTGACATGACACTATTTAAAAATATTAAAAACAAATAAAACCTACCAGAGCTAGTTTGGTCTAGTTAAGGCAACGGGCTAGAAACCAGGAGACTGAGAGTGCTAGTCCCGCCTTAGGCATGAAAGCCGGCTGGGTGACTTTGGGCCAGTCACTCTCTCTCAGCCCAACTCACTTCACAGGGTTGTTGTTGTTGTGGGGAAAATAGGAGGAGGAAGGAGTATTAGGTATGTATTGTCGAAGGCTTTCACGGCCGGAGTTCAATGGCTGTTGTGGGTCTTCCGGGCTGTGTGGCCGTGTTCTGGAAGTTGTGGTTCCTAACGTTTCGCCAGCATCTGTGGCCAGCATCTTCAGAGGGCAAATTCATTGCCCTCTGAAGATGCTGGCCACAGATGCTGGCGAAACGTTAGGAACCACAACTTCCAGAACACGGCCACACAGCCCGGAAGACCCACAACAGTATTAGGTATGTTTGCCACCTTGTGTTATTTATAAAACTAATAAAGGCGGGATAGAAAATAAAATAAATAAATAAACAAACAAATAAATAAATAAATAAATGTTTTGTTATAAATATATTAGGGCCTTACAGGTTTGCATTTCCTTTCTCCTACCAGTCTTCATTTGGAGTAATAAATCATATAAATACGCTGCATTTACAATTCACACTTGCCTACTGCAGTAGAAAGTAAAAGCACTGAAAGATAAAACAAGCATTTAAACATTTATGAAGCTAGCGCGCGCGGGAAGAGCAAAATGTCAGTATATTTGGTGCTAAGTCACAGTTCTGTTCATTTTTTAAATGTTTTTCTTTTCATTAATCTCAGCTGACAATATCTAGCTGCAGCCAACACTGAAGAAACAACTCGAGACACAAGAGTATGTGATGATCACACAATTGTATACCGAGATACAAGATCTCCTGTGCTCTTGACATAAAACAAAGGAGACATTGTTCTCTACACAATAATAATGTTTTAGAACAGGAGGTTGGAGAAAGACCCTTAAGGTCTTTCCTCTATAGATAAATCTCTGGCATTGTAGTAAGAGAGAGTAAAAAGAAATTTTATCCTTTGGGAAATGCATGTGTTTATTTTAGCACAGACACCATATGAGAAGTGGTTAGAGAAGATGTTCTCAAAAGCAAAGCACAGTAGATGATACTACAGCTTTCTTCTTAGGGCTTATTCACACACTTAATTTCTCAGTTTAACAGAACAGTTGAACGGACTGAATATGCTGAAAAACACTGTGTACAAATCATCTAGAGCTACTGTACGTATTCAGATCCTACTGATTCAATAGATGTAAATATGCTTGTGTTGAATCTGTGTATTTTCTCTGACGTTTTATGCATGATAGACCTTTCACTGATAGTTAAGACTGAATTCATCCTGAAGTGAATATGCATGTATGTAGTACTCCTGGGTTTCACTGCTGTAGGTTGCATTCTCGGTTATACAGTAACTGATTGAACATGATGTATGGATGATCAAACATTGTATATGCCTGCGTGTATATATGATTTTTAAAAAGTCTACCCAATTTGACAGTCTGCTTTGGATGATCAGAGTAATTTACATATTATAGATGAATTAAATTTGTTGTTCTGCTTGCCATGAAAAACCCCTAGTTTTGTCATGGCACAATGGTGCCTCCTAAAGCATTTGGTGAGTTGATCTGTGCTCAGGGGTCTGAATACATAGAATTCATCTTTAATTTCTCCCTCCCTCAACTCCCTTTTTCCATGCAATCCTTTTTATGCAATGACACATCTGGCAAAAAGAAGTTTCTGCCTTTCTTTTTCTGCTACAGCATTATTAGAAAGGTAGTGGCTTTAGCCACTACACGATTTCTGATTAGTTGACTAGATTGAGGGCATCAGAGATGGAACACTTTGTTTAATTGGGTAGTATTCCCAATATATATTATAGGGGCGTGGTGGCTCAGCAGGTAAGATGCCAGGCTTGTTGATTGGAAGATCGCAAGTTTGGAGGTTCGAATCCCTAGCCCTGCATGCGGAGTGAGTTCCCGCACTAGCTCCAGCTCTTGCCAACCTAGCAACTTGAAAGCATGCAAATGCAAGTAGATTAATAGGTACCACTTTGGTGGGTAGGTAACAGCGTTCCGCGCGTGTCATGCAGCCACATGACCGTGGAAGCGTCTTCGGACAACACTGGCTCTTCGGCTAACAAACGGAGATGAGCACCGGCCCCTAGAGTCGGACACAACTGCACAAATGTGTGGGGGGAACCTTTAATTTTTATTCCCTAAGAGGCTGGCTTTCATGTCTCCTCTATATTCTGTAAAACTGTTAACAATGCTCAAGGAACACAGGCAGGCAAAGGACGTGCCTAACAACATCCAGACAGGAGGACCAGATGATCTCTCACCAATTATTTTCTTTGCAATAAATTCTGAACATATACTGAAACCAAACTAGCTTATTCAAGTTTGGATAGCTGATTGTACTAATTTTATTTAAAATTCTGTGTAATTTTTGCCTTCCGTTTTATATTCCGCCTTTCCTAATTAATTACTTTTTATAGTCAGAGATTCAGCTTCTTTGTCTAGAAAAAGAATAAATCTTGATGCTTTATCTTCAGCTGTTTTGCCATAGTATCAAAAATTGCTCTGAGGACAAATGACTGAACAAAAAAGACTATCAGCCATTCTAAGCTTCCCCCAACTATCTGAATTATATTACAGTAAAAAATTGCTTAAGGGATCATCTTCCCAATCCTATATTTCCACAAAGAAACCCACTGTCAAATGTCAACTGACACTGACATTCAAAGAAAATGTATGTTGACATGTATCATTCCAATAAGAATTTCCTAGCAGTCTCACCTTTAGGAAAATTAGACATTTTTAAAAATCAGCTCTATTTCCCCACTGCAAAATTCTTAATTTTTCTTAAGGAAAAATTGCCAAACATTCTCCGATCAAGCCACAACTCAATTCATTTACCCCAATGCTGATTGTTTGTAATCATCATGAGCAAGCTAACTGCTATAGATATATATTTCAGTACAAAGAACAGAATAGCCAAATTTTAATGGGCTAACAAATACCAAATATATAGCACTGGAAGAGAAGTCTGAACAATATAGGACCTCAGGGAATTATAGTTTATGTAAGAAGGAGCCAATGTAGGTTAAACTTCCCAACCTCCTCCCACTGTTACCAAGCTAGAAGTTTAAACAAGGTATTTTGGAATTACTTTGGATTCACATTGCCAGTAAATGTAGCTAAGTGGGGGACGTTCATCATGCTTTGTACTATGTCAGAGCTTTCCAAACTTTTCATGTTGGTGACACACTTTTTAGACATGCATCATTTCGCGACACACTTACAGCAGGGCATCATTTCGCGACACACTCTTGCAGCAGGGCATCATTTCGCGACACACTCTTACAGCAGGGCATCATTTCGCGACACACTCTTACAGCAGGGCATCATTTCACGACACACTCTTGCAGCAGGGCACAAGGCAGACACTAGGACCTGCACGGAATCCTGGCAGGGCAGGTTTGGAGGCAGCAAGGCACAAGGCAGACACTAGGACCACGTGGAATCCTGGCAGGGCTCAGAGGCAGCAGCAGCTGCGACACACCCAGACACTGCAGCCGGCACACTAACGTGTCCCGACACACAGTTTGGAAAGCTCTGTACTATGTACTTTTTCTACTGAAGTGTATCAGTATATTCACTAAACAGTGAAATGTGATTCTCATCCAAAATTTTGGAACTGCATTTCCAAAATTATTTGAATCACACACTAGTTTTCTACTAGAATTATGCTTGTATCAACAGTATTAGCTATTGAGGATATTTTCTTTCTGTAATGGATTATAGGAAGAAGTGCAATGCAGGCTATTCATGCTAGATTTGTGATGACTGTTGCTAAAATGAAGAACTTAAAATATCATTAATGTCATTGCCATAAAATATAAACAAGGCTTTTCCAGGTACAGATCCTGCAAGATGACTTTATGGCAGAGCTTTCCAAACTGTGTGTCGCGACACAAAAGTGTGTCACCACACACAGCGTGGTGTGTCGCCACACCACCCGGAAGCGGCGGCGCGCGCATGCACGGTGGCAGCGGCAGCCGCTGCCATGCACACGCGCGCCACCGCACGCCCCCCTGCGCCGCCGCACGGCGCCCCACCGCCGTACGCTCATTTGTGTCGCCGCCGCGCGCCCCCTCGCCGCCGCCGCCATGCCGCCACTGGTGTGTTGCCAGCGGCGGCACTTTGGAAAGCCCTGCTTTATGGTAACAATATAAACTGGCAAAAATACACAGCAAGAAGGGTGCTATTGGCTCACATACAGTTTTTGTTTGTTTGTTTGTTTGTTTATTTATTTATCAGATTTATCACCGCTCATCTCCCGTCAGGGGGACTCTGGGCGGTTTAGAATAAGATATAATTAATTAAAATACAATTATAAATACACTAAGATAAGCATAAGAATAACACTCTTATGTTTATATTCTAGCTATAAACTTCAGCTTATTCTAATGAGAAGCACAATATGCAAGTAATCAGAAATAACAGATATCTGATGTAGTTCATTCACTTATATGAAAGTAATAATTTGATTCTACAATTATATGTCAATCTATTGGACGTAGCCTGCATTGCACATTCTTCCTATAAGCCATTACAGTACTGTCTACCAAAGTCATTCCTGCTACCTCCTTCTCTAGGACAGAAACCTAAAAACCATCTAGGAATATATGAACTAGGCCATTCACAATTCTGGTAAATTTAGATATTGCTCAGATGAGTTCCTCAACCCTACCAAAACTAAAAAATGTTTGGAATCCCTGCTGCATAATCCACATATCTGAGAACATCACAGCCCCTGAAATCTTGAGAACAGAACATCTATGCCTACGCACATAATTTAAACACATCCAAAATCAGGCAGGCAAGGGACTTCCGGGGGAGGTATGGCGAACTCAAGACATCTCCATGAAAGTGGAGCCAAGAACCGCAGCAAAGAACCGGCAAGTAGACCGGTCTCTTGGAACCTCTCCAGATAAGGAGAGGGTGGGAGATCACCCACATGTGCTCTGGACCTCCTTCTCCTGAGGAGACCCCAGGACAATTTTCCATGGGTTTGAGAGCTGGGAGACGAAGGGATTAGCTATCATCCTCGCAACTGTGGCAGAGCCTTTTAAAGGACACTATATTCACAAACCTCTTTCAAATCACTTTTCGAAATTCCTTATTAACCATCTTAAAGCTATTAGAGACCTTTGGAATGACAAGTTTGAAATGTCAACAGGTGAGTTTTATCTTCAACTCTGAACAAAAGAAAAAATAATTATAAGCTTAAGAACTTAAAGAATTTGAAATAAACAGCAAAAAGCTTAATAAGATTTTGATCTGAGAAAGTTATAAATCGATTAAGGGTCCAGATAAATTTGGAATATTGACTTTCACGGTAAGATTTTGGAATTAACTATAAAAAATAAACAACTTCTCGTGGAAAACATTTATTTTGGCTTTCCTGGCTATTGTAAGCCATAATAAAGATAAATTACTTTATGATTTTAGAATCTGGACACTAGAAGGGACTAAAAATTCTAAGCAAAAGGAACAAAAAAATGCAAGCCTGTTGTTCATGTCAGTTAATACTGGGACTTACAAAATGACCAAAACATTATAACATCAGGAACATTAAGGGAGATCTTTGAAGAATGGAACTGAAGCAGGTAGGCCCAGTGGGTTTGGATTTTATATTAGAAGCTTAATTAACATTTCTCTGTTGCAAACATAAGACAGAGATAGAAAGTCTTGACCAATGTTCTTGCACGCATACTAACCCTTGTAACACAAAGGTGCAGACGTTGTAAGTTCCCTAGACTTCCCTAAACTCGCAGATGGGGTAAGATAACTTCTCCTTTTTGTATCCTGTTTTGCTGTACTGTGTCTTGATTACAAAACCTATAAAAGATCGACTCTGGGAGTAGCCCGGGGTTCAGAATTTGCCAAACTATTACTCTGAACCTTTGCTAGCAATAAACCTGTATTCTCTAACTCGCTGGTCTTGTCTCCTGTCATTTGGGAAGGTGAGTTTTCCCGCTACAGAACCAAAATTTAGTAACTACAATATCAACATTGTCAGTAATGATGTCTGCTTCTATGGATAGACTATATGACGTGGAACAAATGTGGAACACATTTTATTTGACAAGACAGAGAAAGTACCGAAAGTGGAACTACAAATGACAGATCAAGAGAATGATTTGGAAAAAGACGCTTTACTGTATATACAAAAGAAACTGCCTGAAGTTTTAAAAATTATAAGGGAAATATAAATGATAAACCAAGATAATGACCTGGAAAATGTTTTCTTATTGGATTTACAAAAGAGGCTTGTTAAAGCCTTGAAGAAATCTGTGCAATGGGATAAGGAAGAATTGAAGAGAAATCAAGTCCTATGACAATATTTGACTGAATTAAAGATTAAGACTGTTAGAAGTAAAAGGAAGGAATATAACGTTTGTTTATTTGATCAAGGTTAAAATAAGACTTTTTTTTTGCAAAGTTCTGGCAAACCTTTATGGACTTTTTGCTGACACCAGAATTGAAAAGTTGATGTTTTATGGATTTGCTTATAGATAAGGGATGGGATATGGGATGAAGAGATATCTGTTTGTAACCTTACAGGGGGTGAAGAGTTGCTAAATTTGTTTATACTTGTTGTGATGAAGGTTGGAAGTCACTTCTTCATATATTTCTTTTCTTTTTTTATTATATTCTTACTTTTCTCTTTTTCTTCATTCTTTTTTTCCTGCACTTTTTATTCTTTTTCTCTCTTCTCTTCTCTTTCTCTAAGTTTAGTTTGTATTAGTTTTTACTATTGTAATCAGAAATCTTAATAAAAATTATATTAAAAACAAAAACAAAATCAGGCAGGCAAATACAGTCCTTGTTTAAAAGGAAATGTTCCTCCTCATCAATGTCTCCATCTTCATTCAGAATGTAAGAATTTGTAGGAAGGGTAAAAGAGTTCCTTCATTCAGCCCAAAGTTCATAATGCAGTAGAAGTGCCTTGGAAAAAAACATTGATCAGGCTGAGTGTTTAAAAATATAAATTAAAAAGTGGAAAGGATGTTCCTAGAAGGAGTTATATACCTTGTGTCTGATTTAACTATTCAATGTTAAAAGAGAAAGGCCTTGCAGACTAAGTAATTTCTTAAGACTGCAATTCTGGCAACTGCTAAATCAATACGATGAGTAACTGGGAAGACATGTTTAAGATTGTGGAGTAACTTATTCTACTGGATTAACAAACTTTTTTGTCATTTATTTGCCAGTAGATTTTCTTCCTGACTTTCCAGCCTCCAACTGTACTCCTACAACCTTCAATACTTCTTCTCTGAGGACAGAGCCCCAAAATTTATCATTTATTTATTATTTGGATTTATCACTGCCCATCTCCACCATGGCAGACTCTGGGCGGTTTACAATCACATGAAAATTGTATAGACTCAGTACTCCAAAGTAACTATGCTTACTCTATGCAGAAAGATGCAAAAGTCTGAACAATATTTTAAAACATTGTTGACGGAAAAGGGGTGAAACACAATGCAAGATTCCCTCTCTCCCATATTTGATTTCTCCTTTACTGCTGCCATAATGTTATAGAAAACATATGAGGGAAGCAATACTCAGAATGTGATTTTTAAAACCCTTTAAAAAATTGCAAATGTTGTGAACCAGATACAATTATCCTTTCAGAATGCATTACAGATGGTGCTTTTACCAAATGGGTGCAAGATGTGTACTCAAAAATATACTAGCAGCCCAAGAAGAAAAAAATAGACAAGGAGCATTGGCAAGTTGGCACCAACCAACAAAGTTTCTGACAGTCTTTTGCAAGCCCAACAATTTTGCATTTCCTTCCTTCCTTCCTTCCTTCCTTCCTTCCTTCCTTCCTTCCTTCCTTCCTTCCTTCCTTCCTTCCGGATATTTTGGCAGCTGTATAGTCCCTCTTTTTGGTTAGGGCTTCTAACCAAGTGTTTCCATGGTGATACTGACCTTAGGATATCACCCTCCCAAATTAAATCACAGGTTTAAACGAAGTATATGCCATAAAATGCAAGGAAAAGAAACACAGGACTTGATTTATGGGGGGTGGGGAAACACTCTCTCAGCTCTGACTGATAAATCAAACAACTTTTGCCACTTGGCAACAGAGGCCAAAATCACCCGAGGTGATTTTATGACACTGAACACCAGAGAGGTAATAAATGAGGCTAATATCAAATTCCACATGCTTTGTCAAATTTGGAAAGTGCATACATTCTTTGCTGATGTAGTACATAGTGAACAACCACTACCCATGTGTGCATGCTTTAATGCACTTTTTACATGGCCCAATAAAGCAAATCATAAGACCAGCAGGATGTTAAACACAGACAGCAATTGAGAAACTGCCAGAACTGTGCATTGTGGATTTTTCAGGTTCTACTGAATATCAACTGCTAAGAAATAATGATACTGCCTTCTTGTCCTACTTGGGAAGAGAAAAGGTTGCTAAATTAATGGACCATATAGGGCTCTAACATCTTCCTGTCACAAACAAACTCAAATCTGAAGCGATGATGATGATGATGATGATGGTTATATTATATCACAGGTGTAGAAAGAAAACATTATCATAAGGTCCAGTGTTTTTATCTTGTAGTCATGAGAACAAGAACTGCTACAAACTATTATTTCAATACTTTCTGACATCTAATCGTGTGATACACATACACAAACACACATTATGAACACAGGCATTGGCAATGTAAAACACAATAAAAAAAGGTATAGTTACCCCGGTTAGAAACTGTGGGGTGGCGCTTCAACATATCTAGAGGATACTAGGTTGTGAAAGGCTGGTGGTAGAATAGATCAGCCTTCGCAACATGCTGCTGCCAGATGTGAGATCCAATTTGCTGAATGAGATGGTATAAGCGAGAACCAAAGTTAAGAAAGCACTTCCTCAGAATTGTACTCTTTCCATGTTTTTAAATAGGATTTAAAAAAAATCTTTAAAAACTTTAAAACTTTTAAAAACAAGAGCCAGTTTGGTGTAGGCTAGAAACTGGGAGACCATGAGTTCTAGTCCCGCCTTGGGCATGAAGCCAGCTGGGTGACCTTGGGCCAGTCATTCTCTCTCAGCCCTGGGAAGGAGGCAATGGCAAACCACTTCAGAAAAAACTTGTCAAGAAAACTGCAGGGACTTGTCCCGGCAGTCGCTAGAAGTCAAGACTGATTCAAAGGCACCAAAACAAAAAACAATCCTTTTGCCTTTATTTAATAAAACAGAACAAAAGAAAGGAATTGTGAAGATGATCTTAGCTACTGGACTCTAGATGGTTTAAAATGTATATATTACAACAATAATACAATCATACTGTATAAATATAATAAGTAGGTATTTTTAACTAGTGTCCAGTATTTCAGCTGGCTTCATTGCCTTAGGAATAGGAAGTCTTGATATAAATTGAAACAATAAACTAAAACAAATTAATGTGCTGTCATGCTGGCTTATGGATAATTGGAACCCAAGTCCAACACTTCTAGAGGACACCAAAGACACCAAATGAGAGAAGGCTAAAAGAGATCACTATCCATAAGACATAGTTAATGTCTGCTAGAATTCTGCTTTTCAGAAAGCAAAGGCATGGTGCCACCTCACTTTGAAAGAGGCTGCATTCTCAATGGAGAATGTCCATTTAAAAGAGAATGCATACAACAAGCTCCTTATATGTTGATAGGGTTCATACCGCCTAATGTGTTTGGTAAATTGCTTCATGCTGGGAAGACTGAACAGACTGATAGACCTGAACTCACAGCAAAGTCATGGAGTTCACAGTAAACACTATACAGCATCCTGTTTTGTTGGATGGTTTCTGGGGTGCTTTGTTTATTTCTTTGAAGGGGTATTCACCATTTGTTGTAATAAACTGTTGTACATTCCTCTACATTGAGCACTAAGGTTATGCAAACACACATTAGATTGCTCTGAGATTCCAAAGACAATATACAATGACTTTTGGTGGGGGGGGGGTTCCACAGAGGGCATAAGAAGATTTATAAAAGTCCCAAGTCAGAGAGGCTGCGCTTTATTGCCAGAATACCTAGGAATGGAAAGCAGGCTCTCCTGGCAATGCCAAATGTGACATTTAAGCTACGCAACTGGCCAGCTTGCATCTTTTTCACATTCCCCAATTACTAGAAAGTTCTAGACTTGTCTTTTAGAGGGTCAGTTCCCCAGGAAAGAAAGAATGCTGAAATTGCATTTTGTTTTTGTAATATCTGTTTATTTATAGACATGCAAGCAGCAGGAAGAAAGGAGGTAGATTCCCAATCACTGCTGGCTTATGTGGGAAAATACAGCACACATATTCTTGCAGCAGTCCAAGGCTGTTTCTTGCCCTCCCAAGCTGGGACAGGAATAATCTAAACCGACTCAGTAAAGTGCTTCCATCATCCTCCATACATCTGCTATCTCTAAACTGGTTTCAATGGAGGCAGAAAAGCAATGTATGTATTTCTCTAATGTTCTATTTAAGAAATTTATTTCAGTGAGCTTTCTGTTACTAGCTTCAGTGGTTCATATTGGATCAGGAGAGGGAACTTTTTTTCTAACGAACCTGAACACTTGAGCATGTTCAGTTGAGATGAAGATGCATTTAAATCAAGGGACTTAAGAGCAAATTTTTCAGGAACTGAAGATCGGGTATGATTGACCTACCATGACTCCAGCTCAAGGGATTCAATAGTGTAAAAATATTAGTACTGTTCAAAAAGTAATTCTGCACAGCACTGTCTTCCAACCCAAGAACTCACCTTATCCTAGGCAAATTTGTTTTAAACCTAAAGAGCAAAGCAGAATAGACCTACAAATGAATGAAAAAAATCACTCTAAATTAAACTTCTAGATTGTAATATGCAGGTTTTTACTAATGGCAAACACCACAGAGCTGCCTCCCAAAATGACATGTTCATATTGAGAACAAGTCTTCTATTATTAGTCTGACTTACACAATGTTCTGAGATCCTCATAATGTGCTTTTCTCTCCTACATTACTAGCAGATACAGAACAAGGGAAATTCACCCTTTAATGTTTTAGGACAAAAGATTAGTAGAAAAAGTTTGCTATTAGGGAATGGAAACTCAAAATTCTGGTGATCTTTGTAACTAATTCTGGGTGTATCCTGTTTTCTTTGTAATGCATCACTAGTAATGTATCATACATGTTTGGATAGGGCTGTAAAATAATTTCACCAGAAATTTATCTGAGAGCATGCTGAGGTAAACACCAGCTACAAGTAAAATGTTGCTAATGCATATCCTTCCCTCAAAAATATAAAATATGCACAACGGTTGCACTTACTTTTTAACAAATGTTCAAAATGGCCAAGAGGTCTTTTAGCTTTTGACAATCTTTAAAAAGATTCTGGCATGCCTTGAGCAGAAACACCATTTCCATTTTCTCATCAAGTCTTCCCTACCGAAAAGGGCCTTTGTTTATCCTCTAGAGGAGAAAGTTGTTGGCAAGCCAAGTCAGTAATTTCATAGAAGGTCCATGGTTGGCAAAATGTATATCCCAAAAGATATCTGGGTAAAATCTAAATCACTGTAACCTCAGGCCTCTTTGAAAGTACAAGGTCAGTTTAAGGGGGTCAGAGTGTACCAGAAAAGGGTGACACACCAACGGCAGCAGCGGCGGGGGCGTGCACGGCGGCGGCAGCCTTGTGTTTTTCGCTAAAACGCGGAAGTGCTGATGGTGTGCCACTGCTGTTGCCACTGCCGCCATGCACGCCGCCGCCGCGCACGCCCCCACACCGCCGCCGTGCACATCCACTTCCGGGTTGTGTTGCGACACACTAAACTGTGTGTTGCAACACAATAAAGTGTCGCGACACACAGTTTGGAAAGCTGATATAATGGAAGAGGAGCTGGGTAGGGTGCAAGGAATGACCATAGATGGTTGTTGCGGAGATTGAGAGAGGAAAGCGTCCTGTTCTGACAGTTGTCCATTCCTGAGGGACACAGAAGAGGTACATTGTTATTTTCTAAACTGAAGTGTATATCTACAGAGAGTCTCATCTCCCAATGTTTCACATGGGATGCAGCTTAGAGGCTAGGGCTACATGTTTGGGAACCATTCTGGACAACCACTAGATGGCAGGAATAGGATTCCAAAATTCTCTCCCAGATCTGTTAACCCTGATTTTAAAAAAAGCAACAATCCTTTGTGTGTGTGTGAATGTGTGTGTGAGGGCAAAGAAAAGCAAGTGGTGTATCAAAGAAAAATGGTCTGCTTAGGCTGAGTGTAAAGGAAGGAACACAAGGAAACTTTTTTGTTAGATACAGTTGTATTCAAAATGCACCCCCCAAAAAAAGCATTTATTTCAGAATGATCAAAAGAATGTACATGTATAACAAACAGTAGAAAGGATGTTCCTCACCCTGCTGTCACTGTGATGTCAACATCAGCAGCAAAGAAAATGTTGTTCTTCAAAAGTTTGCTGAACAACAGAAAGCTGCTAGACTGTGCCAACAAAGAGTGTAAATATCAACACGAATGCGTAGGTTTGATGAGTACACATCTAACATTATCCTTTAATGTTAAATATTTTGTTAGTGGAAAAGGGATTTAATTGTAAAAAAAAACCATCCTCCTTTCTTAGGTACTTTAACAGCCACCCTACTGCTGTGGCTTCCACCAGTCTGGCCCATGCCCAGCTGTGCTGCCACTGCCCCACTGCCCAATCCAGAGCCCTCCTTCACACCTGGTAGGACTAAGGAGGGATTAAGAAGCCTGCTGCCCTGGGGCCCCTGCCATTGGCTGCTAACAGGGAGCCCAACAATAGCAGGCCAGATGTTCCCTTCTTCCCATCCCATTTGCTGCCTGAAGTCCTAATGAGGGAGAGCGAGGCAGGGTAAAGTGAGTGTTTAACATCTTATTTTGCAAGAATCCATTGGCCATGTTAGGACTGTGCATATGGCTGGGGGCCCAAACCTGGTGTTGTATTGAACCCTCAAATTCCTTAAACCAGCCCTGTTAAAAAAGCTGTGCTTCACTTTTGGAAGGCATCACCCACATCTTCTCCTTGATTGGGAAGGAAATACCATAGTAGACATCAGCAATCTTGTTGTTTCTATTTGTTCCTCCATTTATTTTAACCTAGATGCTCTTTACAGCACGGCTAAATTTATTCTTCTGGATTTATGAGCAGAAATTGGTATTTGTAATGTACAGGGTAACTCCTTCTCCATTTCTTTTGCTTCTATTCCTTTTGAACAAATGGTATATGCCAGCTACAGGAGAGGTATCCCACAATTAAATCATACTTTCCTTTCTGTATGAAAAGCTCATGCTCTAAGCATTAGTGTGTAGACAACGAGGGCATGAACTTTGTGAGCCAATGTTGTTTCTGTTTTTTCTGTGAGTACTTTCAGAGGCCCCATTTCAGCCATACTCCCATTTTCTACAGGGTTCAAGTCTTTATCTGAAGTCCTTACTTCAGGGTTTTCATTTCTATTCCCCTCAGGATTTATTTAAAGCCCTCCTATTGAACCTTCTCTTGCTGAGCCAAACACATGTTTACCAGTCCTTGTGAGGGGAAATTTTGTGTTGGACTTTCCCTTAAATCTCTCCCCCCAGCAAGCTCCTATTAGTTTCTTTGTATGCTTCCTTCTTACTGAGCAGAAGGCAATCACTTAATCACCACAATGGGCAATGGGGAACTCTCAGAACACACCCCTTGCAATCAGCAGCTGACCTTTTTGCTCTTTCTCTCTGGCAGACAATATTTCAGGACACACAGCTTCTCTGGTCACTCCTTTTTTCTTCCTCCTGTTCAACAATTCTAGCAAACTCCTGTTAGCCCTCCCTCTTCACTTCCTCAGTGAGCTCAACGCCTGGACCCTCTTACAGCTTCTGCTTACTTCCTAAAAACAATCATCTGCTATTACTGTAAAAGTCAAGTCTAATTTTAATTATTCCAGAAGATTTTGGGGAGCCAACTGCACTTCTGTATTTAGTCTCTTCCCCACCCTAACATTTGGAATCCCCGATTTAGTAATAATATTGAGTCTGCAGGCTTTTCTACACTACAGCCTTCAGTTGCTTGGCTCCTGGGTGTAAACTGGCTGGAAAAGTCAGATTAAGAAGTGATTTTCGGAATTTCAACCCGTTCGTCCACTTTGGCCAACGTGATGGCCAGGTGTTCTGCCTGGACAGTGGTTAATACAGTCCCCATTGGTAGATTCCCTGCTTCTTTTCCCCCATGCAAGGTCCAATTACTTCCTGTTCTGTGGGTATGTTTTTTCAGGATGGTGAAAAAAAAGACAACAGTTTTACAGTTCTTCTGTCACTTGGGCTTGGAGGGGAAACGTGGCAGAGCCATTGTCAATTTCACCCAGTGAAAAGGAAAAGGGGGGGGACAAAGAAACAGCCAGCATTTCACTGTTCCACTATAGAGCCTGTGAAAAAGAACAAAATCGAAACAAAGGTTCAGCTTTGAACCTTTGTCGAAGGCAGAGAATGGAGATGGGGGTTATGCCCACTGGAGCGCATGCCAGCCAACTGGAAGAGAGGCATTTGTGTAAGATGGAATGAGATGCAGCAGGAGATGGGCCTGCCCAGCTTATGGCAGTGCAGGGGGGAAACCACTACTTTCGATGCCAAGGAATTTGCTTTTCCAGCAGGACAGGGACAGGCTGAGGACCATGTCATCCATTCCTGCTCTCCTGAAACTTTGCACTAAGGCAAGCAGGAAGTGCAAATCAGCTCAGCATCACAGATATACAAAAGCAGCTTATAGCAGGTGATTTTAACAAAGATGCAACTTCTTTCCTATTGTGCCATAGTGGGTGCAAACTAAGAGCCTTTATAATGTTCAGAAAATGCATACAACTTAATCCTTACTAAAAACCATTGCCTCAGAATATAGTAGGAGGGACTGCACTATAGAATATGATCTATAAACTATAATCCCTGAGCTTTCAAATATGAAATCAAGAAAAGGGATAGTGTCAGTATTGTTCCTGTGTGACAGTTTTCTATAAGCCAAAAGATTTGCTGTTATTGTTATTTTAACACTGGGCAGCGTTTGAACAGAGGAAGTCCCACCCACATTCAGTCATGGTATGGTCCCATAAAACCTGCAGCAACATCAAAGCTTTTTCTCTCTTAAAGTTCAGCTTTAAGGTATGATGTTCTGGGGTTTATATGGACAGTGCAATGTCTTGCATTGGTTCCCCGTTATCTACATGACTGACAAGGATTACAGCAGTTTGTACAACTGGTTTCCTTATGATCCAAGGAAACAGTGCTTGCTTATTTTTCTTGAATGCACTGAACGAGGATGTCTGTGCAAATGTAATATATTCTGAACGTTCAACCATCCTAGCTATCATCATTATTGCAGTAGTAGTGGTGGTGGCACTGACAGAATATTTCTTTATTCTGTTAGAATACAAATAAAGGGTTAAGTGGAATTGCTTATGATGAAGGCAGCCAGAAAACAGAGAGACCTGGAGAGAGAGGGAGGGGAAGGGAGAGAGGAGAGAAACTGAGTTGACTGTTCTTGAACAGAGGGGAAAAAAGTAAAGGGATATATCAAGTATGCTAAAGCAAGAGAGAGGGGGAGAGAAAAACTATGGCAGCTCTTGGAAGAAGCCAGTCTTTCTGTAATTAAATATAGAGGGGTAGATTTAGTGATGTACCCCTTTAAAGGAAAACTATACATAGTTCATACAGTGTTACTACGTTACTATTAAAGAAAGTTTTAGTTATGTGTATTCTCTTAGAAAAATGGGATATAGAAAGGAATACACCCCATGACTAAAGATACTGTGACATCAGGAAAAGAACAGATACTGTAGGAGAGGGGACGACAGCAATGTAAGATTGACCATCAATGTATGAACTACTGATCAATCTTTGGGGGGTGGGGGGCAGCAGCAGCATCTTAAAGGAAAAGGACTTTATTCCAAAATCATCTTGAAATATATTATGACATTTCTGCCCAAATATATTTTGGTTTTGTAATAGCAACAAAACAACCATTACCGCCAGCAAATCAGGTACTATGCAGGAAACTACTGAGCAAATGTGACCTTAAATTAGCCACCACATGTTGTCTAAAATGATCATTTCTGGAATAATTTCAGATTGTGTGTGTGTGTGTGTGTGTGCGCGCGTTCATTCATTCATTCATTCATTCATTCATTCATTCATTCATTCATTCATTCACAGGACATCTGAACCTATGGAATTCTATTAATAGAAAGCTACAAATCACAGATGGTATTTATATGAATCTACCAATTTAAAAAAAATCCTCAAAACATGCTGGCTGATGAAATAGAGAGACTATATTTCCTGTACATGTGTAGTTTGTATCTTTTTTCTTTGTCTGAACCTTTTCCTATGACAGACTTGGGTCAGCTTCTACCATGTGCAATCTAAAAATACCCTTCCTGTTTACAACAGGTGGTGCTATCTCAAAAAATTTAGAGGATACCTTTTTATTGAGAAGATCAGACCACATAGTTATTGGTCACTAATTTACATGTTGCTCAATTTCTGTGGTTTCTAGAAGCTTTTCCTGGGGCTGGCAATCCACAAAGCATGGAGATTCCTCAAGGTGAAGATAAATGCAATGATGAACAGAAATAATAGAATGTAATTAAAACCTATAATATATCTCTATCAAAAGCTCAAGAATATTTTAAAGTTGACATTTCTGGGATATTTCAAACATAGACTAAAGAACTAGAATTTCTGATAAAGCCCTATCAATGGCTTCATGTCCTTAAGAATGTTTAAATGGTATCTACAGATTTGAGATTAAGGTTGATACATCAAAAACTGTATTTAGGGTATATTTCAAGTACAAATAATGTACTTGAAAGATGGACACCAGATTTTCTATGCTGGATATGTAAAAAATTTGAGGGCTCCCTGACCCATATAATACGCTCATGTGACCATTTAGTATCTTTGGGGGATAGTGTATTGAGTGTAATAAGCAGATTTATAGGAAAATATTTAAATGTTAAAGATGTTAATGCAATGTTGGAATTATATACCAAAGCTTTGGAGTTTGTTTATCAGGAATTATGGTTCATTCATTCATTCATTCATTCATTCATTCATTCATTCATTCATTCATACCACCCTAATGGCAGAAAGTGAAGAGGAACTAAAGAGCCTCTTGATGAGGGTGAAAGAGGAGAGTGCAAAAGCTGGCTTGAAACTCAACATTAAAAAAACCCCAGATCATGGCATCTGGTCCCATCACTTCCTGGCAAATAGAAGGGGAAGAAATGGAAGCAGTGACAGATTTTATTTTCTTGGGCTCCAAGATCACCGCAGACGGTGACTGCAGCCATGAAATTAAAAGACGCTTGCTCCTTGGGAGGAAAGCTATGGCAAACCTAGACAGCATATTAAAAACCAGAGACATCACCTTGCCGACAAAGGTCCATATAGTTAAAGCTACAGTATGGTTTTTCCAGTAGTAATGTATGGCTGTGAGAGTTGGACCATAAGGAAGGCTGAGCGCCGAAGAATTGATGCTTTTGAATTGTGGTGCTGGAGAAGACTCTTGAGAGTCCCTTGGACTGCAAGGAGGTCAAACCAGTCAATCCTAAAAGAAATCAACGCTGACTGCTCATTGGAAGGACAGATGCTGAAGCTGAAGCTCAAATACTTTGGCCACCTAATGCGTAGAGAGGACTCACTGGAAAAGACCCTGATGCTGGGAAAGACTGAAGGCAAAAGGAGAAGGGGACGGCAGAGGATGAGATGGTTAGATAGCATCACCGATGTAATGAACATGAATTTGAGTAAACTCCGAGAGACAGTGGAGGACAGGAAGGCCTGGCGTGCTATGGTCCATGGGGTCACGAAGAGTCGGACACGACTAAACGACTGAACAACAACAACAACAAGGGGCAATCTACAGGCATGTTATCTCTAACTCAAATTTCAGCCACTGAAAATCTGTGCAACCAATACTGGAGTTAGTTGGGGTTTTTTTAAAATGTGCCTGTCTCCATTCCGTATGGCAAAACTTTCCCTAACAGTATACACCAAGCATGCAGCAGTTTCTTTTCGCTGGACTTTTTAAGTACAGTTATTATTTTGGCTTCTGAGGGACACAGTGGGTATGGCCAGTAATACCAAGTTATTAGAATGGGTGGGATGAACATGTTTGGCCTCTTTTAGGTCACTTGGAGAGAGGTTTAAGGAAATAAAGCCTTGCAGGTGTTTTGCCTTTAAAACCACAAAAAGAATGGAAAATATCACCCACATTTTGGGGGAGATTTAAGGGCCTTAAGCCTCTGCAATGTTTAGGTTACCTCAGTCCTTCCAACCCCTCAACAAACAAACAAAGGCCACAATTTTAGCATATCCTTTCCCTGAGGGTTCTGGGTGTTGCAAAAGGGATGTTAGTGATAGAGTGAGACAGAACTGAGATATGTCTGAAAAAAGAGGACTGCTTGTCTAATGCACATACATCCTGCTTTTACCTCTTATAGACAAGTGTTTCAACTATTGCAACCAGCAGTGTCCAAGGTGTATGTACATGTCAACATTGGCAGGGCACTGTGATGTAAGCCCCACTCCTTTTGAACATGCATGTGTCATTGACACCCCCCCCCCCCCGACAATCCTGTTTCAAACCTTATTTGGCTAAATATATCAATGGGACAAAAGAAACACATGTATTAAAAAGAAAGTTATGATCTTCTGAAGGCCTGGACAACTTTCTTTAAACCATACCTTGCTACAAAACTTTTGTCACTCTTCCCACACAACCATGTATCTCATGAGGATACTGAAGCATTTATATTTTGAGTAAAGCACAACAAGATACTACAATATTATTTTCTATTATGCGGGTTGCTAGCCTTTTCAGTTACAGATAAATCTTTAGATATGCCTTCCTATAAACAACTTGCAACATATAATTTGATTTCATTGATGCTATTTTATTTTGTTAGGATATGACACATGGAGATCTAAATCAAATGTTAGTAAAAATGATAAATAGTTACAGAGGAATATGAACAAAAAGATGTAAGAAGTATATAGGAAAATTGTCTAGTAATTATATTTGAAAATCTGCTATGTTTATTACATCTTATTTATTTCAGATTATACTTTAAGCCAAACAACGATCTGATCTGTTATGCAGACAGAAGATAACCCCTGTATGAGTGTGCCTTTGAGCATTTCATTTGCGTCCACAATGTATACATTAAAAAAAAAATCCTTCATACATACCAATCAGCACCAGCTCAGTTATGGTATGCCAAATCCTTCTCTTAAAATAATCAGACTTGGATTTGGCAGCTCTTCAACAGAGGGAAATTCTATACATGTAATTGATGGATCCCTCTGTGTTCTCTTCATTTGTAGGCTGGGTGTAAGGAATAGAATAAATGGCAATCTCAGCTAACCTCAAAGACCACAAGTCTGCTTCATTCCATGTCTCACAGATGGTCCATGCTGCAACTTGAGCTCATCCTTCTAGTTTATATCCCCCCACAATTCAGTTTCATATGCCTGCAATGTTCAGAAAGTCACATTTACTATATTCCACCTTAAGCACTTTATTAAGTGTCTTCAAGATCTATTGTCTTCAAGATCTATTTCCAGGAAAATAATGTTTCTATTACCAGTGTTTGTTTATTTATTGGGCATATATATTGCTCCTAACTATATAGTGCTGGATGGTGAGCCCCTTAGGTTGGATGGCACTCAACACACTACTGGGGTAGAGCTGAGAATCTTTTCGAGTGCTAATGGTGTTTCTGACAAGGAAAATTAAAGTCTTCAGGACATCTAGTTGCTGATGTTGCCATGCAGAAAAAGAAAATCTGAAGCTGCAAAGACAGAATTACAGTGGGAATATGGCATGTAAGTAGCATGAACACAGGAAAGCTCAACACAATGAAAGATGAAATTAATCAACCACATATTGTCATGTTAGGCATCAGAAACTGAAATGGACTGGAATTGTACACTTTCAGTCAGAAGATTTTATTACTCAGGACATTAAAAAAGAAGAAATTGCATTAGTTTCATAGTCAGGAAGGATATATCAAAAACAATACTCAGGTACAAAGCAGTCAATGACTGAATAATAGCAATTAGACGTCAACCCTTTAATATCTATCCATGTTTGTGCTCCAACTACAGATGCAGAAGAGGTGGTTGACAAGTTTTACGGTCAAGGTCAAACTGAAATCTGATGTGCTGCTTGTAGTTGGAGCTTGGAATGCCAAAGTTGGAAATAGTAAGGAGGAAAATGTAGCTGACTGTATGGCCTATGACACAGAAATGAAGCAGAAGAATGACTTACCAGTTTCTGCCAATCCAATGATTTCCTCATTGCTGACACAGTCTTCAAACAACCGAAATGGCAGCTATATGCATGGATATCACAATATGGACTACACAGAAATCAAATTGAATGTACTATTGGTATAAGGAAGTGGGAGATCCACAATATGATCTCGACCATATATCCACCATTTTCAGCAGCACTGATTGAGAACTTGAGGAAATATGGAATGAAATTAAAAAATGTTAAGAAGACTTAACAGAACATGCAAACTATCATACCCTTAATTCAATATGCTAGCAAAATGATGCTTACAATAATTCAATATAGATTAGAGCCCCACATGGAAAAGGAGAAGCCATAGAAGAAGCCTCAAGCTGGCTTTAGAAAAGATGAACAAGAGGTATTGCTGGTCCATAATGGATAACTGAGAAAGCCAAAGAATACCCCAAAGAAGTCAATAAGTACTTCATTGATTATAGAAAGGCCTTTGATTGTATCAATCATGTCAAGCTATGTAATATCATTAGGAAAATGGGAATCCCAAAACATCTCATTGTTCTCATGCAAAATCTATACATAGCTCAGGAAACCACAGTAAGGATAGAACATGGCAAAGCAGGCTGGCTGTATGTTGGCTAAAGAGTAAGACAAGGCTGTATACTCTCCTATTATTTATTCAGCCTATATGCAGACTATATATTGAGGGAAGATGGATTGGAAGAAGAGTGTGGTCTTAAAATTGGAGGAAGAAACGTCAATAATCTGCATTATGCTAATGACACTATTCTGATAGCTGAAAACACAAATGATCTGGAAGCTTTAGTCATGAAAGTCAAGAAGTACCATGAAAAAAATGGGACTAAGATTAAATATAAAGAAGATTAAATTAGTGACAACAGGTACAACCACCAACTTTAGAAATGACAATGAAGATATGGAAGTGGTAGATAGCTTCTGCCTTTTAGGATCAACCAGCAATAGTAAAGGAACAAGTAATCAAGAAATACGCCACAGACTAGCACTTGTTAGAGCAACCATGAAGGCCTTGGAAAAGTTATTCAGATGCCATAATGTATTTATACTTACAAAGGTCAGAATAGTGCAGGCAAGAGTATTCCCTGTGATACTCTATAGAAGTGAATTTGGACTCTGAAGAAGTAAGATAGAGTATTAATACTTTTGAAATTTGGTTTTGGAGAAGACACTGAGATAGACACTGGATAGCCAAGAAAACCAACAAATGGATCAAATCAATCCAGAGCTGTGACTTGAGATCCAAATTATCATATTTTGGACATATCATACAAACTCATCTCCTTTGACAAGTCAATAATGCTGGGAAAAATGGAAGGAAAGAAAAGAGGATGACCAGCAGCAAGGTGGATGGACTCAACTACAATGGCCATAGGCACACTGTTAGAAGACCTGAAAGTTGGGGAAAAATCATATCGGACAAAGTCTATCTATGTGACTGATAAGAGTCTATACTGATTTGGTGGTGCATAATCAATCGACCAATTAATCAATATGCTGCTGCAATGCAACTCACCATATATAATATTTGTATACATCATTTTGTTTTCTTCACTGCATCTTTAATTCCCCAAGCTCTTGTCCATATACTTGTAAAGACCACTCAGCTATTATCATCCTGGATGCTTATAGTGTCCCTGATATTTATTAATCTCTGTCGTAGACATAAGGCAGTAATATTTTTGGCACACACAAACTGGTAAGAGGGAAAAAAAACTTTTTTCAAAGTAAAAAAGTAAAATTACCTGCTAAAACAATTAAGGCTGCAGCTTGCTGAGCCATGTACCCAAGCAGCAGAAAGGAAATTGAAGAAGCAGATTCCTCTCCAACAGCAACATAACATGTTACTTCTTATAACATCCCATTTTCCCTGTGCTAACTTGCACTGCGGCTACCTCAAACAATAAACAGTGCAGGTGGCTGGGGATTAGAGACATCAATAATGGCTGAGAAGTATCCAGGATATAATCAGAACCCAGCTTCACTTCCACTTTTCCACATCTCCTGTCTCTATCCATTTAAATCTTTTTCATGCTCCAAGTAAAAAAAGGATGATGAGGAAACAGTCACAAGCAAGAGGAATTCATGAGAGACAGGGCTCTCCTGCTCTTTCCAACACGTCTAAATTTAGCTCTCAAAATGCTGCTGCAACAACAGCTGTCACTAAGCAAGGCCTGCTGTGTCTCTCATAACAGCATTAAATCCTCTCCACTTCTAAACTTCAGTTATGGCAAGAATCCATTTTGGACTCACGTGCAGATGCCCACAATGATGTTAATGGAAGGTGAAGATACTGGCTACATTTGGGGAGCAAGGTGAGGCAAATAGCTGTTCTGAAGTCAAGCTGCAATTGTTTTCGTGTACTAATCATACAAAAGGCTCCTTACAGCAAAACAGGAGAGGATTAAACCACAGAAATGGAGGCTGCTTTTACATAAAGACTGAGTTAAATCAACTTCCTGATTCAAATTTCACCTTTTGCCATCAATTCACAAGAATAAACAAATAAACTATCCTCAGCTCAGAACATTACAATACTGATCTCTTTTACAGAGCTGTTGTAAGAACTGCTGTGAGAGCATATGGGAAAAACACAGAATTTAAAGTACCATATTAATTTCATTGTTTATTATCAGTTGGGCTGCTGAATCACTGAACAGTTTACTGGGAAATAAATTGATTGTACATTACACTGTAATCTTCTTCATCCTAGTGTTTTCCCGCAGGTGCAGGGTCCACTTTTCAGATCAACGAACGCCATTGCACGCAATCGAATGCAGCAACCAGGTCCAACTGGATGAGTTTCATGTCCACATTAACTGTGTCCTGCCACCTTTGCTTTGGTCTTCCACGTGGGCATTTGCCATTGGTGCTAAAGTGGTAGGCAGTGCAGGCAACGGTGTGGGGTGCTGCTCATGGAATGTGGCCCTACCATGGTAGGCATGTTTCCCGCATTTTCTCAGTTATTGGTGCAACACCCATCTGCTGCTGGACTGTATCATTGCTGACATGGTTGAGAAGGGAGACACCTAATGATCAATGGAGCATGCGCATCTCCATGGCATGTAAACGGTGCTCCGCACTTTTGGTGGTTGGACATTACACTGTAATGATTACAATATTTCAAATAGAACAGCAGTCTATTAAATATAATCCTGATGACAAAGAACTGGTTTAGATAAGGAGAAATAAACCTGATGTCATTAATTGAAGCATCTTTATCACTTGACTTGCACAGGTAGTCCTTGACTTATGACCACATTAGGGACCAGAAAATTAATTGTTAAGCAGTGCAGTCCTTAAGCAAGGCATCACGTGACTGCACCTGATTTTACGACCTTTTTGCTGCTGTCATTAAACAAATCATGTGGTTCCCCATTGCCTTTGCTTGTTGGAAGCCAGCTGGGAAGGTCGCAAATGGCAATCACGTGACCCTGGGGTGCTGCAACTGTCGTAAATACATGCTGGTTGCCAAGCATCCGAATTTTGATCATGTGACTGCGGGGACCCTGTGGTGGTCGTAAGTGCAAGGACTGGTTGCAAGTCACTTTTTTCAGTGCCATTGTAACTTTGAACAGTCACCAACTGAATGGTTGTAAGTCGAGGACTAGCTGTAACTGAAAATGTATATGCTGACACTGAAAAACATGTGGCTTTAAAACAGCTTTATGCTGTCAGATCTCTGATGACTCTTTCATACATGGAAGACATCCTCTGATGCCACAGACATTATTCAATAATTAGGCATGTATAACTGCCCTCCCAGACTCACATACAAATCCCTTGAGAAAAAAAAATATTCAAAAATATTGTCTGAAATCAGGCAATATGCAGAGTTGATTTAAGATTGGCGTAATTATGAAGTAAATCACACTTTTATCCTGTTTTTACCACAGATGCATCAATTAACACTTTCAGTCCAATATGGAAAGCAAAGAGGAAATAAAGAGAAATGTATAAAGACTGGGCAATTTTTCAGGGATTCTGCCAATTGGGGAATTTTCTCGCACTACGTTCCATCCTGGATCTACACAAACGCCATCCCACAAATTATAAAAGGGCTGAAATATGCTAATGTATACAGGGTATGTCTTCTTTACTCTTTAAAGCACTTAGAATATTTAATTAGTTAATTAATTAATTATAATTAGTGGTAGGCTGCCTATTTGAATGATTCTAGGTCAGTGTTTTTCAAACTTGGCAATTTTAAGATGTATGGACTTCAGCTCTCAGAATTCCCCAGCCAGCAGAGTTGAAGTCCACACATCTTAAAGTTGCCAAGTTTGAAAAACCCTGCTCTAGGTAGTTTACAACAGTTGCATTAAAAATAACAATAAAATATTTCAATATTAAAACCATTAAGATCCTTTAAAGAGTCTGCTGCTGTCTTTCATGAAATTCATCAAAATTCTGCCAGCAGTTTCATGCAGATGTTGAACAAGAAGGGGAGAGGCCTGGGATACCCCACGCTAGAGTGCCCAAGGGCAGGGCATCTCCTCCCCAGTAACACTGATTGGAACTGCTGGCTCAGGGAAGAGCAAGACCACTGCAAAACCATGTCTCTAATCCTCAACCTTTGCAGACGGTCCAAAAAGTTTGATACATAAGCAGCTGACATTTAATCATCTTTATTGCAATTAGCCCAGATATTTGATAGCACTTGCTCAGAAGACAATTAGAGGACCTGTTCGCATTATAAGAAAGCTTGTTAGCATCAGAGCCGACACATCTCTTAGCCAAATGGCCAGCTGTCTCCCTGCAGCAATGCTTAGTAATATTTGGACTGCCAAAGACAATTGGGCTCTGCCTTCACTTAGCAAATCCACGGTTTGCTGATTTTCTACTTGCAGACGGCAATCTCTTTTTTCCATCCTTCCTTGGCCAGTGATCTCCTTCTCTCACCACATTCCCTTCCAGTTTTGTTCCTCTCCTTTCTTTTTCTTCCCATTCTCAATCCAGCTCCTCCCCCCACCCTTCAGCCCACCTCCATCTGTTTTTTCTTCTTTCATGTTATTTCCACTGGAAGGAGAAAGGGGCACATAGTGTGGGTGTGTATTTATATACTTATATACCTGTCTCCGTGTACAAAGGAGAGAGGAGGAGAAATACAAATGGGCAATCAATTTCCTTTATAAATGGGCTTCTTATTTTACAGGCAATTACTTTCAACTAATATTATTCATGCTATTAATATTAGTTTTTGTCCTGATCTTTTACTTTTTAAGAGTGTGTGTATATACTGTATGTATATATGTATGTATACATGCATGTATGCACACATACATATAAGTGTATCACACGAACACCCATTTATTGGAGAAAAAATATCCAGGATTAGTTTCAACAGGGATTGGCCACTATGTTCATAAAGTGGGGCAGCTAGACCCTGCACAGATGGTTTGTATAATTATACTTTCTTTTTTGTTTGTTTTTAGTCTACTCTTCGTTTGTGATGAAGATGGTCCTAAATGCAGGGTTGTCTCTTCAGAGAAATCTGTTTTCTTTTAGGCATTTTTGTAGCTAATGCGTAAAGAGCATATGATGTCAGCAGGCCCCAGTCTGTCCTAAGGAAGTCACAGAATCCCAGCCATCATAACTGTAGCGCTGAGGAGGCACACAACAATCTGACTCTGGAATCTCAACACAGCTCATCAAAATTTCTGCTCTTGCCTTTCCCTCCAAATAAAGGTAAAGGTTCCCCCCGCACATTTGTGCAGTTGTGTCCGACTCTAGGGGCCGGTGCTCATCTCCGTTTGTTAGCCGAAGAGCCAGCGTTGTCCGAAGACGCTTCCACGGTCATGTGGCTACATGACGTGCACGGAACGCTGTTACCTTCCCACCAAAGTGGTACCTATTTATCTACTTGCATTTGCATGCTTTCGAATTGCTAGAGCTGGAGCTAGTGCGGGAGCTCACTCCGCACGCAGGGCTAGGGATTCGAACCTCCGAACTTGCAATCTTCTGATCAACAAGCCTGGCGTCTTACCCGCTGAGCCACCACCCTCCAAATGGCTACATACAATTAGTGTGGTTCTCTCTTAAGAAGTGATGTTCCATAGGCTTCTCTGCCTCATATTGCAACTATTGTTGGTGGGAAGTTGCATCGATCTCATGCTCTACTTTCAACAATAAAATAAGGCTTGCAAACATTATTCACCAGGGCTAAGTAATAATTGCATGAGGCAGAGAAGTTGGGAGACTTCCTTCTTCTCTCCTTTCAGGCTGCTAATGTGCCCTTGATACTAACAAAGATATCTGGAATAAGGTAGGCATTTACATCTTTAGCTTTATTTACCATATTACCCATCTTACTATAAACTGGTAATGTGTTTGAAGAGATAGGAAAATATATATAAATAAATAAATACGGTATATACTCGCAGATAAGCTGAGAATTTTAGGTTCCAAAATACACCCCAAAAATGGGTTTGGCTTATTTGTGGATGGGCTTATCTGAGAGTATATATGGTAATACTTTTTTAAAGTACCTGTATGTACTCATGGATAAGCCGACCCTTGGATTTTAAAGCAAAATACCATGAAAAACGTGCCACCCACAGATAAACCAATTGTGAAAATTTAAAACAGAATCTGTTCTGGTAAAAAACCTTTATTGATCCAAAATATGAAAACAAATGAAGCCCTTCAGAATATATTGAAAAAAATACAAAAATTTCAAGGGTTGGCTTATCCATGGGTGGTGCATTTTTCATGGTATTTTGCTTTGATTGGGAAATGGAGGGGCCAATAACAATAGAAACAGGAAAGAACGGAATTGGCGTGAAATTTGAATTAGATTCAGAACAGCTGATCGGAGGCAGCCCAGTAGGAGACTCACCTCCACCTACTAGTGCGTAAGAACGGCGGTGGGAAAGGCAGGCAGAGCAACTCGAGGCACGATTGGCTCCTGCTCACAAACTGCATGAAAATCAAATAGATACAGGTGAGCACAGCATGCACCCATTGCCGGAGACAACCGTTCACATTCCATACAACTTCCTGGAGTGAATCGTGATCCTGTCGCCCCGCCAGAATCCCCGCTTGGACCTCGTCTCGCTTTTGCACCAGAGCCTCGCCGTGAAGCCCCACTAAGCCTCGCGCCGGTGCCCTGCCTTGTCACCTTGCCACGCGCCATGCCGGAACCCAGCCCCACAGCCCAGCTGCGCTTTGGGCCAGAACCTTGCCTTGCCGCCATGCCCCGTTCTGTGCCGGAATCCTGTCCAGCCTCCGGGTCCATCCTTGTGCCGGAGCCTTGCCTTGCCCTCATGCCGTCTTGAGCAGGAACCTCGCCTTGCAGCCGCTGTGCCCAGTCTCGTGCTGGAATCGTCCTTTGCAGCCACGCCAAGCCCCATGCCGGAACCTTGTCTTGCCTTCGCTCCCAGCCTCAAGCCAGAACCTCGTCCTGCAGTCACCACGTCAAGCCTTGTACCGGAGCCATTCCTCGCCGCAGTGCCAAGCCTCAGGCCGGAGTCGTGCCGCGCCCCCGTGCCAACCCTCATACCAGAGCCATCCCCCACCGCATTGCCAAGTCCTGTGCCGGAGTCATGCGCCGCCACCGTGCTAAGCCTCGTACCAGAGCCGTTCCTCACCGCAGCGCCAAGCCCCATGTCGGAACCTTGGTGGTTGCCCGCATGCGCACCAACCGGGAACGGATCACCGCTGGCCACCTGAACTTTGTGAGCACCTCATGTTGCCTTGGTTCTCTAGAGTTATGTTGTGTGTTTTTAGTTGTAAATAAAGTACTTTATCCACATCTTCCTGCTTTGGGTCTTAGTCAGAACAGGACAGTATATCCGGCAGGTTTTGTGAAGGAATTTTTAGTATTTTGCATATTACTTATTTCCAATAAAATGAGAAAGAAGCCTTTTGCCAACACATAGTTTGATATTATAACCAATGCTCTGAGGCTTTGGGAAAGGGAAGAATATCTAAACAAAAGCAAATCAGAATTTTAAAAAAAGTGTTAAAAATATGAAATGTCACTCTGGCAAAATATGGATATTTTTGCAATAGTTTCACCACTTCACAAGAAGTGAGAGATAATAAAATAATCTGCAACTGATTCCTCAGGTACTGTAATTAAGCCATCAAACATATCGGGCTAATTTCAAACAGAATTGTCCTTTATTCTTTTGTCTTTTCAGACTAAAGTGTATTTCATTTCCAATCTTAAAGCACCATGGTAATTGATGCTTTTAATTAGGTTAGTGAAATGTAAAGTTGGGGTAAGACCAAAATCTGTCTAATATGACTGCTCATTCCCTTTGGGGGGAAAAACTGGTCTCACACTTGGACACTAATAGCTTGTACTGCACATCTGTTCATGTCCCCCTATAAAAGTAAAATAAACTTTCAGCTTGCCATAATGGGCTAAATGTACAAGGATGAGTCTTGTTTTCAAGAGAAAATGAGCAGTTGACAGAACTATAGTTTGCCACAAAAACCTTGGTTATCACAAGCCAAGTGAGATACCCTGATTCCTGGATTTAAAGAAAATTGATTTGGAAGAAGACACCATTGGAATGCATTACTTTTCTTTTGACTGCAGAAAAAAACACCCATGTACATACAGGTAGAAGGTAGATGCAAGAAGGGTGTTAAGAACATGCAGGTTAAAGGGCTTCTTCATAGCAGCTGGAGTGTCAAATAAAATAGAAGGGAAAATGTAATCCAGCCCTCCATTAGTTAAGCTCTCCTCCAAACTACAGTTACTAACATTTTCTTTGCTACCAGTTTAATAGTCTGGTTCTATCTTCATTTTTCTGAAGTTTATGTATTTTACTCCAGTACATCAATCTTAATAAACCACAACTATATTCATATACCAGAACATTCATGAAGCCACACTAAGACCCAAAAAGTGCCTTATTAATGTGCACACATTTCAGTTTGGGGTATGAACCACCACAGATATAAGCAGTGTGAAAATCCCAATTGAATCTCTGGCACTACTTTGATCTGCCTACTTTGCCACCTCTTCTTATTTAAAAGGAGCAGATAATTTGTTCCGCAAATAACCTGGCCCTGAGATGTTGAGAACTTTTTAATTCAGCAATTATTAAAAATAATTTGGTAGCTGTTTGGCAACCAGGCATTGTATGTGCACATTAAGGGACGCTGACACCGGGCACTTGGCAACTGGCCTACATTTCCAACTGTTGCAGCATCCCGTGGGCATGTGATTTGCAACCTTCCCTGCCAGCTTCCCACAAGCAAAGTCAATGGGGAAGTTGGCAGGAAGTTGGAAGTCGTGGTCACGTGAGGTCCTCACTTAATGACCTATGGTGATTTGCTTAATGACAGAATTGGGGACTGCTGGAACTGCCGTTGTTAAGCAGTGTGGTCACGTGACATAGCACTTTACAACCATGTCTCTTAGTGACGGAAATTCCAATCCCAATTACCGTAGTTAAGCAAAGACTACCTGTAACCAGCTAGAACTTTCTGCACAAGCAGCAGCTTCTAAACCAGGGCTTTCCAAAGTGCTGCCGCTGGCGACACACCAGCGGCAGCGGCGGCGCGCGCGCGCGCGCGGCGGCAGCACGGGGGGGGCGTGCGGCGGCGTGGGGGGGCGTGCGGCGGTGCGTGCGCACGACGACGGGGGGCGTGCGGTGGTGCGTGCGCACGGCGACGGTGCGGGGCGGCGTGCGGCGGCGCACGCGCGCAGTGGCATGGGGGGCATGCGGCGGTGCGCGCGTGCATGGTGGCCGCCGTGCACGCGTGCGCCGCCGCTTCCAGGTGGTGTGGCGACACACCACGCTGTGTGTGGCGACACACTTTTGTGTCGCGACACACAGTTTGGAAAGCTCTGTTCTAAACCATCATCAAGTGCAGTTCCATATAGAGCACCTCACAATAATTTAATTCAGTCCTTGCTAATTCTGTCCCTGTAGCAAAGCTATGAGATAGAGTCAGTTGGTGTAGTGGTTAAGGCAGCAGGCTTGAAACCGGGAGACGGTGAGTTCTAGTCCCACCTTAGGCACAAAGCCAGCTGGGTGACCTTGGGCCAGTCACTCTCTCTCAGCCCTAGGAAGGAGGCAATGGCAGACACAAAATCTTGCCAAGAAAAGTACAGGGATGTGTCCAGGCAGTTACCAGGAGTCAAGACTGACTTGAAGGCACCAAAACAACAACAACAAAAAGGTTGTAATTCATTATAATTACCATACCAGCTGAGGCTAGTAACAGATGCTGTTGGCCACTGACTCTACTTGGGCCTCTCGTTACAAATGTGAATCAACAAACACATCAGCCTGTATTTTTTGCTAGTTCTACTGAGTGGCATGTGTGGATATAGGGATTGGCTGGGAGTATGCTGGGTGGAAACTAAACTGGAAATTACCCATGATCATTTTCCAATATTTGCTGATTCTAAATCTAGCATGTACAACACACAGGGGCAACTCTGCTTGAAGAGGCCAGTTTATACATACAAATTCATTCTCATTCTCTCTCTCCCCCCCCCCCAGTTTACTTTATTTTGATTAATGTTAGGGAAACTGCAAGGTGACAGTATGCTGCTAAGGCAGTATGCTGCTTCAAAGGTTTCGTAACCTTAATTACGTAGTATATTCTATTTAAACATTGTAAAAGTGAAATATATAGTTTTTGGGAAAAAGAGTTTTTCATCATGCATTAAACATTACATCCAGGATGTGCCGTGCTTGTGTCACTTTCAAATGCAAACTCTCAACTTCCTTCCACTCATTGTTGATGCAGATGTACCGGAGGCAGTTGTGTAACATAGCACACATCACTGCCTGCAGAAATAATCATGCATCGTTGTCGCCATCCCTTGAGAATAAGATTACAACAGTAGTGACTGAATATACTGCCTACATTTTATATTTGATATAATATAATATACCTGCTATAAGCATTTTATTTAAAGACTGCAACCAAGCTTGTCTAATCATTTCCCATTCATCTTCCAGAGAAGTCCATGAGATTTTCTTCCACTGCGAGGATGGGTTGTATTTCAAAACTGAATTCAATAAAGTGAAGCCTTATTTTACTGCACTGCAATGCAATGGACCCCACAGGCAGTGGACCAAATTTTTACTGCAATTTTACATCATTTATAAAGGAAAGTTGAAGAGGCGACTGGACAAAGAGACAGAAACACTGTTTATGTGTTACAGGAAGGGTTAAAATTCACTGGGCAAGCAAGCCTTTCCAGCAAAACCCATCCTCAGACTTATTTTCAAAGGCATTTCCCTTTGAAGGTCTGTAGTCATTTGCACCTCCTAATAATTTAAACCTTTTCCTGTTCTTATCAGGGAATGTAAGGCAGCTCTCCTCTCCCCCCACCTCCAATAATTCAGTTATTTGTGTCTTCTTCTTGGGTAAATAGAGTATAGTGCAATCTACACATACTAGAAGAAAGTGAGCTCAGCATACAGGAGACTCACCAAGCACAGCATGTTTACAATTGTAATAATACAGCAAACACTGAACTGCCACAGAGAAAAGGGTGCACTAGACATTACAGAGAGAACTTGCAAAAGTCAAATAATAAATGTAGTGTTTGAGATTTGGTGCACTTTCATAGTAATTGAGTCTTAACAGATTTAAAATAAAAAAAGAATCCTCCATGAGAAAATTGCCTCTCCCAGTAAGGGTGAAAAGGTTCTGCTACCAGAAGGATACCTGAGGTAATCTAGAGAGTGGGTTAATGATGCACATCTATGCTTTTAAAAAATAAGCTATGCTACCACTAGATACCCTATTCTGAGCTTCTAAAATCTCTCCCCTAAGAACTATAACAGCAACAGCACAACTCTCTTTCAACAGAGCAGAGTAGTAGCATTTTAAAAAAGTGTCATGTATAGGAACACAAATACAGTGAGTAACTATATCCTTGCCTGATATCTCTTACCACATAGCTTTCCAAACTGTGTGTCGCGACACTTTAGTGTGTTGCAACACAGAGTTTAGTGTGTTGTGAAGCAGCAGCGCGGGGGCGTGTGCGGCGGTGGCAGTGTGCATGGCGGCAGCAGCGGCACCCCATCAGCGCTTCCGCATTTTAGCAAGGCCGCCGCCACCATGCACGCCGCCGCTGTGTTCCCCGCTGCGCCGCCGCCGTGCACACGCGCGCCACCGCCATTGGTGTGTCGCCAACGGCGGCAGTTTGGAAAGCACTGTCTTACCATATCAAGACACACTGGAGACTCAAAGCCTGACAGTGACAAATAGAATGATCTTCTAAGTTCAGAAGTCTCTCTTTGAAATCCTATGTTTGAATGGAAAAGGGGTGAAATAGTGAAGAGATGCAGAACTCTCAGCTAGAAAACTTCTTCCTTAATCAAGCATTATATGCAGAGATGTCACTGCAGAACTAATGTTTCAGCAGTCCTTGAACTGTTTAGCTGTTCTTTAACTTGGTCTACCAACAAAGCAGCTATTGCATGCTTGCCACTCTTACTGACCAGGTGTGGTTTGCCAAACTCTCTATCAAGGTTGAGGCACTACGCTTGGCTCTGAGGTTGCTGTGCAGGCTCGCCAACACAGGAGTGGCTGCTACATCAATTGTGAAGCTTGTCCTTTGGTCTAGACTCCTCCAAAGGGAGGAGTAAAAGATAAAAATGTCAAACTATTCAAATTCAAACCCAAACAAAATCAGCTATACATAGCTGCATTTACGGATATTATTCTCCTGTTACTCTGGAGATTTCCTGAATCCCCTTCTCTCTGTTGTCTCCCATAGAGTCGCAATTTAGATTATAAATGTTCAAAGAGATATTTTTCCTCCCAATGTATTCTGCAGTTATAAAAATAAATTATTTCAAGAAACTTTTTAAAAAATGCCAGCCACACCGGGATGCATACTTTTTGGATATTTAGTAAAATTTACATTTTTATTCTGAATCCAACATCCAATCTCTACCTTACTGTGTAATCCAAGATTGCTGAACAAGCAGTGCTATAGCTGAAATGGGAAAGGACTGAATTAGTCATAGTGAGAAGGACTAAGGAATCAACAAAAGACCATAAACAAAGGACTTGAGATATGGTTGTCACTGTTTAATGCAGAATGCAATCCTTTTGGATAAAATTGTGAAAATAAGTTCAATTATAACTTCAATTTCTCAGTGACCTGGTGGTACTAATGGAAAACACTGGAATCAGAAACAATTCTGATGTGATGACTCCGACTTCAATGCTCCAATAAACACTTCTCCATGCAATTCAACTGAAATGCAGAATAAGTTTTATTACAGATACATGTAAATCAAAGCACTCTCAAAGATCCGAATGACGGTTTCCCGCCAAACAGTCAAACTTAGCTCTCCCCCTTCGTGCCAGTTTCTTCGCGCCCATGATGTCAATGTCCGTTACTTTCCCACTCCAAGTCAGCCCCCACCACACTCCTGCAGGTGGACGACCTTGAAGCCTCGCATAACAGTCTCTAGTGTCTGGCACAGCTCCTGGATTGTACTCCCCCTCCCATCGTGGAACACACTGGCGCGCTGCTCTACAAGCCTGCAACTGAACATGGCAGGATTCGCACTAGAACCGTGACATCTGAAGGTTTATGTGATACACAGCAAATAACCTGAAGCTCAAAGTTAAAAAGATGAAGACGCAGGATGTCAGAAAAAAGAAAAAGCAATGGAATGGAATGGAATGGAATGGAATGGAATGGAATGGAATGGAATAGAATAGAATAGAATAGAATAGAATAGAATAGAATAGAATAGAATAGAATAGAGAACTTGTACTGAAACATAAAGTAACATGCTCTTACTTACAAGGTTTTCAATATGCAAAATTAGCATAATTGCCTGTTTATAAAATTCTGTATTTGGCCCTAATAATCTACTAGTTTCCTAGATAAAACAAGTCCCAATCAGTTTAGCCTGAAGGTTTGGACAAGGGAAGATAAATAGTATATTCAAGAAGAGGTAGCATGCCTATGGACTCAGATGAATGATGAGGAAGATTGCTCAGTATACAGGATCCAGTGTATAGAATGGATAATCTTTCATCCATATAGAAGCTATCAGTGGATGAAAGATTGAGCTCAGATAAAAATAGAAGTCAATCGTTTATAATAAGAGAGTACAAACAAAAACAAAATAACAAAGTATGTCATTCCAGAAGAACAGCTCAGAGGAAACTTCCCAGAGCTGTTTTGAAGACAAGAATTCTTCTGTTATTTCAAAGAGAAGGTAAACAGCCAAGTAAGAATCCAAAATACCACAAAATTAAACATCAGCTAGTAAATTTGTAGTTCCAGGGCTGAAGAGGTTCAGCCCCCAGGATCCCAAATGTTGTTTGCCTTTTTCTTTCTCCCAATTCTTTCCCCTACAAAGTTCAGTTGTTATTGACCAGGTGGGTGGAAGGAGGGATAAACAGCAGAAACCTACTGTCAAAACTCTGCGAAGCCAGTCGCCAGCTTATCAAGGCTCAGCAGGAGAGAATGCTGCCAGAGATCCAGTTTGTATATCTAAGTCATAAGGCCATGCAAGAGAAAATAAGGCATTGGTTAGGACAAAGCAAAACATCCCCCTCCCTAATGACATTTCCAGGGACTTGAGAAACAAGAAACCCTGTCAGCTCAGCCATAAAACATTTAGAATGCCAAGGAGTGTTGATAAAGCTGGGAGAAGATACTATGAGGCAAGCATAGGCTCTTGGAAGCAAGGCCAATATAAGATAAACCCTTAAAAGTAACTCACTAGAAGTAACCAAATTCACAGAATACTGTCTTTGTTCTCTCAATGCACCATTGTTTCTGTAGCCCCACCCCATTACCTCATAGAATCCACCCCACATCTAACCTCATTAAGTTGCTGACATATCCAATCATATTCAATCAACTATCTTGCTGTAGTCAATTGAATGTGTATTTTAATTTGCATAATTCTATATAGAGGGGTAAGGGGCGTGGTGGCTCAGCGGGTAAGACGCCAGGCTTGTCAATCGGAAGATCGCAAGTTCGGAGGTTTGAATCCCTAGCCCCGCGTGATGGAGTGAGCTCCCGCACTAGCCCCAGCTCTTGCCAACCTAGCAATTCGAAAGCATGCAAATGCAAGTAGATGAATAGGTACCACTTCGGTGGGTAGGTAACAGCGTTCCGCGCGCGTCATGCAGCCACATGACCATGGAAGCGTCTTCGGACAGCGCTGGCTCTTCAGCTAAGAAACGGAGATGAGCACCGGCCCCTAGAGTCGGACACAACTGCACAAATGTGCGGGGGGAACCTTTACCTATATAGAGGGGTTGCATCCTCACCCTTCTTAGGTTTGCTTCTCCTGTCTCTGATACCATAATAAATAACCTGTGCTTCAGCAATATTGTGTGCTGTCTCCAGTCTAAATAAACTCTTGGGAAAATTTGTAAGAGATTTCTCCTATAGTCATGCTCCAGGCTTTGCTATTTCTTGCCTTTATTGGCCTTAAGCAGCTTTTCATGTTATCCATAGGGATAAAATCTGGAGTAAACTCAAGTTATCCTGTACTGATTGGTGTCTTTTATATCTTCTTCGGAAGCTTCATGGTTAATTTTGAATCAGCACCAATAAAAAAAGGGGTCAAACAGGGATGCAACCTCTATATTAACTTGATGGTTTACAGTTTGACCTGTCCTGTTTTTTCTTCCACTAGATCAATTAACAAACATTTTTCTATGATCTTACATGTAAATGATGCAATGGTCCCATTTGTTATCCTAACAGGAATGAGGACAGTATTTATGGTCTTCTGCAGAAGGCTTGAGCATCAATAATCAAAAGACGAAGATAATTACAATCAAAATAGTATAGTGTGGGAGGCTGTATATGAACCAAATAGAATAGGTCAAGTTTTAAAAAATATACCTGAAGGTTGTTTTTCGTGTTTCCAGTTCCTTAAAGACCCATTCTAAACATGTAGCTGAGAAGGCTCAGAAAAGCATAATTGCTATCCTTAAGTTTCACTGTATAACTGGCAGACAGGATATCCCATCATTTAGAGCATTAAGTGAGAAAGCACTGGCTCAGCTACTCAGCAATGTCCAACAATATATCTATATGGACTACAGCACAATCTAAATTCTTAAGAACAATTTTATGGGACCTGCAATGCATTTCCAATGGAATGCTATGCCTAGAATCAGGGCAGAGAATTGAGGCAAGAACATAGCCATGCATTTTCAATTTGCATTAAAATTAATATTTCTTAAATCAGATAATCTTTTCACATCCCAGAGTTTGGGCGTATGTCTGCCCCCAAAAGACAACACATATATTCATGTAAAATGAACAAATGCATTTATTATACACTGTTCATACTGGGAGAGACAAGGGAGCTGAAGACCCAACCCTGAAATCTCAATAATGATGGTTCACAAACTTTCAAGCACTCCTTTTAACCATATGGCAAGAAGCTTGGTTTTTTTTTTTAAGACAACAAGCTGATAATCTCACCTCAGAATGATGAATACTATAGCCAGTGTTATATTTTGCTTTTTATACTGTGGCAAAGTCATAATATACTCAGCATTGAAAGGTGGTTCAAAATCTGACATCAAAAGGAAGTAGCCCCAAATGAGACAAAATTACATTCATGCAAGGACATATTGCCTTTTGAGATATGAATAAAAGCTTACACTGTGTATCTGGAGCCCACCTGCCTGTAGAAATTTTCTCTGGGAAAGACCTGAGACCTGAAAAACACTGTGCTACTAAACTTAGCCTGCAACTTAATGAAGTTAAGCTAGTGAAGGAAAGCTATGGCAAACCTAGACAGCATATTAAAAAGCAGAGACATCACCTTGCTGACAAAGGTCCGTATAGTTAAAGCTATGGTTTTTCCAGTAGTAATGTATGGCTGTGAGAGTTGGACCATAAGGAAGACTGAGCGCCGAAGAATTGATGCTTTCGAACTGTGGTGCTGGAGAAGACTCTCAAGAGTCCCTTGGACTGCAAGGAGGTCAAACCAGTCAATCCTAAAGGAAATCAACCCTGACTGCCCATTGGAAGGACAGATGCTGAAGCTGAAGCTCAAATACTTTGGCCACCTAATATGAAGAGAGGACTCACTGGAAAAGACCCTGATGCTGGGAAAGACTGAAGGCAAAAGGAGAAGGGGATGGCAGAGGATGAGATGGTTAGATAGCATCACCGATGTAATGAACATGAATTTGAGTAAACTCCGAGAGACAGTGGAGGACAGGAAGGCCTGGCGTGCTATGGTCCATGAGGTCACGAAGAGTCGGACACGACTAAACGACTGAACAACAACAAGTGAACACTTCTCAGCTAGTATTCTTAGTATTCTCTCATAGTATTCTTCTCGGATAGTATTCCCATTTTCCCTTACACTTGGATCCAAAGATGGGAAGTGAAAGGACAAACACAGTGGAATACAAGTGCTCAGCCTTCTTTTTACATTCTGTATGGGAGGAGGAAAAGTCGAGTACAGAAAGCTGAACAGAAAAGAGAAGATGGCTGTTGTGGGTCTTCCAGGCTGTGTGGCCGTGTTCTGGAAGTTGTGGTTCCTAACGTTTCGCCAGCATCTGTGGCCAGAATCTTCAGAGGGCAGGAGCACAGACAGAAGCGAAATCTCTGTGCCCAGCACAGACAGAAGCGAAATCTCTGTGCCCAGGTAGCTTCTACCTGGGCACAGAGATTTCGCTTCTGTCTGTGCTCCTGCCCTCTGAAGATGCTGGCCACAGATGCTGGCGAAACATTAGGAACCGCAACTTCCAGAACACGGCCACACAGCCCGGAAGACCCACAACAGCCATCGAACTCCGGCCGTGAAAGCCTTCGACAATACACAGAAAAGAGAAGTCCATCTCTCCTCAGTTATACTCCCTTCCTCAAAGGTTAAATTTAGAGAACAACCAGGGAACTAAAAAGTTGCCTCTCTGATATGTCAAATTAGTATGGAAATAAAATTCCAAATTGTATTCACAATGGCTTGACTACTAGCAATTCCAAAACATTCCTCTCTTACTGCAAGATTGTCTCCACAACAGTATGAATATTAGTGATTTTAAAAGGTTATTCCCATTGAATATTATTCTTACAGCAAGTTCTGCCTTAATCAAGAGGCAATACTTCCCAAGTCTTGCATCTGTTTTACTCTGAAACCACGTAAGTCACCATTAAGTAAAGTAGGGATATAAATGTGGTAAATAAATAAGCATGAGAGCTAAAAAAATGATTCGTTTCTAAGTGTTTTTAAAAGACAAGTTAACAAATCAATGCTGAGATTGCAAAATGACAAGATCTATCTCCAAGCTTAATATTAGCAATTCACAAGGGACATCACTGAAACAGATAGCTTCCAAGAAAGGACCCCACAGCATTGCTATGAAGTCATTCCAGATCAGGCTTTAAATAACCATTTCATCTACTATTGTCCCAGCACTCCTCAGTAACCCAACACTCATCCATCATCACCTTTTAGTAAACTTTGACATATCTTTCTAGTACAACTGACATGGAACACAAGAAGAAAAAATTCCCACATCATTATATGTAATTCATGTTTATCCAGTTGTCAGCTCAATATAGCCAAAGTTGAGGAGAACCTGATTTATCTGTCTAGCTTGTTGTTAGAGTAAATAATGCGGAAATAGTTGTGGCCACACACACTGAAGCTGTCCCCTTTTTCTTCCAAAGAGCACCAAGGAACTGTATTTAGTAACACTACAAAACAAATGGAGGCTTGCTCCAGAGGCTAGCTAGGAAGGAGAAATGTTATTGCAACATTGAGAAAAGAGAGTAAAATGTAATCTAGTTTCTTACATTCTGAACTCAGGTTCTGTTTCTTAAACTATACCACTTTCTGCCATTCTCCACCCAACACCAATTTCCACAGATAAACACTTAAAGTTCTCTCCAATCATCTGCATCCAAAATACCCAAAATAATGTCAGTTTCATGAAGATGAAGGATATGGCAAAATCCATCACAGCTCTCTGATATATATTTTTTAACTGGAATAAAACTATTGTGTTATGTTTTACTTTATACATTAGTGCAGGGTTTCTCAACTAGGGTTCCTTGCAACCCTAGGGTTCCGCGAGAAGTCACTAGGGGTTCCATGGGAGATCACGATTTATTTTAAAAATTATTTCAAATTCAGGCAACTTCACATTAAAGCGGTAAGTTTCACTCTTTATTTTTAGTTTAAGAACACTGTTAATGCAAATATACAGGTCTACACATGAAACGAATATAATAATTTTGTAACTTCTGGTCTATATTTGAACCTGAATATGCAGGGGTTCCCCGAGGCCTGAAAAATATTTCAAGGGTTCCTCCAGGGTCAAAAAGTTGAGAAAGGCTGCATTAGTGTGACACAAATACTGAATATTATTCTTTAAAATGTTAATACATTTTAATTAAAAAAATACTATTGAGAGAGAAGGCATTTCTAGATTGTTCTTTTGGTCAGAAAATCCTTGAAGCAGATTGAACATAAGTAGTGAGCAGACAAAGGAAGAAGGATAATGACTATTACAACTTTTGGAGGGGAGGGAAGTTGTATGGTTAAGACTGTTTAGTGAAAAAATAAGCAAGATGTCCATGTCTTTTACAAGTTATCTGATCCATAGAAATTCAGCAGCTCAGGCTCTATCTCATTAGGAAGTCCCAGGTTCAAATTTCAGTCTAACATTCATCCACAGGGGGCCAAGGGCTACTAAGAAGTTGCACTGTCTGCTTTCCAGAAAGCATATGATGGCAAGGGGAAACACTAGCAAGCAAAAGATAGCAGCTACAATACAGGTAGTCCTCAGTTTACGATGGCAACTGGGACCAGAATTGCTGTCGCTAAGTGACGCAGTCATAAAGCACAATGTCATATGACCACGCTGCTTAGCAATGGTAGTTCCAACAATCCCGGTTGCCATCATTAAGCAAGGACCACGCAGGTCATTAAGCAAGGACCTCATGTAACTGCGACTTCTGACTTCCTACCAGTTTCCCCATTGACTTTGCTTGTGGGAAGCCAGCAGGGAACATCAGAAATCGCGATCATGTGACCGCAGCTCACTGCAACATCATAATCGCGAGCCGGGTGCCAAGTGCCAGAATTGTAATCACGTGACCGCGGGGATGCTGCGATGGCCAGAACTCCGAGGACCAGTTGTAACTACTACTCATTCAGTGCTGTCGTAAGTTTGAAGAGTCGCTGAACGAGTGGTCGTTAAACGAGGACCACCTGTAAACATATTTTGTCACTCTCTTCCAGAAAGATATGGGATCTGAGGCTGAGGACAGCACATTCTTTGGTCACAGCAATTCTGGTACAACCAAGCAACCAAAGAAAACCGTGTCAGAAATCTCTACTCAAGCAAGATCTGCTTGTGATCCTAATCTGAAACAGGAAAAGAAACCACTACAGCAGCCTTCAGCACAGACAATACATCATACCCTGTAATTACCCTGTACTAGCCTTCACCTCATTCATTTGAACCCTCTCTCTGTCTGCAAATAGGCAGCAGATGGAAATTAATAGAATTTGAAATGAAGTTTATCCCTTTTCTCTAGCCTTGAAGACCAACTTGTGTCTCCCTTATCTTTCTCATGACTGTCATCCCACTTGATATATCTCTACATCTAGCATCCTCCAACTCTCTCGCCATCATCTTATTGGTGGAGTAAAGGGAGATCAAGAGAGTTTGCTCCTGCGTGACCTTGAGAGGTTAGGTACCACTGGGCTGCTCCTCCAGCCTCTATCCTGGAGACGGCTGCTTGAGAATCATCATATTGGCACTGCCTGGCATTTGCCCACCCTGAGAACAGGGTGTTGGAATCATCAGGGGTCAACTCAGCATTGTCTCATAAGCATAAGGGGGGGGGGTCTTTTCTAGTAAAACACATCTCTATTGTGCTTGTGGGATGTCACATGGATCACCTGATTTCCACTTCCTTCTTCTTCTTGAGTTTGGGGGATTAACAACCTCCATTACGCTTCGGGCACACCTGCAAGCAGGAGGGCAGACCTACCATGAATCTACTTGTATCCAGATCTACTGAATAAATGTAAGCTATCTCTATTTTTCTTCATCTAACTAATGTGTGAAGACTGAATTTATTTCTGAACGTAATTAAACTTAAAGTGCAAGTTCCCTGCTGGTCCACGCTTCTACTTTGCAAGATTGTTGTTAGCTGCTTGGGGTTCTTTTATTAACCTTCAAAACTCCATCCCAGGGGAGAGATTGTGGGGTCCATCAGTCTTGCTACCTCCCTGCCTAATTACATTGGTAATGACCACTCTCTAAACAGCCTCAGCCTTCCCACTGGCCAATCAAGGTCTCTTTCCCCGCACTCTTCCTCCACAGTTGGTGTCACCTGGTACCATTGATTTGAGATGGAAAGTTTTACAATGGCTTCAAACCTGCTGTGTTGTGAGTTCAAGGATGGCACTCATGCTTACTTCTCTGTGCTCCACCCCCTCAGGAGGCCTGACTGGATTCCATGCTCCTTCTCCTATCTCCTAGGCCACTCTCCCACCTTGGCCATATGGCCCTCTTAGCTGCAGACTCCAGACAACATCTTCCTCCACAGGCCAGGTCTTAAACCCTGTTTTCTAGCTAGAAGAGATAGTTAACCTTTTACTGTTGGTTTCCTCTCTGATGACTCAAAACAAAATTAACTCTATATTTCAAACATCATAGTGAGAGGTTAAAAATGGTAACCCAAGTCCAGTCTAGGTTTGAAATGGAGGAATCAAAGGATCCAATCAAATGGCCTGAGCAAGATAGTAAATAGAGCTAAGGCATTTCAACAACTGATGTCTATAGCTAGAGAGATTATTTCATGAACAGATGGGCATATGGATCAGAAACTCTATGTAGTGGCCCACCTCATCCTGAACCCTATATTTTATTTCTGAAGAGGAAAAATATATATTTAATTCATTCCCAAGGAATCTCCTAACTTGGTTGTCATCCTTGTTTCTCTGATTTGTTCCCAACATTGGCAAAAATATGAGTCTACTTTTTAAAAAAAAATCTATTCCAATATCATTAAAAAAATAGTTAATCACATTCTTATAACAGGCACAACATTCTCTACAAGAGTCTGTGCAAAGCTGTTTCTGTAAATCAAAACCTTATGCTATCAGTCTGCTTTCTGGCAGAAGAACAGGAGTGCTTTTACCATTTATGGTTGTAAAACATATCCAGCATTTTTGGAGGTTTTTCTTTTTTTAATTCCTTCCTTTCTCCTGCCTTACCAGATGAAATAATCTTAGCTTTAGCTAAGACCATGTTGAAATAGAAGGTTCCATTTTAACTATTTAGATAATTATAAAAACCTTCATAATACTTGCTCTTTCTGCCTTTTTTTAAATACTGAGTTGAAGAAGTTGTTTGAGGAAATAATGAGTTTGATGGATTCTCTGAATTTAGGTGGGAGAGATATTAAACTTTATTCAGCTTTGACTCCAGGCAGTTCTAAATGTGGTTTCCTAAATTCTTAAATCTTCTAATATTCATATGTTTGTTCTCACAAACAGATGTACTATGCTACTTCAATTTGCAAGTGATTGTGCTATGCACAGAAAAATCCATGCCTGCAGGAAACTAGATGTGGGGGTTGTATCTAGGGTCATAAAAAATATGGCACAGAATTCTATGGAAATGAACATGTGAGAAAAGTCTGCTAATATCTGTATTCCAATTAAAAATCACATTAAAAAGCCATTTATTTCTGAAAGCTGTGAGTAAGAAAAGTCATATGAGAAGGATGTGGCTTACACTGGAGAAATATATGCCAACAAAGTCTTGATTGGGAGCAAGCCCTACAGTTCAGACAGAAGAGATGCTCCTATGAACAGAAATACCTTTAACAAGGGGAGGAGTCATCCAGAAGAGAAGGAAAGAGATGCGGCAAAAAACTGGGGACGAGGCATGAGGAAGGGCTGGCTCAGAAGAGGAGATTAAAGCTAGAAAGAGCAAGCAAAGCCAAACAAGAAGAAAAGTCACACCAAGCAAATTAACAAGAAACACATATTCTTTAGCCATATACGTTTTAAATGTAATTTGAGTTTATTCAGAGCCCCATGTCTGTGAATTAACCTTAGATTTTGAGATTTTTTAGAACTGAGTTGATGTCATAGACACAATTGCCCCTGAAGGGTAAGGGAAGTTTGCATTACAAAAGCCAGGGTTCTTGATAAATTGACATTAACAACAATGTATATTAGGGTTAGGATGTAATCTAGAATGAGAGAGGAGATATTACATACTGGGATTTTCAAAGAGCCTTTGACAAAATCCCTCACCAAAAGCTTTTGAGAAAACTGAACAGCTGTGGAATAAGAAGACCAGTGCTCTTAATGACTGGTAACCACCTAAAGAACAGGAAACACAGAATATTAATATGTGGACAATATTCAAATTGGGAAAAATGTTTAATGCAGAGTTACCCCCGAATCAATGTTTGGACCATTATTTTTATAATCTAGATTTAGGTATGAGCAGAAAGATGGCCAAGTTGGCTGATGATGCTAATGCATTTAGGGAAATACAATCAAATGAGATTCCAAAGAACTCCAGAAGAACATCTCCAGTCCAAACTGTGTAAATGAGCATCAAAATTGCAAATGCAGTTCAGTATCAAGGAGTACAAAGTGATGCATATTAGCACAAATAAATCAGTTTTTTTTTCTCTTTCTCACACAGACGGACACACACACATATGCTAATGAGGATCTAAACTGTCAGTGACAGTGTTGTCACAGCGGATAGCTCAGTGAACTGTAAACTCAACTACTGTAAAACCCATCCACCCATATGCTTAGATGTATTAGGAAGGGAACTGAAATGATGCTCTTTGATGTATAGAATGACACAAAACCACAATATGTTCTTCCCTATCCTTTTTATAAGGTTTGTGTTCAGAGATGATAATATTTTCCTTTGGGTCGCTAGCAGGGTTCAAAGTGAATCTACAGAAGACAAAAGTTTTGACTAAAAACATGGACTACCACCACCAAGAAAAATTGAAAGAAATAACAGGATATTCAATGGAAGAAAAAGTAAAATATTTGGGAGTATATTTAACAGCCAAAAATGTTAAGTTGTTTAAGAATAACTATATTCCACTTTGGACGGATATTAAAAAAGATTTGGAACATTGGGAAAAATTGCAATTATCATTATTAGGTAGAATTTCAGCAATCAAAATGAATGTTTTGCCAAGAATTTTATATCTTTTTCAAACACTACCTACGTATATTGGCATCAGAAGAACCTTTTAAACAATGGCAGCGAGACATTTCTAAGTTTATTTGGCAAGGGAAAAAACCAAGAGTAAAATATAAAGTCTTGCAAGACTCTAAAGAAAGAGGAGGACTAGGTCTGCCGGATTTGAAATTATATTATGCTGCTTGTTGCTTGGTTTGGATTAAAGAGTGGATAGTTTTGAAAAATGAAAAATTATTGAATTTGGAAGGACATGAATTAAGATATGGATGGCATGGATATTTGTGGTATGATAAAGTTAAAGTTAATGTGGACTTTAAAAACCATTATATTAGAAGATCCTTGTTAAGAATTTGGAACAAATATAAATTAATTTTATGTTATAAAAGACCTTTATGGATTTCTACACAAGAAGCATTCTACAGAACAGAAGTAAGAAATAAAGATAAATGGTTAACTTACAAAGACTTTTTAAAGAAAGAACAAGGACAATATATAATTAAATCAATAGAAGAATTGGCATCAGAGGGATATACTTTTCAATGGCTTTCATATATGCAGCTCGTAGAGAAATTTAAATTAGATAAGAAAGACTTTGAATTTGAACAAATAAAATCAGATTTGAGTTACAATTATGTGAGACAGATGATCATCTAATTGCAAAAATGTATAAATTATTGTTAAAAGGTGAAATGGTAGAGGAACAAGTTAAAGACTGTATGATTAAATGGGCTAAAAATATTGGTCATAACATTCAAATGCAACAATGGGAAGATATGTGGACCAAAGGACTAAAATTTACTTTGTGCTATAATTTAAAAGAAAATTTTTATAAGATGATGTACAGATGGTATATGACCCCACAAAAACTTTCTAAAATGTATGGGAATGTTTCCAACTTATGTTGGAAATGTAAAAAAAAAGAGGGGTCTTTTTACCATATGTGGTGGACATGTGAGATTGCAAAGAAATTTTGGACTCAAATACACTTATTGATGCAAAATATATTACAAATTCGAGTTCCATTTAAACCGGAATTTGTTTTATTGGGAATATGGACAACCTGGGAAGCAATTTACAAGAATTATGCAATACATGATTACAGCAGCAAGACTTATATATGCACAAAATTGGAAAAATCAAATATCGCCTACGATACAAGATTGGATGTTAAAATTGATGGATATGGCAGAGAATGATAAACTGACATGTTTATTAAAAGAAAATTCAAATTATTATTTTCTTAAAGAGTGGAAACCATTAACTGACTATTTACAAGATGCGGGAGGAACAAAGCTTATATGGGGATTTGAAGATTAAAATATATATACATATTGATGTAATAGACAAGAAATATTCTTTAATGTTTTATATAGACCTAGCATGTAAGATATAATTGTTAAAATATCATGACCAGATACAAATCGGAAGTTGACTAAATTCTATGTTTCAGCTTTATCTTTTTTCTTTTTTTACTTTACTACACTTTTTTATCTTTTTTATCTTTTCTTTTTTCTTGATTTGTATTTCCATTTTCCTTTCTGTTTCAAACTTTTATCTATGTAAATTTAAAACCTAATAAAATTTGTTAAAAAAAATAAATAAATATTTTCCTGGCTCTCTTCACACCACTGTTTTTCCATTATGTTTGTTCTGTCTTTAGAGCAAAGCACTTAACGCCCCCAGCTTGGCTCAGAAGCCACCCCCATTAGCACAGAAATGTCTTCACATACTATTTTTCTCCAGTAGCTTCTAGAATGCCCATTTTCTTCTACAGCTCTTTGCCTTTTTTGACTAGCTGTCATGTCTGCATATGGTCTATTCCTATTCTATTCTTATTTTCACAATTAAAATATTTTTATCATTATTCCTTTGACAGGATTGGTCTCAATCTACCTTTTGTAAGGTTCTCAGTTCTTCAGAACTGCTTTTTATGTCATTATCTTGCCCATCATGCAAAGAGCCTTTGTACAAGCAGAGAATCAGATCTAGGTCATTCTAGAACTGAGATCATTTGAATAGACCCAAAAGACCATTACAGAATCATGTGGATTCTGTATCATTTCTGAAATCTTGGAAGTCCATCAGCACAAAGCTATTAAGTGAGTGAACATTATAGAGTTACTTCATTTGGCTTTGGCTGCAGGCAATGATCAAATCAAATTGTCAGAACGTTAGTGTGGTCCTGATACTTCCAGGGAAAAAGGACAAATTGCTTAATAGTATTCTTTCCAAAATAAAAACAGTTTAGAAGTAGAATAATCTGCTATGCTCATTAGTCACTTGCTGGAATAAGTTTTGAACCACAGCAAACTGTAGTTGATCTGTTTTTCTTATTACCTGGAAGAACAATAGTGAACAGGAATTTTCTAATATGGCTTTTGGCACTTACTTACTTGTTTTATTTGTTTCTGCAATTTATCTGCTGTCTCAATCTTGCAGACTCTAGATGGTTTACTGATAGCAAAGCAGCAATAAGATAAAATTACATTTTAAAACTTCAGTAATGAAATTAAATATTTTATAATTACTAATATCAAATAATAAGAAAAATACACACATTTTGATTGATTACGTGCCATCAAGTTGTTGTTGACTCTTAGCGACCACATAGATTGATTTTCTCCAGATGATCTGGTCTTTCAGGTCTTCCAGTGGTACATTCATTGCCACTGTAACTGAGTCTATTCACCTTGCTGCTGGTCACCCTCTTCTTCCCTTTCCTCCCACCTTTCCCAGCATTAGAGCCTTCTCCAGAGAGCTAGGTCTTCTCATACTGTGTCAGAAGTAGGATAATTTGAGACTAGTCATTTGTGCCTTGAGTGAGAACTCTGGGTTAAAATATGCAGTTAAATAAATATATGTACACATATAGGCATCTGTGGCTCTACAGTCACTCCCCAAAGGCCTTCCAGAAAAACCAAGTTCTAACTAGTTTCTGGAAGCTCAAGGGGTAAGCTACTCAACAGAGGGGAGCTACCAAGAATGCCTGACATTAGGCCCTCTCCTGCCTCACCTCCTGGTAGGTAGGGGACCGTTAGTACAGTGCTCTCTGGCCACCCAAGTCCAATGAGCAGAGACGATTCATCCCGTTTTGAACGGGACAGTCCCGTTTTTTAAACAATTCCCGACCATCCCGTCATTTTAAGAAAAATATCCATTTTGTCTCGTTTTTGAAAGTTCCCGCGGCGAAGCGCATGCGCACCCACTTTGTCCGGTGAGCTGTGGGTAGGTTAGGGTCCTGTTTTTCTCTCAAGGAAATATGGTCAGCCTACCATTCAGGAAAGATACTCTCTTATATACCCAGCCCCTGAGCGCTATAGGGCTTTGAAGGTAGCAACCAGCACCTGATATTGCACTTGAAAACACACTGGCAGCCACTGCAGTTTCTGAAGCAGCGAGGCAACATGGCAGTAAAAACAGTGGCCAGTGAGCACGTGGGCCATTGCACTCCGGACCAGTTGAAGTTTCTTTCAGCTGGACCAGCTGAAGTGGTCTTCAAGGCCCCATGTAAAGTGAGTTACAGTAATCCAATCAGAAGATGACAAGGGCATTGTGTTCCAAGTAAGGTCACAAGTGTCATCCTAGCAAACGTTCTGAGCACAGCTTCCACCTGTTTCTTGAGCATGAGCCATGTGTCCAGGATAACCCCAGGTCACAAGCTTGCTCTCTCTTGGCAGCACAATTTTGTCAAGAGTCAAAGATGATACAATCCTGGAATCAGAAGGAAGCTGAATTACCAGCCATTCTGTCTTGCTGGGGTTGAGTCTGAGCATGTTTTTCCCCACCCAGACCCTGATAGCTTCCATGCCCTGGGACAGGATTTCTTCTGCATCTCCCATTTGACCCGGGGTGGAGATGTACAACTGAACTGATGGAATACTTTTCCTAGGGGTTTAATGTAGATGTTAAAAGGAATAGGGGAAAGGACAACTCCTGAGGCACTCTATAACAGAGCATCTGAGGACTTAAGAGGAGTGAAACTGGGAGAAGTGCTCAGAACAGAAAACTGTTGATGCTGATTTTATAGCTTTTCAGAAGTCTCTTCATGATTTGATACTCTAATATGGGGATCCAATTTCTCATCATCTCCAGTCTGGACGGATGGATGGACAGACAGTTTAAAAGGAAGGAATTGTATTCACAATCAGAATTGGTCATAGAGAAACACAAATTTACTTGACTGTGCTTGAAAAGCCCTTTTATTATTTCTTGTGTTATTCCACTAGTTCCTTGTGTTCCACTAGCAGTTCAGCAACTGAAAACCAAATGTGTAACTATTTGCAAAACACATTATCCTGTAGTTTTTCTGTAAGCAGACTTTGGATACAACCCAAATGTTGCATGATTTGCAGATTATAAGAATTCAGTATCATATTCCAGTTACAAAGCATCCCATTTGTTACTTATTCTGCTACCCCTACAAAAACAGTTGTTGTAATGTTCCAAAATCCATCTGATAATCCCACTGCCTGTCTTTTTATTTATCTACTAATCATGCACCACTATCAGAATTACACATGAGGTTTTGTACTTAGTTCTTTTCTTCTTTGTTTAAAGTAACCAGCCAATGAGCAAAGCAACTTGAATATATGTTAAAATTCATGCAAGCATAATGTTAGTTTGATGTCACTGATGCCTATGCATTGCAAGGTGAGAATAGCCAGACATTCACATGTACCCTGTTAACATTTCCTTAGATTTGCAGCCAAGAATGCTTCACATTTTGAGAATAGTGCCTTTGAAGATAGCCCCTTTTCATTCTGCTCTTACATTCTGCCAAAGCACCAAAGCTAGTGCCAACTCTGCTGATCCATGTGAAGCAGAATCATTTGGTAAGCAGCTGGCAAGGGAAACCAGATCTCTTTGCTACATTGCTTCTGAGCATTGTTCATCTCTCAGTCTATGGAGCAAAGTTCCAGTCAAAAGCTCAGAAATAGGCAGGTTATTTATTTTTTTATATGGCAGCAGCTATAAAGTAAACAACTTTCTCCTTCCTGCTGTTACGAACTTTAGTCCTGATTTCTTGCTGACAAATAGAGAAGGGAGACCTCAGAACATCTTCTGTATGTACTGTATATGATACAGACATGTGCATGTTGGGAAAAGAATTACATGTTAAAATCATTTCTCTGAATTCTGGGAGTGGAAGTCCAGGCATCTTAAAGTTGCCAAGGTTGAGAAACACTGATCTAGTAGGTCTGTAGGGGGTGTGAAGACTACTTAAAAATATGTCTTTGAGAAGGGACATCAAGTCTGTTGGAATGTCAGTATCCTTGAGATGCTGCTTGATTGCCTCTACTATATGTTCTTGCCCCATCATGTGCACTTGGGTTAAGGAAAAGCCCAAATTTCCAGTTTGTTAATATTGCATGGCCCAGGAGGAACTGGATTTGTCAGAGAGAACCTGAGGGCTAGGCCTGAGGTGAAAAAGCAGTTTAGTCAATATGTGAAAATATGTATCCAGGCACCTTTGTACAGAAAATGAGTATATCAGGGAAAAACTAGGCTCATACAACAAATGTCTATGCAGTGTATCAGAATGTGGTTTACCTTGAATATTCTTTATAAGACTAGGCCTTAATCTATTCTTTCAAATCTCAGACCACTGAAGTTGCAAAAATCTCAAGCAGCTTCTCTTCTGGTAAATGCAAATCTCAAAGAAAATTATTCTCACACTATATTAGTTTTGAATTTGTTTAATGTTTCTTGAATAGCAAGTGCCCATGACCAGCAATGCAAAAGACACTGACACAACTAAGGTAAAAATGCTGGACGCGCTTTTGGGCTCTAGTTTTAGTCTTTCCAGAATACTCCCTGATAGGTCACATAATTTGGCAGTATTGGTTTTGCCACAGTCATGAAGGATGTGTCATGAGCATTGACAAATGTACTTACTTATTTAATTTACTGAGGTTTGCATGCTGCTGAATAGGATTCTGAGTGGCTTACACTCCATTTTTTATTTTATTTTTATTTTGTGTCTGTGTGCCTTCAAGTCAGTTTTTGACTCCTGGAGACTGCCTGGACAAGTCCCTGCGGTTTTCTTGGCAAGGTTTTTCAGAAGTGGCTTGCCATTGTCTCCCCCCTAGGGCTGAAAGAGAGTGACTGGCCCAAGGTCACAATACCACAACAACCTAAGACATACACATTTAATTCACCTCATCAGGAATAACCAGACATGACACAATCTCCAAAGGTCCTCCAGAAAAACAAAGTTTTAACTGCTTTCCAAAATGCTAGCAAGCATGGGCCCATTCTAACCTTTAGGGGGGTTGCTGTTCCAGACAAGAGAGGCAGCTACAGAGAAGGTTCACCCCCCATGGTCCCTGATGGGGACTCAGGAGCAACCCCACCAAAGCCTGCAGCCACTGCAGTGTTCCAAAAGTTGACTAAGGCCTGAGCAGAACTGCTCACCATAGCCTTGGAGAATTCTGTTAAATACTGAGCAGACTGTCAGCTGGATCCATCCATCCATCCTCCCTGTGGAGGTTAGGAGTACCAATCAGCTCCACAACCACCAAAGAGGGACCTGACCATGACAGATACTAATATCCCCTGCTCTCAGATCACATCACACACACTCTGAGACTTATAATACCAAGCTTTGACAAAGTTATCTGTGTATAAGATGAACAAAGCCACAGACATATGGAATAGCCATATAACTAGATGTTTATACTAAAGCATCAATCTACCACGGATGTTCCACTATACAATTATAAAAAACAGTTCCATCTTACCAGTTTTCATTATAGTAATGAATGGCAAAGAACCTCATGTTAATTGTTAAAAAATGAACAACACTGCAGTTCTATTGACATGGAGAGATGACTTAAGCCCTCTGACTATACAATATGCCCAATGTTATTTATCATCTGTTTTTACAGGAGTGGGAGGGCATTACAAGGACAGTAAATTTAATGATTGGGAAGGAATCCAAGACTAATTATACTACAAGGTAACCAGATGCTTTCAAAAGGAAGGTCTATTGAGAATTCTGCTTCCCTACAACAGGACGGAAAAAAAGTTGATCCATTTTACAAGTGGGTATGAAAACACTCCTTTCAATTCAGCATTAAACTTGGAAAAATGAACAAACCTTGCTGTGAACTAATGGGAGATGCTACCCACACTAATCTATCATATGTTATTGCCTATGTAGCATGCATTCAAATAATGGATTTAAGTGGATGAATTCCCATGTAAGTAAACAAGATGACCTGCTGAAGGGCATTTATTAGGAGTCTGTAAATTAAAATAAAAATATAAAAAGCCCGAAGCGATCTGACAAGGTGTTGGGACAGAGTGTTTGCTGAGGTGACAGCTGATGGGGAAAAAAAAGAAAAGAAAATGGAAGGACAAGGGAGAAAAAGGAATTGCCTTGTTCCATCTCCTTACAGTTTGTGGTAAGTATTTTGAAGGGTTTGAAAATGGATACTCTAACAAATTGAGGATGACTTCTGATAACTTTGTGGACACAACTAGGTAGGGTTTTTCTGGTAACAATATAGGTTTGTGAGTGGAGTGCCTGTTGTTGTTTGCTTCTTTTTTAGCCTACAGTCCAGGGATTTCCTGATGATTGTCCATCCAAATATTAATCAGGTCCAAACCTGCTTAGCTTTTTGAGATCAGATATTTGGGTAGGCACTGAAAACCCACAGTCCTTACTGCATGACATGTGGGTGGGAATAGAAAAAAGTAGGGAACCTTTTTTTTTTCATGCTTTCTCAAATGGTTCCCCCTCATGTTAAAGAGTTCTAAACTTCTATGGTTCAAGGCTAGTAGGCAGCTACAGGCTGAACTATGTATTTTGGTGCTACAGGAAACTGCTTTATACAATATCAGATGTTGCTGGGTTTGACCTTTGCCCACCAAACCTTTACAAGACCTTGCATGCTAGATAGTGAAGAAAAAACCTTGTTGCTGAAATTTAAAGGTGTGGACAAATGAACACAGGAGAAAATGTCACAGGCTTTTAAAAGGTACTGTACATTAATCAAGTGGCTTCATCTCATCCACACCTTTAATATGTTGGTTTCTCCACTTCTCTGTAATGGGAACAAATCATCCCTGTTTGGCCCTCTTCTATTCTAGAAATCCCAGCAATCTCTTTAACTGCTCCAGAGCAAGAAATGATCTGAGATGGCTGAGTCAAATAAGTTAATTGCGCTGGACTTCTCCAAGATGTCCTTTCTCCAGTTTCTCCTGTTTCCCCAATTAAAATATCATGTTGCATAAATTAAGTATATAAAACGAATGCAAGAACCGGTAGATCAGTACTGATCACCAGCTTCCCTCCCACCCCATGTTTGGAATCTGCTGTTATACTAAATCTTGCAGTAAATACTGGAACCTACCCATGATATGCAATTAACTCTCTTGGATCACTGGCAGGACTACTACACCTCATTAACTGAACAATGGGCAAGTGTATTGCAGTACATTAAACTTCTCGTTTTTTGCAATTAAACAATGAAATACAATATCAGCAGCAGTGGGAAATTCTTTTTCATGGAAATGTAATGGGGATGGCTTATTCTACCAATAGACTATATCAGAACTTTCCAAACTGTGTGTCGCGACACAAAAGTGTGTCGCCTGCGGGCCCCAGATGTGTCGTGTCAAAACCCGGAAGCGTGATGGCACGCCATCAGCGCTTCCGGGTTTTCCCGTGGCAACACACCAATGTCGGTGCACAAAAATCCGAAAGCGCCACAGCCACGACGGTGCGCAAAAACCGAAAGCGGCAGCAGCGCTTCCGGGTTTTTGCATGCTGCCACAATGGCGGCACTTCCGGGTTTTCCCGCGGCGACACACCAACGGCGGTAGGTGTGTCACCGCGGAAAAACTTTGGAAAGCCCTGGACTATATAGTATCATATAAGCAGAAAGTCAATGGCTTCTTCCCCTTGTCTCTCAAAATCTGCTCGTGCCTCAAACCACCAGAGCAGGTGCATTGCAGGAACAAACAGTATTATTTCTGAGTATACTTCCATTTAAGTAAACATTCAATTGTTTTTCCCAACAGAAATTACACTCACGTAATGTACTAAATTGACACTTTTTACCCATGTTTTATTCCTCACCAAACAAAAAAGGGCAAGGTAAACTAAAAGACAGAATATATTAGATGTTTAAAGGTGGCCTGTGTCCTTGCTGATTACTTTCCAACTCACTACAGCTAGACTGTAGGAATTGTGTGAATTTTCTATTTATTTTATTTAGAAAATGTATATGCCATCCACTCCTTTAATGACTCTGAGTAAGGTAAAGTTTAAAAATTATAAAAACAAAACATAAGAAATATAAAACACAGAAGCTAAAACAGCAGCAGCACCTGGGGAAAGTATATGTTGTGGCACCTCTTAAACTGTAATAATAGTAATATATATTAATTGTGGTATAACTGATCAGAGCCTTGAACTTTTTAAGTCCTAGCAAACAGCTTTCTGATCTAGAGATCAGCGTCTATCCTCTGCCTTTGGAATAACAAGGAAACGGCAACTATTCCGAGAGGTGGTTTTGCCCTCAAATGCCAGGGATGGCTACCAGGACTTTCAACTTTCCAAAGCCTGTGGATCTGTCCCTGAGCTACGGCTCCTCCACTCCAGGTAAACATCTGGACATGTTTGTATTAGCCAAAGTGTAATGGAAACATGAATTTGTGTCAGAATTCATGTTTCCCATTACACTTTGGTTGGTACAAGGTGAATCCCAGGGTGTAGAGAGGCTTAAAGCTTGCATACATTATGTCCAACCAGAACCTGCATTTTTTTTTTTTTTTTTGCTTTAATCTCTGAGTAGGTCCATGACAGTGAAAACACTCCACATTTTAATTTAGCACATACTCTACCTAGGTACCTGAAGAATGAAAACTGAAACTGAGCTCAGGCTCAAGTCTTGGCAACGTGATTTTTGCCCTATTTTCACTGAAGCCCTATGCTATACTAACAACTGGCAATGGGTATGGGAGAATGGGGCTGAGTTACCTGCCTCAAACAGGACACTTATAAATGCAAAATGTAGAATATGCTGTACTCTGGCTCTGCTGCTTCTCAGTCAGGGAAGCAGTCTGCAGCAAAGACAGGCGGCAGAATTTGTGCGCTCCTTGAAAATCCAAGTGGATGAGCCACAGTACACACATCTCCATAGCAGCAATCCTGAGGTGAATCTTCTGAAAGAAGAATGTTATGGTCAGCCCTCAGCCTAATAATACTTAGGGAATTTTGGAGCCAAATATCTTCAGGTATAAGGCAAGCTATTCTCCCAAATAGTTTTGAATCTGTACCAAAACGTACGTACTCAAAAGGGAGCAAGGAGAAATCCTGTATCTGCAAAGTGCTGGGGAAAGAATAGGGTTCCCAATAGATAAGGCTAGGCTAACTCAGGTGAGTATGTTGTGCTCATCTAAAGAGTAGGAGAAAAAATGTAGAAATAGGATATTTGCATTATACCCTTATACCCTTCACTTCTGAAACAGGAAAGTGGAAGGATCTGTTTAATTTATCTTTTGCTATCATTCTTTAATCATCATTTAAATATTTATTATTTAATTATTGAGGTAATTATTTGGTTATGTATTATTTAATCATTTATCTTTTGTAATTATTATTATTATGAGGTAACCAAATACCTCATTCTAGATGAGGTCTCTAGTGGCCTACTAACCAGATCTAGTTCCAAAGCATCATCACTACCAAATTTTAAATAACAATGTGTGCCTTCCATGCATAAGAAAAAGACCGAAACTGAAGTTAATATCACATTTCTTTCTGAAACTGGCCTGAACATGTTTGCACCATAATTGTATCACTCTCACTGCTAGATGGAGCCAACTTTGCCTCATCATGCCAAAAGAACTTAGTATATTCCAGGATACAGACCACTGGCTATAAAAAAGAGGGTTCCACTAAATATAGCTGTTGCTGTGATGACCAGTTTGCTATATTCATTTTGACACATTTATTCTAAAGTCTGACCTTTGTCTGTCATGTTGCCATCTCGAACCATTGTGGCTTTCAACATAGGCATGTCAACACGTTCTCCCTGTTTCCAATGCAGCATCTCAACGTCTTGTGGCCATGCTTTAATATATCCTTGGAGAAGATTAAATTAATTGCGATTTCCTCTCTTTTTCTTTGCCTTGGCTTCTCCACAATATTGCTGAAGCAGTCTAGAACTTGGCAGCGAGTGAAATGTAATATGATGTATTTGTGTCTGCCTTATTCAGCCAAATTGGCCAGCACTTCAAGGAGCAAATGAGCAGGCTGCGTGGAAAGCTTTATCCCACTTTCGGGAGGCAGCAGGCTGTGGTCTACAAAAACGGAGGCAAGACTTATCCCCATTTAGGATGCTCAGAACAGATAAACTCCAGCTGTCAAATAAATGACATGCTACACTATTATGAAGTGACTTGATATGTGAGGTTCAACTTACAGATCTTAGGGGGAAAAAGAAGATACATGCATACATACATACATACATGAAAAACAGACTTATTCATCTAAAAGAGATCTCCACCCTGTCTTATTGCAATTAGTGTTTTCCATGAATGAAGCCCAAGTTACCATATTAAACAAGAGAGGCTTTCACTGTGGGAAAAGGTAGTAGAAGAAAAACGTTAGATTTTTGGATAAGGTAAATTTTACAAGGCATTATGCCTCCTCTGACCCTCTCTAAGAACATATATTTACAGCAAGGAACCTGGCAATGCTCTACAGCTTAAATTACAAAAAGAGACTTGCAGTCAAGGATTTGGCCTGCTCTTTCAAATCAGAATGGATGTTGCCCTTGCTTCTACAGCTCTCTCCTTTCTCTTCCCACTTTCTTTCTCTTTTCTACATGATTTCCTTAGACACATTTCCTTCTTTCTCTCTCCCAATCCAGCCTGACCCCCTTCCTGTTGATAGGCCACTTTTCTTCTGCAGCCTCTGGTTCTTTCCTTTCTCTAAACCTTACCTTCTGCCTACCCTACCCCATTTTAGATTCAGAGCACCTGACCAGTGTCAGCTGGAGACCTTCTTGCACTGCTCTTCCTTACTACAGCAATCAGGTCTTCACAAACTCAGGGTCCATCATGATTCAATGTTTAAGCAACAACTCTCAAGTCAGGTGCAGATATACAATACAGATCCCCCCTTCTGTTTGGGTGCACTGCAAAAAATTGACTGGCATCCTTAAATTATTTAGCCTTTTTAAGCCTTCATTAGGCTTTTGAAATTCTTTAGCCTTTTTTAAAGCCTTCTTTAGCCTTTTGAAATTCTCAGTGAAGAAATTCTTGGACTGACTTTATCCCAGTGGGCTATTGATCCTTCCTGGGCATGAAACAACTATACAGGCTTTCACCTGAATAGGACTTCTGCCTCTCGGATCTCTGGTTGTTTCATATGCATATTATTCATATTATTCATACTAATATTATTTTGTATTCCAGTCCTAATACAACTGATCCCGATTCTGGTTCACATCTGGATTCCTGATTCTTGCTTTTTAACTGATACCTAACATAGGTTAAACCGCCCAGAGTCCCCCTTGGGGGAGATGGAGCAGTGATATAAATCGAATTATAAATAAATAAAAATAAATAAGTAAATAAATTAGCTTTGACAGATCTATACTTTTTAAATTAATATACTATATAGATAGGGCAGCAATTAAGGGTAGCAAAAGTCTTTGGGCTCTCTCCTTGGGATCTCCTCCTGCCTATACACTGGAGTCTCAGAGGGAATGAAGGAAACTGGGGGCCTAAAGTTCTTTAAAAAGCATTATATAAAGAGTAACTATTGGCTGAATTGCAAAATCTTTCTTTTTCCAGTAGAGGCATGCTTCACAAAAAGGAAACAGGAAATTAAGACCCATTAGCTTAACATCTGTTCTGGGTAAGTTATGAAATTAAAGAAAAAACGATCAAGTATATGAAAAGACATAATTTGCTGAAGAACTGTGAAAATAAATCCTGTCTCACTGATGTTTTAGAATTTTTTGACAAGTACAGGAGTAGGGATAAAGTACCAGACAATGGGTGCTCCTCTTGGGCATTCAAACCCTCCATATATAAACTTTGATGAGCAATTATGGGATGAAAAGAAATCCTTCATAAAGTTAAAGAATAGGAAGGACAGAATAGGTATAAATGGGCAGTTTTTGAAAGGAAAGGAAATATTTTGTGTGCATATTTTGACATATTCCTAAATTATAGAGCATTAGGGTTCAGCAGTGAAATAGCCAAGTTTACCAAAATATTCAAGGTTATAAAAGCAACAACTGATTGTGAAGAAGGATTTCTCCAGACTGGGATAACAGACATATTAACACAGAAAATGTGGTTCAATGTAAGTTTATATACTATAAAGCATCCTCTTGTTTGATACAGTTTGTGGACCATGTTTTTATTTCTATTTTCAGTTATTTAATAAACTTGAAAGTAATTAGATATTGATCCTCTCTGAGAGCATATCAAAATAGATAGTAAAGTCAATTCAGGAGGCACTATAAAAACACATTTCACTTTCTTTTCAGTTCAACATTTGGATTTTTTTAAAGCTCATGTCAGTAATTCCGAATTATAGGCATTTGTCTTCACTCTCCATTTAGATGTCTGAATATGTTGCTCTTGGCAGGCCCAGCCCAAACAGTAACACATTTTATAATGTTTATATTAAGCAATATGGAAAATGATGCCTAATTCTAAGCAAACAGGATGAAAAAATGCCTTGTGCAGCATAATGATCATCAGCTTATGGCTGCATCTCAATCCTTGTTTAAGAGATGCCAGTACTGTGTTCAGAAATCTAAGCTATAAAGTGAATTAAAGCAAATTATGAATACTGCAACAGTCTTTCTAACCATCTCTCTTAGGGTCCCTTAACACAAATTGCAAATACTGAGTACAAAGAAACCTGTTTAAATTAGTCCCAAATTAGTACAATTCTACCAAACTAGTTTCAGTTTAGTACAGCTCTATACACCATGTATGGATATTATTTATCACATGATGAAGACAAGGTGGTTGGAGAAATGAACATTGTATCATGTCTTATGTCTCAAGAGAAACAACTGCAACATCCTTTTTTCCCATTCAAATGCTCTTCCTTTCCACCTGATAATACCTATATGAAATCAGCAAGGTTCAAAGAAAGTTTATGCTAAGGGCAAACAAATTAGATGGTGAGTAGAAAGCTATCATGTACCAAATGGGGGAAAAAACATCACTAACTGGCAGATGGTCCTCGATATCCCACAACCTTAATTTTGCCTGCAGAAATCCAAAACTCAGTCTCTGGCAATTCCAGATGTAAAACTTCAATAAGAAAGATTCTTGCCCAGGGCTGTGGACAATATATTCCATCATGGTGGATTATACTGGCTTAATAGACCAATAATCTTACTTAGTTTAAGGGGATTGTTTTGAAGTGAGAAAACTATATGGAGTTAGGGTTAGAAATATTTTTAACAAAATCTAAAGCCAAAACAACTAACCTTAATATAATATTAAAGTATACAAATGACTTCAAGTTCAACATGTTGGCACTTTCCAAATGGTAAAATAAGAGCCTTATTGAGTTCAAACTGAATGCCATCTTGCAGATGACCCAACATTTGCATGAGGAACAGATGGGCCAACAGCTTGCTTCAAGAGGCCCAGTGGGTGCTCACTTTCTTCTCCAAGGCACAATGAAAACATTCGGAAGACATCATTCCCACAAACTGGAGATTGATTAAGAAAAAGCTAAATTAGGCTGCAATCATTTATGCCCTGGTTGTTTCTATTCTTGAATGCCTAACTGTTTCCATTTGTGCAGAAAACAATGTAGTGATGAAATTTGATACAGCTCTCAGAGTTTTAAATGCCAGGTATACGCAGTTCAGCATCAATCAAATCGAGAGAGAGAGAGAGAGAGAGAGAGAGAGAGAGAGAGAGAGAGAATGTGTGAGAGAGAAAGAGAGAATGTGTGTGTGTGTGTGTGTGAGAGAGAGAGAGAGAGAGAGAGAGAGAGAGGGAGGGAGGGGGGGGACCATGTGCAACCTATCCTAAGATCTGCTCATTTCAGATTCTGGACAGGAGGAGACACAAGCATAAGGATGTTAGCAAACTCCTTGACTTCACTTCCCACTGTACATTGGGACTCTACTTTCAGTTACTCTGGTATAGTGCTTACAGAATTAAGACTGATGCTAAGGTGCTACTACAGTACTGACGTTCAAATCTTCATCTTGGTTTCATCATTATGAAAAACATAGAAGCCTCTCCCAGTTTCTGGTTAATATCACCAGTGCCCCAGTGAGAAAAGCTTTTAAGACTGATGCTAAGGAGACCCAAGTTTGAGTACGGCCTCAGCCATGGAAGGTGAGGTGACTCTAACAATTATTCTCTTTCAGCACAACCTCCCTCACAGGGTTGTTATACAGAAAAATGGAAAGAAAGAAAAATGGAATATACATCAACGCAAACTCCTGAACAACAGGCAGGAAATACATCTAAATCTAAATAATAAATAGTACAAACATCAAAATAAGAACATGGGGGGGGGGACCCAACCCTGTAGGATATGAATCATATTAAATTTGTGACTTTAATTTGTGCCAGCATTTTGTAGAGGAACATGTCTAGAATTTATCAGTGATATACCAATATTTGTTCTCTAAATTCCAATAAAACTATGATCGAAAGTTGATTTAGTGATATGAATAGTGTCAAAGGAATGATCTACACACATGTTTTTTAAAAACCTCAACTCCACATTCCAGACATTTTCCATAAAAAAAACAAAAACTGGCTTCTGTCCTTACCACAAACTAATTATAAGCTCTTCTTACTTGCTTTTCAGAAAGTATTTCTGGAAAAAAAATCTCAATGGAAAACTACCACAAGCCTGAACAACATGGACATCCTGGCTCAGCACAGAGGTCTGGTTCTCTCATCAGCAAGTTTCTCATTGCAGGATTAAAGTATGGATAATATCTTAGAGGTTTGGGATGCATAATATATCCTTTGGTCCATCAGGTATTAAGTTCAAGACACACATCATAACTCACGGATTTCAAAACCATACTAAAGGCAGAAAGAAATATTGACCACACACCAGGCAGAGGTGCCAGGGATGCAGCTCCAAGAGTCAGTAAGTAGCCACTTTAGCTGGAGACATCTGTCTCCCAATTCAGTAGCTGGAGAGCCAGATCACGTCACCTGTATGAAAGACTCCTGCTTCCCTGAACAGCTGACAGGGACAGGCAACCTGGTGCGGTCTCCATGTTTGGGAGTTCTTTGACTGTGGCCAAACTGTCTGCAGATGATGGGAGGTGGTCCAAATATCTGCAGGGCTTCAGGGTACCTACACCTGAGCAAAACATTCCAGAGATTTCTGCGATACGGTAGGTTGTTACAGAACATTGGCTGCTAAAGGAATGCTAAAGTAAACAGAAAAAAGAGGGATGGAGGATGGCAGCAAGCAGCTCCTGCTCCCCCCATTTATGTAACTATGATCCCCTCCAGCCTTCTGTGCTTCTGCTGGCCAGTTTCAGATTTCTCCTAAAGCATCCTGCACCTACAGGCTGAGAGCCAAGTATGAGTTCACACATCTCACTAAGCCTTAATGTGGTTTGTTTGGCCTTGACTCAACATTTTGTCACTTTAGTCTGCAAACTATGGTTTATGGTTTAATCATAATATATACAACCCTAACCAATTGTGGCTTAATTTTAAAAAAATCACAGTTAAAACATGTCTTAATATACAAGTCAAGATGGTTCATAAATCACCCTAAGCCACATTGTTGTTAACCATGTTTTAAGTAAACCACAATTGGCTAGGCTCACACATCATATTATCCCACAAGCTATGGTTTACAAGCTGTAATGGTAGGATTCACACAATACACTAAGTGAAACCCATACAAAACTTTTAATGGTTTAGCATGGTCTGTGAATCTTCCATTAAGTGAAAGATAAAGACAGATGCCTTTTATATATAAACACACACACAAACACACACACACAAACTTATACACAAACATATACAGCTCTAGAGACCCTGCATTTAAAATATTCCAAGGTGATAGCCCAGATGATGTATGGCACTGAGATCTGGGGGTGGGATGAGAAAGTTGTTGCCCAATTCGATGTAGACCAAAACAACTTCATAAGGAAGATCTGGGAACTTCCCCAGGGCATCCCTGCTGCTTATCTAAGGATGGAGGTAGGGTTACCTTCCATTGCGGCCAGAGTACATGCTGCATTGCTGTGGCACTATAAGAAACTAGAAAGTCTTCAAGAATCTTGTCAACCTTTATTTTCTCCATTACATACCTGGGACTCAATAGACCAAACTTTTGTCACCTATCCTACAAATGTATTCCCCTCCCTCTTTGGGGGGTATACAGCTGTTGGAACAGAGGAAATATTAGAGACAGGCTTTTTGAAAGGGATGCCAATAAAGGTGCTACTACAGTACTGACGTTCAAATCTTCATCTTGGTTTCATCATTATGAAAAACATAGAAGCCTCTCCCAGTTTCTGGTTAATATCACCAGTGCCCCAGTGAGAAAAGCTTTTACATCCCTTTCCTTGCAGACCATGCCTTCGGCATATCTTGAAGGAAACTTTTATAAGCTCCCTATTGAATAGTGTCTCTGACCCTGTGGTGCTGGTCAAGAGGAGGATATTATTAACTATGTCCTCCACCGCTCCATTTATGCTGAGATTAGGGCCACATTATTGATAGTAGGTGAATTCAAGGGCTCAACCCTCAAACTGTTGAATTATCTTCTTGTAGATGTGTTTCCAACTGTTAGTAATCAGGTTGCCAGTTTTACTTTGTTGTCATTTAAACTCAGAAAGAAAATTTTAAGTTCTTAATCGTAGCCCTGGCTTTATCTTTGTATCTAACACTCTTTTTATTACTTCACTTAATTTTCTTATTTTGTTTTATTGTATTTTATGTTGTTACATTGTTATGACCTACGATTACAACAATAAAATTTATTTATCCTCATTATCCATGCATTCTGTTTCTGCGGATTCACTTATACACTTCTATAAAAGTGTAACCCATTTTTCTTCAAACATGTTCTCAACACGGCTATACCCGGCCATGTACAGTAGGGAAAAAAGTCTGAGAGCCTTCCTGCGCAGCGCCAACACGAGCTACATTAAGGGAAACTGTGTTCTTGTTCTTGTGGCATTTGTTAAGTCTCCACATCGTTCTGATAATAGATCACGTGATCTCACTAGGAACAATGTTTCAATAACCGTGGTTTCTGTTTCCACTGGGTTTTTCAAGAACGTAACCCCCGTGAATAACGAGGATTGAGTGTACTTATTGTGATGATCTCAACAACCATGTCCCAATAAACACTTCTCCATGCAATTCAATGAAATGCAGATAAAGCTTTATTCAGGATACATGTTAATTGAAGCACTCCTAAAGACTTGAATGCCAATTCCTGCCAAACTATTCCCTCTTAACTTCCCTCCTTGCACGCCAATTCACCAGCCGATGATCTCATGAGGCAAACGTTCCCATCTCCACTCTGCTGCAGGTGCGCGACCTTGACGGAGCCGTCTCCAGTGTCCACCACCAGACATAACACTCAACTGTCATCCCCCCTCCCAACTACTCTACCAACACTATACTAGGCCTAATCCCAATGGCAGGATTCATAGACATGAACCCTGACATGCTGACCCTCCAAAAGAAAGATTAATATGCCAAGCAAGAGAAAGGTTAACAAATACAAATAAACATAAAGACATATCGAGCAATTCCAAAAATCTTCAGGCTGCAAAACAATGGGAGGCATTACAATCTGAAAAACAAAAGCAAGGAAAATTAGACAATTAGCCAGGTTTAGCAGGGAACTGATCATGAAATTTCTGAAGTAATCTTGGAGCAGACACATGAATTTTATCAACCCATTCCTCAAAACCCACAGGCAAAAGTTTCCATTGAACCAAATATTGCAATTTGCCCCTATGCATTCTAGAGTCCAAAATGTTCAGAAATTCAAAATGTTCATTATCTCCCACCATGATGGGTGGGGGTGTAACTGGATCTGGATGCCACTGGGGAACGGGTTTAACTGGTTTCAATAAACTAATGTGGAACACAGGATGTACTCTACGAAGGTTCTTTGGCAAGTCCAACTGAGCAGCCACAGGGTTGATCACTTTCACAATAGGAAAAGGTCCAATAAACTTAGGACCCAACTTTTTGGAAGGTTGAGTTGACTTCAGATGTTTTGTAGATAAATAAACCTTTTCCCCCACCACCAAAGGCCATTCTGGAGTTCGTTTACGATCCGCAAAGGTTTTGTAAGAGTCTTTAGCTTCCTGCAAGATTTTCAGCATCACAGGCCAATTTGATCGTATTTTTGTAATCCATTCATCTGCCAATACAGGATCAGACGACTGACTCGTGGAAGGGTCAGGCAATTCTGGAATAGGAACAAAGTCTTGACCAGTGGCCACTTTAAATGGAGAAAATCCAGTGCTTTGATGAACAGCATTATTATAGGCCACTTCAGCAAAGGGCAACAACTCCACCCAATTGTCTTGCTGATGACTGATATAACAACGTAAATACTGTTCTAACACAGAGTTAAGCCGTTCGCAAGCCCCGTTCCCCTGGGGGTGGTACCCGCTAGTAAGCCCCTGCTCAGTTCCAATCAATTTTAAAAATGATTTCCAAAATTTGGCGGTAAACTGACTTCCACGATCGCTGACAATCCGCAAGGGGGCGCCGTGAGCTCGGTAGATATGTACAATGAATAACTTTGCCAGTTGACCAGCAGATGGCAACCCTTTACAAGGAATAAAATGGGCTTGTTTGGAAAACAGATCAGTCACTACCCATATTACAGTGTTGCCTTTACTTTCAGGTAAGTCCACAATAAAATCCATGGAAATTTGCTTCCATGGGCTTGTTGGCTCAGCCACTGTTTGCAAGAGTCCCACAGGCTTTCCTGGTGCCTTTTTCATTGACGCACAGACATGACATGATAATACATACTGTTTCACATCTTTCCTTAACGTTGGCCACCAAAATTGCCTCCTGACCAAATGTAAAGCTTTTACAAACCCAAAATGTCCAGCAACTTTACTATCATGGCAGCGTTGTAAAATAGCTTTTCTCACAGTTTCAGGAACATAAAGTCTGTCTCCACTCCACCACACCCCATTAGTTTCTGTTAAAGTTTGTTTATGGGCTTTCCACCAATCATCATTCACCATAGCTTCCCGAAGTTCTTTCTCTAAGGAAGGTTCACATGGGGTTTGATGTTGTTTGGCTTGGCGTCGAGTGAGAGCAACTTTCCCTTCCAGTTGTACGGGTAAAGGTGAAGGTGCTAAATCAGAACCAGGCTCCTCCTGGTTTGGTAATCCCAGTTGCTGTGGAGACATCACTGTAGATACCACTTGTTCCATTTGAGTGTCATGTTGTGGTAATCTAGATAGGGTGTCTGCTAGAAAGCTTTTCCCTGCTGGTAAATACTTCAACGTGAAATTAAACCTACTGAAAAATTCGGCCCAACGGATTTGTTTAGGATTTAATTTCCGAGGCGCTTTAAGGGCTTCCAAGTTTTTATGGTCAGTGAAGACTTCAAATGGATGTGGAGAACCCTCCAGCAGATGTCGCCAGGTAGCTAAAGCATGCCGTACAGCAAACGCTTCTTTCTCCCAAACCAGCCAACGTTGTTCTGCTTCAGTAAACTTACGAGAAATATATGCACAGGGTCTTAATTGATTATTATTGTCTTTTTGCAATAATACACATCCAATTGCTGAGTTTGACGCATCTGTCTGTATCACGAATGGGACTTCTGGATCAGGATGTTTTAAGATAGGTTCTGCAGTGAACAGCTGCTTCAATTGCTCAAAAGCCGTTTGGCAAGCTGGCGTCCATTTTAACTTCGTCTGAGGCTTATTTGCTAATACGCCATCAGCCGATTTCTTTGTTTTTAGCATATCTGTTAGTGGTAACGCTATTTTGGCGAAAGAAGGAATGAATTGGCGGTAGAAATTTGAAAATCCCAAGAAAGCTTGTAATTGCTTTTTTGTTCTGGGTGTTTCCCACGCCAAAACATCTTTAACTTTGGCGGGATCCATTTCTATGCCTTAATGCGATATTCTGTAACCCAGAAAGTCTAGTTTCTCTTTATGAAATTCACATTTGGACAGCTTAACATAAAGCTTGTTTTCTAAGAGCTTTCTTAGTACTGATTTCACTAATTTTACATGTTGTTCCATGGTCTCTGTATAGATCAATATATCATCTAAATATACCAATACTCCTTGATATAAAAATTCATGCAGAACCTCATTAATTAAGCTCATGAAGACTCCACCCCCCCTCAATCCGAACAGCATGACTTTATATTGGAAACAACCTAGCTGGCAATTAAAAGCAGTTTTCCACTCATCTCCCTCCTTTATGCGCACTCTAAAATACGCTTCTCTCAAATCCAGCTTAGTGAAAATTTTCCCTTTCGTCAGCTGAGCCATTCAACCCCCGATAGTCAGTGCACAGTCTTAAAGAACCATCTTTCTTTTTCCGAAACAACACGGGAGCGGCCATGGGAGACGTGGATGGTTCAATAAATCCCCGCTTCAAATTTTTATCTATAAAGTCCCTCAGCTCTTGTAATTCCTTATGAGTCATCGAATACAGCTTAGGTTTAGGCAATACTGCCCCAGGTTCCAGTTGCAAAGAACAGTCTGTTTTCCGATGAGGGGGCATCTGGTCTGACTCAGTTTCTACAAAAATTTCCCCCTCCTCCTCATACGTTGGAGGCACCACAGCTGCTTGAGCTAATTCCCTTAACGAGGCTGTTAGTTCAACACACAATCCCGCAGACTCCCGTTCCACTCCCAAATACGAACCGTCTGCAAATTCCATTTCTCCAGAGACCCAATCGATCTGAGGGTTTCGCTCCCACAACCATTTAAGTCCCAACACTATGGGCTGACTGGATATGAGAGCCACAATAAACCGAATAGTCTCTTGATGTGTCCCAATAGTCATTTTCAAGGCTTCTGTGTAATATTCCACTGGACCCCCTTTCATATCTGACCCATCCAACTGACAAAATATGATGGGAACTTTTAATTTATGCAACTTAAGTCTCAGTCCTGTAACAATAGCAGGATGCATCAAACATCTTGAGCACCCCGAGTCCAGCATAGCCATCAAATTATTCTGATCCCTCCCATCTAAAGTCTCAAGCTTTATTTTAACTTGCATAGTAGGACAATCTCCACTCACCAACGAATCTGGGTGCCAATGATCTGTGAATGCCTGGCCACCGGCGCATCTTAGACCAGGCGTTGCTCGTTTCCCGACGGCAGGAATTCTTCATCGGAGGAGTCATTCTCTCCCCCAACTAATTCCAGCGTCTTGCTTTCATCCAAAGCATGGGCTGTTCCCTTACGTAGCGGCAGCTTAGATGGCTTGGAAGGTTGGCTTTCCAGCTTTTTCTTCACAGCAGGGGTTGTTTGGGGGAAGTTGCTAATACGATGCCCCTCTTTGCCGCATTTAAAGCACAAGCCGCTTTTGGCTCTGCGTTCTTTTTCCTCCTCCCAAGCTTTTGACCTGAACTGTTTCTTTGCCTGGGTTTGTCCCAGTGTTCTTTTTCCGGAGCTCTGCAACTTCTTATACGATCTCAATCTTAATTGGGTACTCTCAGCTTTGCCTGCTAATTGGACCCATTCTTCTAGGGTGTCTGGGTCCCCTCTTCCCGCTGCCATTTCCAGAATCTCAGGTTTCAATCCCATCTGGAAATATTCTACCTGAAAAGATTCAGGGCAGCCAGGGACCATGCTTATAAGTTTTTTAAACTCCATAGCATATTCTGCGACAGTCCGGTTTCCCTGACTTAATTGTTGCAATTGCACTCTAGCTGACATCTTAGATAGCGTGTCTTCAAATCTCCTCCTCAATGCTAACATAAAGTTGTTAAAAGTCAATAGTTCAGGAGCATTTGAGTCATGCAACGCCACCAGCCATAAAGCAGCCTCTCCGTCTAGGAAACTTGAGACATACCTTACTTTGGCCTCTTCATTTAGGAAAGAGCTCTCACTCCTCCATAAAACCCCTGACATGGGTCATAAAGCAAGCCAACTTCCCGGGATCGCCATCAAACCACATTTTCAGTTTGTTCACTGCAAACACCCTGGCTTGGCCCCTTTGTAATCCACTTATGGAAGGTTGTGTCACCTCCAGCTCTGGTTCTGAAGAATCATCCTCTTCTTCCTCGCCGCTAGACGTGCCACTCTCGGCTGCCGTGGTCCTCAAAGTAGCCTTTAGGTTCGCCGCTGGCCCCCCTTCCTGCTTTGGAGCCAGGACCAGTTGCTGCACTGATTGAGAGTTTGTAGCTGTTGGCTAATGGTCTCCAGTTCAAAATCGATACGGGCAGTCTTCGCTTCCAGTGAAGCCATCCTTTGGGACTGGGTAACTCTGGTTTTAGCAGTTCGTTTCCCCATCCCTGCCTGGAGGCCACCTCCAATTCCCATGGACCATTCCGCACCTGTTTTGGGAGTACGTACCATAGGAAGTTCGGTAGCCTCTATTCCACTCCGCCTAGACCCCTTTTTAGAGGTTTTCTTCTTGCCAATTTCCGGCTCAAAAGCCACGACTTTTCCTTCTTTGTAAACTGCTTCCAGACCTGTAGAAGTGCCTGGCTGCTCTTCTTCCCCTGCCTGGAAACATTCCATAGATTCCTCCATTCTGGGAAATGCTTGGACGAGTCGATTCTCACTCAGGAGGCACTAATTGGGGTTAGCAATTGTAACCTCGGGATAAACCGACTGGATTGTGGATTCAAGTCTTTCTGTGATGATCTCAACAACAATGTCCCAATAAACACTTCTCCATGCAATTCAATGAAACGCAGATAAAGCTTTATTCAGGATACATGTTAACTGAAGCACTCCTAAAGACTTGAATGCCAATTCCCGCCAAACTATTCCCTCTTAACTTCCCTCCTTGTGCGTCAATTCACCAGCCGATGATCTCATGAGGCAAACGTTCCCATCTCCACTCTGCTGCAGGTGCGCGACCTTGACGGAGCCGTCTCCAGCGTCCACCACCAAACATAACACTCAACTGTCATCCCCCCTCCCAACTACTCTACCAACACTATACTATGCCTAATCCCAATGGCAGGATTCATAGACATGAACCCTGACACTTATACAGCTAATTAATGACAATACCTTTTTCCCCATGAAGGAACTGTACTGTTATGGACTTCTGCTGTATGACCAATGTATTTCTGTTTGGAAGGAATTTAGATGTCTTATCCCAACCTAACATTATTTTAACTGTTTAGTTATTGATAGAGATGACAAGATTTCCTTTCATGACTCTGTTTGGTCCAGTTTATGGTGCTCCCTTGCAGATAATATTATTTGGGTTGTTCTTGTTTACAATTTGCATTAGTTTTGGCATTTTTATTGATTTCTTTTTGTTTCAATTTAACAGGGTTAGGTCACTTTGAAGTTTCACGGAAGGCAAGACCAAAGACCATTCTTGGAGGATTTGTGCACCTAAAGAAATAATTTAAATAAAATGTATTTTAAATAAACAATTTGGCTATAGATATTTATGAAATTCTCCAAGGGTTTTGGAGTCCTGAAGTACCTGATCTCACTTATATACTGTCAGTCAGAAAATGTCACATTATCTTTCCCTTTGGAAAAAATTCTTGGACAGGCTTGATTAACATTGGAAGTTTAGTTTTCCCTTTCAAAGATTTATAAAATTATATGAACTTGGAATATATATGTAATTAAAGATTTTTTTGTCTGTTTCTGTTTTATTTGCTGTGTTGTTTTTCTTTCCTTTTTTCTTCATATGTGGTGAGTTGATCATTTTTATTTTATCTTTGTTTGAAAATGGAGTAATAAAAATAGCTATCTGACATTCTTCAAGGTTTTAACTACTGTATATTCCTGGATATTAGTCATACACTATCAATGCACAAATTGTGAAATTTTCCATAGTTTCCACTTGCCTCTTCTGTTATGTTGTTATGGGCTTCACTGCACATTCACATGGATTCAATCACATCATTAGAAGCTAGACCTTGCTATCATTTTTTTAGATTTCAATGTTTCTTAAAACTGTACACATGTGTGAACTTCCAGTGAGAAGATGGCCAACTGAACACTCTGCTCGCAAGATCAGCGGGCAGACCCAACAGCGTGGATTCTTTTTGGAGGCACAGGAAGGTTTTCCTGTTGCCCTAGAGTGTTTTCATGGACAGAAAACACTTGGAATCATCCCATTTGTATTACATAACGTCACCTTGTAGCCTGAAAATCGTCAACAGCGTTGGCACTATTCCGGGAAGAGGAGACGGGAGTTGGGGACACTAGGTTGAGCCTTTCTCATTTCTAAATCACCTAGTTTGTATATTTGTAAGTTCTTGGGCCCCAAGAGGGGTTTTTAACAAGAAGAAGATACGAATCTCTTGGTGCATAACGTTGTTTCTGGAGAAAGTTTTAAAAAGTTTTTTTCTAGCTGCTAGCTTGCTTTCCATTCAAATTTAAGGAGGACTGAGAATAAATAATAATCTCTCCGTTATTATTTTCCTATCTAGTTTGAAGGACTTAATATTTTCCTACACATCTAACTTGATGTTCTTAGTTTTTAGTTTTCTGTTCACTTGCCTTGGATGCTTTATTTTAGTCTTTGGAAGCCTTTTATTAACCCACTAGTTTATACACATCAGCAGAAGGTGCCAGACTTTACTGTTTGAATTATGGACAACCTTAAGAAAACAACCTTAGAGCTCCAATCCGAGCAGTCTGCTGACTTTAACAAGATTTTCCATGAAATTGTTCAAGCTACTTTACAAGAAGTAGGGATATTACTTTTAAAATGTATCAATCAATTGAGGATTTTCTGAATGGAGAGAAAGAGATTCATCAAAGAGGAAGTATTCCTTCCGACTGGGAGAACCCAGATGGTGAAGAAACGACAGACATGAAGGAGTTACAATTCGACTTCCAAGAAGAAAAATTGCTTGTTTATTACAGGGTCTGTTCTGAGAATGATAGCTCAGCCATGTGGGAAATTTTCTGTTGACTTTGTAGGGGAACTGGGTTTCTTGATCTGTCTATAAAAAAATTCCTGTGTGTGGAGTCCTTGGTGCTCTCTGAGCCTTGTTGTTTTCTTGCAGATGTTTCATTGCCAGGCTAGGCAACATCTTCAGTGCAAAAAGGGAGTGGAACTTGCTCTCTGTTTATATACCCTGGCTTGTCCTGCCTGTGTTGGTGGGGGTGTTGTACTCTCCTTGGTAGTACTTTGATTGGGTTGTTGTTTGTTGCTTGGTTGATTGACAGAGTTAATAATTCCTGTGTATAATATGGAGACAGATAAATGCTTTGGTTTATTTTGAGGTGGGATAAGAAATTAAGAGTAAATATGTGGATTGATTTCAAGGTTATTTTTCAGTAATGATTTAAAAGTTTGTTGTTATATGGAGATTAAACGCTTTAGTTTATTTTGAGGTGCGATAAAAATTAATAATAAGTATGTGGATTGATTTTATTTTTCTGTAATGATTTAAAGTTTCTTGCAATGATTTAAAGTTTGTTTTTTAAGGTTTAATAGGGGTAAGATTGAAATAACAGTTTGTTGTTTATTCGTTCAGTCACTTCCGACTCTTCGTGACTTCATGGACCAGCCCACGCCAGAGCTTCCTGTTGGCCATCGCCATCCCCAGCTTCCCCAAGGTCGAGTCCATCACCTCCAGAATATCATCCATCTATCTTGCCCTTGGTTGGCCCCTCTTCCTTTTGCCTTCCACTATAACATAAATAACATAAATAACAGTACTAAGCATAAAAGTAGATAATTTAAATGTTTTTTTATTGATTATAAGGTTGTATGATTCTATTTTTCTCTAATGATTTAAAGTTTGTTTTTTAAGGTTTAATAGGGGTAAGATTGTAGTATTAAGCATAAAAGTAGATAATTTAAATGTCTTTTTTAAAAAACGATTATAATAACTTGATTGTTAACATAGTGGCCAGAAATATATGGGGGGCGGTTAGCTCAGCAGGTTAAACCGCTGAGCTGTAAAGTCTGCCGATCTAATGGTCGGCAGTTCAAATCCCTGCGTGACGAGGTGAGCTCTCGCCACTCGCCCCAGCTTCTGTCAACCCAGCAATTCGAAAGCGAAAGCGAGTAGATAAATGGGTACCACGTTAAAGTGGGTCAATTTGCCGACGTCCTGTAATTCGGGGGTCGCCCTTGGAACGGAAAGAAGATCCCGGAAATCCTGAAAATGGCGATGGAGGACAGAGGACGACAGAGGACGACGGAACCCGATTGGCCAACATCCAGGATGTCAGCAGCCGACTCGGAAGCGAGGTATGCTGGGACATGTAGTCCAATACCTACGGAAGAAGAGTCGGTTCCCCAAACCCCTTCCTGAGCACGCACGATGATAAAATTGTATATTATAATGTTGTATAATTGTATAATTAGATATGAATGTGTAATACTGTAAGCCGCCTAGAGTCCTCCGATAGGGAGGGGATAGGCGGGGTATAAATATGATAAATAAATAAATAGAATAGTGATAGGAGGAAAACATTTTATAAATGAGTTTTTATGGCGGGGGAGAAGTTGATTTGAAGGTTTATGTATTTGTTTATTTTTTATATATATAAGGGGAAGAAGCATTTGCTTTTATTGATTTACATAATGTCCATGGAATGATTTATAGAAATAATGTGATTTTGGTTAAATTTAGAGAAAGGGATTAATTATGGGAATTGCTATATATTCTTGTTGTTGAAAGTCGGAAGTCACTTCTTATGTAATCTTTAAAAAAAATTTCTTGTGTTTTTCAATTTCTTTTTTCCTTTTTTCTTTTTTTGTAGTTTTTTATTTTCTATTGTAGTTTCTATTTATGCTCTAAACTTAATAAAATTCTTTTTAAAAAAAACTACACATGTAATACCAAAGTAGGAACTTAATACAAGGTGTGGTTTGCCCCTCAGTGCTCTAACTTAATCAGTCCTCAATAAGTGCTGGAATCCATAACAACATAGTGGAAAAGGAGAAGCAACCTGAGAACCGGGAACAGCCTTCACTTGCTCAAATTCTTGAAGTTAAAACAGAAGGAAGGCAGAGCACAATACAAGAACAAAGAAAAACTATGAAGCAAATTATTAAACTAGGAAAATGCAGATATCCTCATGTCTTGCAATCAATAGGAAGCATTTTTTGTTCTGCTAGAATGTTCCATGTTTGGAGATTTTGGTCCTTTTCTCTTTTAAACTGAGCATTGACTCTTTCCTAGTACATTCCACCATGCAGCTGTATACCCCCCCCCCGCCCCCATGGAGAAATCCCCATGTTTGCAATGAAACATGAAACCACAGTATGCTCACCTGGGTTTGGGGTTTGTCTTCCATGACTAAACACAGATACCCCTTGCTTTGCCAGTTGAACATGCTGCTTTATAATATCTGGTAGAAAACACTTATAGAATGAAAGAATCCATCTGGGAAGTATGGTAAGATTCATGAGCACATGCCTCTTCATGAGCACACAGGGAGGAGGAAAGATAAAGGTAACCCAGAAACTGGGCACTACTGAGAAACCAAGACTGGGCTTCAGTGACAAAAGAGAGGAGCTTAAGTAGAAATCTTGTCTGTGTTTCAGTGATCACAGAAGAATGAAATAAGGTATCTGGCAGGAATAGACCACAGTGACAACTATATGAATCCAGCTGGAGGCCTTGCCAGGTTCCAAGCCTTCCCTCTCATTAATTATTTTGTAAGCTGCTATCAGTATTATTATTCTGTAGCAGGGAATGTTAAGGAGGTGGAGAAAATATTTCCAGGCTCCTGATTCAGATCAGATGGAGCCAAAACCTAGAATTGTGGCTTACTGTATTTGAGTAAACATGCTTGGGCATGCTGTCCATTTGCCCTCCTTTGGCTCTTTCTTTGGCCAGTTGAAAGATGTAAAAGCTCCAAAATCTGATTTTCAACCCACCCACCCCGCATAAATGCATACAGGTGAGTCTTGTATGAATGCATATCTATTCTTATTCTTATTCTTAATCAATCCACTGAAGGCTGAAGGCCTCTCAGTATAGATTGTGCCTACCACACTGCTCCAGGTAGGTAGGTAGGTAGGTAGGTAGGTAGGTAGGTAGGTAGGTAGGTAGGTACAGTAGGTAGGGATAGACAGACAGACAGACAGACAGGCAATAGATGTTTTTCAACTTCCTAGTCTAAAGCTGAGCGTGTGTGCTAGAGCTCAGACGAGTACAAACGCACTGCAGCAACCCAGAACACCAGAAAAAGGAAACAGACTGCTTGTACAACACCTTCAAACAAAATGGATACCCACGAAATTTTATCAAAAAGTGCCTTACCATTCAACCTACTACAGCACAACCAACACAAGCTATGAAAAGGATAACACTACCTGTCTGGTAGTCTTTCTTCTCGTTGCTGTTGAAACTTCTCATCACTGTCTTTCATCGCTGTATTGCTGTATCATTTTGTTACTGCTGTTGGATGTATTTGGACTACGTATGTATATAAAGTAAATAGGCTAATTTATCTAATCTCTGCTTGAGCGTCTATTTACTGCATAGAACGTAGATCACTGGTGTCTTGGAAAAAGGAGCAAGCCGCTCCACCGTGTGCACTCTGACACCCTTTTTAAAGAGAGTGATAATTATGGCATCCCTAAAGTCTGCTGGAATCTCCTTCCTCATCCAGATTTTTTTGATGAGCTTATGAAGTTGTTGTGTAAGTTCAGGCCCACCTTCTTTAAAGACTTCAGCAGGAATCCCATCAGGTCCACTAGCTTTGTTATTTTTCATTTGTTTAGTGGCTTTGCTGACTTCCTCCAAACTAGGGGGTACTGCAAGCTCATCTCTTATTTTTGCAGGATTTGCAAGAAGACTTCATCAGCCACAGTAGAGTGATGATTAAGGAGACTAACACTACCAGACATCAAAAACATCTCAGAAACAACCAATAGACTATTACAACCACACAGCATCACCGTAGCACACAAATCAACTAAAGCCCTCCAAAACATCTTAAGTAAACAAAAGACCCAGTAGCCCAAAAAGAAGAACAGGAGGTATCTACAACATACAGTGTAAGGACTGTAACATCCACTTTGTAGGACAGACAGGCAGAAGACTAGCAGAGCACATCCATGAACACCAACTAGCAGTCAGAAGACACAATGAAAACTCCTTAATTTCACAACACATGGACAGACTCAACCATATTTTCAACTGGGAAACTGTGAGCATCCTAGACCAAGTTAAATCCAAAAATACTAGGGAGTTCCTGGAAGCTTGGCATTCAGACAAATCAGCCATTAATAGACACATAGAGATAAACCACATTTAATGAAACATCTGCAAGCAAACAACCAAGCTCAGAGAGCATCAAGAACTCCAGAGAGTGATTGGCTCAACCTCATCCAGCCGGCCTCTCTAAGAGAGGACTAGAATCCGTGTCTCTTCCTAGTCCAGTGTCTTAACCACTGCATCACACTGCCTATCTGTACCTATCAGCCAGAAAACACATTCCAAAAAATAAGGCAGGTCTAAGTTAATCAGTTAAAATATAAGAACTGATTAAAATTAACTGCCGGTAAAAAGTTAACTGATAAAGTTATTCTTACAACTGCATACACTACCTATTCTCTTCCTAACACAGAGATCATTCTGTCACACAGAAAGCAAAGTCAGCACACGCATTCCCCTCCTTTCAGTAACAGCCAAAAGAGAAGGGAAAAAAAGAAAAAATAAATAAAGATGGGGAAGGGGTGGCTGCATTCAGAAAAGAAGAACAGGTATAGATTAAAAAGGGAGAAGAGATAATTAGAGAGGGAAAGAATAAAACAAAGAGAAACCTTGCTCAGGGATTTTAAAAAGGGCGAAAATCTGTTATGTGTAAGCAGCCTCTCCTCACCTTCCCAGCAAAGACTAATTTGATTTTCAGAGGAAAGAAGATATGCCTGCAGTTATTTGCACCTTCTGCCCATTCCTTTGTGTTCAACAGCCTCTTCTGTTCTTATTAGGGAATGTAAAATGGCTCTCCTTAAGTCAATGATAATTATTGGGGGAGGGGGGGACACTCATTTTTCTTTCAGGAAATACAGTAATTGATGTAATTGATGGCTAGTAATATTAAACATCTTTATTCCTCCAGATTTTGTCCAACAGTTGCACCTGGCACTTATTCTGATAAAATATATATTTACAATTAATTTTATCCAATACTTCTATACTCAAGTGTGGGTTATATAGCTGTGGTGAGAATTGGGGGGGGGGGAGGCAGTTCTTAGACAATGCATTGGATCCTTCACCCATGAATTTACTAGTCAGCTGAATGTGACATTTATTTATTTATTTAATCACATCTGTATCCCGCCCATCTCCCCCACAAGGAGGGACCCTTTGCTTATAAGTTGCACACAAGAGCCTATGGAAGGAAATACTTCAGGACTTTCATAGCAGAGTCACACCACCCCTGTCTGAAACACCCTTATTTGAGTTATACTCTTGACATTTTTATGGCTAAAAAGTGTGCTTTATTGTTCATTAATTGTTTGTATCTTACATGTAACAAGACTTTTGATTAAATAATAAAGAGGAAAATAATAAGTTCTCAATAACTGTAGAGGGAGGCAGAGATAGTGGAATGCAGAAGCTATTAACAGATAAAAGAGACAGTAAATGAAATCTCAGCCCTGAGAAAGAAATAAGCATAAGAAAGAGATTCAAAATAACCCTGCTTTGAATCCGCATAATATAAAAGAGAACAAACTGAACTTCTGGCAGGCTTTCAAGGTTCTGCTATTATAAAAAGTAAAGGATCCCCCGCACATTTGTGCAGTCATGTCCGACTCTAGGGGCCGGTGCTCATCTCCGTTTGTCAGCCAAAGAGCCAGCATTGTCTGAAGATGCTTCCACGGTCATGTGGCCGGCATGACGCACACGGAACGCTGTTACCTACCCACCGAAGTGGTACCTATTAATCTACTTGCATTTGCATGCTTTCGAATTGCTAGGTTGGCAAGAGCTGGGGCGAGTGCGGGAGCTCACTCCGTCGCACAGGGCTAGGGATTCGAGCCTCCGAACTTGCGATCTTCTGATCGACAAGCCTGGCGTCTTACCCGCTGAGCCACCATGTCCCCTTCTGCTATTATAGCCTACAACAATAAAGAAGAATTCCAAAAGTATTTGCAGTGTCTAATTCCTGATCTGGCCTACCTTGAAGGACTAACAATAAGAGACTATTTTGACTGAGTAATTATTTACAGGTTTCATTGCAACTGGTAATATATTAACATCAATTTGCCAAACAAATTAACAATAAAATAATTCCACCAATTTGCTTGTTAAGTAAATGAAGCCATGAGCAAAGTTATAATGATCTTGAAGATTCTGTTCTTGTAATTAAAAGAGAATAGACTGACTCTATATTTCCTGGTGGTTTGGGGGATGGGTGAGGAGAAAATAGGACTGACTGTAAATAAAAATCTCATGTTGTAGTACAATTTCTTGCAGACTCTTGCCAAATTGGGACCCACTTGGGCAATAGCCTGTCCACATTCCTTACTGTATCTATTCTGTATTTCTTTCACTACAGAAGGTATGTCGATGAAGATTCTCAGTCATCCAGGTAGAATTGTCTGTAGTCATGGCAACTGGATTTCTTTCTTTTGGTTGAAACATTTCACTGCTTGTCCAAATAGCTTCTTCAGTCTGGGCAAAAGTTGGTGAGGGGACCCCATATATGTCTTCCAGGGTGGCTGTATTGACCTTACACCTGATTGGCTCGTTAATTGGGCAATTGAGGTGTAGATAGTCTTTGGGATGTCTTACTCCTAAAACCTTTATTCATCCTGTCTCCCTGTCTCTTGCGCTTCCGGAGATCAAGTCAAAAAGAGTGTTATACAAAGAATATTGGATATAGAAGCGCAAAAAGATATAACCACCCTTAGCAAGGTTGGCAATCTGAAATGGTTGAGCCAATATAAACGCACTTTTCAAATTGCCAACTATTTAAAAATACAAATGTCAAAACATCTCAGGGAGGTATTCACTCGAGCTAGATTTGATCAGCTTGATACAATGGTCAGATTTGGGAGATTTAACAGCATCCCTTATAATGAACGCATTTGTATATGTGGAGAGCCTGAAATTGAGGATATAGCACATATATTATTCAATTGTAATTTGTATAAGAATGTGAGAGATCTATACCTTGGTCCATACATTAAACGAACGACCCATTGGGAATCACATATCAAAACAACATATTTTATGTGTGGCCAAGATCCAAAAATAACATATAACACAGCACTGTATTTAAGCAAATCAATAAGCTTGAGATCTACATATGTGGGGTTGATCGGGGTAAACTGTAGGGGTGACACATTTAAGTGAAAATACACATCATATTTCTGTGTCACCCCTACATATTGTATAATCTTGTATTTTGATATGGCCTAAGGGCTAATCAATAAACTTTGATTTGATTTTATTCATCTCCAAGTGGGTTGTTAAATGTGGATCCAAGTGGATCGTTAAATGTTAAATGTATAATAAGCTTGAGATCTACATATGTGGGGTTGATCATGGACCAGCCCATGCCAGAACTTCCTGTCGGCCGTCACCATCCCCAGCTCCCCCATGGTTGAGTCTGTCACCTCCAGAATTGATACCAACACATATTATGATATCAACATACATTAAACAATTCAGCATAACATAAACAAGGGACAGGTTTTTGCCCTAGGCCAATACAAAGTAAACCTAAGCTTTAAAAAAGGGCAGGAACAGAAAGCAGTTTCTAAAATTTGTTTTTAAAAGCAGGGTTTATTTTGCTTAGGTTTCGGATCCTACATATACAGAACTTAGTATCTTCCCCATTAATTTCAATACTTCTTCCCACAATGGATGCTAGGGAGAAACTGGATGTTCTATGAGTTCTCTCCTGATCTCTTGAAGAGCAGATTCATATATGATGCAGTAACTATAAAAGCTTCCATCAGCTATGAAAGCGCCATTTTTACCCCTGAACTTTTCACGCTTTGGGCATCTTTCCTGTCCCAGAAAGGGAACTGCTTTGGAGTAAATCTAGCTTAATGACTTTTGAGTGTTATGATTAATAGGCAAAATATTTTTAAAAGCAAGCATAAGGTGGCTGTTACAAAACAGGAATATCAAATTAAACCAAAATATAGTATAAAAACTCTACTAAAAAGGCATATGTTCGGGGTTTCAGAGACAGGAAACAAAGTGCAGAGGGTTCCATAATTAGCCTTTCTTTTTTTTTCTTTTAGCTTTTCAGGTTTAAGTTTCTTTTTAACAGGTCTAGAGAAAAAAAACAACTGAGATTCCAGCCGAAACTCTCCAAGCACGCTTTTTGAGATAAGTCATTGGCAAAATACATATTTTTCACCTTCCAGAAAGAACAAACTATTTCTCACTGTAAATCAAACTATAAAAGAACACTACAATTTCTTGCAATCGCCTTGATCATTCAGGATGAATTACATATGCATTTTTCATCATAGTTTTCAATAGAATCAGCTCACACATTCAGAAAAGTGAACAAACAGTAATAATGAGTAATCAAACAGAAAGCTCTCTTCCTACTGTATTTAATGTTTCCACCAGGGAACTCCATAGATCTAAAGCATACAGCATAGCTTTCCAAACTGTGTGTCATGACACATTAGTGTGTCGCGACAAACCCCGGAAGTGCTGATGGTGCGTTGCTGTGCGCAGCGGCGGCAACGGCGATAGCAGTGGCGCGCCATCAGCACTTCCGGGTTTTAGCATGAAACACGAGGCCACCACCGATGTGCACGCCACCGCCGCACACGCCACCGCGCTGCCGCCGTGCACACTGCCACCGTGCACTCCCCCACGCCACCGCCGCCATTGGTGTGTCGCCAACGGCATGACTTTGGAAAGCATTGGCATACAGCTTTGAAAGTTATAGAGGAAAAATATATAGCATATTTCTACAGTATGAGAGGAAACTAAAAAATAGAGGAGGCAGCAAATGACCATGAGAGGTGCTGCCATTCATTCTCATAATGAAATATCATGCTTTGGAGAATAATTGACTGTGGTCAATTCTTCTAATCTAACAAACAGAGAATGCACCTTAGTTGCACTATCAATTACGCTCAACAGTGATCCATATGTGTACATTAATTTTATTTATTTATTTATTTAATTAATTAAATTTATATAACCGCCCATCTCCCCCAATGGAGAACTCTGGGTGGTTTACAATAATAACACTGTTAATAATAACGCTGTGAGAGTGATTCAGAGAAGCAAAGTATCTGTATAATTTTCTTGTCAGTTCTTGATACCATCTGGACATATCACACCTTCATATATTACTTTATTGAAAGAGACTGTGTTTGCATCCTTTTTTAAAGTGACTTTTTCCCACCGTCGCTTACAGCCACACTCCACTCCTCCACTTAAGCATACAGCTTTCCAAAGTGGTTATATTTCCTCCCAACTCTAAGTGAGATTCAACCATGAGTCTTCCAACAACCCATTATTCTAGTTTTATGTACATTAATTCACTTGGCATACATTTCTAAGGAACAAGAAAACATTATATGTATAACAACTTCCAGAATAATGCCATTACTAACCTAGGAAATAAAGTTAGCTGCTACTGAGTCAGATTCAACTCTGGGTGAACGGATGGGTAAATCCTCACTATTTTGACTTGTTTCTAGTAATAAATTGCATCTCTTCCAATGACATTCTAGTAATTTCTTTGATCCTTTAAATGTAAGATGTAGCAGGTGGTCCTCTGGTTACAACCACTCATTCAGCGACTGCTCAAACTTGCTACAGCACTGAGCAAGGGGGACTTATGACCGGTCCTCGGAGTTCCGGCTGTCGCAGCGTCCCCGCAGTCACCTGATCACAATTTCCGACATTCCCTGCCAGCTTCCCACAAACATAGTCAATGGGGAAGCTGGCAGGAAGTCAGAAGTTGCAGTCACATGAGGTCCTCACTTAATGATCTGCATGGTCCTTGCTTAACAATGGCAACCGGGACCGCCGTCACTAGGCAATGCAGTCACATGACATTGTGCTTTACAACTGTATCACTTAGTGATGGCAATTCTGCTCCCAATTGCTGTCGTAACCTGCATTTCTGGAGTGTTCCTCCAATGCCCCCATGCATTAAAAAATAACATATGAGAAAGTAAACTTGGGAGAAGGCATGATGTTGCTTTTTGGTTGGTGTCTGATTTTGGCAGGGGTAGGAGCTTCTAAGGATCAATAGAAAAAGATGGTAGCGGTTCTAAAAATGTCCCAGTACAAAACAGAAAAAGGACACCCATCTGTGTACCTTCGCTGGTGGCAGCATTCTTTTGAGTCTTGGTGGGAGTGTGATCTGTACTTGAACTCACGTCGGATGAGATGCTTGAGCTGCCTTTACCTACAAAGAAAACATTGGAACATTAAAAAAAATACTCTTCACAACACTGTGTAACAAGGCTTTAATTATCATCTAATATCTGGGTTCCGAAATTAGATCATAAGGCCCACTCTGGAAACCTAACAGAGCAGAGAAGGAACAGGTTCTTAAGAGCTACAGCATGGAGTGGCAATCTTTTTATAAACTTTATGAAAATTCTACACATAAAATAAACATTAAAAAACACAATAGAGAAACATACACAGAAACATAAACCTGCAAATATAAAACAAAACATCTAACTTAAGAAACATTTAGTCCACTTCCACCCCTCACTTTCCCCATGGATCAATTAACTATTTCTTATTCTTCTATACCAGGGCTTTCCAAACTCTTGCTGTTGGCGACACACTAACAGCTGGCGCATAAAAACCCGGAAGCGTTGCCCCCGCTGCACTGCACAGCGGTGCTTCTGGGTTGCCGCTGCAGTGCGCAAAACCCCGGAAGCGCCGCCACGCTTTTGGGGTTTTGCACGCCGTGGCGGTGGCGGTAGTGGCAGCGTCCTGGAACCCGGAAGCACTGATGGCCCGCCACCGCTGCTGTGCGTGCTACCACGCGCGGTGGCAGTGCGCCATCAGCACTTCCAGGTTGTCACGTGACACAGAGTTTGGAAAGCCCTGTTCTATACTATTGCTGGGAATTCTGGGAGTTGGAGTCCTCACATCTTAAAGTTGCCAAGTGAGAAACACTGATTTAATTTTTCCATTATCTCCCCTCAAGTGGCAATATTTTTAAAGACAGTTGAAAACAAAAGAAGAAATGAAAGATAATGGGCCGTGATCCGAAGACACCTATGTCCCTGCCTACAGATGTGCTTTCAACTTTTCCTGAACAGCAATCTCAGCCACCTGTGTGACAAACTGTCTGTGGAGTTTCAAAACCAGTTTGTGGTACAATACAACACTTCCGCATGTGAAACTCAAGATTTTAAAAGAGAAAGATCACAAGCATTTGGATGAAAATAACTCATTCATTAGCTCTAAAACGTCATACCAAGCTAAAGTTTTCACTGTCTTTTCTTATTTTAAGCCGAAGCCAGCTAACCTGATGGGAAAGGGAGTTCCACAGAATGGATGTTATAATAAAAATCCTCTCTTTTTTTAAAAAGCAGAACATCAAAATGTCTGCCACGAAGTAGATTTCTGCTTTTTTTTTCCCCTTCAAAAGAGTTGCCATCCTAACAGCACTGTGCTATATGGACAAGAAGGGGAGGGAAAAGATTAAGAGCAACTGTGTTTTTTTCCTGAATCACATTTCAAATTTGAAAAACATCTCAGTTTTATGTAGGATATCTGTTTTAGGGCAATACATTTCATACAGTAATATCTGATACAGTTGCCAGAAGAGATTGCAAATTTTTATCTAAGTCTTATATGTAACATTAGTCTTTTTTTAAAAAAATAAATCTGCATTTTTCTATGACAATATGTTGATGGGCTTTTGCAACCCAGAAAAGAATTCCATACAGAGAGAACACATCACTTGCAGCAGCTGGATGCCAAAGCAAATCACTATGAAAGATTCTTAAAAGAAGCTGTAGGGCCCATCTCACAGCTGTTTGATGAGGTTTACCTCCTCCCTTCAGCCAACTCGGTAATGAATGTGGCTGCATGAAGATCCCAACAACTACTTCATAGTGAACGTTATCATTTATTGATTTATTTGATTTATTTCTATACCACCCAATCCCAAGATTCTGGGTGGGGTAGAACAATAGAAACAATAGAAAACGACATACAAGTGGCATCCTGATTGCGTCAATTCCTACAATTAAAAATCCAACAACACAATACACAATGCCCCCTCCCACTATAGCCTAGGCACCAAAAGCCGGATAAAAAGAAAAAAATTCAGCATTTTCTTAAATATTAGAAGAGGGGGTCCAGGGGCATCTCTGGAGATAACGTATTCCTGTGTTTATAAAATGCTTTAGAAACAGAAAAAGTATTTCCACCATCCAAGTCAGAAGACTGTATTGTGTATGTGTGTGTGTGGGGGGGGGGATTGGTCCCATGGGGAAGACTGCTCAACACCCATCTTTCATTTATTATGTAATCACCTTGCATTTATTTATTTATTTATTTATGCAATTTACATAGCCACTCTGGGCAGCGTACAAAGATTAAAACAAACAAACAAACAAAAATAATGGCACCGATCACAAAAATTAATATTAAAAAAATCCATACCATAACACATCCCTGGAGTTGAAAAACCATTCCACTTCAAATCACTGAGACTGTAACAAACAATCAGGCAACAGGGCTCACTTAACCTCCTGGCCCAAATCCCTGTGGGAACATCCAGGTCTTTATTGCCTTACAAAAGGCGAACAAGGTCAGGGTCATCCAGATCTCTGGGGGAATGCTTTTTCACAGGGCAGGCGCAGTGACTCTGCTTTGATAAGTGGAAGAAATTCCCTTAGCTAATGCATTTTTTAAAAAAATTCAGGAAGCAAATTAATGTCATACAGCAATCCCTGTAACAAGTTGTAATGACATGTACATACTTATGTCATTGCACAAATTACATGCTTATGTAATGATACGATGTCTGATGCAAACACACAAATCATATCACTTGCGTGATGATGTCATTACCACATCATAATTTGCTCCCCTTGGGGATGCCTCTGACTCCAGCTATGTGCCCTTGGAAGAGTGACATCCCGTTTCTTCTTATTCCTAATCCAAATCAAAATAAGTAACATAAAACTAAGATGGAAGGTAACATATTAGGGTCAGTCTTCACATCAGGTCTGGCTGTAAATCTTGACCCCCCAGACACTTAACCCCTCATTCAGGAAACTGGGTATTTAGCAGAAATTTCTCAGTCACCGTTTGTTTTTTGTTTTTTCTTTTACTCATAGACAAGAATTAAGCGGACTTCAGTGTACAGAAAGAAAGGCCTTACCTAGGTCTATGTTCCAGGGTTTGAATTTCATGTTTTTTTCTGCCCTGCTTTCTGAGCATTAGATACTTGGTCTTTCTCTTAATGTGGTTAGAAGGCACCTGATCTTTATCAATATAATTGTTTTCTGTATTGAGACAGCTGGTTCCTACCTTGCTAGCTTCATTCCTTACATTAAGTATCCAGTTTTAGACATGATCAAGATCATCATCATCATCATCATCGTTATTATACACAAGGGAAAATCTACATAACTTCTACTATATAACTATAAAGCTAGGATACCATCTCATTTGCTGCTCAGCACGTGTTTCTCATGAAACCCTCTGCTGAAAAAATACTGAAGACTATACTAAGTAAAAACATCCCACCTTTATTCTATGTGAACACCTGAAAACCAGATGGAATTCAGATTCACTGAATTCAAGACAAGCAACAACTGTCTGGTGCCAGCCTCAGATAGATCCCCGATGCCTAATTTATACCTTAGAAGAAGAAACTAGGAAAAGAGTGAGAAAAGGGGATGATTTCCTTTCTGCACTGCAGACCAAAATTCATTTTGCACAAGACTGAGAAGTATATGCTCTGAAAAGTTTTTTGCAACAAAAAATAGAGTATTTTTAGCAGATGTATAGATTTCTTTACAGCCACATTTTTTTATGTTTGAAGCTCACATATTCCTACAAGCTCAGCCCCTTCACTAACTTCAGTCACGTTAGTAAAGGTAAAGGTTTCCCCTGCACAGTCGTGTCCAACTCTAGGGGCCGGTGCTCATCTCCGTTTGTTAGCCGAAGAGCCAGCGTTGTCCGAAGACGCTTCCGCGGTCATGTGGCCGGCATGACGCACACGGAATGCTGTTACCTTCCCACCGAAGTGGTACCTATTTATCTACTTGCGTTTGCATGCTTTCAAATTGCTAGGTTGGCAAGAGCTGGGGCAAGTGTGGGAGCTCACTCCATCATGTGGGGCTAGGGATTCGAACCTCCGAACTTGCGATCTTCTGATCGACAAGCCTGGCGTCTTACCCGCTGAGCCATCGCAGCAGCTAGTACACCCATATATTTCATGAACACTTCTGGGAATGTGGATCAACCAAATGGAAGCATGTGAAACTGTAAAAAAGGAAAGACTTTAACTAATGGCAAAATAAAAATAAAAATAGCATACAGTATATTCAGTGGAGGATGGATATGTAAAGATATGCATCATTCCAAGCACTGCTTTGGAATAAAGGTAAGATGCTTGCTATCAGACAGAACTTTGTGACATGTATCCAAGCATTTCAGTCCTGAAATTCTAAAACAAATCTTCATTCCCCATCTTCTTTGGAACAGTAAATTATTGAGAATTGAACAATCAACCAGCATATCTGAAAGGAAGGGCTCTCTTGAAAATTAGAGACTCAACTTCTTTTCTAATGCAAGGGAAGGTTGGAAAATGCAAAACCTTCAGAGGGGTGATGTCATGCTCTTGATCCTTTAGCTATTAATCAGAAACTCCAGATACAAGCCCTTAAGGCAGAGCTTTCCAAACTGTGTGTCGGGACACATTAGTGTGTTGGCTGCAGTGTCTGGGTGTGTCGCGGCGGCTGCTGCCTCCAAGCCCTGCCAGGATTCCACGCAGGTCCTAGTGCCTGCCTTGTGCCTTGCTGCCTCCAAACCTGCCCTGCCAGGATTCCGCGCAGGTCCTAGTGCCTGCCTTGTGCCTTGCTGCCTCCAAACCTGCTGTGATTCCACGCAGGTCCTAGTGCCTGCCTTGTGCCCTGATGTAAAAGTGTGTCACGAAATGATGCATGTCTAAAAAGTGTGTCACCAACATGAAAAGTTTGGAAAGCTCTGCCTTAAGGATATGAAGAGTTCTTTATTAAAGCTAGAGATCCATAACACATTAAAGACTCGAATGAAGCTTGTGTAAACCAACAATTAAAACATTCAAAGTTCCTCCACGAGTTGACAGCCCCTCCCTTCACTTCCCAATTTCTTGATCTTCCCAGCCCTGAATCAACTAACAAGGTGCTAGCATTCTTTCATCTATCCTTGGTGCTGAACTGCTAGACACCATACTTGCATCAGCATAATTTGCAGTTCCGTGAATGCACCAAGATTCCACTAGAAGCATTCTCACCTACTCCGCAAGTCTGGTGAGTGTCCACTTCAAAGTAGACTGGCAGGATGTACCTCCCCCTCCTGTCACCATGGCAGGATATCACATCCTGACAGGTGAAATTATTATGAATCCTGTTCATTCCCAGATCAAATAATTACCAAAATCCAAATGATAAAAGTCTTGCAAACCTGTTTCCAAAGAAGGGAACATCTAGATATGGGCTTAGTCAAAGATGGTTTGGTATTGTTCCCAATTTTCTGTGATACGGAATATTTTATTGGTTCTCTGACTTTCCTAAACACAGAACTTGGCATAGGTAGAATAAACAAAAAAATCACTTGTAAAGTTGAACAGGGGTTGATGGAACAGTACCTGTAAACTACAGCTATAAAAGGGAAACTACTGTAGATATTATGATGAGATATCCCACATGTTGTAAAAGTGAAAATGCAACTAAAATGAGACTGATTCACATGAGGAAGCTAAACATAGTCAGACTTCCAGATTCCTTCACCATCACTTTCCCTGTCTTAATGTACTCTTTCCAACCTACTTTTCTTGTATAGAGTATGTTTATTCAACAGGGGAAAAAGCAGTTCCAACCTGATTCATATTTGAAAGCAGCATCACATGTACTGGCCCTTAGTCAGGTTTGTAAATGGGCCCTTTCTGGAGTCATTTAAATCATTGATTCTTTCTCTTCTATTAAGACAAATTATCTTCTATTATTAAGATTCATTCTCTTCTATTGGAAATCATTAAGAATTAATTCCAAGTGATCATGTAAGCAAGCTCCTGTAAACTGGAAGAAAACTAATTCTTTCTTTCTTTCAAGCCATCAGTGCATCTTACCTAATTAATATACTGTAAGTAGATGTTGGTACAGTAAACATTTTATGGGTGAAGAATCTGAGCAATATTTGCAAATTGTTATAAATCAGCAGGTATCAATGTTTAAAGTCACAACATAAATTAAAAGAAATACCTCCCTCCCACCTCCCAGAAAATGGATTCAGAATCATGTATCATTGATTGGAAGAAATCCTGGAATTTATTTTTCCCTTGCTTGTTACATCACTCATGCAATCAACTGAGGAAAAGGGGTTCATCTGAACAGAGAAAATCCATGAGATCAACTTCTCAAGCATAAATATTTAGGTAGTTTATCCATGCGCATGCATACATGTTCAGTTTCATGTTTACACAAAGAGCGATAGAGATAGATATAGACTTATATTTACGTCTGGAGGGCAGGGAGAGACCACACAGGAAGTTATTTACCACCGTAAAAACAGCGCAAGACTATGATAGCTGAAATCCTCATGCAGTATGAACTTTCAAAATTCAATGTCAAATTAACTTTACAGCATGAGAACCACTGCAATATGACAGCTTCTTTCTGTACGACTCAGTTCATTATCAGAAATCTTGTGTCATAATCAGGATCTCAAACTAGGGCCCCAACCTTGCCAGTACTTTCTAAATTTCTGAGACAGCTAAGGTTTGCATAGAATATGAGCTCACAATATGAGCTCATCCCACCTAGTCTGGAAGATTCCATTCTTATATACGCAGCCCAAGAAGGGGTCATATTGATAGTTTCTATACAATGTAATATGCCAAAGATCTATAATGGTCAAATTATGATCCAATAGTCAAAATCTGGAGGCCAACTTAGAACAAAACTTAGAACTGAAATTACAGTTAATATAAAAGTGATAATAAAAAGGCACAGACATTTAAATGTTTTACTGTTTTTTAAAATCTGAAAGCCACCTTAAAACTGACAATATTAAGGTACCCAGCAACATATATAATCTGGAAGACAAATGGATTGAAAGGATGTCAAGGTGACATATTCAAGTGTTGCCAAAGCAAGATGGTAACAGCTTAGCTAAAACAGTCTAAGATTCTGAGATCAGAAAACTGGTACATAACCTTTAAGTTACAGCTCTGCAAGGAGCCTCTTACAGGGGAAAAAAATTAAAAGGAGAGGGAGGCAGAGAAATAACCATCAACGGTATAAATTCTGTCTATGACTCAACTGCATATGTTCATAGCACTCATGACTGAGAAATACATACAGCAGTTCAGTTGTGCTGATCTACTGGTGGCAGGGAGTGATGAATTTGGGAGATGGAGGAATAGGTTAAATCTAAATTTGCAGTCTCCCAATGAAGACATAGAGTGGAGAGGTGGACTCCCATAGCTGGATCAAGTGAGGAAGCATGAATTTGGACATATCACCATCATCATCATCATCATCTGGACATCATCATCATCATCTGGACATATACACCTTTTTTCTTGAAATATAAACTTTTTGGCCTGATTTACTTTGCAACAAGGAGATCAGTATTATAAATGGCAGGAATAAACATTTTTACCTCTAACTCCACTTGAAACAAAGGATACTCATTACTGTAATTGCTGAAAGGTTAAAAAAAACCCATGGAACCAAACATTTTTAACAGCATTTCAGAAGGAAGGAACCCAAGCTTAAACACAGAAAGAACACAACACTAGAGCTCTTCAGATTTCCTGCATTAAAGCCATGCAGTGAGGAGGTTGAGCCTCATTCCCGTATTCCCCAGTTATGATTGGGCTTAGAAAACGATGCCCTTGTAGCCCTCAAAATTGAGTTCTGGGTGGACTGGAAGATGGTGTGTGAATTCGGAATTCCTTCTGGAACTTTTTCTATGGGTACATCCTTCCATACAGCACTGTTTCCAAACATGAAGCAGGCTGGTACATTGCACAGCCTTCTGTTCCTTGCCAAAGAGGAGAAATAGGGAACTCATTTTGCTAAGCATTCCACTTAAAGGATCTGCTAGGATGGCTGAAATCAGGAGCCAGGAGGAGAGGTGAGGAAAGAGTTCTTTACCCCAAAAGGCGACTAACAGGCAGCTTTTCAACTCTGTAAAAGCCTAAAACACACACACACACACACACACACACACCATGAGTCTTTCTTCAAATCAACTGTAATCCATGCAGTGATGGGTCATCATACTTCTAGCCAACAGAAACTGGGATGAACTCCTAAAAGAGGCTGCCTGATAATACAAGAGATTTCCTTTCCAAGGTCACAAGGGGTTGGATAAACTCCTTTTGCAAATCAGATCCAATAGGAAATGGCAAGAAATGGCTAGTTGCTCCTCTTGTCTTGGTAGATTTCCCTACACTCCTAGAAGCATTTATCTGGTTCTGATTTGTGGCACTCTATTACCTGAGTAATCACAAACTGAATTCAAACCTCTTTGTATCTGGCAATCTCTCACAGCCACAAACCCAAAATTATGATAATCTCCATTTTTATATGAAATTTCTTGCTCTTGTCATTATAGGCTTGGAAGCATAAAGGTTTTGATCAGTTCTCCAAAGCCAAAATGGGATTCGGTTGGTGTTTCCAATAGTCAGGGTTTACAGTTTCAGTTTATTAAATCTCTTCATAACTACCAGAAAAAACACAAATCTATGTCACAGCTTCTTGCATGGATCTGCACTTTATCCCTCCTAGCAGCCACTATCAATTTCAACAGCAAACGAGTTGCATTCTTTTATAAAGCCCTTTCTTTTTTAAATACACAGTTTATTGATACTAAAACACATTTCTGAGCCCACTGAAAGTTGATTCTAAAGAGATCAGCTGTTTCCAGGGTTTTTTTTTTAATTATTATTATTCGTTCAGTCGCCTCCGACTCTTTGTGACTTCATGGACCAGCCCACGCCAGAGCTTCCTGTCGGCCGTCGCCATACCCAGCTCCCCCACGGTCGAGTCCGTCACCTCCAGAATATCATCCATCCATCTTGCCCTTGGTCGACCCCTCTTCCTTTTGCCTTCCACTTTCCCTAGCATCAGCATCTTCTCCAGGGTATCCTGTCTTCTCATTATGTGGCCAAAGCACTTCATGATGGAGTCTTGAAGGTTAATAAAAGAGCTCCAAGCAGCTAACAACAATCTTGCTGAGTAGAAACGTGAACCAGCAGGGAACTTGCACTTTAAGTTTAATTATGTTCAGAAATAAATTCAGTCTTCACGCATTAGATGAAGAAAAGTAGAGATAGCTTACATATATTCAGTAGATCTGGATACAAGTAGATTCATGGTAGATCTGCGTCCAAGCGAGATGTAATAGAGAGCTGCATTGTGCAGCCCTCCTGCTTGCAGGTGTGCCCAAAGAGTAATGGAGGTTGTTAATCCCCCAAACTCAAGGAGGAGGAGGAAGTGGAAATCAGGTGACCCATGTGACATCCCACAAGCACAATAGAGATGCATTTTACTAGAAAAGACCCCCCTTATGCTTATGAGACAATGCTGAGTTGACCCCTGATGATTCCAACACTTCAGTTTTGCCTTTAATATCATTCCCTCAAGTGAGCAATCTGGCTTTATTTCCTGGAGTATGGACTGGTTTGATCTTCTTGCAGTCCAAGGCACTCTCACAATTTTCCTCCAACACCACAGTTCAAAAGCATCTATCTTCCTTCGCTCAGCCTTCCTTATGGTCCAGCTCTCGCAGCCATAGGTTACTACGGGGAATACCACTGCTTTAACTATGCGGACCTTTGTTGTCAGTGTGATGTCTCTGCTCTTAACTATTTTATCAAGATTTGTCATTGCTCTCCTCCCAAGAAATAGACGTCTTCTGATTTCCTGGCTGCAGTCAGCGTCTGCAGTAATCTTTGCACCTAGAAATACAAAGTCTGTCACTGCCTCCACGTTTTCTCCCTCTATTTGCCAGTTATCAATCAAGCTGGTTGCCATAATCTTGGTTTCCAGGTAGACAAGTTAAAATGTAACAGCAGTCAGAGCATTACTTGATACACTTGTCTATATTTTAATACATATCCTTAGAAGAATTAAGACTCATTTTTAAAAAAAGTACAACATGTTGCATACCACAAGTGCAATGTTACTAGCTTGTGTATCATGCATATAGCTATGCCAAACATAGCATCCTTGTATGGCAAACATATATTCTGTAATGTTGCATAATTTTTGTTCACCTTGATCAGTGGGCACTTAATGATCTGTCAACGTCACAACAGTCCCTTGGTAATATAGCAGAGAAAGAGGGGGAGTTCAGAGATGCCATGGTGATCACTTAATAAGCATAGTAACATGAAGACTTGCAGAAGTCACTGACTCACTACTATACAGTACAACAAATTCTCTTAGCAAAGCTTTTATGAAATTTACTACCCTGCAAGCCTTTGAGACAGAAAGTAAACACAGCCACTGATCCTCCTAGGCACTTTCATTGCTGCAGCTTGTAAATGGCATGCTGGGAGGCAGAGAGCCTAATGGGGACAGCATCTCTGGTCCCAGTGCAAAGGATTGACACCATACAGAGGAAGGCATGTGACAGGAAAAGAACTGCATTTCTGGGACTGAAGAGCAGCTAGCTCAGTGTTTCATGCTGGCTGGGGAATTCTGGGAGTTGACGTCCACACATCTTCAAGCTGCCAAGGTTGAGAAGGTTGAGAAACACTGAGCTAGAGTATTTGAAAGCTTGTGATGATCCAATGGCAGATTGCACATGGCTCTGCAATAGCAACTGGGGAACTCTTCAGAGGCAAGGTTTTTGCTGCATCAACCTCACAAACAATGGTAGGCAGCTCGGTTAAAGCTGTAGTCACAGGGTTCTTCAGGCTCCCTCCCTCATATTAGAGCAATATCAATCTGCAAAAATCCTTCTTGGCCTTTGTGGAAGCCTTCAATGTTAATTCTTTCCAACACCAGAACGCCCAGCAAACAAAGCCATGAGAAGCTTGGAGATTCTATCTTTTAATCAATTTTGAACCTGGCGCTAAAATCTTCGTTTCAGTGGGAGGAAGCTGGTTTAAATAAATGAGCGTGGAGAGGAAGGGGAGAAAATAAAGCAAACTCTCTCTTACATCTGTTTTGATGTAAGAGAGATGACAGAAAACCTAGAGGGTTTGGGCTGAGTTTAGCCAGGACATATGGTGGTGGAGCCTTTGAGTTAGTCGTGGCTCCTGGTGACTGCCTGGACTAGTCCCTGCAGTTTTCTTGGCAACATTTTCAGAAGTGGTTTGCTGCTGCCTTCTTCCTATGGCTGAGAGGGAGGGACTGGCCCAAAGTCACCCAGCTGGCTTTGTGCCTAAGGCAGGATTAGAACCCATGGTCACCTGGTGTCTAGCCCAGTGCCTCTAACCACTACCCCAATTGGCTCTCTTAGCCAGAACATTAACGTCATTAATGTTACAATCAGTGGGACTATTTCAATTTATTTAGTCTGGATTCAATCTGACAGTTCCATATGCTCAGCTGCAAATTTATGGCATATTTTATATTATGTACTTGTTTATGTTTTCCTAAAATAAGCATAGGAAATTTTTGATTGCTCAGAATTCTGTGATAGCTGCATTATAAGCCTACGGTATAATGTTACCATTTTTTGGTTCCTGATGGAATAGAATTGACTATTAAACTCTTTCATCTCCATTTTGTGGCCTTCTCAGGTACTTGGTTCACAGAAAATATTAAACTGTGATTACTTATTTATTTATCTGTTCAATCTGTTTGGCTGCCCATCTCAACAAGTGACTCTGGGCAGCAAACAATCTTAAAATAAATTAAAAACAATTCCCATCACAAATATAAAAATTAAAATACACAGCAGCTGAGGAAGAGGTCACAATTGATGGTTGTTAGCACAGCCAGGAGATGGGATCCTTCACACACTTGGGGGCCCGGGCATAGAACCAGCAGGGCCTCCTGGTCCAGGAATAGGAGCAACTGGCACACAACCCGAAGCTGTGCAAAAGCCCTCCTGGACACGGCTGTCACCTGCTCTTCCAGTAGGAGCCGTGAGTCCAGGAGGACCCCCAGATTGCACACTGGGTCTGTCTGAGGCAGTGCCATCCCATCCAGAACCAAAGATGGAAGATCCCCAGCACCGGAAGGCCCAAACAACCAAAGCCACTCAGTCTTGCTTGAGTTGAACTGAAGCCTGTTGTGCCCCATCCAGGCCTGCACAGCCTCCAGGCACTGGGATTAAAAGGCAGGAATTTTCTTCTTGCATGGCCAGGCGAAATAATACATTAATTACAGGGTTGCAGATTCTATCTTCAACATATACACAAATCAGGAGCTGTGCATTAAATAAATTTGGGTCAATTTCTAAACACTTCAGCTTTAAATTCTGGGAATATTTTGTGATTATTTTTTTTTGCAAGTTGGAGTTCCTTTTACACCAAAACTCCTGGCTCAAATGTAACAACAACATATTAGAATGCTAGAATTGAAATGGAATCTGAGTTAATTGCTTCTCCTAGACTTCATGATTGTTGGAATTCAGCAAATCAAGCATGCCTCATTAGCATATGGGTGATTGCTCTAGGAGGCAAACTCGAGCTACTAGAGGAAGCTGCTTGTTGCCCCTCCCACTTCCTCTTCTCTCTCTGCTCCTTCCACCGACAGAGAAGCAGCATGCAAGCTGTTCTCCCTCCATCTTGGCCACATGGATGGGCCTAGGAGATTCCCCCCCCCCCTTCCTCCACGCAGCCTCTGGCAGCAAACAGGGCCAGAGGTATGCAGTTCAGGGAACAGAAAGAAGAACTGAGACCAATTTTCTACTGAAATGGCTGTACCTGGACTGAATAAATGTAAGAACTCTTATGTACTTACTTTTTGTACCTGCAATGTCTAAGCGTGTGTTTCTTTATGCTTGGGTGGGCTAAAGGTGTAAGAATAAGAACCTGAATCTCTCTAACATGGTCACAGGCTGTGTTTTTAAACAATATTCCTTTTTCTATGCACGAGTTTACACAACGTTAAGCTCTGCTCCATTCACTGGTTCTAACAGGCCACTGAATGATCTTCAATGATGAGGTAAGGGGAAGGAGAAAATGCTCAAATTCAACACTTCGTATGGACACTTTCTGACTCATCTGTGCAATGCTAAATTATGATTGAGAGGTATGAGTGAATTGGCCCACAAAGTGATGAGATCAGATTTTATTTTAAAAAATGTATGTGCACACATGAGTCAGCCAAAAATACACAAAGGGCGGAATGTTCTTTGATCAAAGAAAAAAACCTTAGACAATAGGATGAGTATAAATAGAGAAACCAGTATGAACTATAGGGTATTAGATGCAAAAATAAGTGGATACACGTGAGAACAGGGAGTTCCTCAGTTTTAGGAGAAAAAGGCAAGTAGTTAATCATGTGTTTATGATTAGACTAAAAATCCTGAAAGCAATTGAAAACTGCACTATTAAAAAGCACAGGCTGCTTGACACCAAAGGCTTAATAGGTAACCCCCAATCTGCCTAAATAAGCTTGCCAACTGACATATAGCAGAATCAGCGCAAAAGAATGTAAGGTCATTAAGGCAGTAAATCATTTTTAAAACCAAGATTGTGTAGCCATTAAACATGAGCAAGATACAGAGTATCAGGCCAGATAGGTCACCCTAACTTTTTAAACCTAGAAACACAGCATGGTGAACCAAGATAAAATTACACATTTTGGGAAGAGGATTAGAATTCTGGAATGAAATTTCTCTTAAGAGAACTTAAGGGGAATCTTTCCTCGGTTTCAGATTAATAACCTTTCTCTACCTCAAAATAAATTTCATTTTCTAAACCCCTTGAATCTTCCATGCTCCTTGCTTGAATCTTTTCCTCCTGCTCCTTCTTCAGAAAGTCCTAGTAGTTGCAAGCTGGGAAAAATTGGTACCATCTGTAAAATGTTGGCTTTCTTATTACCATATTGAAAAAGGCATGGAGATGATCAGGCTATAAGTATGTGTTGGTCAATGAGAATGAAATCCACTTGAATCCTATTATTTGGCAATGGCAAACTGCAAACTGGAAAAATTAACCATCATCCAAAAGTACACAGCTGCTGGTGGTTAGGCTAGTATAACAGAATAAATCCCACCAGAGTTGGCTTGCCAGTTAACTTTGCTTCCATCTGCATACGTTAACAAAGATTTATTAATAAAAAATTTGAAGAAGTCAAGTCAGTGAGAACCTACAAAATCAGTGAGAAATGACAACTTAGGTTAATTAGTTAATTTAATTGATTTAGTGATTAGATTATTAACCATTTCAAGACACAACACAGTGTCAACTAACAATAGGATAAAATAGGTATAAAGTCCAGAACAAAGGGGATCGCCTTTGCATGAGACCCCAATCTGTTCAATTTAATGGGCTCTCAGCTGAACAGCTTTGACTATCAACTTGGCAGTTCTGCTGGCTACATAATTAGTGCCCTGAAGGAAGTAGGACAATCTGTTGTTGAAGTCCCAATAGGCTGTTCTGTCAATAAAGTTTCTAAATACCAGGCCCTTGCTGGGGCATATAACTGCCACTCAAGTAAGACATACACTGTCTTCTACATCTGGAGCTCCACGTATACACTTCTTCTCACAGTATGGCATGAAATGGAATCATCCATATTTTACCATGGAGTCCAGCAACTCAAATCTTGCTCTGGCAAGAGGTGTTCTACGAAACTATGTCAAACCCATTGACAGGTATTTTTCTATTTTCCTTGGCCTAGTGTCTGGTTGAAAGTAGATATTGGGTTGACAGCTTGTGCTGCAAAATAATTTTAACAGATTGGTTTATCCACATGGTAGGCTGAGCCATAGCTATCAATTAATGTAGGCACATTTTGTGTAGCCTACTAGGGTCCATTAGGAGAACCCTCCATCAATAGTTAAAGACTTGAATTGTTGACTAGTTATGTATGGGATAAATACCTGTCTTGGCTCTTACCACAGGGATTGGCATATTCTTATCAGTTCCCAGGATATCTCTTAAAAAACTAGCTGCTTTTCTTCAAGTAAAGGGGCCTTTGCTAGATCTCACAATTCTGTACCGTAGATCAACAATAGAGCTATTTTTGCCTTGTAAATCCTTGTAAGGGGATCAAGGTGCTTGGATAATTATAATTGAGTAGTTTAAGTACAGGTAGTCCTCATTGAACGACCACTCATTCAGCGACCATTCAAAATTACAATGGCACTGAATGAGGGGAACTTACCACTGTTCCTCGTAGTTGTGGCCATCACAGCATCCTCATGGTCATGTGATCATGATTCAGGCACTTGGTAACTGGCTTGCAATTATGACAGTCACACCGTCTCATGATCACCATTTGAAAACTTCACTGCCAGCTTCAGACAAGCAAAGTCAATGGGGAAGCCAGCAGAAGGTCACAAATGGGAGTCACTGTGACTGTGTGGGATTCACCTAATGACAACTGAGGCTGCCGCAACTGCCATCATAAGTCAGCATAGTCACATGATGTCACGCTTTATAACATCGCTTAGTGATGGAGTTGCCGGTCCCAATTACCATTGTTAAACAAGGACTACCTGAAGTGTTCTGGAACTTGTTGAGGCCCTCACTGATCTTCTTTTGAAGTGGTTTACCCACAACTCTGTATTGGTAAAAACTACCCCTAACTATGGAAAGGAGTCAACTTGTTCAATGGGCTCCCTGTCCAGGTGCCAATTATATTTAACACATTTCTTATTGAATACCATCACTTTAGACTTGGCTTTGTTAATATTCAAAGAGTTGGAAGCAAACCTAATTATTGCAAGCAGTCTTCTCAGGCCAACTTGGGAATGTGACATTAAAATCACTGTCTGCATATATAAGAATATTAATGAATTTATTAGATATCTTTGGCATATGGATTTCCAGGGAAGGAAATCCTGGAATATCATTGATATAGAAATTGAATAGTATTGGAGCCAAAATACATCCTTGTCTGACATCTTTATGGGTAAGTATGCTGTGTGTTACAGAGCCAGTAACTCCAGTATAAACTTTCTGTGTAAATGGCTGTAACCAAGTATAGGAGTCTGGGTTCCATATATACAGTAATGCAGCCAGTTTTTTCCATAAAGTATTTCTATTTATAAACTCAAATGCCACACTGAGATCTATAAAGGATACAAACAATTGTTTAACTTCTGGTACAAATTTCACTATGAGATGGTATAGAACAGGGGTGGGCAACATCAGGCCCGTGGGCCGTATACAGCCCGCGGGGCTCCTGCCTAAGGCCCATGGGGCTCCCGCCCGCAAACCCCGCCCCTTCTACGTGATTGGTTCCCGCCCGCAAACCCCACCCCCCAGTGCTTGTGATTGGCTCCCACCCGCAAACTCCGGCCCCTGGTCCACGGAAATCCCAGAAACCCCGCCCCCCACCCCTGGTCCCTGGTTATAAATATCCAAATGGCCCTTGGCAGAAAAAAGGTTCCCCACCCCTGTTATAGAATAAAACAGTTATCTGTTATGGAACACTCAGGTCTGAACTTGGCCTGTTCTTCCACTAAGAGATTTTTCTCTCACCCAGTCCTCAATCTTACTCTGAAGATGTTTCACATGCATCTTGGCCACTATATCAATAAGGTTTATGGACCTATAATTTATGGGATATCCCTTATCTCCTTTTTATATATGGGGAATATGATAGAGAATTCCCATCCTGCTGTGATAAGGCCAGTATTATTTATGCAAGAGTACAGTCCTGCCAGCAGGGAGGCCCACCAATCAATGTATGTCCTAAAAAGTTTTGGAGGGAAAAAGGCTTCGCCAGACACCTTATTAGGTTATAAAACAGTTATCTATTATGAAACACTCTGGCTTGAACTTGGCTTCAGTGACGGGATTATTTAGTTTCTGTTACTGACATCAGTGACCAAGGGAGGAGGTTGTCAAGAGTTAGAAGGCTCAAGTGGTCTGCTTCTGCATAGAGTCCTGGTTGAAATAGCAAATAAACAGCATAGACATCCTCCCACACCAAGGTTGGGTTGGGATGGGAATGTGAAGCAGAAATTTACATTCCTTCAGCATATCAGATAGTGTTCCAAAATGTGACTGAATTGGACATTTTTAGTTCTGACCAGAGTGTAACCATGTGATGGGCCTCCTTAGTAGCTGTTAATTTCTTGTAGTCTTGTCTGAGCTTTAACATCTTGGCATAATTTTTTGAAGGAGGATGTTTCTGGGCCAGACACATAGTTGCCCTTAGTGTCTTTCGAGCAGGATTGAGCCAGTTAGATCCTATAGTCTGATGGTTTCTGACTGGCAATTTATCTATTAAAATTTTCTTAGTGTGGAGCACAGGCTAGCATATTTGGTAAGAATTTCATAGGAATCTTGGGTGTGTGAGGAGACCATCTTCACCCAAGTCTGGGCCTGCTTTGAGTTCAAGGACCTGAATTTTACCTTGGTGTCTACTTTGGACCATTCGAGCCCCCTGTCTTGCCTCACTTTAAGGTTAGCTAATAGTGTCTTAGCATAAACCATAGATAATTGTAGATCAAATCTTCCATAGAAATTAACTGCAAGTGGTTGGTGGTCACTGTCTTCCCTCATGTGGATGATAACTTAGGTGGAAATGTCAGTTTTAGTTACAGATGCATAAGCTTCCTAGAACAATTATCTGGAACAATTAATGTCTCTCACAAATTGAACATAAGAATTGGACATCACTATGTCTCTCTCTCTCTCTCTCTCTCTCTCTCTCTCTCACACACACACACACACACACACATATATATATATATATATATATATATATATATATATATATATATGGCGTGGTGGCTCAGCGGGTAAGATGACAGGGTTGTTGATCGGAAGATTGCAAGTTTGGAGGTTCGAATCCCTAGCCCTGCGTGCGGAGTGAGCTCCCGCACTAGCCCCAGCTCTTGCCAACCTAGCAATTCGAAAGCATGCAAATGCAAGTAGATGAATAGGTACCACTTTGGTGGGTAGGTAACAGCGTTCCGCGTGTGTCATGCGGCCACATGACCGTGGAAGCGTCTTCGGACAACGCTGGCTCTTTGGCTAACAAACGGAGATGAGCACCGGCCCCTAGAGTCGGACACGACTGCACAAATGTGCGGGGGGTACCTTTACCTTTACTTATGTCACATATAGTAGTGTTACAGAACTACTTGGCTTATACACACACACACACACACACACACACACACACGCCCACTTGGATGAAGTTAGAGTATCCAACTGTGTTCAACTAGCAGGCAAAACATAGTTTTATCTCTTCAAAACAACACATCAAATGTCACTTCTAGATAAGGTTTATGTTTCAGTGGCCAAGGCAGACAAAAACGAAGCTTTTTACAGGATGTTAACCATCAGTGTTTGCAGTCCATTTTTAATATGCCACTTTCTCTTTCATATTCTCAGTCAACAGCAGGCTACAGAGGAGCATAAATAAAGTAATTAAAAAGCAGATTTGTAAGGATGAAATGAAATGGAAGACTCTCTAAGGAAAGAAGAAACAAAAACCCTTTAAGTTAAAAAAAATGAGTGGGGAGGCAACATATGAACGGAACACTTGGTCAAAAGGCTTGAGAAATATTAATATTATTCATGAAAAAAGAGACATGTTTATTTCTTCACCTCCCATCCAAGATTTATTTTCAGGTAAAATTATTTTAAAGCACAATATCCACCAAAACCTTTATTATAATAATATTTTACAAGTTCAGCATTTATTTAGAGCTATTAAACAGATGAGGTGTACTGTTCACAGTAAGGGAACTCTACTAAGGCAGTTTGGATAATGGCAGCTTCACTTCATGCTTTCAACAATACAAAGGAGGAAATCTATATGTAAAATCTTATAGATTCCTCCCCAACCTGAGCTTTACTTTTAAAAAATATATTCAAGGATACAACCAGTGACTTAGCTGCCTTATACTTTTTGTGGAAATAATCCATTTCCATTCACAAATCTCTAAACTTTGACCTTTAGAAATCCGTCCTTGTAGGTGAGGAAAGATAAGGAAGTAGTCATGATAATTAAAAATAATGCAAGTCTGGGAAACTGTGGGATTTTAGATCTGGTTTGCATGCACAAGTGACGGAAAGATACTTCTGTTCTAGAACGGCTTCTTTCTCAAAAGCATGTTCTTGAATTTTGACAAAACAAGCTTGCTAAATTAGATCACAAGTCTGATTCTGCTCTAGAACACTGCTTTCCTATGGATAAGGAAGATCACAGAACCTCAAGGAAACTTTCCCATACAAATGGCAGTACAGCTACCAGTTCTTCTCAGTGCAGGGAGTTGGTATTCTCTCCACTTAAAAAAAAATCACTGTGTCTCCCACCCTCTTCCTTGTTCCCTTTTTATCTCCTTCCCATCCAGTTGCCAGGGTTTCCTCCCCTCCCTCAGTCTGTCAACATTCCAACCATTAAGATATCATGAAGCTGTTATTTGGGGGACAGGAAATTACTTCACCTTATAACATTTCATACTTTTCCAAGCCAGCTGATAGCTTCCCCCTGGGCAGGAAGGATGGCTATAGCCATATAAACATGGGAAAAATTGACCTCACGGTTCAAAGACATGATACTTCCCTTGAAAATGAATGTTTTATATGGCCATCATGATTGTGGCTATCAACAGATCTATCCTCCATGAATTTGTCCAGTCCCATCCTTCTAAAAGTACCTAAACTAGTGATTATCATTAAATTTTGTAGTCTGGAAGTTAATTACACCTTGGATGAAATAACACTTCTTTTGTCTGTCCTGGACTGCTAATTCAACACCCAAAATGCTTTATTGTCCCTGCTTCAGAGATGGATATGAGACAGTATGGGGAGGGGCAGAAAATGAGCAAGGAAGCCAGTTTGGCCTAGTGGTTAAGGCACCAGGCTAGAAACCAGGAGACTGTGAGTTCTAGTCCCTCTAGGCATGAAAGCCGGCTGGATGACTTTGGGCCAGTTGCTCTCTCTCTCTCTCAGCCCAACTCACCTCACAGGGTTGTTGTTGTGGGGAAAATAGGAAGAGGGAGGAGTATTAGGTATGTTCCCTGCCTCAAGTTTTTTATAAAAATAATAAAGGCGGGATAAAAAAAAAGATGTTGCTTCCATTCCCCCCCCCCCCCACTACAGCATTGAGCCTGGCTGAGTAGATCACTGCTATCCTGCAGTTTGTACTCATTGAATACAAATTTAGTCTTGAGAGCCAACAGCAGGAAGCAGATGCCTTTTTCATTATGGTACTCTGTGCCATCTATGTTGGCAGCATTATAAAAAGAGGGACTCTGTAGTCCATGCCAACCTCTACCTTCTGGTGAAGCTCCTCCATGATGTCATAGGCTGAATTGGAGAAGGGGAAGGAAGTGAAGAGTTTAGAGCCAATATTTCTTGGCAAATGACTAAAATAATTAGTGGGATTTTTCATATTACCTCCCTCATTCATTAGGGTTAGGGTAGCCAAGTATTTTAAATGCAGACTCTCCAAGGTCAAGTGCACAATTTATATTGTTAGAAGCACCCTACCACACCATACAGGAATATTTCACCCATAACCAACGTATTTTATTTATTACACTGAAAAGTTTGCCTGTGTACTTCTCAATGAGACATAACCAGCAGGCTTCATTTTATGCCTCATTTGTGACAGTATTTATTTTATTGTAGCTCAGATTCAAACACAAAAGGGCTCCCATCCCGTTTACTGTGGCCGAATGCCCAGAGTTAACTTCTCCCTTTTTTGCATGCTACTGTTTTAAATATAAGCTGCAAACTGTTTCAGCCTCAGTGAAGTGGAGATCCAAAACAATCGTGAGACTCCTTAGGCCCAGGTGGGGTTCAGCAGTACCTCAAAGCTGGAATTGTTTGTGCAAGATTATCTATTGAGAATAGATATCCTGCAAGAAACCAAAGGCCTACAATGCATTTCAGACCCTACTCAAGTACTGTTTGCTCAGCCATTTTCATCACCATTTCTCTTTGCCAGAGCCATTTGCAATTTTAGGGTAGCTTTCAAATTAATTAGTTTTACTGAATGTCTGGTAAACTGCTTCCATGTAATTCACCAGAGGGTGTCAATGCTGCTGCTCAAGAGCTTTGGCTGTACTCCAGTATATTTTGCCAGCCAGGGAAAAAGGTTGTCTGCTCTTTAGAAATGAATAGGGACACTCTGGATGACCTAGCAGCTCACTATGGATTTTAGGAGTTCTGCACCTTGCAAGAAATCTATGGTTGGAGAATTTCATAAAGCAGGCATTCTTAAAAAGGGGCCACGGTGGCTCACGTGGCTAAGGCGCTAAGATGCTGAGACGGGAAGATCTTAAGGTTGGCGGTTCGAAGCCTGTGTGCGGATGCCGCGTGACGGGGTGAGCTCCCGTCAGCTAGCCCTAGCTTCCGACGTCAGGCTCTAGCGACAAGCCGGTCGGTGAGCCCCCGTCGCAACTAAACGGATCAACCAATTACCAACTTCTGGCTGATCCGGAAAAAAGCAGACCCTGCAAAAAAGCGGGATAAACACTAGGAAGAAGAAGAAGAAGAAGAAGAAGGTATTCTTAAAAACTAAAAATACTGGGTGATTACAGGCCAATGCTTTGTTTTAAAATGCGCCCAGACTGTTAGGGGGAAAAAAGCCAGGACTAAAGATATTGAGAAGCGCAGGAGCATTTTGGCTGAGCAAATTTTAAAAACCTTTAAATAATTATAAACATAATTAAAGAAGCTCAGTTTGAAAAGTCCTGACTCAAGAGGAAGATCTCCACTACTTTTCCCAAAGTGAAAGAGTGGGGCCTGAGTACAACTGCAGGGAGTTCTCAGAAGCTATAATTCACTGATCTAAGTGAAAATGTAGTGCGTCAGTTATACCTTAGTGCAGAGCTTTCCAAACTTTTCATGTTGGCGACACACACCAACAGCGGCAGCGCGGCCTGCGGTGTCCTAGTGTGTTGCACAAAAAACCCAGAAGCGCTGATGGGTGGAACCGGAAGAAGCGGCACCCCCACCAATCAGCGCTGCTGCCGCACTGCCAGCAGCGGTGGCGCTGACTGGCGGGGGTGCCACTTCTTCCGGTTCCCCCATCAGCCCTTCCGGGGTTTTGCGTGACACACCAGGACACAGCAGGCGACACAGTAATGTGTCGCAACACACACTTTGGAAAGCTATGCTTTAGTGTAATGTAGAAACACAGCCCCAGTAAATTATAAATAATGGATTATAGATTAGTGTGTTATGTACAGCCAGCCAATTGTGGCTTGTTAAACAAAACAGTGGAATGTGTGAACCAGATCCCTTTCTCTTCAAGTGAGACTGCTTATAGCTGACAGATAGTTGGTTGCTAGTCATATTTTGGAGAAAGGTGATAAATGAAGACTCTGGAAGATTTTTCATACATCTACTTTTGATTTTCCAGTCTCAGCCATTCTAAAACAAAAGTACATTCTGAGGATCTCCAGTTAATGATTCTGAGCATTGAATAGCTTCACAACAGCTGCTCCCAAATCTCAGAAATAAGCTAAATCCTAGGGCTACCAGAGCTGGACTACAGAAATTCAGGTGGCTACTAGATGGAAGAAAAAACTCAAGGTGCTGAGCTCTTTGCTGCCACCTAGAGGTCATCTTGATAGCCCAGATCTTACACCCTTGTATATATCCCTTTCTTTGGTCTGTCAAACTTAGGTAATAGTTTAAAATGCTACTGCTGTATCATGACAGACAAAAATAAATGTGAGTTGACCCTTTCCCATGTATCCTTCTCCCAAACTTTCTTGAGAATACAATCAGTGACAGACTGGATAGCTCAAAAAAAGGCAGTATTAAAAAAAAACAATTTCTCACTACTAAGGACATACATATAAGCTATATATGAATAGAGCCCTATGCCTATATACCTTTACCTATTGTGTTATGACTGCAATCACACTGGAAACTGAGATGAAATGCTGAAGATGTGGGATATACAGTATTCTTAGGAGGAAATCAATGCAAATAAAGCCATCAACCATCCTATGACAGAAGGTTAGGAACAGTCCTCTTCCCCCTTCACAGGTAGTGAGAGGATAAAAGTTGTAAACACTTTACAGGAAACATATAATGGAGAGGAAGATCACTCCTGCAACCTAGGAAGATGGCCTAATATGGCATGAAGAACAATACAATGCAAACCATTTCATTACACAGAGGCAAGCCACAGACAAATATTTCCCATTTCAGTATTTGAAATTACTCAGTAATAGGAGCCAGAAATTAGTGGCTTTCTAGGCATTGCTGAATAGCAATTGCCAACATCTTTCATTATTGGCCATGCTCACTGGGGCTGCTAGTCTGTTGTTCAGCAACATCTGGAAAGCTCCAACTTTCTCGGCCTGACACAGAGCATTCAGTTTGAAATAAAAGCCTGCACTTTTGAGATACCTGTGTTTTTACAATATAGTTAATAATTCCTAATATTGGACTAAAGCAGAGCTTTCCAAACTGTGTGTCGGGACACGTTAGTGTGTCGGCTGCAGTGTCTGGGTGTGTCGCGGCTGCTGCTGCCTCCGAGCCCTGCCAGGATTCAACACAGGTCCTAGTGCCTGCCTTGTGCCTGGCTGCTTCCAAACCTGCTGTGATTCTGCGCAGGTCCTAGTGCCTGCCTTGTGCCTTCAAACCTGCCCTGCCAGGATTCTGCGCAGGTCCTAGTGCCTGCCTTGTGCCCTGCTGTAAGAGTGTGTCACGAAATGATGCATGTCTAAAAAGTGTGTCACCAACATGAAAAGTTTGGAAAGCTCTGGACTAAAGACTGCTAGTACCAGTATCAACAAAGCAAAACACATACCCTGGGGGGTTTAGTGACATGATCTTTAAACTCAATAGACTCTATTTTAAAGATGGTGTTTTGGGAAAATCATACTGCTTATAATCTCAGTCTTCTGATGGGCTTCATTTTTAGCATGAGATGAAAGAACCAGAAACTCAATGAGTTCTAGGAACACTACCAAACATTAGCTTAATAAAGCAGAAGGTAAATTAGTTTTTCTCTTCCCTTTGCAGTTCATCAAAATTAAATGTGTAAAAGTACGTTTCTAATGTTTCTTGTATGTTAAGAAATCATTATTACTAGCTTCAGAACAAACAAGTATCTTAAACTATTATTTGGTATTCACTCAAGTATTAGCAAGAAAAGGGACTTATCTGTGATCAAAAGGCTTATATAACCACTTACAAAGCCAATGCGCAACTGTGTATGAAGTCACTTTTAGCTGACATGTCATGAGCATTTAGATAGTTAAAATTTTCAGAGCTGAAGGAAATTTAATAATACCACTACCTATTAAGTTTGTAAAAATGCTTAATATTAGTGTTCCCTTACTATTTCAGTTTAAACAATTTAAACTACTAGCTTTAGCATCCCATAGGGAACTCTCACACTCATTACTATATGATATCCATCTACCCACTGACAAATACCACCTTACTCAAATTCTTTTTCACACAATAGTACAGCAATCTCTTTTAAATCAGTTAACATTATTTTTTTTATTTTATATTTTTTTATTTATTTATTTTTATCCTGCCTTTATTATTTTTCTAAATAACCCAAGGTGGTGAACATACCTAATACTCCTTCCTCCTCCTATTTTCCCCACAACAGCAACCCTGTGAGGTGAGTTGGGCTGACTGAGAGTGACTGGCCCAAGGTCGCCCAGCCGGCTTTCATGCCTAAGGCGGGACTAGAACTCACAGTCTCCTGGTTTCTAGCCTGTTGCCTTAACCCAGGGCTTTCCAAAGTTTTCCCGTGGTGACACACCAACCACCGTTGGTGTGTTGCCGCGGGAAAACCCGGAAGTGCCGCCGTTGCGGCAGTGTGCAAAACCCCGGAAGCGCTGCTGCCGCTTTCAATTTTTGCGCGCCGCCGTTGGTGTGTCGCCGCGGGAAAACCGCCCAGAGTTCCCTGTTGGGGGGAGATGGGCGGTCATATAAATTAAATAACTAAATAAAATAAATAAATAAATAAAACCCAGAAGCGCCGCCATTGCGGCAGCACGCAAAAACCTGGAAGCACTGCTGCCGCTTTCGGTTTTTGCGCACCGCTGTGGCTGCGACGCTTTCGGATTTTCGCATGCTGCCGTTGGTGTGTCACCGCGGGAAAACCCGGAAGCGCTGATGGCACGCCATCAGCGCTTCCGGGTTTTGACGCAACACATCTGGGCCCCGCAGGCGACACACTTTTGTGTTGCGACACACAGTTTGGAAAGCTCTGCCTTAACCACTAGACCAAACTGGCTCCATTAAATTAAACTGGCTCCATTAAATTAAATTAATTAAATTAAATTAAAGTAATGGTCCATTAGGGACCATTAAAGGCCAACCACCAAGCTGTATATAGAAGCTCATCTGTTCAGGAAACCGGAAGAGGAGATTTGTGGATAACTCAAGAAATACAACAGCATCATTGGGGGGGGGGGGGGGGAAGCAAACATGGCATGCAGAAAAATGTGCAAAGTTGCCTTTCTATATTACAAGGTATCTGGTATAAACAAAGCGGCACTGGCAGTTAACCCAGTAGTACTTTCTATTGCAGGACGAGACAACTTGGGGAATTTCAGCTGTTTTCGATTACAGTTACTGCAACCCATTGCCATTGGCTATGCTGATGGAAGCTAAAGTCCTAAACATCAAATTGTCTACCTTAGTCTCCTCTGATTGGCAGTAGCTATCTATGATCTTAGACAAAGGACCTCCAATTGAGCTCCCTTAAGTTGGGACACCAGGAAGTAAACCTGAGACCTTGGCAGCGGAGAAAAGCTAAGTATGCTTGTGGAAACAACCCATTATGCTAGTGCCCCAAGTCTCCTTCTAGTTACCTCAAGGCAATCAAAACAGTCACACTGCTGAGGTCAAAAGAGATAACATACAATTTCAGAAAAGAAACTATTACAGAGAGCTCCAGAGGATACAGCTTATCTGTACCCATGACAGACTGGATTCAGGCATGGGCATGGAATGGAAACCACACTGGTCACTTTTATGGATGACCTGGGGTGGGACTTGGATGATGTAAGGACCATTAAAGGACCTCTCAGCAACCTTCACTGCTGTCAACCACAGTATCTTCTGGAGCACTTGGGATGGTTGGAGGCACTATTTTGGGGTAGTTCCATTCCTACCTGAGTAGGTGAGTCCAATTGGTGTGGGAGGAAGGGAGAGGTCAACCCCCTGGGCAGTTCATTATGGGTGCCCTAGTGATCTGTTTTCTCTCCAATCCTGATTTATGTCTATATGAAATTGTTAGAAGTCATCCTCCAGTTCAAAATGTGTTATCATCAATATGCAGATGATGCCCAGCTGTATATCTACACCCCAAACCAAGTGAGGGATGCAATAGGTCCTGACCCAGTGACTGGACAGGGAAAAGCAGGCTCAGACCCAACCCAAGCAAGAGAGAATGATTGTTAATTAAAAGGTCTACTGACTCTGCAACAATACCAACACTGACCCTTGATGTGGTTGTCAAGCTTCCTTGGAGAGAGCAGATGTGCCACTTGGATGTCCTTCTGGGCTCACAATTCTTGCTGGAAGAGCAGGTGGACACTGTGACTACGAGAGCCTCTGCCTGATTCTGGCTGGTTGACCAGTTGGTCTTACCTTGATCAGGATGCAGTCATGCCTGCCCTTGTTATCTCATAATTGGATTACTGTAATTTGCTGCCTATAAAGCTTTATAAGGCTTGGGCCTGGATGTCTAAGAAACTGTCTTTCCAGATAGATTCTGCCTGCCCAGTCTGATTGACCAGGGAGTGCTTACTAGGGTTTTTTTCCTTTCATGAGGTGAAATGGACCGTCGGGCAGGCACTCTGTAGTTGTTCCCTTCCTTTAGAATAACTTGCCACAAGAGACAAGGATGGGCCCCATTCCCATGGCTTGCCAGAAACTTATAGAAATTTGCCTCTTCTGGAAGTACTCTGGGGATTGATCAATGTGGAGTTATCAATACCAGAATATATAATACAGTATTATTTCTGTTGATATTATACTATTTTATTCATTTCAGAAGTTGTACGTCTTCAAGAGTCTTAGTTGACTGAGGTGATAAATAAATCATATAAATAACCTAATAAATAAATACAATTTAGGACTTGGGAACTTATGGTCCAAGAAACAATCATGTCATCATCAGGATGAAGATGCTGGCCCTATCCTGACATCATTGCTAAATTCCTTTCCCCTCAGAGAGTGAAGAAGAGTCCATCACATGACAAGCTGCAGCAGAAACATTCAGCTCTGACACACACATTCTCCAAACACCTAAATCTTGTGGCAGAAGAATTTTAAGATGTAAAATGTGAACCACTTTGGCAGGTTAGATCTATCTTTGGCATCCATTTTCACTTGAGGTTCAAGAGGAACAACTTGCATCAATTTAAAATGGTAGGCCGGATTTCCTCCCAAGTTTAAAATAAATGCTCAAATGGCTATAGAGGTTGAACTAGTTCTATTCCTACTAAAAGTTATATTGTTTATTCTTTTAGGACATCACATTCTGGTTTGAATACAAATCCACACCTACCTGCACTCTGTTATAACCATCCCACACAGTCTAAAAACAGCCAGTGTTTTGTTTCAAGAGCCTAAACTGGTACTAAAAGATGGCAAAATGAAAATAAAAAAAGAATGAGACAATAAATTGCCAATTCCTTCCTTGGTTTGGAAGCAAGAAATCTTATTTCTTAAAAAAACAACATTTTTGTGGTTGTATGATGACAATATTCTCTTTTCTCAGTGAAAAGAAAAACTCCAGTGACTTTTCCACTGGATTAAGAAACACGAGCAACATACAAACCATTACTTTCTGAAAGACAAAGAGAGTAGTACAATTTGCCTGTATAGGTCTCTTAAATGGAAAGCCATAGCTCCAACAACTTTTAAGTGTAAGGCAAACACAAGCAATACTTAAAGTTATATAAGTTATACATAATGTTGCAGTATATCATTTCTTCAAAATGTAGTGTTCCAGAATTCCAGCCATTACCTTCAAGCTGACTAATCTCTCCATTCTGTTTCTTTTTCAGATGAACATCATCACAATAGTCAATGAGTTAGTGGGAGAAGGGTTAACTCAATATGCCAACATCTTCATGGCTGCCCTAGAATACTTTATTAACTCTTATCCTCTGAAGCCTCCTTTATTTGAGATTCATTGATGATGCTTTCATCATCATCTGTACCCATGGAAATGAGTCCCACTATGACTTCAACAACTTCCACCCCACCATCAACCTCAGCCTAGACCTATCTACAGAACAAGTCTACTTCCTTGATGTCACCATAAAACTACACAATGGACACATAAACACTACATTATACAGGAAACCTACCAATTGCCATGTATTTATTTTATTTTATTTATTTATTATTCAAATTTATATGACCGCCCATCTCCCCCAATGGGATGTATGCTTATATGCTTCCAGATTCCACCCAGAACATACCACCAAATCCATCAACTATAGCCAGGCTCTATGCTAGAACCACATTTGTTCTGACTCACTTGACAGAGATGCTCAACTGATGGAATTAAACCAGGCATTCAGGAGACTGAATTTCTCACCCAGTCAGATCAACAGACAAATCAATAGAGCCGGATCAGTTCCCCAAGAGGACTATTAAAAGACAGACCACAGAAATAGAACAACAGAACACCACTGGTTGCTACAGTATATAACTAAATAATATAAATATAAATAAGCTATAGCCCATACTGGACAATGACACTGCACTTTCACAGGCACTGGGTGGTAGGCCCATACTTCCATACAGACAACCACCCAACCAGAAACAAATTCCCACAAGCAATAAGAAACAATAGGGCAATGATTCTAATGCAGGAATCAGATTCTGCAACAAATGCAGATACCTACTTCACCCTACATCTACACCTACAATGCTATCATTGGCTCCAACAAGTACACACACAAGATTAGAGGCACCTTCACATGCCCTTTCCTCCAATGTGATATAAGCCATCATCTGCCAGCAATGCCCCTCTGGATTCTATCCAGAACAAACAGAACAAATTTTGCACAAAAGAATTAATGGGCACAGGTGTGATATTAGGGATCAAAACAAGGACAAAGTAGTATTAGAGCATTTTAACCTCCCAGGGCACTTAAAGTGGAAACCTCAAAATGAGGTTTTGGAAGAATGGGACTTTAACAGCACCATTGAGTGAGAAACTGTTGAACTCACATACATCAAAAAGTTTACAGCAATCTCAGAAAGTCTCAACAAACACAATAGGCTTTTAACATATTACAATTGTTAATTGATAAGATACTTGTAATTTGTCTCACATGTATACTGCATCTGTATAACCAATCTATCTCCCCATCCCTATGCCTCACCCCTTTTTAAATCCTACATGATTCTAGCCACTCTACGCATCTGATGAAGTGAGCTGCAGCTCACAAAATCTAATGCCTTTTAATAAAATTTGTTAGCTGGAAAGGTGCTACGAGACTCTTGATGTTTTGCCACCATAGACTAACATGGCTTTCATCCTACAAGGTTAACTCCTTAAGGTTTTTTTCCCCCCTTGGTATTTCAGCAAGGGGGGATTATAGGCAGGTCTCGATTAGTGCTGATAATGAATCCCACAAAACAGTTCCTTATTCAAATTTGCACTATTTAAAGTGCTATTTGGTTCCAGCTTGACGGAAATAGGCAATGAAAAATTTTAAACATAAATTTTTATATGTTTATTAATGAAATATTACAGTAAAGATTAAAAGAATATACTTACAGCTTAAGTTTATTTTTAACCAAGTCCAGAGTACAAAACAAAATAAAATCTAAATATCATTCCTACCTACCTACTAGATCAGTGCTCCCCAAACTTTTTCCTTCATTACCCAAAACCGCTTATCAGAAAGTCCTTTTTACCCAATGTAGGTAAAACACTTTAAGTCAGTGATGGCGAACCTTTTGGGCTCAGCGTGTCAAAAATTCGGAAAATGCCTGACTGCTGGCATGTCGCACACACCCCCAAACAAAAGAGAAACAATTCTGTACATATTCATTTATTTTAAAAAAAATATATTGTTATTGCCCCTTCACTCAAAGGCGCCCCCCTTCGTACCCCTTCAAGGTACGTCCCTTCATGCCCCTTTGTGCAAATTGCAAGCAGCTTCTTCAGGAACCAGCTTTACACAAAGGGGCAATAACAATAATAATAATTAGTAGTAGTAGTAGTAGTAGTATTGTCCCCTCGTACAAAGCCGGTTCCTGAAGAAGCCACCTGCAAACTGCAAGCAGCTTCTGCAGGAACCAGCTTCACGCAAGAGGGAGCAAGATGACAGCAAGGTGAGCTGGGGCGGCGGAGGGGAGGGCAGCAGGGGTCTCACCAGTTATTAAGCGAATCACATGGTCATTAAGTGAATCCAGCTTTCCCCATTGATTTTGCTTGTTGGAAGCCAGCTGTGAAGGTCGCAAAAGGTGATCACGTGACCCTGGGACGCTGCAACCATCGTAAATACATGCCGGTTGCCAAGCACCTGAATTTTGATCATGTGACCGCGGGGACACTGCGATGGTCATAAGTGCAAGGACCTGTCGTAGGTCACTTCTTTCAGCACTGTCGTAACTTTGAACAGTCACTAAATGAATGGTCATAGGTTGAAGACTACCTGCATTAGGAATATGTGATTGAGATTCCAGGTGCCAAAAAATAAGAAAAGTGACTTTGCAGGAAAGATTGAGGGGAAGGGCTCAATAACATGCAAATAGGTATATGTAAGTTTTATTAAGTCCGTGTCAGGGAGATAACTGGTGAAGAAGGAGGGGGCTCCCTCCAGGGGAAGAAATGCATGCACAGTACTGAATCACTTTGCTTTCCTCCCAAGAGGCTAAAGAAGGCCCCGCCCTGATTTCTTGGGCCTTTTCTCTGAGCATTACTAGTTCATTTTAGTTTAGCTGGATTCTGTCTAGCAGAGTAGAACAATAAAACACTAGAGCCTGTACACCAAGTCTCAGCGTGTTTTCCTTCACTCGAAGTCAGGACAGTCCTGCTTTCATTATTATGGATTTCTATGGAACAATGAGAAGGGCATGAGAGAATTTAGGTAGGAAACTGAAGCTCTAGGATTTAAATGTGATATATCAAGTACGCTGAAGCTAGAAAATTCTCTTATCATTAGTCAACTGAGTAGATAGTCAGTTCCCATGCTTTTTTCCTGTATCCATGGGATAGAAAAATACATACACACACACACACACACACACAATTAAAAGGTAAGAGCATTAAGTATGTATTCTCCCTTGAGTTAATCAAAATAAAGGTGGGACAAAAATCTAATGATTGATTGATTGATTGATTGATTGATTGATAGATAAATAAATACATACATACACACACACACACACACACACAATTTTTAGTCTCCTTTCCATTAAAAGTAATCCCAAAGAAGGGTACAAAACCAACCAACCAATAAAACCATATAAAATTACAAAAATTAAAACCATAAGAACAAGGACAGAAATACATTAAATGACATAACAGCATGACTTTAGTCATAAGCTTGCAGTGCAACAGACCTTCAATGATATCAAAACCTAATTCAATTCTGTACCATTCATAACTGGGCAGGGTAGAAATTCACTAAGTGACATATTAACATTGAAAATGCTCTTTCTGGAAAAGGCAGTATTTTCAACAGGACATCCCACTTGATCAAAATTGTCATGCAGCTTCTCAAGGGAAAAGGTCATCCAGCAATAATCCAGTTCCCAAGCCATGCAGGATCCTATATACTACGAAAACTCTTGTGTCTGTAACCTTTAACTGGTTGAAATGTGCATCATAGGCCAACAATTTTGAACCAAGGTACCTCAAGTGGGCTAATTTACAGAACGTGTCCAAAATCCAGGACCCATGACTCCCGTGGAATAGAAATTTGGCAAATTTTATCAAACATTTTATGACATAAAAATTATCATAAAACATTTTATGACATAATGCAAAATGTCATAAAACATTTTCTGTGGCCAACTCTTGATACCTGACTCTGCTATACAGTTCAACATGGGCTTTTTTCAAGCCAGATACATCTCTGAATATCTCCCTGAATTTTTAAGAACTTTTCCACTGAAGGCAGTACATTAGAATGTTGAAGGCACTGAGGAATCTGGTAAGGAAATATCTCTGGAACAATGACCCAACGGGTCACAGATTGTCTAGTTTTATATAACAATACAAATACCATCAGTTTAACTCAGCAGTATGCAGGCAGGTAGTGCAGCTTGTTCAAAACGTGTTCAGTATAATGTGTTCAGTGGTGTGCTGGTAAATGTTTAAGAACTGGCTCTGCCAGCTCCATTGCTGCTGCCACATCACACCATTAGCCGCGGAGCAGCCTAGTGGCTCGGCTCCGCTCTCAACTGGCTTGCAAAATTCCAGAAAATTTAACAATTGGTTCTTGCAAGCTAGCTCCTGCACACCACTGGATGTGCTCATGGTCATTTGCCCCCTTTAGCACCAGCACAGAATTCTGCAGTAGCTGCAGTTTCCAGACCAACTTCAAAAGCAGCCCCACAGAGAACACATTGTAATAGTCCAGTCTTGAGCTTACTGGTTGATGAATCACAGTGGTCAGGTTGTCACTGTCCAGAAACAGCTGGAAGTAAGAAACAACACTCCTAACTATGGCGCTTACTTGATTCTCCGTTGAATCTTACTCTTACTCATCACTTACTCCATTCTCCATCTATGGAACCAGGAGCATCTCATGACTATGCAACTGCTCCACTGTAGGGAGGGCAACCTTTATCTAGAGTGTGCAGATTTTCTTAATTCTCTGAGATGGAAACTGCCTCTATATAGTGCTTCTGCCTTATCGAGAATCAGTCTCAGCTTCCTGATCCTCATCCAGCCCACTACTGCATATAAACCTCTAATCAGCCTCTCCTGATTCAGATGGTACAAAGAATTATGATGCTTCATTCCAAGACTCCGGATGACCACCCCAACTACTTCATATTTATTTTATTTTAGAGTGGGGCTAGATAAGGGTCAGTTCAAGGTGGCAAGTATAGCCTTCTATGACTGATCTGTAGGTAACTTGAAATATGAGCCTCATAACACAGCAACCTCAGCAGTCTCAATTAAGTCAAATGATTGCCATTTAAGAATGGAAGGGAGGCCAGAGCTTCAACTTCATAGCTGCTTCTCGGGCATGGTGCCCAGACGGCATGTTGGAAAGATATGGATGTGTCAAAAACTGTCTTCCCTGAACTATGGTTGTTGGAGAAAAATGGTTGCCCTGGGCCTCATGCAAAGATAAGCAGAGCCAGTACTGCATGATATATGAAAGCACTAACAAGGGAAGGTTGGATAATCAGGAGACATAAAGTGCAGCTACTACTCAGACACAACCTTCCCCTCACCCCATTTTGGAGAGGTACAGCTAGACAGACTCACTTATCTGTGTCTGGACATATTTTAAAGTTTGAGAGCATGTAATGGATGGTCTCACAAAATGGAGGGACTTCCTATGTACAAAATAGTTGTCATGGGAGGGATGGTCACTTACAAACACTCATTTACCAGAAAGTAAGCTGGTGAAGTAGCCCCCTGCCCTCTCTTGCTCCTCCAGGAAGCCTTCTACCATCCCATCTTTGTCTTCTTTGTAGACAGATAGGCACCCTTTCAAATCAAGCACTGAGTCACAGACACTGAATATTTTAATTTTTTATGCATGCCTATGTGAGGCCCAGAGGCATGTTTAAAAAATTAACGATGGTGATGCTAGAGATTGGTGCTCTGGTTTACATAAAATCAACCTATCCTTGAAACAGAACTTTGGCTCAGTCCAAAAAAGCTCGTTTTATTTGATTATGTGGGAGTATAGTTATCCCACATACTGGATTAATACTACTGGACTGCTTTGCAGCATGATTTTGTAAGGAGCTGCTGTTCGTGCTTAGCTTCAAGCAGCCAAAATGTTTTGGAGGAGCCATGTCTCTGGAGTCATCACTGCATAATCTCTGGTGACCATTAACAGCAATAGCAGTCATTCTGTACAGTATTCAGGTCTCAGGCTATTTATTGCTTTAATGGAAAGGAACATCAGAAATAGCTGGAGTAAATATTCTATTTGGCTAAACCCAGACAACAATCTGGAACAACTGAAGTTTCTGACGCTTTTCAAAAACAACCACACATACAGCATGCAACACACTTCCAGCCTGGACATGACTAAACAACTGGTCCAGCAGCCAAAGTTAAAGGAGCAGGGGGGGGGGGGGGAGATAGATTTTCACTGAGTGGCTTGAAGATGAGTAACAAATCTAACGTTGAAAAATATTTCATTTTCATTTTTCTTGTTTAACTTCAACTGCACAATTCTCATCCCAGTTGCCCTGGGACTGAACTGTTCTTTTAATTAGCACGCAAATACTTGCTTGGACAAGCTAGTTTCTTCCTATTTGTTTATCTCAATTAGCTAATTATTTATCTTATTTCTCAACTAGGTGCCCAATACCAACTAGATCAGGGCTTTCCAAAGTGCCGCCGCTGGCGACACGCCAGCGGCGGTGTGGCGGCGGCACGGCGGTGGTGTGGGGGCGCGCGCGTGGCGGCGACACAGGAGGGCGTGCAGCAGCGCGCGCACAGTGGCGGTGCGGGGGTGTGTGCGGTGGCGCACGCACACAGCAGCAGTGCGGGGGGCGTGCGGCGGCGCAGGGGGGTGTGCGGCGGCGTGCGCGTGCACGGCGGCGGAAGCGGCTGCCTCTGCCACCGTGCACGTGCGCGCCGCCGCTTTCGGGTGGTGTGGCGACACACCACGCTGTGTGTGGCGACACACTTTTGTGTCGCCACACACAGTTTGGAAAGCTCTGAACTAGATACTTAACTATGTAGGTAACTTTTGCTAATATGTAACCTTCCTTTGATGATACCTAAATGGGGGGGGGGGGGGGGAGAGAAGTTGAAGGACTATAAAATTTGCTCAACAAAGGCAACCTCTTTGTGAGCAGTGTGCCTTGGCAAACCTTCTCCACAGCTATTTTCGCTTACCACAGCTGACTGAGGGAGGATCTCTCCAATGTAAATACCTGGACTTAATTAATATTTTTTTTTGAAGGTTCAATTTCAATTTATTATGGTCACTGACCAGTACAAGTTGGAATTCTACAAGGTAAACACATTGGGCTTTAAAATATAAACCCTCTGATTTGAAATAGTTTTAAATCTAATTTAACAAGTCCCAATTAAATATTAAAATGCATTTAGATCACAATGTAAATGAGCCCCTTATCAAATTTAAAAACAGTCTTATTCATTTACATTATCATGACTAATATTCTCTCAATTGTACATAATTATAAAAATATAAAATACAAATATTAAAATGAGTGATACAAAAATAAAATATCATATAATATATAATATATATACCACTTAAAATTATTACAAGGAATACCATACTACATTTTCAAATCATAGTCTGGCGTATCTTCATGGCAGCTGCACAGAATCTGGCTACTTGTGCTGTAACAGTTGGATATTCATCTATAAGTAGCATTTGCATAGAGACTATATCTTGCCGCCTAGGATATTTATTGGTCAGAGGTATTATTAATTTATTCCTAAGCTCTTTATAAAAAGGGCAGCGAAGGAGCACATGGTCTGTAGTTTCTATCTCTCCTATGTTACAAGCGCAGCACCTTGCAGCTAAAGGGATTTTTTTGTATCTGCCATCCAAGACCGCAGAAGGGAGTGCATGGCTTCGAGCTAGGGAAACAGCTTTCCGATGGCTAGGGATTTCGAGTTGTGTAAGATACTTAGCGGTATTAACTATATACAGTATTTATTATACTCTGAAGCTAGGAAATAAGGGGTCTTCTCTGTTTGTCGTTCTATGTCCTTTATCCTTTGTTTCAAGACCAATTTTGCCTGTTCGTAATCCATCCTAAGAATTGCATCCGTAGAAAATCCTAGGTTTGCAAGATGTCGATGAAGGTTCTCAGTCATCCAGGTGGAATTGTCTGTAGCTTGAATCATGTCAACTGGATTTCTATTTTCTCAGTGCAAACGTTTCGCTCCTTATCCAAGAAGCTTCTTCAGTCTGAGCAAAGTTTGTAAGGGAATCCTTAAATATGTTTCTAGGGTGGCTGTGTGACCTTGCACCTGGGGCTAGGTCATGGTTATTTGAGATGTTTATTTCTAAGTCCCTTTATCATCCAAAGGAGGATCGTTAAGATTACCTTGCTGTTGTTGAGATTGCGAAATGGTCTTAATCTTCCTAGGCACAGAAGACAAAGCAGGAAGGAAAATAGGGGAAAGATTGTGCCTGAGGCCCCCACCTCTATTCAAAGAAGGATTTTCCAAGTTGGCATAAATGGATTCCTTGACCCCTCTTTCAAACCACTTATCTTCCCTGTGTAAAATGTGAACATTAATGTCCTCAAATGAGTGTCCTTTTTCCTTTAGATGAAGGTAAACTGCTGACTCTGGTCCTGTGGTATTGCTCCTCCTGTGTTGGGCCATCCTCCTGTACAAAGGTTGTTTGGTTTCTCCAATGTAGAGTTCAGAGCACTCCTCACTGCACTGGATTGCATACACTACATTGCTTTTCTTGTGTTTTGGAGTTTGATCTTTGGGGTGTACAAGCCTCTGTCTCAGTGTGTTGGTGGGTTTGAAATATACAGGTATGTGGTGTTTGCCAAATATCCGTTTTAACTTTTCAGACACGCCAGCCATGTAAGGAATGACCAGGTTCTTCCGTTTACTCTGAGTCTCAGCCCTATCTGTCACTGTTTTAGGTCTGGTAGACTTAGATTTGGTGAAGGCCCAATTTGGATATCCACAGGCCTTCAGAGCTGTTCTCAGGTGCTGATTTTCATTCTTTTTGGAATCCATGGAGGTGGGGATGGTTTCTGCTCTGTGTGACAATGTCCTGATGACCCCTAGTTTGTGCTGTAGTGGATGGTGGGAGTCAAACATCAGATATTGATCTGTGTGTGTGGGTTTCCTGTAGATCCCTATTTCTAGCTTGCCACTGGTCTCAATGAGGACTTCACAGTCTAGGAATGCCAGTCTGTTGTCCTTGGTGTCTTCTCTGGTGAACCTAATGTTGGCATCTATGGTGTTTATATGGTCCGTGAAGGCCTGTACTTCCTGGGCCTTGATTTTAACCCAGGTGTCATCCACATACCTGAACCAGTGGGTGGGTGCTGTTCCCTGGAATGTGTTGAGTGCTTTCTTCTCCACTTCTTCCAAGTATAAATTGGCCACAATGGATGACACAAGAGAACCCATGGCACAGCCGTGTTTTTGTCTGTAAAAGTCACCTCTGTATGAGATGTAGGTTTGCAAGACTAATTTCAATATCCTTTAACCAAGAGGATTGAAAGTAATCTTGGAAAATGAGTGGCACTAAACCTTGAGGGAAATGCTTAAGTTTTAGCCAGAGGTTCAGAGAAGCTAGTCGCACTCTTGCCTCAACTTTTACCATGCCGGCTTCTAATCAAAGGTAAGCATTTGAAACACACTTGGGCATTTGGAATACTGCTCTTATGAATTTTGATTGCGCTCTTTCCAGGGAAGTAATACTTAAAGTCAAAGCACCAACACAGGACCTGTAAAGTAGCTGGGCTAATGTCTTCGCCTGGAAGAGTTTAAGAGCTGCTGGTATATAGTGCCCTCCTTTATTCCGGAAGAACTTTAAAATGGCATTTGCTGATTTATGTCCGATATCAGCTGCATAGTCAAAGTGAGGTTTCCTAGATCCAGTAGCATGCATGACTACCCCTAGGTATTTAAAGCTAGTCACTTGCTCTATTCTGTGCCCATTTATATTCCATGTGCGAAGTTTCGGCCTTTTGGCGAAGGTCATTATCTTTGTTTTTTGATAATTTATTTCAAGCTGATTATTAAAACAATACTGGGCCAAGGTTGTCAAAGCTCTGTTGAGACCTATAGGCGTTCTAGAAAGTATGACAGCATCGTCTGTATAAAGCAGCAGGGCAATATTTCGGTCCCCTAATTTAGGAGGGTGAAATTCCGGGTGATTTAGGCATCTTACCATATCATTTAATAGTTTTTTATTAATTTTAATCTTCCTGGCATCTTCTGCTGTCCATTCCTTCTTCAGCATCCAACCTGTGGTTGCTTTAGCCAGCAATACCAGTTTTACATGACATTTCAAGAGCCTCATCAGAGCGATATGATGGAAAATCTGGCTTTATCTTTCTCTTCACAATGAATACCATAACAAAACATCTTGTATTCTTAGTCCTAGCTCATGTTGCAAAATATTCAGTTCTTCCAAAGTATTGGACTGCACAGGTTTTAGAATATTCAGAAAACCTCTGATACTATATACTTGGGCAAATATTTATTCCAAAGGACAAGAATTAAATCTGTACTCAAAAATAAGACTGGAATTCCTATATAGTAACAGTGCAGTTCCTTAAGGAAAAGGTTTTTTTCTAACAGTTAAAAGCCAATTACTTTTGTAATCTACTTAATAACCTAGAATGCAGTACTGAAGGACTGCAATGTACTTTGCTGAAGCTAGTATTGGCAGGTTGTGCAATTCAAGCTGAATTCTATTTCTTTACTAATATATACAGACATTTCCTCCTGCTTCCCTTATTCAGTTGTTACACAAGTAACATTAGAAGTCTTAATGCAGCACCATCTCATAAAATGTATGGATGTTACAAGTATTTCTGTTGTACCTGGAAGAGGACACGTTTCCTTTCTAAAGTTAACCTTCCCACTTGAGACAGGAGCTTGTCCAGAACACACTGCTGTGTGAATCATCTAGGGAAGAGTATCTTCCCGGCAAGAATGGAAATAGGAGGAATCCCATATGAACTACAAATAAGAGAAAGACACCAAAAGGGCCTGAAAAACAAGCTAAGAGCAGCCAAAAAATATCAGAGATGGCTGAAGGCAAGAAAATTCACTTGCATCCATAAATGAGGCCTTGGCCTGGACCACATTCTAGTGGTGTGGGACAGAATGTTTTCCTAACTCTGGAGAAAAGGGGAATTTGCAGGAGAAAATCTCTCTTCCAGGAAGCTGCAAAGAATTCTGTTCATTTCAAACCTGAGAATAGCAACATAGTCCCATTCGTAGTGGAAAATCTTAAGATAATACATTTCAGGGGCAGGGGGTGAGCAAATAACAAAACGAGGGCTTAGCAATGGCAGCAAGAACTTTCCTCACTAGTTGCCACTTGGGATTTTAGCATCCAGAAGTCATCTGGAAAGAATGTTACACGACAGTACAGAACATTCCCAGCTATTACTGTGGAAATGGGGATAGCAATGCCTAGGAAGCATTCTCCTGATTGCCACAAGAGTGGTGGCAGTGAGGAAAATGGCAAATAAATGAGAATGATATGGCTCTCCCCTTCCCCCTTCAAACTGGGGTTTCTCATCCCCAGTATTTCCATCGCTTGAGAATTCAGCAGACACAGCTGCTCCTCTAAGGAAATGAGGTGTAATTCCAGGAAGTGTTTGTTTTTCTGGTGTCTGGTATAATGGGGAATTATAGTTGCCTTCCCAAAGGAGGCTTTATAGAAGGACACAAATAATATTTCAGTATCTAATAAACTCTCAAGAGAGAGAACATAAAAAGCAACCAAATGTCATTCTACTGTATTCCATCTTTTCTCTCACCGATGAACAGGCTTCAGACAAAATTACGATTTTTACATTTTTACACATCATCTGCAGGTTACATTTTTCCTTCTTTAATGCTAGAACAGTCCTTCCCCACCTGATCACTTTCAACTTTCCATCTAGACTTCTTCTGGTAATGCCAAAAGAGCTGAATGTCACAAAAACATGGACTGATTATATCCCAGTTGGGAAGCCTCATATTTCTTTGAATCACCATATTCCCATTGCTTTGGACCAGTGGTAAACAACCAAAGGCCCAGGATCATTTGTGGTTCCCAAAATCTCTGTATCTGTCCCCACCTTACAACCTAGCTGAACTGTATCTGGACAGAATTTTGAGAGGAGCATTACTGACATCACATCATTTGCGTGCTATCCATTATCAGTTAGGAGCTAAAGGAAAATGTTCTCAACTTAGAGAAAAGCTGCTGTTGCAAAAAAAGAAAAAAACTGAAGTGACGGCTCAGGATGCTGAAGCCTCAATACCCCTTCTTGTAACTTATTGCACTGATTTTTAGAACTATAGCCATCTTTAGGTATGATAATGGTAAGGGATAAAGCCACCTTTAAGCCACCATAATATTCAATTACCTTACTAAGAAATAATAGATTTTATTAACTGTATGATGACCAGTCCTGGCTCCAGCCAAGAATAGTTCATCCTGCCAAAGACCCTCTGAAAAGATTTGGAGAAAGATAATGTTAAGGGTTTTGCGCAATCTTGAGGAGCAACAAGTTGACTCCTCTAAAAGTTCATTTGTGGCTGTGTGCAGTATGGGAGCCCACTCAGTGTGGTTTGTAAATCACAATTTATGGCTTAGCATATTACATAAATCCAACTAATCACTGTTTACCAAACAACCTATAATTAAGCAATGTGTGAATCCAGCCAATATGTCCAGCTTGTTCTCCATGACAGCATGGAGATAATATTTTGAGGAAAAACTTCCAGGGGCAATCAGCAATCTGTGTTTTGATGGCAGTAATTTGCTGTTTTCTGTGGTAGCTGTTCTTCTTTTACGAAGAGAGAAATGTATCTCATTGAAAAAGTTACTGGGTCTTCCCTTCTTGCCCCAGTGGAGAGTCAAGCTGTCCAATATTTTGAGGGGATAGACAGGGCTTTAGTAGGTAAATTGCACAGCTATCTCGTGGCTAGTGGGTTATGTAAGGCAATCAAGTTGTTGGAGATCCAAATCCATTGCCATGGATTCTTCAGGACCTTATGACCATAAGCAGGCAGTAGAATATAGAAGACAAATTAAGGATTTACTCTGATCTCTCTTCTTCGTTTTCATTCCATCTGTTCTTTGTCAAACAGACTGTTCATCTGAGGTCACTCCTTCTATCTTTTTTTCCTGACATGCATGCACAGAGCACATGTACTTTGTTTCTTCTCCTGGTAGGCTATAGCTAATTAGGTGCTAGCCTTTTCCTAAATCTATAATGAACTGGTTGTAAATAAATCTCCTTTCTCTTATAAATATAAAACCTGCTTCACTAATCATTGCTTAGGTCAGATTCCTGCTTTCAGGAATACTCAAAGGCACAGACAGAGAGCTTCAACCTACAGCACAAGTCAGAGTGATTCTGATATTTTGTGCCTCAAATCTACTTTCCTCTTTCATAATAAGATCAATTTCGGAACGGGAGATGAGCAGGAAGGGAGAAAGTCTAATTTGCTGTGGCAAGTTACCATACAATGAGTGACTACATGGAAGCACCACATGCACCTTAGAATTACTAAATGAAGTGGTTGTCATTTAACATGATTTTTCTAATAATTATTTATGGCATGCCATAATCTATTTCCCAACCAGATATCTATTAGATGCGCTGAACTACCACACCATTATTCCAACTTGGTCACTACAATTCTACACCAAAAGGAATCTGAATGAGGAAGACACAACTCTACACATCTAAATGCAGGCTCAGAAAAAAAAAAATGAAACTGGACTGAAATTGCAGAGGTAGCATTTAAACAGAACAGCTGGAGCACATTAAACACTGCCTCTCTCTTGCTTTGTCCCTGAGGTTGAAAAACTTGCCATTTGGCCAGGAAGCAGTTCTACACTACATCGTACAATACAGAATTTTGAAATATCAGAAACAAACTACAAAAGATGACATGAAATGCATGTGGTGCTTGTTCAAAAACCCAGAGCAAAGATCAGTTTTTGCTGGCTCTTCGATGTCTGCTGTGCTAACATAGTTCATACACAATCCCCATGTTTATTCCATAAGACTATGAGGCAGGCACAAATCCCATACTCAGGACACCTCAGGATTTGGAACTAGCCTTGGAATCTGTGAAGCTGAAGGCAGCTTTTAAGCATGTAATGGTTGTCAAATTATCCTCCATTATTGTGTCATTTTTCACACATGGTTTCATCTTTTATATAGCATATCAGGTCAAAAGAATGTGATTTTAACCAATTTTTATCTGTTCCTCTTTCTTTCTACTAAATCTATTGATAGGTCATTTTAAAAAATCATCAAGATTAAATAAGCATTGGGGTTTTCTTTTTTTAAGAAGTGAAATACTGTGGTTGCATGCCACAGTAAACCCCAAACTAGCCAATAATGGAATGATCCCCTGCTGAGAGGAACCAAGGCAGATATGTGCAGACCCAATATGATGTCATGGGAAATGTGTCATCTTCCAGGTGTCTGTATCCAGGACGTAGCAGAGAGGTTACTGAGACTATTCAAACCTGCGAGGATCCTTTCCTTTTGATTCATGTGGGTAGAAATCACATGGCCAGCAGAAGGCTTGAAAAAAAACTATGAGGTTTTAAGCAGGAAAATAAAAAAACTTGGAAGAGAGGTAGGGTTTTTTTAAAACAATCCTTCCAGTTGAGGGTCATGAAAAAAAGAGAAAACAAAATCTTGGAAGTCAACAACTAGCTACATAGATAGTGTTATCCAGAAGGGTTTGGGTTCTATGACAAACTATGTTGCCTTCATGAAGGTCTCCTGGGAAGAAATGAGCTACAACTTATGAAGACAAGGAAGTAAGTATTGGCAGGCACCTTGCCAGTCTCTTCAGGAGGGCATTAAACTAGAAGAAATAGGGGAGGATGGCAAAAGCCCATATCCAAATTTGTAGCCAAGGACTGGAAAGCAGAACACAAGGGAGAAGCTGGCCAAAGTGTGGATTCAAGAGTTTTGCAGGGAACTATAACAACAATTGTGCGGGGGGAACCTTTACCTTTTATAACAGCAAGGCCAGTTAGTGGCGCTACTCAAAACCTCAGATGTTTCTACACCAACACACAGAGTATGGGAAATGAAACTCAAGAAAACAGATATATTATAGACATCACTGAAATTTGGTGGGATGATACTTAGCATTGTAAATATAAATTCAAGAATTAGAGCATGGAAATCCTCAGTAGTGTCTGAGTATGAATACAATGAGAGAAAAGTGATATAAACATAGGAGTTTATTACAGACTGCCTGGGTGGGCAGAAGATATGGATGAAAGCTTCCCTGTCAGGTGATTGGTCTTTCAAAGAGGCATGCAATTAGCCTGGAAACTCTGCCAAGATCGAGAGGTCCAACAAATTCTTGTTGATTTCATTTGTCGGAAGGTAAAGAAAGGACAAAGGTCCTTGCCGACAAAGGTCCGTATAGTTAAAGCTATGGTTTTTCCAGTAGTAATGTATGGCTGTGAGAGTTGGACCATAAGGAAGGCTGAGCACCGAAGAATTGATGCTTTCGAACTGTGGTGCTGGAGAAGACTCTTAAGAGTCCCTTGGACTGCAAGGAGGTCAAACCAGTCAATCCTAAAGGAAATCAACCCCGACTGCTCATTGGAAGGACAGATGCTGAAGCTGAAGCTCAAATACTTTGGCCACCTAATGCGAAGAGAGGACTCACTGGAAAAGACCCTGATGCTGGGAAAGACTGAAGGCAAAAGGAGAAGGGGACGGCAGAGGATGAGATGGTTAGATAGCATCACCGATGTAATGAACATGAATTTGAGTAAACTCCGGGAGACAGTGGAGGACAGGAAGGCTTGGCATGCTATGGTCCATGAGGCCACAAAGAGTCGGACACGACTAAACGACTGAACAACAACAACAACAAAAGAAAGGAGGTCTGCAATTGGGGACCTAATCCTCACCAACAGCAATGAACTGGTTGAGGTAGTGAAGGTACTCTGCAGGAAAGTGATTGTGTTGAATTTGTGACATCCAGAGGAGGAGGGACTGAGAAGAATCAGAGCTGCACATCAGATTTCAAAAGAGTTGATTTTGATGAACTCAAAGGTAGGTTGGATCCAATGGCATGAAATCCTGAAGGAGAAAAAGGTCCAGGAAGAAATGGTAATCCTATGAAACAAACAATTCCCACAAGAGGGAAAATGGGAGAAACTAGAGGCCAGCACGGATACATGCTGCGATCTCTAAAATGTTGAAGAGAAAAAGAGTCATACATGGGAAATGGAAGGAGGAGCACATAACCAAGGATGAATACAAGATTGTCTCCAGAAATGGTAGGAACTATCAGAAAGGCTCCAGCTCAGAATGTGTGGAGACTTGGGGGAAATATGAGAAACAACAAAAAAGGGTTCTATTGGTTTGTTAGAATCAAAAGGAACACTAAAAAGGGTGTAGGTCCACTACAAGGAGAAAGTATTGAACTGGATATGAGTGATGGTGAGAAAACAAAAAACTTCTATTTTGCATGTCTTCTTTCAGAAAGGTTGCTCATTGCTATGCCACTGGGGGAAGGAGGGAATTGCAGCTTAAGATAGACTAGGAGAAGGCAAGATAGAATTTAGCCAGTTTAAACAAATTCATGTCTTTAAGGCCAGATCAACTACATCCTAGGCTACTGAACGATCTAGCAGAGGTGATTACAGAACCACTCTCGGTCCTCTTTGAGAGCTCCTGGAGGACTGGTGAAGGAAGGAGGAGGATCCAGGAAACTACAAACCTGTCAGCTTGATGTCTATATTAGGCAATGTTCTTGAACAGATAAGTAAAACAGCATGTTTGTGAGCACTTGGATAGGCATGCTACAATTAACAGGTGCCAGCATGGATTTGTTGCAAACAAAGCATGCCAGGCTAACCATATCTCCTTCTCAGATACAGTTACTGGGCTAGTGGATCAGAGGAATGCCAGAGAATCAGCTTACCAGGACCTCAGCAAACCCTTCACCTTAATAAAACGGTAACATATGGACTAGATGATGCTACTGCTAGATGGACTCACAATTGACTGAATGACTGTACTCAAAAGGTGCTCATTAATAGCTCCATTTCAGCTTCAAGGGAAATACTGAATGGAGTGGCACACGGCTTTGTCCTGGATCCAATGTGTTTAACAATTTTATCAATGCCTTGATTGAGGGAACTGAGAGGATGCTTATAAAGTTTGCAAATGACACAAAACTGCAAGGGGTGGCTAATATTTTAGATGAAAGAGAAGAGTAAAAGAGATCTAGACAGACTTGAGCAATGGGCTGAAATGAATAGGATGGACTTTCGGAAGTGCTTCAATTTGGTCACACCACGGTTTCTGGTACAGGTTATTTATCCACACATTATTAGTTAGACCAACAGAATTCTTCATTTGGGTGGAATTAATAAATGCTAAGGTGTTAATTCACAGAATCCTATTACATAGTTCTGATCTGTACTTCCTGATAAATGGGTGGGGCAAAGTGAGTTGTCCATGCTGTGTTGACAATTCTGTTGGTGAAGTTAACAAACTAATCACTGCTGGGAGAGACCATCAGTCTGAATGTACCAGAGGGATTTATTTTTAGAACATGTGATAAATTCTGTATGATTCCGGATTAAGCGGAAAGAAAGGGATATGCAACAGACACCCACACCCTGTCAACCATTCACAAAACACTTCCGTGACACCGGGTATAGCCTCTGCACTGTGTTGTAAGGTGGGTAGTGATGGTGGCATTGTGTGGGTTTACCTACTGATAAACAATCCTTGTTTTTATTCAGCGTAAGCAACTCCTCGGCTCAGACGTCAACAACACGCTAAACAGGCAAAGCCCTTTGTCCCATCCCGTCCCGCTCCGAAGCAAGGACCGCCAACCGCAAACAGATTCTACTCCAAACATTTCGGAGAATTCAACTTAATTCCGTTGAAGCAACTTCTGAGCGGCCCGAGTCCTACGACAGCAAATGATAGATGCGCGAACAGACTAAGAAAGGAAACCACAACCCTGCCTTGAACTTTACCAAGCTGCCACCCCGGATCACCGCGTTGCAAGCGGGGGGTGAACTCCTCTCGCTGTTCCTAGCGGAGCGTCTGCAACTGCTCCAGCCACTAAGAAGCGGCGGCTGGAGTTGCGCCTGGCCGCCCACCCCACGCACGCGGCCGCACGCGCAACTCTCGCTCCCCTGACATCCAGGGACGCGTCGCTCTCCCCTCCGCAGCAAAGCGAACTTACCGTCACTGCCGTACTGCTTGCCATTGTTTGCGCCCATCCTGGAGGCTTCATGCTCTCGTCCTCCTCTTTCCCCCAATAGCCACCATGTCGAAGCTCCGGAAAAAGGCTTGGGTTGGGCAGGAAGGCAGAAAGAGACAAAGGGAGTGGGGAAAGACGCAAAAAAAGCCACCAATGAGGAGGGGGACTTCTTTATCCTCTGAGATGCTCCTTTTCTGTTAGATTTCCCCCTCCTTACAAAGGAAACCGAAGCAAACTTGACAAGTCAAAGCAACTGAGCCTCCCCAAAGAACGATGGAAGCAACAAGAGACGGTAGCTCCGGTGATAATCCACGGGGGAGGCTGATGTAGCCCAAGGCGGAAAGCAAGGAAAGGCGAGGCGCGCTCGTTTCTGCAAAGCTGGCTGAGGAATGGCAGCGTTCTTGACCGGCGCTCCAAGTTCGTCCTGGTCTCTTTCTTCCCACCTCCCCCTGGTGGCGAATAATCTCGTCTGAAAGTTACCGGATTTGTTCTCCCCAAACACACGCGCTCAAGTCCTGCGCCTCGGACTTTTGTCACCGGGAGGCGCCTCCTCCCCGTGTCAATCAGTCCTTCAAGCAGAGCGAGAGAGAGCAGACAAGGCTGCTGCAATTAGAGACAAAGGACGCTCGTGCAGATTTTGCAGACTCCCGAGTTTCCCTTTAGTAGCAAAGTGATCCATTCCGAGGGATGTTTCCAATCGCTCTCTCCCCTCCTCTTCCCCAAGTGAGGTTTAAGAGCACTTATTAAGAGCTTGGCTGGGCAATTTGGTGGATTTATCCATGCACTTTTCTGCACAACCCTTCTAAATTGGAAACCCTAAGTCTAGATGCAAAAGTTTCTGCACTGCCTAGGGCACCCTCTTACTTCGCATCCACTGCGAATGAGCCCTGGCGTTTTTAAACTGATATGTCCTTATTTCAAATCAACATTTAAGCAAGCATTAATTGTATGCCAGTTGCCTGGGTCAAATCCAAAACCTAGTATTTACTGGGGAATGTCTTAACAAACTTAAGTAAATATGCCCAGGATCAGGCTACAAAGCTGCAATTTCAGACACAGAAAGCTTAATGCGGTCTTTGGGAGGTCTGACCGAGGGAGCTTCCTTCTGAGTAAGTTAGTAGTGATGCTGCATGGCAGCAGCAAGATCCCCGTTGCTCCATGTTCTTTAAATGGTCTGATGTGGAGCCCTGTGAATTCGAGACTACCCCCACGAGAAGAGCTGGAAGAGCCTTCAGAACGGTGGGGTTTTGCAAGTCCTGTGGATTTCTAACGCCCGTTCCGTATACTTTCCCTCTGCAACTCCCATTGCTGCTTCAGGCAGTGGTGGCCATGGTGGAGGTGGGGCTATAAGAAGGATCTGCTGGAGCCTGGAGGTGATTGGTAGAAAGTGGCTGGGCTTTTCAGGGGGGAAACTTGTTGATATTCTGCTGATCAACAGAGCTCACCTGGGTGGTATGTCTATGAAGGTTCTCAGTCATCCAGGTGGAATTGTCTGTAGCTTGAATCATGTCAACTGGATTTCTATTTTCTCAGTGGAAATGTTTCGCTCCTTATCCAAGGAGCTTCTTCAGTCTGAGCAAAGTTGGTAAGGGATAAAAAGGGAAAAGTCATATTTAGGATTCCCTTACCAACTTTGCTCAGACTGAAGAAGCTCCTTGGATAAGGAGCGAAACGTTTCCACTGAGAAAATAGAAATCCAGTTGACATGATTCAAGCTACAGTCACCTGGGTGGTACTTAGTTGCTGTGTCACCATCAGTGGTTGATGTGAGGGGCCATGGTGGTAGCTGAGGTGGTTGCACTCTTGTTTGATGTCTTTGGAATCCAAAGACGGAGGGTAAGCCAGAGAAGGGAGGCCCAGGCTTTGTCCCCCTCATCTGGTTTGCTGTTAGGCTGTAATACTTTCAGTTATCTATAGCTAGCTTTTTCCTGGTTGCAAGTATGTGTCTTCTAATTTCCTGGTAGCAGTTGACAGTCCTTCAACATGCAATGGCATGGCCACTGTGTTGGTGCAAATGCCACAATTATAGGTCTACATCAGTCACTAAATTACACAACAATCTTCCTGGACTGGGTCTGGATGCTCATTGTTCCCCATTGCTCCATGCAATATTGCAGGGTTCTCTGTGTCCCCTCCAGATGTGGATATCCAGGACATTTTTGGCAATAGGAAAAGCAGCAAGGCAGAGGAGAAACCCAGCAAGTGGCCTTCTCTTGAGGAGGAAGCAAGTGGCAATGGTGCCACCTCCCCCACCGTTCAGTTAGAAACAACTGGTCCACATAGAAAACAGCTACATTGGGCTCTATGTCACCCTGGTGTTGAACACAGTCCTCATCAAGGATTGGCGACAGGAGTTGCTGAAGCATCCTTTTGTACCCTGTCCAGACTGTGATTTCTGGCTGGATACACCTGGCATGCAGGCCTTTCACCTGGGCTGCTGAAGCAGTGTGCACCTTGTTTCTACTACTCCAGCCACCTAAAGGGTGCATTGTACAAATTCCCTGTTCTATTTCTGTAGGTGGTCTCTCAGACAGTGCTCATCATAACAGCGATAGAGGTCCAACAATTTCCACAGGGTTGTCCAGAGGTATGTTACAACTTCCTGGAACAGAGCTGCAGTGGCAGTTGTGGCAGACTTCCTATACACCAGGAGATATATCTGCAGAAGGTGGTAGCTATGGTAGGAGGAGGAACCATGTTGGCCGCAATTTCCTTCTGGTAATAGCAGGTATGTGATTGCCCACTACCAAATGATGTAACATTTCACATCTTTTTTAGTCTCTGGGGGAATGTAAGCAGGTTTGGACCCTGGTTCCGTCACTGGAATGCCTCAGTACCTTGTTCTAAAGTGCTGCTGTTTTGGGTTAGGGTTGTGCTTCAGGCATAGCAGGATTATCATGCTGCAGGATGCTGTCAGTAGATGCTTCCTCCAAGGGTTATGGTCTGGGGAGCCTTGCCTCGCCTCCCATCCTTATTGCCCTCATGGATGTGTTGCTGCTGCTGCAGCTTCCTCCTGAGGTGCTGTTGCTTGCTGCTGCTGTCATTAAAGGTAAAGGTAAAGGTTCCCCCCGCACATTTGTGCAGTTGTGTCCGACTCTAGGGGCTGGTGCTCATCTCCGTTTGTTAGCCGAAGAGCTAGCGTTGTCCGAAGACGCTTCCGCGGTCATCTGGCTGGCATGACGCACGCGGAACGCTGTTTCCATCCCACTGAAGTGGTACCTATTAATCTACTTGCATTTGCATGCTTTCAAATTGCTAGGTTGGCAAGAGCTGGGGCGAGTGCAGGAGCTCACTCCATCACGCAGGGCTAGGGTCTCGAACCTCCAAACTTGCGATCGACAAGCCTGGCGTCTTACCTGCTGAACCACCACGCCCCTCTTTTAAATCTTTTAAAGGCTGCTTCCTCCTGAGGTGCTGCTGCTGTCATTAGGTGCTGTTTATGCAGATGAAGCACATAAGACCCACCCACGTACCAGCTGATATGAGTAGAGGCCTCTGGGTGCTGTGGCCTGAACCTTGCCTCCCATCCTGATCCCTCTCAGGTGTCACTGCTCTTTCCTTCTTAGGTACTGCTGCTCGCTGCTCATTGTTGCTCTTCTTCACCACCAGCTCCATACAGGATCAACTGGAATGTGCTCCTTTTTTCTACATTGGCTATGGATAAATGAGCCACTGCTATTAGTACAGCTGCAGTAAGTAATATTATATATTCATATGTTGTTGTTTCTCTGTAGGTGCTGCTGTGGGTCAAAAATGGTGTTCGTCCCTCATTGACACTCATATCCATTCCCAGTGAGGTTTGGATGAGCTTCAGGTTGATATAAGTAGATGCCACCCCAAGTTTCAGACAGGTAGCTACAGTTCACCCTCAACTCTAACCTGGATTCACCCGCCCCCCTCATTTCACTCATGTCCTGATGCTCCTTTCCCCATAGGTGCTGCTCAGCACATGATTTGTGAGGACTGGTGCCAGGCTCACAGTTTTCCATGACTTTAAGTGATCAGTGGTGCAGTTACTATTGCCCCTGGTCCTAGAACATGAAAGTTGGAAGCAGCAAGGCTACATTCTCAGGAGGACCACTGAGGCAATGGCATAGTGGGGCCCTGGCTTCACTATTTCTTTGACCTGACAATCTGACCTGGACTCCATGCAGCTCTGCTTCTTTGAAAGCCCAGGGAGAGAGTGAAGGGGGAGTGGCCTAGGTTCTTGTATGCAAAGAGGTAGGACAGATGGGTAATGGAGGTGCTGCAGTGATAAAGGCATTGATGTTGTCATACTTCCCCTGACCCAAAGAAGTCATGAAGGGAGGAGTGAAAATGTAGGGACCCAGAACAGCTCTGTGCTTGGCATGCTGAACTGTTGTCCCTTTGAATTCAGCTAGAGAAGAGGATCAAAACAAAGTCATCAAGGAGACTCCTCACAAATAAAAATGAGGAGGCTAAAGTACACTTGCAGTTTCTATGATTTGGGAACCTACTGACAAGAAACTGGACTAATGAGGCTCTGAGAAATGAGAAGGAATCTGGCTTCCTTGGTTGTGAGCTACTGTTACGGGTTTGATTCCATGCATGCGGAGCAGCAGAGTGTGACACTAGAACACTGGGCAGTCGGAATGCAAAATGTCCAGATATCCTACGTAGAGGTAACAACTAAGGCTGATCATCAAAGGGGCACTGTTCATTAACAGGTCTGCAACAGTGCTTATGGGAACCACCATTGCTACTGCCTCCTTCAGCCCATCACAGAGGATGGCAAAGCAAGTAGGGGGGGAGGCCAATTCACTGGGGGAACATTGTTCTGTTGTCCACAGTGTTAACCAAATAGTCTTTCATTGCCCATGCCAAGTGTAGTCAGAGTCTACCTGGCATTGTTTGCCTTCCTGTCCCAACATTACAACCTGAACTTCCTCTGCTGCTCTTCCTTCTTTGGGAAGGAGCATCATGCTCAGAATCCAGGCTGAGGCTAGCCCCAGCCACAGTTAAGATGCTACATGGCTGCATAGGTTTTATCCAAGGTCCAGGACTATCTTTTGCCTCTTCTGTGCAACAGGCTGTAGTTGTCCTTTGCCACTGAGGACACAGCTTCTCGGGAAGACTCACCCAGGTAAGCGAGGGGCACACAGGGCAGTATGTTCCACATACCAAGAATATTTAGTGCATTTCCCATGGGTGGGGGAGTTGATTGGCATTCCAGGTTTTAAGGAATTTCTGTATTTAAGATCCTGCTGGCAAGTGATTTAGTACTGCTATAGCTGGACCATTCTTTTTCTACTTGGGGCCCTCCAAATTTGTCAGGCACCAAATTGAGAAAGGCTGAGATAAGTTTAGAATTAAGGAAGTAACCAGTTTAGCTGTCCTTTTTTTTTTTTGGAGGAATGTTATGAATTGGTGCTGTCAATGGGCAGTTGTGGGAATAGATGTACTGTACATGGCAGGGGGGAAATACATTACATTAGGCACTAGGAGACAGTGGGTATGGATGTGGCAGGGAAAAAGTTTGTGCTGTCAAACTCTGTGATAAGTAGTGAATGCAATGGGGGGCAGTGCTTTCCTATTTCTGTGACAGAGGGAGTTTGCATCATGACATCATTTTGTATGCCCCACCCTTTCCAGTTTCACAGGGATGGGGCTTCCAGCTTATAAAACTGAAAGCTGTCCTTTCCAGCTTTGTAGGGGGCAGATCGTGGGTCAGGACATCAACTGGCAAGCCCCATCCCATCAGGTTTGCTTGTGAGGGGTGGGGCTTGTGCATTGGTGACTTGTTAAAAGCTCCACCCTTTCTACAGCAAGGCCTCTAGCTGTACCTCAGACAGAAATCTATGGCCCCCCTGGTTAAAGCACTATCCACCTTGAACCAGTATCACATTTGCTGCTCCCACTGGTAATTCCTATCCTGCCATAGGCATAATGCTGGCAAATTGTGCTGTCCTTCTTCACTGTATATAGAGCCCTTTATGGACAAGGATTGGTGGATTCCTTAAACTTTGTTTCCCTCTCTTCCCACCAAATGTCACCAGCTGGTTGGAAAGTATCAGCCAATCCCTTTCCATAATGTAGGCTGTTTTGATGGATGGCTAGTTCAACAGGCTTAGCCATCTGACAAAACCTTCTCTCTGACAGCTGGGTTTCTTTGGGACATGGGTTTAGCACTATCAAAAATAACACTACTCTAGAGTGGTGCTAATCTGGAATTGCACTAAACAAATCTCTAAAAGGATATCAACTGATAGGCTCAATTTGGGCAGAAGTACACTAAAGCCACGTTGAAAAGCAACCTGAACAACAGTTGGCAGGCATAGCAAAGGCTGAGCCACAAAGGACCCCAAAAGAGCCATATAGCTCTTCCACTCCATTATACTCCACAGCCACACACCAGCCTGCCACCTCTAAGCTGCTGTTCAAGCTCATTCTAAAGTAGCCAATAGGTGCGAGACTGATTCCCTTCCTTTAGGAATCACCTTACTGCAGGGCTTTCCAAACTTTTTCCGTTGGTGACACACCAACGGCGGCGCGTGAAAACCCGGAAGCGCTGCTGCTGCAGCAGCGTGCAAAAACCCGGAAGCGCTTTTGGGTTTTCGCGCACCGTGGCGGTGGCGGCAGCGGTGTCCTGGTGTGCCGTGCGAAAATCCGGAAGCGCTGATGGCCCACCGCCATCAGCGCTTCCGGGTTTTGACGCGACACACCTGGGCCCTGCAGGCGACACAGTATTGTGTCATGACACACAGTTTGGAAAGCTATGCCTTACTGCAACAGTGACCAAATTGTGAATAAAGCACATTAGATTGTACTGTATCTATGCCAAAACCACTACAGCTTGTCTGCTTAAAGGGGAAAATGCTACTTAGCACTGGAATAGCCAAGGTTGAAAATGAGATGAACGTAACAGCATGAAAAGGCCTATTAGAAAAAAAGAGGTTACTTGGGCATGTTCATATTTTGATTAGCTGCAGGTAGAGGAAGGCCCATTATAGGTAGTCCTCGCTTAATGTCTGCCCTGTTTAGCAACCATTCAAATTTACGACGGTGCTGAAAAAGTAACTTTATGACTGGTCCTCACACTTACAACCATTGCAGCATCCCCACGGCCAGCCATGTGATCAAAATTTGGGCACTTCACAACTGGTGGGTGTTTACGACCATCACAGCATCCCACAGTCACAGGACTGTCACTTGCGCACTTCACAGCCAGCTTCCAACAAGCAAAGTCAATGGGGAAGCCGGAAGTAAAATTGCAAGTCACGGTCACATGATGTCTCACTGAATGACCATGGGTGTTTGCTTAACAACCGCATCGGGGGTGACGTAAGTCCAGCACAGTCATGATATTTTGCTTAATAACCGTGTTGCTTAGTGATGGAGTTGCTGGTCTGGTCCCAATTGTACTCGTTAAGCGAGGACTACCTGTATTTTATTATGCATCCATCGAAATAGCCTTGCCGTCTAATTTCTATTTTTCTATTCCAACCAAAGATCTGCCCATCATAGACTTCAGAGCCTCCTTGCTTGGTAGCGGCTCATCTGCCTCGTGATAACTGCCTGTTCCTCTCCAAGAGCTATGTGGAGGAATCTCAGTGGCTATTTGCCATGACCTAGTGTACTGGTATGCAGATTTAGACAGGGGGAAAAGGCATGTGAAAAATAGTGGGGATGGTGGCAAGATGGAAAGTCCACTTGTGGCAAGGTACTGAGGACATCTTACAGCTCTGTATAGAGCCAATACAGCACCTCTCACTTCTACATATTTGTAGAATCTCAACTTTCCCTAATTATAGGATCTGATCATGTTCATGATCTCATGAATTCTTCAGTGTTCATACATGCTAAGCAATAATTTCCTTAGAAGTGGTTTACTGAATAAACCACAGTCATATTATGACTTAACATATTGTGTGATCCTAGTCTGTAGCTAGTATGAAAACACTGATTCCTACACTGCGCATCAAAGCCACTTTATCTGCTTCCTTCCTGGACTTTCTTTTTAAGCTCCAGTCTACTTGATTTAACATTTTCTAGCTAATATATTGCTTTTTCCCCCAGAGACAGTAGGAATATTTACTTCAATTGCAGTGTAATAAATCAGGCCTGATTTTGACATGGCTTTGTTCATATACAGTAAAGTATAAGATTGTCCATGGATATCATTGCAAGTAATATACAAATTCTTTCTGAGTACATGTATATGTACAAGGTCTGAGGAGACGTGATACTATTGCCAGCTGTGACAAAGAAAGCTGGGAATGGAGTTTTTCTTATTCTCTACCTTTAGGTGATACTTCAAGTTGCAAACCCTGTGTGTACATATTGTTGTTATTTACAGATACAGTATGTAATTGCCTGCATATGGCAATCTTCCCCTTTCTGGCATCCCTAAGGTTTGTTGGACCACAGTTCCAATAATCTCTCAGCCAGCTTGATCATCTCTATGCTGTGGCATGTCTAGAGTCCTGGTGAAGATTATGAAAGGGTAAGTACATCTAGAGGGTACCAGGTTGGGAAAGGCTAGAATGGAATAAGACCTATACCATACTGAGAGTACACATCTTTTTTTGCATGCATAGACCTTAGTAGAAATACTTGTTGTGTTGATTGCTTTAAATTATATGAATTGTTCTACATGTGAAGACATCAGGTTAAGAAAGGCTGGGAAAGAGCCAAAGCTGTCTCATTTCTAGCTTTAGCAGATTAGTGAGTAGCAAGCTGGGAACCAGTAATGGTAAAATGCAGAGAAAGAGATGCAAGAGACCTGGGACTAGAAGCAGGAGGTCAGAGCATGAAATTCAATTTGGAAGTAATCTTAGGAACAGTGAAGGCATCCAGTGGATTATCTTTCATGACCTGGCACTAGCTACATCTGAATACATACCAAGTGACAGCATTTGCACCTGTAAGAAAATGTGAAACTCATTGTGCAGTCCAGGGAAGTGATCACATTTCAAGTAATTTGAACAAAGTTGCACAACTCAGCAAGTCCTGAACTGACTAGGCTTTGCTGCTGGGTGTGATCAGACTGCACACACAGAGAGAAGTAGCATGGTGCCCAGTCAAATTTCCTTCCTAACAAACAGGCTGCAGTAACAAGGAGGCAGAGAATTATGTTTCTTTCAGGCCAATTAAAAATAAATAAATATAAAACCACCAATTTAAATAAAGAGCAGCCAGACTGAGCTTTCACATAGTTAGCAGCTATATAGCAGACAATTATAATGATAGGCATGATTGACATGCAGACAGAGGTAGGATTAATCAAGCAGTTAATCCCTTTGAAACCAGACATTTAATTAAAGCTTCTTCTGGCAGCTTTTGTCAAATCTCATCCGGAGGTGGTTGGGGGGTGGGCTCTAAATGTCCTCGCAGGAGTCGGCAGAATTGCAGGCACACAATGACCTCCATTAATAAGCCCCCTGATAAATTAGAAGACAGAATTCTTTGGGAGAGCTGCAGAGAAAATATGCAAGCATGTTAGAGCCAAGATTATAACAATTTTGGGCGAAATTCCCAATCACCAATTTAAACAAAAAATTACTTTCTTAGCCAAGCTGGTGGTCTAGTGCAGATTTCTGCTTTTAATTTAGATTTCAATTTTCCCCTTTTTGATTTTTATCATCTCTTTATCCCCCTTCATAAGGCCTTGGTAACCATACACTTTTAAAATCTACAACATGTTATAGAAATCTTGGTCTCAGCTTAACATGTGTGTCTGCAATCATTTTAAATAGACTTGTCTAATTTATCTTGGATGACCCAAGTTTATTTCCTGAAAAGGTCTTATAAGGTTCACTTATAAAGAGATCCTATAATTTTAATAAGAAGTTTATTTTTTTCCAGCTCCAAAAATAGGGAAGGAGTAAGTTCACAAACCAAGTTTACATGCTCCACTAAGTCATGGTTTAATTATGGGTTGTTAACCAAGCCACGCTTACCTGATCCACACGTCAGTTGAGCCATAAACCATGTTTTATAATCCAGTATGGCTGGGTTCATACATTTTGTTAAGCTAAAGCCAAATAAACCACACATGCTGTAGAGGGACATGTGAACCAGCCCTTCTTTGTTCCGAGAGAATACTTTCAATTAGTTCTACAAGATTTGGATCCCAAGATGAAGAATATCATTTGAATTTTTTCACCATCCTCCAGGTCGTAAAATTCTCTGTATTTTAGGATATCAAAGTATCCTCAGAATCTGAGGATCTGAGAAAGATGGGCAGAGGGAGGGAAGAAGATACCCATTTTATTAACTGCCCAGTATTGAACCTGAGATCCCTCTATGCCAGGGCTTTCCAAAGTTTTCCCGCAGCGACACACCAACTGCCGTTGGTGTGTCGCCGCGGGAAAACCCGGAAGCGCTGATGATGATCAGCGCTTCCGGGTTGTGTGGCGACACACCAGACTGTGTGTGGCGACACACTTTTGTGTCGTGACACACAGTTTGGAAAGCTCTGCTCTATGCAAATATCTGCATTATTACTGAACTACAATCCCTCTCAGTTAAAGATTTAACTAGGTCTCAGTGCTGTCAGCCTACATACTCATCATTATGACATTTTCCCCAAATTCAGTAGAATGCATTTCCCTGCTAATCTTCTCTGTTGCATCCAAGTGCTGCTACCAATGTGATATGGGAATAGGTACAGTATTCACACCAAACAGATTCAATAATTTTTTCCCACTAACCATGAGTAGGTTGTTGTCTACGTATTACCTGCCAACCCTACAATATTAACATGAATTCATGTGCCACAGTGTTATAGTCTTATAAACTGATGTTATTAATCCTGGCATCTATCTGTAACATTATAAGGGACCAGTAACTTAAAGGGGGCAAAGTAAAAGGTTTTGGAAACTTCACTTGCCTAGAATCGGTTCTTTACTCATCACACGTGGTTTAGCAACTGATTATTTACAAGTCTACATTACAGTGTCATATTTAATCATTTTTATTATACTGATTTCTTGGCTGGAGCAGCAAGTCTTCTAGCTGTGGTACAATTTACATTTGAAAACAACAGAGCATCAATGGCATGAAGCCCTGATTTGAATCCAAACACTCTGGCTTTATGCCACACTGTTCTAAGGTTGCTGGACACTTTATGCTACTCTAATGGAATATTTAATGAAAAGGACATGTCCCCAGGATTGGGCTCACTACAGCTAGTCAACTGCAGGACTACACAAAAGCAGAGCTAAACATATTGAGTTGACATTCTTTTTTTTTTAATATAATTTTATTAAAAGTTTTAAAACAGAAGTTAAAAACATTTTTTTTGTTTTTTAATCCATTCAATCATGTCCGATTCTCGGAGACTGCCTGGACAAGTCCCTGCTGTTTTCTTGGCAAGGTTTTTCAGAAGTGAACTAATACCAAGTAAGAAAGAAAAAAGAAAAAGAAATAAAAGAGAAAGCTAAACGTGCAAGAAAGGGGGAAAAGGTAAAAGAAAAATAGAAAAGAAAAAAGATACAAAGAAGTGGCTTCCGATCTTCTTTACAGCAGTTATCAGTACAATTTTAAATTTACCTCTTTCTCTAAAATTACAACATGTCTTTCTTGTTGTTCATATTTCCAACATGAATGTGAAATGCCTTTATACATTCTAGACCAGAGCTTTCCAAACTGTGTGTCGCGACACAAAAGTGTGTCGCCACACACAGCGTGGTGTGTCACCACACCACCCGGAAGCGGCGGCGCACACGTGCACGGCGGCGGCGGCGCAGTATCAGTGTTTCCGCGTTTTAGCGGAGGCTGCCGCCGCCGTGCACACACGCGCCGCCGCACGCCCCCCGCGCCGCCACCGTGCACGCACGCGCTGCCGCACGCCCCCCCGCGGCACCGCCGTGCGCACCCCCCCCACGCCGCCGCCACTGCCGGTGTGTCACCAGCAGCGGCACTTTGGAAAGCCCTGTTCTAGACAATTTCTCTGGTGACATATACCAACAGTACATCATTTTATTAAAATTCTCTTTAAGATTATAATATAATGTAAATTTCAATCCTTTCAACCACATATTTTCCCATTGTTCCACCTGTACATTAGATCCAAAATTTCTAGCCCACTTTATCATACATTCTTTCACTTGTTCTTCTTCTGTTTCAAATTTTTATACATTTTAGCAATTACATGTTCATCATTTGTACATAATTCCATTTCAAACCCAGTCTTACAATGTTCAAACACATAAACTCTTTTATCTACTTTAAATCTTTCTGATAACTGTAAATAGGAAAACTACTGACAACTATGTCCCTCTACCACCAGTTCTCCTCTTGATTTTATTTTGTATCCCCTTTGACAAATTTCTAGTATCTCACGATGTTAGCCATTTGTGTTTGCCTATTACTTCTCATCTATAAAATGCTTCTTGTGCTGAGAGCCACAGAGGTGTTTTCGGGCACAACCTGGATTTGTATCTCTTCCATATTCTCAATATGGCACCTCTAACATAATGATTTTTAAAATCCACATTAACCTTGACTTTGTTGTACCAGAGATACCCATGCCACCCAAATCTCAGGTCATGTCTTTCTAACTCCAAGAGCCTTCTATTTCTGAACAGCACCCACTCTTTCATCCAAACCAAACAGCAAGCTGCAAAGTATAGTTTCAAATCAGGTAGACCCAATCCTCCTCTTTCCTTTGCACCCTGTAACACCTTTTATGTAACTTGTAGTTTTTTCCCCCTGCCACACAAATTCCTTTTGCCACTGTTTAAATGGTGCATCAGTTGTCAAAACAGGTATTGTCTGAAACAAAAACATCATTCTAGGCAGGTCATTCATTTTTATCACATAAATTCTCCCCAGCAATGACAATTGTAGTTTCTCCCATCTTAACATATCTTTTTTAAATTCATTCCATAGTTATTTTAAAATAACATACAATTCATATTTGTCATAGTGATGCCCAGATATTTTACTTTCTTCTCAATCTTAAAACCCGTTTTATTCATCAATTCTGTTTCATCTTCTATTTTCATGTTTTTGTTAACATCTTCGTCTTCTGTTTGTTGATCTGAAAATCTGCTAATGCACCAAATTCTTTTAGTTTTTCCGTTAATGTTTCAATTCTCTTTAAAGGATCTTCCAGAACCAACACCAAGTCATCTGCAAAAGCCCTTAACTTATAAGTTTCTTATACAATCTTTACTCCCACAATTCTCTCATCTTGTCTTATATCTCTATTCAGTATTTCAAGAACCAAAATAAACAAGAGAGGAGACAGGCATCCCTGTCTTGTTTCTTTTTGTATCTCACAAGGCTTTGTTAGATCTCCATTAACAGTTATTTGTGCTTTCTGTGAAGTATAAATTGATCTTACCCATTTTATAAAGTTCTCTCCAAAGTTCCTATCTTCCAAACCTTTGAACAGGAAAGCCCAGTTCAAATTGTCAAAGGCCTTCTCCACATCTAAGAAAATCAATGCACCTTGTTTTTCATTATGTTGCTCCAAATATTCCAAAATGTCCAACACATTTCTAAGATTATCCTTTAACTGTCTTTTAGGTAAAAACCCACATTGATCCTCATGAATACATTCAAGAGAACTGTTCAACATGGTGCTGGGGAGTTGTGAGCACAAGGAACTTTTTTTTCCTTTGCCTATCAGTCAGTCTTGACTTCTAATACCCAGTCTGGGCTCAGAAGCTAAGAAGGACTGGGCCAGGTTACTACTTGGGCAGGAAGCCATATTTGTTTCATTTCTATCCATCTTTTCCTTAATATAGGAGAAGAGAGTTGTAACAATATAAGAGGAGAGTTGTGTTAGTCTATGTAGCAAAAACAAAACAAAAAACCCCGGGAGAAATCTGGTAGCACCTTTTCCAATTAATAAATTTTATTAAACGGCATAAACTTTCATGAGCTGCATCTGATGAAGTGAGACGCAGTTCATAAAAGCTTATGCCTTATAATAACATTTGTTGGTGAGAAATGGTGCTCCCAAACTCCTCCTGATTTTTTTACTGTGGCATTTCCCATGACAACTATCTGAAATCCACAAAATGAGATGGAACAATCATTCATATTTGATTAATCACCCTCACCTAAAGTTCAGCCTCTCTGTATAATCAGAGATCTCATTGCTCAAGGTAGCATATCCTGCAAATAAATAGCTGTATTGTTGATGTGCCCTATCAAAATATGAAGAGTACTACCTACAGCTTTTATTTAATTTATCTCCTTTCCTCAAAGAGCCTACGGCAGGCGGCAGTACATAGCTGACCGTGGCTGGTCTCAGAAAAGCTAAGCAGGCTGGAACTGGCTAAAATGTGAATGGGCAACAACCAGGAAATCCCAGGGCTTTAAGACAGGCTGGGAAGTTGAAAATGCATCCCAAAAGAAGGCAGTGCCAAACCACTTCCATGCTATTGCCAAAAAAACTGCCTGGATGTGTTGATGAACTAGCTAGGAAAAAGTGTTTACCACGATAAGTATTTGGTTCTGGGAATTTACAAGAAGTGTTGAAATTACATAACAACAAAAATCACATCACCTCTGCATTTGATATCTTTTCCACACTCCCACCCCATTCAAACTGTATATCAGGTTCTTGGGTGGAAAATCATGAGAAAAGCTCCAATTCAAAATTAGTTTATAACACATGCATGTCCATTTTTGGTTTAGTTTGTGTTGTTTGTTTTTAAGTCTAAGTACTATCAACAGAGCCATCTCAAAGCTCATTTCCATGATGTGGTTTCACTACTACAAAGCTTTAAAAGTCACCCAGCACTTGTATGGCTAATCTTGATGAAAGTTATTGAAACAATTTAGTTTTCAGCACTTTTTTTTTAAAAAAAGGTGCCCTTGGATTTTGTTAGTATGTTTAACTTTTTCCCAGCTGTAAATTATTATTTTAGAAAATCTAATCCAAAAGTGTTGGAAAAGAAAATTTAGCTTCACTTTGTGCATTGGCTGCATGTTTCATTGACATGAAGTGTATTTTATTACTATTTAAAATCTTATATCACATTCTTTTCTTGTATATGTTCTACTCATGTTTGAATGCCATGATCAGGCTTAAAATGGCCTACTAGTGAATATTTCCACATGCACCTGCTGATTTCTCACCTGAGTGGTGCAGCTAAGACACAGTCATTCTACCATAATGTCCGCAGAGGCTCCATAGTTCGTTTTTGTCTGAGATGTACAAATTGTGGTCCCAGAAGCACATACGGACCCCCAATGTCATAGGTGAGGCCCCTTCAAAGATTATTTCCAAACTGTAATTTTTGAGGAAGTAGAAGGGGAAAGAATAAAGAAAATATATATATTAATTGTATTTAAGTAGATTTAATTTGAATTACAAGTAAATATTAAAAAAAAAATTTCTTGGCCTTGCCCACTTTTTGGAATAACTTTGACCCTGGCATGCAGGTCAAAGGCCAAGTATGGTTTAACACCCCACCCCATGCCCATGTTGCAGAGTCTGGTTTATAAGCATGTACTCTGGTTAGCAGAATTAGAAGATGATGCTAAAGAGGTCATCCAACCTTAAACCAAAGTTTAGATCCCTGTTTCCTATCTGTGTCACTCAAGGAGAGTAGCCTGCAGGTTTGAGTGGATATGTTGATAGATAAGCCCCACTTAATCAATAAAATATAACATCTGAACTGGATCAGGCCAAAGGTCTAGAGAACAATTACTTTGGAGTCTGTATTCCAAACAAACAAGTACTTTGGAGTTTGGAGTTTGCTTGCAGACATTTCATTACCCAACTAGGTAACATCTTCAGTGCTAGAATGTTACTTAGTTGGGTAATGAAACATCTGCAAGCGAACAACCAAGCTGAGAACACCAAGGACTCCACAGTTCAATCCTGAGATACATATATTCTCTTCTATTGGAACAATTACTTTTTGTACTTTATATTTTGTTATGGACCTTTAATACTTAAGCATAATGAATTACAATAATATTGTCAATAAAATGTTCACCTATTTATATCTGAGTTGCAATGAGAATGGAATATATTATATTTTTCCCTGTCTCAATATGCAAATGAAGTATAATTCCATCATTACTTTTATTAGACTGTTGTTGTTTATTCATTCAGTCGTTTCCGACTCTTCGTGACTTCATGGACCAGTCCACGCCAGAGCTTTCTGTCGGCCGTCACCATCCCCAGCTCCCCAATGGTTGAGTCTGTCACCTCCAGAATATCATCCATCCATCTTGCCCTTGGTCGGCCCCTCTTCCTTTTGCCTTCCACTTTTCCTAGCATCAGCTTCTTCTCCAGGGTATCCTGTCTTCTCATTATGTGGCCAAAGTACTTCAGTTTTGCCTTTAATATCATTCCCTCAAGTGAGCAGTCTGGCTTGATTTCCTGGAGTATGGACTGGTTTGATCTTCTTGCAGTCCAAGGCACTCTCAGAATTTTCCTCCAACACCACAGTTCAAAAGCATCTATCTTCCTTCGCTCAGCCTTCCTTATGGTCCAGCTCTCACAGCCATAGGTTACTACAGGGAATACCATTGCTTTAACTATGCGGACCTTTGTTGTCAGTGTGATGTCTCTGCTCTTAACTTATTAGACTGTTTTTGTTGTTGTTGTTCAGTCGTTCAGTCGTGTCCGACTCTTCGTGACCTCATGGACCATAGCACGCCAGGCCTTCCTGTCCTCCACTGTCTCTCGGAGTTTACTCAAACTCATGTTCATTACATCGGTGATGCTATCTAACCATCTCATCCTCTGCCGTCCCCTTCTCCTTTTGCCTTCAGTCTTTCCCAGCATCAGGGTCTTTTCCAGTGAGTCCTCTCTTCTCATTAGGTGGCCAAAGTATTTGAGCTTCAGCTTCAGCATCTGTCCTTCCAATGAGCAGTCAGGGTTGATTTCCTTTAGGATTGACTGGTTTGACCTCCTTGCAGTCCAAGGGACTCTCAAGAGTCTTCTCCAGCACCACAGTTCGAAAGCATCAATTCTTCGGCGCTCATCCTTCCTTATGGTCCAACTCTCACAGCCATACATTGCTACTGGAAAAACCATAGCTTTAACTATACGGACCTTTGTCGGCAAGGTGATGTCTCTGCTTTTTAATATGCTGTCTAGGTTTGCCATAGCTTTCCTTCCAAGGAGCAAGCGTCTTTTAATTTCATGGCTGCAGTCACCGTCTGCGGTGATCTTGGAGCCCAAGAAAATAAAATCTGTCACTGCTTCCATTTCTTCCCCTTCTATTTGCCAGGAAGTGATGGGACCAGATGCCATGATCTGGGTTTTTTTAATGTTGAGTTTCAAGCCAGCTTTTGCACTCTCCTCTTTCACCCTCATCAAGAGGCTCTTTAGTTCCTCTTCACTTTCTGCCATTAGGGTGGTATCGTCTGCATATCTGAGGTTGTTGATATTTTTCCCGGCAATCTTAACTCCGGCTTGTGATTCATCCAGCCCGGCATTTCTCATGATGTACTCTGCATATAAGTTAAATAAGCAGGGTGATAATATACAGCCTTGTCGTACTCCTTTCCCAATTTTGAACCAGTCGGTTGTTCCATGTCCGGTTCTAACTGTTGCTTCTTGACCCACATACAGGTTTCTCAGGAGACAGGTAAGGTGGTCTGGTACTCCCATCTCTTTAAGAATTTGCCACAGTTTGTTGTGATCCACACAATCAAAGGCTTTAGCGTAGTCAATGAAGCAGAAGTAGATGTTTTTCTGGAACTCTCTTGCTTTTTCCATGATCCAGCGAATGTTGGCAATCTGATCTCTAGTTCCTCTGCCTCTTCGAAACCCAGCTTGCACTTCTGGTAGTTCTCGGTTCACATGCTGCTGAAGCCTAGCTTGTAGGATTTTGAGCATAACCTTGCTGGCATGTGAAATGAGTGCAATTGTACGGTAGTTTGAACATTCTTTGGCATTGCCTTTCTTTGGAATTGGAACGTAAACTGACCTTTTCCAATCCTGTGGCCACTGTTGAGTTTTCCAAATTTGTTGGCATATTGAGTGCAGCACTTTAACAGCATCATCTTTTAGGATTTTAAATAGCTCAGCTGGGATACTGTCTTCTCCGCTAGCTTTGTTGTTAGTAATGCTTCCTAAGGCCCACTTGACTTCACTCTCTAGGATGTCCGGCTCAAGGTCAGTGACCACACCATCGTATTTATCAGGGATATTAAGATCTTTCTTGTATAGTTCTTCTGTGTATTCTTGCCACCTCTTCTTAATCTCTTCTGCTTCTGTTAGGTCCCTGCCTTTTTTGTCCTTTATCATGCCCATCTTTGCACAAAACGTTCCCTTGATATCTCCGATTTTCTTGAAGAGATCTCTAGTCTTCCCCATTCTATTGTTTTCCTCGATTTCTTTGCATTGTTCATTAGACTGTAGCATCTATTAAAAATACATACAATGGGGCTTCTGCATTCATCCATATAGGACTACAAGCTCAATTTCCAAATAACTATTTGGAACTATATTTCATAATTTCTGGTGAGTTTATTGGTTACTTTTTATACAGAGGAATATCTCAGTGTATCTAAAAAAATATAGTAAATTTCAAAATCTTATTTTGATAGTTGATTTGGAGATGAAGAAATTGCTTTGGAATTAGGAATAATTAGGAATTAAGAATAATAATCAGTGCAGATTTCAGAGATTACAGAATCTAATTATTCAAATGCCAGTGAACTCAACAATGTCCTTTCCTCTTCCAAGACTAGCTGGCTATTTATATCAAAAATGGGAAACTTGTGGTCTACAAGCTGCATGTAGCCCTCTCCCCCCAAAATATAACTTTATAGTTTATAGTTTACAAAGTATAATCTTTGCCTAAATGACAATTATATTGATAATCACTCCAACAGTTAATTAACATTTATTTTAACTAATATGAATGTGATTTCAAGTTAAATTAAAATAAAGCATAAAACTGTATTAAATCTGCAGTTTTAAAACACTTTCTAAAGAGTAAGGTACATTGAAGTCAGTGGGGTTTTTTGTAAATATTCATAGATTCAAAAATAGATGGTAATAATAATAATAATACCACCTTCAAATATTAGTGATTTTGTTTCAGTGGCTTGATCAGGAACTGCTGGGGAGGGGGGCAAAAAGTGGGTTGCATGCGGCCCACAGGTTTTCCTACACTGCACTAGGAAACACTGCACTAATCTAGGCAGTTCTAGGAGAGACCTCTGTAGAAGTCTGCTTGGCCACCATGCAAACAAGATTGTGCTACCAGTTCCTTAGAAATTAGGTAACTGATGTTTTAAATATCCTTGAAAGTACCAAGCAATAAGGTGACAGAAGTTTCTCAGCTAGACTTCAAGACTTGCTGAACAAGCTGAGGCTTTCAGAAAATGAGGTCATTTCAAAGACTTTATCAACCTGTACTATTCATTCCATTATAGCATCATTTCAGATCATTCTTTGCTATTTCAAGCAGTATGCATGGAATTTGTAGCTGGCCTCCCATACAAAGAAAGTTTCTCAGAGATAAAACTAGGTGGTTTTATCACACCATTTGTAGCATATAACTTTCCTTGCCCACTTGGATGGACAACAAACAGAAAACCATGTTGTGCAAGAAAACTCAACATGGGTTTATTCACATCCACTCTATCTCAGATCATTGTCTGTGACAAGGCATTGCACTAACCATGGATTGTTTAAACATTGTTTATAAAATAAACCACAATTGGTTGCATTTGCACATGCTATGCCATATATCACTATAAGCCATATCCCATAGTTTGCAAACCACATTGTCTGGGTTCACACAACAGACTAAGCCAAAAACAAACAGACAACATGTAGGGTTCTATGTGAATACAGCCTTTGGTGATGTTATCATATCCACAATGACTGGATTCACACATTGTCCTAAGCTGTAGTGTTGAATAATTTGTGCTTCAAAGTGGCTTCTGTGATTTGTACTCATAAATTGTAGCTTATCACTAAGCCATAGCTTTCCAAACGGTGTGTCGCGAAGCGGCAGCGCACGCGGGGGTGCGTGCGGCGGCGGTGTGCGTGGCAGCGGCGCGCCATCAGCACTTCTGCATTTTAGCGAGGCTGCTGCCGCCGCCACTCTGCACACCACCACCGCTGTGCACACCCCTGCACCGCCGCCGTGCACACGTGCGCTGCCACCGTTGGTGTGTCGCCAACGGCGGCAGTTTGGAAAGCACTGCACTAAGCATTGTGTGATAACCCACTACTGTGATTTCATCAACAACCCATAGTTTAAACAAATCACAGCTTAGGGCAATGTGTGAACCCAGACCATATATCTTTTTCAGGAAGAATAAAGAATCATCCCTACCCAGGGCTTCCTTTCTCAAGCAAGATAGCTTTCCTCCCCAGTCCTCGAGCCTTCGTGAATCAGCTCAGATACTTGCAGATCTCTTGCCTAGCATGTGGCTGAGAAGAAAAGCAGCGAATCATCCTTTCTGTTAGAGTACTCTGTATGCCTCGTGGAGCCCATCAGGGCAGCTGTTACTTTGGGCTATGAAGAAAAATGCAGCTGGCAAGAGGAGTGCTCTAGCACAATCCCTGAACCCTGAGCACAGCAGACCTGCACAGTGTGGAAAGCAATTCCCTCCACTTCTGTGCCCACAATTCATTCTGGACCTTGCCAGAGAGATGCTTTGCATGTGGGGTATGATGTAAGGCCAACTCAATTAGGATGTGCTTAACAGTTTCCCATACTTTACAAGTGCTGTAATAGAAGGCTAATTTCTGGCTTAATTAAAGTCAGGCTGTTGCTTCTGGACAGTATAGAAGGACTGCTTCATTTTTGGCATCCATACATACTTTCTTCAGCATACACATTAAAATCACTTGCATATGTCCGCTCCTTCCCATATTTTTCAAATCTGTTCTAAGGACACATCAACTCAATTAACAAGGCAATTAATGCATATACGTGGGGAGAAAAGGGAGTTCACAAGTTAATTTTTTTTAATGGAAAAACTCCTTCCCCTTTAAAAACAAGTTTAATGAAATGTAAGGTGGAGACCAAAACTAAGCAGATTGAGGATGGGATGTGTTAGGATTTAAGACTAATCTCAGAACTCAGTAAAAAAAAAATACATTATTTAAAATGCATAGCTGCCAGAGAAAGCAGCAATTATTTTATTCCTCCCTCTTTCTCCACCCTGAATTATGTTTTAAAGAACCTACTTCATTCATTCTTTCATTCTAACATTTTCCCAAGGCAGCAACGAATATATAATTTTAGTATGTTTTTTTTAAAAAAAACTATCTTAGTAATAACAGCCATCAATAACAGTTGAACATTTAAAACATAGCCCAATAATTAAATTTTTTACAATAAAGGGGCGCGGTAGCTCAGCGGGTTAAACTGCTGAAGCTGTAAGACTGCCGATCAGTAGGTCGGCAGTTCGAATCTCCGCGTGACGAAGTGAGCTCTCGTCACTTGCCCCAGCTCCTGTCAACCCAACAGTTCGAAAGCTAATTGCAAGTAGATAAATGGGTACCACCTTAAAGTGGGAGAATTTGCTGGCGTCCTGTCGGGGGTCGCCTCCGGAGCGAAGAAGACCTCGTGAATGGCGGCGGAGACGGAGACAACGGATCCCGAACAGCAACATCCAGGACGTCAGCAGCCGACTCTGAAGCAAGGTATTCTGGGACATGTAGTCCAATACCCATGGAAAAAAGAGTCGGTCCCCTTCCCCCTTCCCTGAGCGCGCGGTAAAAACGTTGTTAATATGAATGTATAAATATATATGAATTGCAATGTTGTAAGCCGCCTGGAGTCCTCCGATAGGGAGGGGATAGGTGGGGTATAAATATGATAAATAAATAAATAACATAAAAAATAAAAAATAAAAGTATATGTACAGCAGTTAGATAAAACCCTTATTAAAATGAAGGCACTAATAAATAAAAGTATTTTTAGAACATTAAGAGACCTGCAATGGAGCCAGACATATCTCCACCAGAATTTCATAAATATGATGCTCCTTCTGAAAAAGCTTCTTTACTGTGCCCACCAAATTTATTATTTTTAAAAGCAGAGAAAAATAGTTTTTGGGCAGTATGGGAACAAGCTAACATAGGAGAAGGTGGTCTTTTAGGTGTTTTTTTTAATGTTTCTCCACTAGCGTTCATGGAACCCAGTACAGCAGGTCTGGGCCATGGAATCACAGTATACCAGATATGAGGATACTGTAATGGTTGCAGAACCTAAGTTGCAATTAAATTCGATTCACAAGCTTTTACTTGGAAAATCTATTTAATGCTAGGTTACTATAGTACAGAGAAAGTCGCGAATGGAAAAGCCTGCGGTTTTCTATCAGGTTATACGTTGAACAGTTTAAAATTCCCTCCCTCTCAAATTTCTGAAATTCCTCCTGGAAAGCATGTAACCCTCCTTGTGCCAGGCAGTTCAGCCGTCTCAGCCTTCCACAGTATAGCAGATGTTTCCAGCCACTCCAGTGTCCTTGGTTACTGATAACCCAAACAAGTTGGTTTCACAGCTCTGGAATGCAACTCGCATCTCTCAACCAGGGTTAATACATTCATGCATGCGAGTTGATCTGATGTTCTGAAAACATTGGATCAAAGGAGCATGACATATCACCCTCCTAGAAAAAAAAATAAGACTATAGAGAAAGTTAATATGAGATACAAAAGATACAATTCAGTTAGGTTTGTGAGAATATTTAGCATGAAATTGATTAATGAAGCATTTGGCATTGACATTTCAGCTTGTCACCCATTCGGGATCTGGGAAATGTTTCCAACGGACTAAATATTGCAGAGTTTTGTGATGGTAACAAGAGTCCAAGATCTCTTGAATTTCGAAGTGGTGTTCCCCATCAATCATAATAGGGGGTGGAATAGGTGCAGTGGCGTGCCAATTGGACGAATCACAAAATGGTTTCAGAAGGCTGCAATGTAAAACACGATGAAGATGACTCAAATTATGAGGCAATTGAAACTGAACTGTGACAAGATTAATAATTTTAGTAATAGGAAAAGGACCAATGAATTTATGTGCTAGTTTTTTAGATGGTTGTATAGAGCGCAGATATTTGGTGGAAAGGTAAACTTTTTCACCCACTTTGAAAGTCCATTCCAGTCGCCGGTTATGATCAGCGAAAAGTTTATAGGTTGCTTGGGCATCAGCAAGAGCCTTTTGAATGAGTGGCCAGTTAGATGCCACTTGTGTACACCATTCCTTCGCCGAACATGCCGTGGGAGGCGAGAGAGGAAGTTCGGGGATAGGAACGTAATCCTGGCTGTGTACAGCTTTAAACGGAGTGAGTCCAGTGCTGCTATGCACAGCATTATTATGTTATGTTATGTTATGTTATGTTATGTTATGTTATGTTACGTTACGTTACGTCACGTCACGTCACGTCACGTCACGTCACGTCACGTCACGTCACGTCACGTCACGTCACGTCACGTCACGTTATTTTGCCTCAGCAAAAGGGAGCAAATCGACCCAATTATCTTGTTGGTAATTGATATAACATCGCAAAAATTGTTCTAGAGTAGACTGGACCCGTTCAATCACTCCGTCTGTCTCAGGGTAGTTCGATGAGCTCAACGATTGTTTGGTGCCAATTAGATTAAGGAAAGATTTCCAAAATTTAGAAGTAAATTGTATTCCTCGGTCTGAGATTACACATTCAGGGAATCCGTGTGCCCGATACACATGTTGAATAAATAATTTAGCAAGTTGAGGAGCGGTAGGTATTTTTGTACAAGGAACAAAATGGGCTTGTTTAGAGAATAAATCTACTGTATAACTGTCCCAATTACTGTTTTTCCCTTCCTTTCAGGTAAGTCCACAATAAAATCCATAGCTAAGTGTTTCCACGGGCTAGATGGGCTAGCAACATGCTGGAGCAGTCCTTGGGGATTTCCCCCTTTTTGTTTAGTTTGAGCACAAATTTGACATTCAGAGACATAGTCCTTAACATGTTTACGTAATTGCGGCCACCAAAATTGTCTGCGCACTAAGTGTAATGTTTTCACGAATCCAATATGGCCTGCTGTTTTATGGTCATGGGAGCGTGGGAGAATGTCCTTTCGTATTTGTTTAGGAATGTACAATCTGTCATTGAAATACCAATACCCATTCTGATGAGTAAGAGAAGCTTTATTGGTATTTAACCAAACATAATGTTTTAGTGCAGTTTGCAGTTTGTGTTGCAACTCTGTCTCTACTTTCATTTTCTCTACCACTGGGCTGGAAGGAGTTCTTTTTGTTTGACTGTGGGTGAGAACTGCAAGTCCTAATTGTTGGATGGAAAACACAGTATTGACTACTTCTTGCTGCTGACTGTTATGTTGAGGCATGTGGGACAAGGCATCAGCTAAAAAATTCTTTTTTCCCAGGAAATAGTTGAGGGAAAAGTTAAAGCGGCTGAAGAATTAAACCCAATGCAGTTGCTTGGCATTCAGCCTTTGTGGAGTACACAAAGCCTGTAAATTTTTGTGATCTGTCCACACCTCGAATGGGTGCTTAGACCCCTCTAATAAGTGTCTCTAAGTTAACAAGGCAATTCGCACAGTGAATGCTTCTTTCTCCCACACATGCCACCTCCTTTCAGTTTCTGTAAATTTGCATGACAATTACGCAAATGGGCACAAGTCCCCCTGAGGGTCCTTCTGTAAAAGTACTGCCCCAATTGCAGAATCTGAAGCATCAGTGTGTACTACGAATGGGTAATCAGGATCAGGATGCTTTAATATGGGATAGGCAGTGAAAAGAGTTTTCAGCTGATCAAAGGCACATTGGTATTCTGGAGTCCAAATTAGTCGGGCTCCTGGATTTTTCGCTTTGTGCGTTTCACCCCGTCCCTTCGTTTTTAACAAATCAGTCAATGGTAGGGCAATCTGGACAAAATTCTCTATAAATTGACGGTAGAAATTGGCAAACCCCAAAAAATATTGTAATTGCCTCCTGGTGCGTGGGGGTTCCCAAGCCACTAGGTCTTGTATTTTCGCTGGGTCCATCCCAATGCCCTTGTTAGAAATGCGATATCCTAAATAGTCTAATTCTGTTTTGTGGAACTCACATTTGGAGAGTTTAGCATACAGCTGGGTGGCTCGAAGTTTAGCAAGGACTTGTTTAACTAGTTCCACATGTTCTTCTTCTGTTTCAGAGTAAATCAATATGTCATCAAGATACACTAAAACTCCTTGATATAGGTGTTCATGGAGGACCTCATTTATATATTGCATGAACACTCTAGGGGCCCCAACCAATCCGAATGGTAAAACTTTATATTGGAAGGACCCAAAGGGCAATTGAAAGCTGTTTTCCACTCATCTCCTGGTTTAATTCGAATGCGGAAATAGGCTTCTCTCAAATCCAATTTGGTGAAAATGGCACCTTTCGACAAGTGCAACAACATATCTTTCATCAGAGGGAGAGGATATTTATTTGCAGTGGAAATGGCATTTAATCCTCTATAAGCCGTGCATAGCCGCAATGACCCATCCTTTTTTGCACGGAACAAGACTGGTGCTGCCATCGGAGAGCTGACAGGTTCAATGAACCCTCTGGCCAAATTTTTATCAATAAACTCTCTTAAGACTTCCTTTTCCTTCTCACACATGGCATACATTTTTGGCTTTGGAAGTTTGGCATTTGGGTCAATTTCTATGGCACAGTCTGTTTTCCTATTAGGTCATAATTGATCTGAATCTTTCTCATCAAATACATCAGCAAAGCCTTCATAAGTTTCTGGAAGGTTAGGGGAACATGCAGTGACAGCTGAGGAAGCACTCTCAGTCATCATTACCTTGGCTAGCTCAGCTGTGGGTTTTAATTCCAGGGAAGCTCATCTGAAAAGTGGAGACTGCCAGTCTCCCATTCGATTTGGGGTTTTCTACACTTTAGCCAGGGCAGACCCAAAATGATCGAGTAATTTGCTATGGGAGCCACTATAAATTGCAAAGTCTCTTTGTGGCTCCCTATGTTTATGGCTACAGCTTCTGTGCGGTATTCTACCGGACCTCCATGTGCCTCTGAACCATCTACTTGGGTAAACACAATTGGTTGATTCAATTTTATCACTTTTAAATCCAGTCCCGTTACTATAGCTGGATGAATTAAACATCTGGTGCATTGACTATAGCCTTCAGTTCAGCTTTACATTTTGTTTTCAAGTTCTTTAACTGCACCCCCACTAGCAAAGTAGAGCAGTCATTACTCACCAACGGGCCCGCACGCCCATTGTCTCCCACCTGCTTGTTGGCGCACTTCAAAGCAGGCAAGGCTCGTTTCCCGCCGGCTGCTATGGTTCTTCCTCGGGGTCCTCTGAGAAGTACAATGGTTCTTCGATATTCCGGGCTGCTGTGGCTGATGCAATAATAGCCAATCCTTTGCGTTTGCCCGGTGGAGACTTGGTTGGTTTGCTAGGGGCTTTTGTAGTTGTAACTTGTGTTGCACACAGACACTCTATGGCTTGATGTCCTTCCTTCCCACATTTGAAGCATAAACCTCTCTTTATTCTTTTATCTCTGTCATCATCCCGGGGTCGAATGAATTTCTTTATGGTTGTAGTGATTTGAGTTGGAGCTCCCGTGTTCCTCCCCATGGCTTGAGCTCTTATTTGTCTTTTAACTTGGAATTGGGTATTCTCTACTTTGCCTGCTAAACAAATCCACTTTCTCACAGTAACAGGATCTCCCCGACCTAGTGACCAACGTAACACTTCAGGATTTAATCCTCCCTTAAAGTAATCAACCTTAGTAGACTCAGACCACTCTGTTATTTTGCCAGCAAGCACTTTGAATTCTATGGCATATTCTGATACAGATTTGGCCCCCTGCATCAACTGCTGCAGTGCCGTTTTAGCCCTTAGCTTTACTAACGGATCTTCAAATCTCTCTCTCAATGCTTTCAAAAAATTGTCCAAGTTACGCAGTTCTGGGGCTGAGGCATCATGTGATTGCACTAGCCAATCTGCTGCTGGATCTTTTAGTCTGGACCTGACTAAATTGACTTTAGAAGTCTCTGAGGGGAACATGTCCCCATACTCTTCCATGTACGCCACCACATTTGTCAGAAAGTATGACAATTGCTGGGGCTCCCCTTTAAACTTAACTTGCAACTCCCTCTGAGCCCCCCTAGCTGGAGGAAAACTTACACGTCCTGCTGGAGGTTCTTCCCATGTTACGGACGGCCGACAGCTTCTCTTGCTTTCCAGGAGGGGAGAAGGGGGCTCAGTCTCTGGTGGTGGCTCTGGCGTCAATCTCCGTGATGAAATAGACTATCCCATTTCTTGTGGAGTTACTGCTGCCATCCTTGTTAAAGTTAGGGACATGTTCTGGAGGATGGTTTCCATAGAGGCCACTCGTGCCTCCAGGGCTCTCATTCGTTCCAGCGTGCCGCTTGATTCGCTGTCAGAGGCGACATAACCCACTCTCTTCACCTTAGGTCTTCCATCAGTGGACTGTCTTGGCGTTTCCGTGGCTCCAGCTCTCGACATCTCATCCCATGATTGGGTGCTTAATCTCTGGCTGTCAGGCAATATAACTTTAGTGTCTTTGGGTCGTAATTCACCCACTGTATGTTCCCACGACTCTGCTTCTCTGGTGCTCTGAGCGTAATCCAGCATGATCAGCTCGATGTCTACTTCCACTGTAGTGCCATGTTGAGGTAGGGAGAATCCCACTGCTCCTTGGAGTTCCGATTCTCCGTCATCCCGTCCATCTGGGTCTTCATCTGGCTTTAGTACCTGGGTTGAGGGTTCTACTCCTTCTGCTAACAAAGCCTCCTCCTTGGATGCCTCTCTCGACATTCTGGAGATTTTTGTTTTAAACTCTCTAGGTACATACGTCTCTAGGCAGAGTATTTTCAAAGAGATGATTCGCAACTCTATGTAATGGTTGCAGAACCTAAGTTGCAATTAAATCTGATTCACAAGTTTTACTTGGAAAATCTATTTAATCCTAGGTTACTACAGTACAGAGAAAGTTACAAATGGAAAAGTCCATGGTTTTCTATCAGGTTATACGTTTAAAATTCCCTCCCTCTCAAAGTTCTGAAATTCCCCCCGGAAAGCATGTAACCCCCCTTCTTGTGCCAGGCAGTTCTTTCTCAGCCTTCTCAGCCTTCCACAGTATAGCAGATGTTTCTAGCCGCTCCAATGTCCTTGGTTACTGATAACCCAAACAAGTTGGTTTCACAGCTCTGGAATGCAACTTGCATCTCTCAACCCGGGTTAATACATTCATGCATGCGAGTTGATCTGATGTTTTGAAAACGTTGGATCAAAGGAGCATGACAGATACAGGTAAATTTTCCAGATGTTGCAGTAATACATGGCTATAATTTTTGATAGCAGATACACATTAGATATGCAAACATGAAAGTTAGAGCGCAGATGTATAAATTGTAGCCCCCATCAATATTTCTGAGGCTCTCATAGCATCTTCCAAGTGGGTAAGACTGCAGTTTGGGACTGCTGAAAGAGATGCTAATTAGCTAAGAGCCACTCCAATCCTAATCTTACTTGTTTTTGAAGTGAGACCAACTGAAATCAGTAGAACAACTGGATGATAGAATGTTTTTTACTGTTGGATTCATTTACCCAATGGGTACAGGTAGTCCTCGACTTATGACCGCAATGAGGACTGGAAAATTTGTCATTAAGTGGTGCAGTCATTAAGCAAGACATCATGTGACCGCAACTTGCGACCTTCCCTGCTGGCTTCCCCATTGACTTTGCTTGTCAGAACTGGTTGGGAAGGTCACAAATGGCAATCACAAGACCCAGATGTGTGTGTGTGTGTAGTTTACTTGCCTATTATCACTGATATGAGATCTTTAGAAAGTTGTCTGAGAAGTGATGCAGAACTCCATCTGAAAAAGCGTTGTTATTCCTAGTTCTGCCATTTATTACCTCAAACATTCATGCTTGAAATTAAATTCTACTGAAATTCAGAGAAACTTTGCCATAATTTGTCTTGATTCATCATTGGGTGACACTTTCTAAATATGAGAGTTCCCCCTTTCTAAATTCAGCTATATCACTAAATGATAGAGCATAACTTAAATATGAGCAATGTTCCAGTTTTGAAACAACAGTTTTTGCTGCCTTTCCAAATAAATCAGTCCATTTTTATGGAATACTTAAATGTGGAGAAAATAACATTTTTAGAAGAAATTCTTATTTACAGAAATGACTATCTTATCTGAGCCCATGGATTCTGATTACGATGTTCATAATTCCACTGCAAGTTTAATTGGTGATATGAAGGTGTATGTTCCATCTTCCTGCCTTTATAGTCATGCAGGGGAAAATAATTAACATTTTATTTGAAGGAGTTTTGGTAAACATTATTTCATGGGTTACATAAGGATAATAACAGCTTATCTCAGAATAAAAACAACTATCGTTATTTGTTGGAGCTCAAAATGTCATACTCATTCTTTAATGTTCTAACAAATTCTAACAAATTCAGATGATACTGTATCTGTATTTCAGTATCTCCCTTCTTAGCAACCAGAATATTTCCTTGTTGTTTCTTATGTTTAGATATTGACTTATTACATGCATTTTTAATTGCATTCTTCCTTGACCCATATTCCACAAAAAAGAAGTAGGAGAATACAGAGGCACCAGATATAAGTAAGGAAAGGTGGGAAATGTTTTTGTGGCAGAAGACTGCAAGGCTTTTATTTTACTATTTTTGTGGGCTCAGAAGGCTGTGGGTGATATGACACTGGCAAGGTGATATCCCTACGACAGGGACAGAAATTTTACGAGAATTATGATTATCACTATATTTCAGATATTTTGCTGATGAAGTTCGGTGGCATTAAACCTGGCGGTCTGTATGTGCCCCACGAGTCCCTCATTTAAAAGGGCATGTGTGTATTTTCTCAATTATTGCAAGGAATTATTTACTTAAATCACTCTTAGCATAAACAAAGAAAGAGTAAAATGTGCTGCATCATAAAAAGGTAAAGGTTCCCCCCGCACATTTGTGCAGTCGTGTCCAACTCTAGGGGCCGGTGCTCATCTCCGTTTGTTAGCCAAAGAGCCAGCGTTGTCCGAAGACGCTTCCACGGTCATGTGGCTGCATGACGCGCGCGGAACGCTGTTACCTACCCACCGAAGTGGTACCTATTTATCTACTTGCATTGCATGCTTTCGAATTGCTAGGTTGGCAAGAGCTGGGGCGAGTGCTGCATCATACCCTGACATAATAAATTCCATGATTTCAGGCAACATGAAATTAAACTGGTAAAGTCATTGTGGAAGAACTCCGATGCTGTAGAAAGGGCAGGGTTAAAATTCAGCCAAAATGATTTAGAAACCACACATATAACCCCTGATTTTAAAAGAAATGTGGCACTGTGGTTTCCCTGCCCGGGGGGGAGGGGAGCAACAAATTTAAGAAACCTTTCAAGTTGAGAGTTATAAGAACATATATGGTAAAGAAAGAAAATTATTCCCTTCTCATTACTTGAGTGGTAGCTACGTTCTTCTACACAAGGAAGAACTTTCTTAAAGGGCACTATATGTGCAATGCTAATCTCCATTTAACAATAATGACAACAAAAACCCTTAATGACAGCAATTTGTCAACAGTTTCACACACCATTTGCTTACAATTCTTGACCGTCAGGTTCTACAGTGTCATTCTCCTTCCCCCTAACCCCAGCAAATAGTATGCTGCATGGCATTTTAGAGATTCATTAATCATCTTTTCATCACAGCTAAATTCAATACAGCTAAGGAAGCACTTGGCTCAAAAGCCAACTATATGGGAAAATGAGAATGCACACTAGTCAAATCAACTCACAGGCCCTTCTCTGAGAAATCAAGTATATCCTATGAGGCATATTATGAGGCAGAAGTGAAAATTAATTTTAAAAGGAGAGAGCATAGAAACTGCTAGTGAAGGTTTACTTGTACTGTGTAAGAAATTAATTATACTTTTGAAAGACAAACCTGCTATTGGTGTCCCACTGAATTCAATTTCCTCTAACAGTAGTGGTTTTCTGCAGACTAACTTGAATCTACCTTCTGAGAGATATCATCATTGGGAAGAAAAATTCTCTCGTCTTTTTTCATGATGGATTGATCATGGGTTTCATCACAACTGATCGGTATTTATTTATTTATTTATTTATTTATTTATTGAATTTATATAGCCGCCAATCTCACACTTGTGCCTATTTAGTCTATTTGCACCTTTAAAAAAGCAGAGAGCCCAGTAACAAAAGGAAATATCTTCTTTTTGATTGGAAATATCTTAGCTTGCCCAAGCAGGGAACATTAATAGCTCAGCTGCTAAATCATGCCAAAACATTATCTGTGAATTAACCTAAAATCTGATATGGAAGATGTCTGCAAAGAAGAAAAACATATTTGATTTAAAACAATAGATTGTGGACTCTATGCAAGAAATGAAGGACAGTTTATTTGAAAAGCTGTCTACTATGTATCTTGTGAGAGAGATTGGGTGGCTGTGGTTTGGCCCAGAATCTTAGCTAGAAAACTATGAGCAGATGGAATTGCTTTTTCCTGGACCTTTCAGATTTCCCCTTCTATCCTTCAGGCCATAGAATGGCACATGAAAACTGGGCCCCAATACTTGGGCCTCTATTTCTCCATGAAGATTCATTTTCAATAAGGTTATCAGTAATGTGCTTGTATGCATGGAGTCTACTTTCACAGATTCTTCATGACCTGTAATGGAATGTGAGAATGACCTTGGAAGACAGGGGGAAGAGATGCTGCCTAGGGAATGATCAGATAAAAGGGGGAGGAGCCCACAATTGGGTAATGGGAAATGGGCAGAGAAAGAAACTTAGAAAGGATCCACCCGAACTGATCAGGTGGTAAAAAGGGACAGCGGGAGATTTGTACTTTCAGACTTGTAAGATTGATGTCAGCCCTCCCAGGTAAACCAGACAGGAAACACAACCAGATGAGCTACTTCTACTTTATTGTTAGGCTACATTAACAGAATCTTGCAAGTCTGAAAGTTAGAATGGATCCTTTCTAAGTTTCTTTCTCTGCCCATTACTCAGTTGCAGGCCCCTCCCCCTTTTATCTGATTATTCCCTAGGCAGCATCGCTTACTTACTTACTTACAAAACCTTACTGTTGCATTATGTACAAAGAGAAATCCAAACACAAATGCTGTGAAACAACATTCATATTCTGCAGGGGAGCGGGGTTTTTAAAGCCATTCAGAAGAGGAAACATCTGCTTTCTGTGAAACACATCCATCTGACATGTTGGGGATTCATGATAGGGCCATAGTGCTCTTACCCAGCATAGGAAAAATGAGGAGGTTCAAAATTCTCCCCATCACTAATTAACTCCTTGATTTCTGCACATAACCTAAAAAGAGACTGAGAAGTAAACTACTTTTACAAAGTTTTTACTGTGATGCAACTTGACATTTGTGGGAAATTATATCATCTTTGAAAACCAGTAGACATAACTTATTGAAATAGCTAAGAGATATGCATGAAAACACAGGAAAGCCATGGAAAAAAGAGGACAGTAACATCCAAAGAGATTTATCACAAAATCCTAGTGAATAAAAAGAAACTAACACTTTTCCATAAGTGATCATTCATTTGGGGATCACTTTCTGGATATGCCCACAGTAAACCATACAGTAAACCCCTCAGTTCCTGTTATTGCTGCCTCGTTATGGTGATGAGGTGTTCCTGGAATAAAGAACACCAGGAGTGGATCCCAAAAGTATATACTCCCAGCAGGATCACCCAAGGTATGAAGCTCATCTCAGCTCCCCAGCTAAAGCAAACAGGCAGCTATCTTAAGCAGCAGTGATAGAGGAAGGTGATGGGCACAGATGATCACTTTAGAGACAATGGTAAACTCATCATTTCATACTGAGTGGGAGAAGGCAATGGTAAGCCACTCCTGTATTTTACCAAGAAAACCACATGGATAGAACATATGAAATGATTGACAAATGTAGTGCTGGATGATGGGCACCTCACCTGGACTCAACAGAGTAAAAGATGAAATGAATCAACTTCATGTTGACAACTTAGGCATCAGCAGATTGAGGTGGATTGGAATTGGACACCTGAACTCAGAAGCTCATGCCCTATACTACTCAGGACCCAAAAAACAAACAAAAAATAAGAGCATTGCTTTCATAGTTAGGAAGAATATAGCAAAGACAGTTCTTGGGTACAATGCAGTCAATGACTGAATGTCAATTAGGCTTCACAGACAACCTTTTAATATTTATTTATTTATTTATCCAACTTATATCATATAATATGACAGTTATCCAAGTTTATGCTTCCACAACTGAGGCAGAAGAACAAGTTGACAGGTTTTATGGTCAAGTTCAATTTGAATTGCCAAAATGTGCACGCAAGATATGCTGCCTGTAGTTGAAGACATGGAATGCCAAAGTTGGAAATAAGGTAAGGAGGAAAACATTGTATGGCCTAGGAAACTGAAATGAAGCAGAATGACTTATCAGTGTGTGCCAATCCAATTATTTCTTCATTGCTAAAACATTCCTCAGACAACCAAAAGGATGCCTATAAACACAGATATCACCAGATGGAGTACACCAAAATCAAATTTACTATAATATTGCTAAAAGGAGGTGGGAGAGCTAACTTACAGCAGCAAAGACATGGTTAGGGGCTGACTGTCGAACAGATTATGAACTGATCATCTGCAAATTCCAAGTCAAGCTAATGTGGAAGAACAAACTCAAACAGATTCCATGATATGGTCTTGAGCATATACTCACAATTTTCAAGGAGGTTATAAGGAATCACTTTGAAGTCCTGAACCTCATTGATAGGGAACCAGAGCAACTGTAGAATGAACTTAAATAAGTTGTTAAGAATGAATGTGACAAGAGACTGCCAAAGAGCAAGAAAGAAAAGAAAGCAAACTGGATGGCAAAACAAACCATGAACATTTCCAGGAAGAGTAGGGAAGCCAAAGCCAAGAAAGACAAAGATATCAGGAAGGATCTTAACAAAAGAATTTCAGAGAGCTGTTAGCAAAGACAAGACAAGTCATCTATAATGACATCTGTAAAGACACCGAGGATGGAAACGAACATGGAAAAACAAGGAAAGTCTTTCAATAAATCCCCAAATTCAGAAGGAAGTTCCAACTTCAAATTGATATGCTAAAGGATAACAATGGACAAATAGTAATTGATTCAAAGATCAGACAAAGATGGAAGAAGTATACAGGTAGTTCTCATTGAATGACCACTCATTCAGCAACCGTTCGAAGTTACAACAACACTGAACGAGGGGGCCTTATGACTGTTCCTCATAGTTGTGGCCGTCGCAGTGTTACCATGGTCACATGATCATGATTTGGATGCTTGGCAACCAGATCGCAATTACAAAAACACAGTGTCTCACGGTCACATGATTGCCATTTGTGACCTTCACTGCCAGTGACCACAAAGTCAATGGGAAAGCTGGCCAGAGATCAAAAATGGCAATCACATGACCATGCGACACTGCAACCGTGCAGGATTCACCTAACAACAGCAACTGGGACTGCCACAACTGCCATTGTAAGTCAACATAGTTATGTGACATTGCACTTTACTACTGCACCGCTTAGCGACTGACTTGCCAGTCCCAATTACCATCGTTAAGCAAGGACTACCTGTACTGGAATACTGTACAGTAGCTATGTGAATATTCAAGATACTTTAGAACAGAGCTTTCCAAACTGTGTGTCAGGACACGTTAGTGTGTCGGCTGCAGTGTCTGGGTGTGTCACGGCTGCTGCCGCCTCTGAGTCCTGCCAGGATTCCACGCAGGTCCTAGTGCCTGCCTTGTGCCCTGCTGTAAGAGTGTGTTGCGAAATGATGCATGTCTAAATAGTGCGTCACCAACATGAAAAGTTTGGAAAGCTCTGCTTTAGAAGATATTCCTTACTTATACAAAGTTTTAGTACTAGAAGATGAAATTAGATCAGTGCTGCAGTCATTACCAATTGAAGGCTACAGGAACTGATGGAATATCAACAAAAATATAGCAAACAAATATAAAGGCTCTAATCAAACTCGGCCAGAAAATCTGGAGAATACAAACCACTGTTTCAGCTTTGGTTGCTAATACCATATCTGGATCTATCCTTTTAAAACTCAGAAGGCATGGTGGTGGGGTGGTGGTGGTGGTGAAGCAATAAATAAATAAATAAATAAATAAATAAATAAATAAATAAATAAGTGTTGCACTGTGCATGAAACATTAGACTATATTCCAATGTCTGATCCTGACATGTTGGCATATTTCCAAAGAGCTTCTAAGTAGCTGATGATGAAATGGGAGCAAGCCACTGTACTGAATGGATTTGAGCTGTTTGTCATCTTCGTTTTCCCAGAAATGAAGTCCATATGGGAAGAGAGAGAGGAGAATAGAAATATTCAGAAATTATACCAGATGTACTGGCCATGTAGTTCACAGTTTAAACTTAGTCTGGTTTAATGTTTATATATATATATTTTACTTCTACCTGTTATTTCCATTCCTATTGTTTTATTCTATTTTTATATATAATTTTTATTGAAAGGTTTAACAGCAATAATAAGAACTAACACAAACTATAATAGAACAGAGAAAATGAAAATTAAAGAGAAATAACAGAAAAAGCTAAAAAATAAAAAAGTAGAAGAAAGTAGGGGGAAAAAGAGAAAGATATAAAGAAAGATATAAAGCCTTCTTTTTTATTCTAGTTGGCCTGATGAAGTCTCCAAAAGCTTGCTGCCCTTTTTTGACATTGGGGTTGGTTCCAATAAAAGTATTGCTCACTTCTATGAATTCTGAACTGGTAAACCATTAAGATGATTCCCAGTAGATCTGCAAGATTTTCCCAATAATTTGCAGCAATAAAATGATCCACTTCTCCACCTTTAATTGTGCAGATAACATAACTGAAAGTGTTTAGGAGTAGTGTAGGTTCCATTCCAGTTATCAGACTGGTTATCAGACTCAGTTTGATAAGAAAATATATTTTGTTCATCTGATGCAATCTTTAGAGGTAATCGACCTCTCAACAAAAGATATAAATAATGTGGAATATCTATTTTATAACTATATAAATGCCAGAGCAATTGTGACGTTTGAGTCTATGGCAATGGCCAGTTTGGTGATGAAGAAAAAGAGATTGTTAAATAAATACTCGATAGGGGTATCCAGAAATTTTCAAAATAATATACTTCGTGAAGCTTATAAAAATAATACGAACTAAATAACATCGGAAATACAAAAAACTGAAAAACAACGTGTATTACATGTGGAAGAAAATGAATACAATAACCTGGTCAAGGATAACGAAAGAACAGAGCTAGGGGAAAACCCATGTAACATAGAAATGAACCCTATAACACCATGCACATTACCAAAAGTTAGTGCTCTGGCAAAGCAGTATACAGTAAACACTGCAAATGAATATGAAGAGATCCATATAAATGAGCACAACCGGGCACAACAGGTGTTCTATAGAGCATCACGAAAGCCGTTGTCACCAGAGATGGATAAGATAACGAAAACAAATAGTGCAGGAGTTTACAAGACTACTGCAGAAGTGCATAGATTAAAGCAACCAGATTTAAATTCGAATTTGAGACTATCTAAGAAAGTACAGGATGCAACATGTAAGTCCACATCAAATAACCCTGGGATTAAAAACAATTGTGTTTACGAAGATACTCAAGGACTTCTCAACATGATAGAACAAGCGACACGGCCAGAAGATATCTTAAAGGAAGAAAGGAATAGAGGACAACAGTCAGGTCACACGCAAACACAACAACAAATTCGTAGGAGAAGTAAAGAAAACAATCATCAGAGTCAACCCCAAAACAAGGACAAGCATCTAAGTTGACAAGAAAATAATATGAAGACATCTACGATTAAATGTATATCTTGGAATATTGCTGGGTGGGCGGGTAAATGTATAGATGGGGAATTCTTTCATTTCTTACAAGATTATGACATGATTTTTCTTCAAGAAACTTGGTTGGTGAAAAATAACATGATAGCATTACCTGGCTATATATGCTTTCATAAATGGGCCAAGAGGGACCAAAGAATGGGACGTGCTAAGGGGGGTTTAATGAGCCTAATTGCAGTACATCTGGATGCGAGAATAGAAGAAATAAATCTTGAAAACTACGATATAGATGAAATTCAAATACTAAGGCTGAAATTTAAAGGGAGAACGTTAATATGTGTTAACATTTATGCCCCATCTAGACATCAGGCTAATTGGGATAAACTGGAACAGTCTCTAGTCGATATGCTACAGTATTCCACAAGTGTAGATTTAATTTTTTGTGGGGATTTTAATGCTAGAATCGGTCCAGGCCTGGAAATATTGAACTCAAAAGATAAAGACCTATTTGAAATGGAGGCCATTTTCCCTCTGGGCCATATGTCATATGACAAGATCCAGAATAAGCGTGGTATAGAACTACTTAAACTGATGTACAAATTACATATGGTCAATTTACACGGATCAAAATGGGATCAATCTGAGGGTTCATATACATCAGTCAGCCATAGAGGGGGTGCTGTTGTTGCTTATATATTTAGAACTGGAAGTGTTTAGGAGTAGTGTAGGTTCCATTCCATCCGATTTCTTCTTTTCTAAATGAATAGGCAGGTGTGGATCCACAAATAAGTGTGATAACTTTCCCACACTACTAACACCAGGCACATAAAACTGCACCAGGTCTCAACTTCTTCCTGCTTCAGTCCCCATGCTGGGCAATTGAAATAGGATGAAATTGGGACTTGGCACAATCACATGCACTCATGGGAACATGGGGAGTGAGTCTTTCTCACTCCACTGATGGATCTACCCCCTCACTTGTTTAGTAGAATTCATGTCTTTGGCAGTACACTCCATAAGTAAAGCCTAATGTCTGCCCGTCATTGATTTAGATGTTGTTTTTTCTTATATTCGCAAAAGCCATATTATCTATCATTACCAGAGAAAAACTGTCCCTATATATAATAGTATCCATAAATGGAGCTGAACATACCAAACCTTTTCCACATGTATTCTCGCATCTGATTTCCTCATATTTATTCAGCCTTATATTTTCCTGTGCTAGCTCTTTAATAGGTGTTGCTTCTTTCCAGATTTGTAAGCTTTCCAATCCTGTTTAAAACAATGCTACCTTTACATAATTATTTTCATTCACTCATACAAACACCACGCCATGCAGTATGCCAAAAATAGGTCTGCCTTGAGATAGAGTCATATTGTAGATAGTTTAACCAGAAACTTCGGGTCCTCCCAAAAAAGCAAAAAGCTGTTTAAAGTTTCTCATGCTCTGGCCATTAAAATATAGCATGACATTTTGTTTTTCACAAAGAATAAATGAAATGTTCGTTCTGACTAGGGTCCCAATCTTCCTTCCCAGCTAAGCCTTCTGGAATGTAGCTTCATAAAATGGAGTTCAAAGAACACAAAAGACTGCAAATTATGCAAAAATGTGGGGTGGGGGGTAGCTATTTTTTTTGCCTTTAATTAGAAGTGATTTTTCATCTGCGTTACCCCAAGCAGGATTTTTTTTAAAAAAGGGGGGGAGACCAGACGCTGAAATGGAGCACAGCCTGCCTTTTCTGGGCCTCTCTAGGTTTACGTAAGACTTAAAACAATGCAAAAGCAGAGCCCTGTTCAAAATCTTTTCACATTGGCTGACCTTACAAGGCATGCAATTTCTGAAGAAGATTTCATTATAGTATACATTCAATGAGACTCTTTAAGGCCTAAGATATATACAACACAATAAAACATGAGCAAGGTGTTCCAATCTTCCCAAAGCATATTATTAAGCAATTTAATTTTCTTTTCCATTGATCAAGCCAGCAGGCAGGTTCCAGGTCTTAAATGTTTTTGTGGGTTTGGGATTCTGTATTGTTCCCACTTCATCTGTGGGCCCCTTTGATTATTTTTTTATTTTATTTTTATCCCGCCTTTATTATTTTTATAAATAATTCAAGGCAGTGAACATACCTAATACTCCTTCCTCCTCCTATTTTCCCCACAACAACAACCCTGTGAGGTGAGTTGGGATGAGAGTGAGTGACTGGCCCAAGGTAACCCAGCCAGCTTTCATGTCTAAGGCGGGACTAGAACTCACAGCCTCCTGGTTTCTAGCCCAGCACCTTAACCACTAGACCAAACTGGATGGATGTCAAAAATGGCCTTGGCTAAAAAATGAAAATTGCCACTCTCAACTGAAATTAAATTGAGTAGTCTAGAGTAGCTCATTTTAGTATAATTCAAGGGTCCCCAAACTCTTCAGCTCGTTTACCCCTTCATGAAGTTTCAGATTGTTCATCAACCCAGAAACATTAATATAACATAAATATTAACATAAATATTAACATAAAATATGACAATAATTTAATTAATACTACTTGAACTAATAGTACTACAAATAATAATAACAACAACAATGGATAGTCCCATTGACCCTTGGGAGTCAATACTGACCACTTTGGGGAACCCTGGTATAATTGGATGGGAGCAGAATAGAGAACAGCATTGCACAGAGGCATTAGGGTCTCCATGATTGTATTTGGCAGTATCAAAGAGAAGCCGTACCAAAAAAAAAGTTTTCCCATTCTAAATGTTCAATAAGAAAGAGGTGAGTAGAACAAGAAATAGTTTTGAAGCAACTGTTAAAAAAGCCTTCCAAGATAGATAGGCAGACAGACAGACAGATATTTGAGTTATATAGCTGCCCATCTCATAAATTGTGACTCTGGGAAGCAAACATAGGATTAAAAAACCAACACAAGAGAAAAAATACAATAGTTTCAGGGATATTTCCTTACCAGATTCCTCCATGCCTTCAACAATGGAAAAGTTCTTAAAAATTCAGGGAGATATTCAGAGATGTACAGTATCTGCCTTGAAAATAGCTCATGTCATTCATATTGAACTGTATAGCAAAGTCAAACATCAGGAGCTGACCACAGGAAATGTTTAATGACATTTTGTATTATGTCATAAAATGTTCTATGATAATTTTTATGTCATAAAATGTTTTATAAAATTTGCCAAATTTCAATTCCACGGGAGTTATGTGCCCTGGATTTTGGACACATTCTGTAAGTTAGCCCATTTGAGGTACCTTGGTTCAAAAATTGTTGCCCCATGATGCACCATTTCGCCCAGTTAAAGGTTACACACAGACAAACAGGAGAGTTTTAGTAGCATATACAGTAGATAACAATAACAACACACTGACACCCAAGGACAATCTAACCCAACTCATGCAACAACAGTCACATTTTTTAAAAAAAATCACACTGATGGGCTCATACAATTTCCAGACCCCATGCCCAAGGGAACATCCAGATCTTCAAAGATTTACAAAATGCTGACAGGGTCAAGTCCAAGTGAATTTCAGGGCCAAGATTCAGTGACAAGTCCCCTCCCCCAAATAATCAATTGGGTTGGGGAGATTGAACCTATTTCATAGCTGCTAAACTTCTCCAGCTGTAAGTTTAGCAGATATGAAATAGGTTCAATACAAGGTAAATAGAGTGCCTTCTATTTGCTTTTTATTATTTAGCTAGAAAAAAGCTATGTTGTGCAGTAATAAACTCAAATATGAGTATTTCCAAAAGCACATTTGGCAAAATATAATAATCTGAATTTTGTGTTTGTTTGTTTGATGGTTCCTGACTCCAAAATTGAATAAACAGAAATGTTTCTCAGTCAGACTAATGTTTTATCATTTCTGTCTCAAATACTAAGAAAAGGAAAGAGAAAAATCAAAATTTCAAGGAAGTTACTATGCCATTGTAATTTAAATTGGAATGTGCTTCTCTTTCTACAAAAATGCTGAAAGAGTATCTTTCTTACATTACCAGTAACTGATGATCAGTATTCATTGACACAGTTGCTGATGTTCACAAAATTTGATTGCTTCAGTGGTCATTCTTACTATACTACAGAATGAAATAAAATGGAGAACAAAGGTTATTTTGAATAAAATTTTCTGGAATCCTCAAGAAGCAGGATTTTTTAAAAAAAATAAGGAAAGAAATCTGAAGTCTTTTGACATGACGAGAATTAACACATTCCCCCCATCTACCAGGCTTTTTAGCTGAGTTTAGCTGAGATGAGTTTAATAAGATAAGTTGAACCATAAACAGAACTCTGGATTACATTTTGGAATATTTTAGCAGACAAATGTGATTTTGTGCAAATGATGCCATTATTCCTCAGGAAAAATGAATGTGACAGCTCTCTACTTATGGAAAAGGGTTAAAAGCAGGCCCTTACATTATGATACATTAACTCAGATGTACAGTGCAGGGTTTGCATGGAAAAATACCAGATTCAATTCCTGGCATCTCTGATTAAAAGGATCAGCTAACAGGCAATTGGAGAGAACTAAGTTCAAGATCTTAGGATGGGGTGGGCACCGTGTAGCCCACAAACTATGGGCAACTGCTGTCATCTCATTTGTGACTCTTCAAGAAATCATACTGTCAAAATCCAGCAGCAAAATGACTGAATTCTACTGACATAACTTAAAATATGAAAATATAGATGGGAATGGGAAACCATGTGGCCTCTAGGAAGCCATATTCCTATTCCCACTAGGGAAAGTCCTCAAAGCTTCCAAAATCATGAAAAAATAGGCTGGAATTCCCAAATCCTTCCAGGCCTTTATGGAAAGCTTCCTTTTTTTTAATTGTAATTTTATTAAGCATTACAATTAAAAAGATAAAAATTAATACAAACTAAAAAATAAATAAATAAAAAATAAGGGGCGTGGTGGCTCAGTGGGTAAGACGTCAGGCTTGTCGATCGGAAGATTGCAAGTTCAGAGGTTCGAATCCCTAGCGCGCGTGATGGAGTGAGCTCCTGCACTCGCCCCAGCTCTTGCCAACCTAGCAATTTGAAAGCATGCAAATGCAAGTAGATTAATAGGTACCACTTTGGTGGGAAGGTAACAGCGTTCCGCGTGCGTCATGCCGGCCACATGACTGCGGAAGCGTCTTTGGACAGCGCTGGCTCTTTGGCTAACAAATGGAGATGAGCACCGCCCCCTAGAGTCGGACACGACTGCACAAATGTGCGGGGGAAACCTTTACCTTTTTACTTAAAAAGAAAAAAGAAAGAAAAAATAGAAAAGTAGAAAAAAAATAAGAATGTAGCAAAGAAAAAGAAAAGAACTATATAAAGAAATAGGCTGACCATACATACCGTTTTAAATGGGACAGTACCATTTTTTTCACATTTCCTGACCGCCCCCGTCGTTTTAAGTGTCAATTTTGTCCCTTTTTTTAAAAAAATTAACAAAATGTCAGGCATGGCAAGATTGATTCAGCCAAGATGCAATTATCATTTTAAAAGTGCTTGATTCAGGTGCCTGATGTTGTGTGAGACTAGAGAGGGGCAAGGAAGGCGGAAAGAGAGAGAGGGAGACAGTGAGAGACGGGGAGAGATCTTTGCCACCGCCTCTGCTCTGCTCTTAGCTGGTCGCTCTCTGCTCTCTGTTTGTTTTATTAAAATGCTTTCGGGATGTGATCCCGCCCCCTTTTTTCAAGAGTGAAACTGATTATTTCTCCAGCTCGGCAAGAGAGAGTCTTTTGTTTGGGATTGTGGGAGAGAGAGAAAGAGGGAGGAAAAAAAGCAGCAGGAGGAGGGAAAGCAGAAGGAAGAGAAGCCTCGCCGGGCATGGAGTTTTTGAATCCTTCCTTCCCTGCCTCTCTTCTCTTCCCCCTCCCGTCCTTCCTTTGATCTGTGATGTTATGAAGCCCATGAGCTGTGCTTTCCCCACTCGCCTCCTGTCAAATACAGTCCCCCTCTACGTCTACCTAAATTTTTGTATGAGTTCTGTCACTGAAGAATAATTGTTAGCTCAACATGGTCATGTAATAAAACTTTTTCATTTTAATCAAAACAAAAATATTTTTATATATACAGTAATCTGTTTAAGGACCAGCAAATGGATCTTAAAAACTCTTTAAAACTTTTTTTATTGTCTTTCTTTTTCATGAATATGGAATATTACATAAGTTTAACCCCGTCCCATTTTTGCCATCCCAATGTCCCGTTTTTGTCTCAAGGAAATATGGTCAGCCTATAAAGAAATGCTCCAGCAAAGGAGATTGTTACCTTGTCGTGGTGCTGGAGCTTGAGCACCTCAATGAAACCATGAGCTAAACCGTGAAGGGACACCCAAGACGGGAAGGTCGTGGCAGAGAGGTCAGACTAAATACGATCCCTGGGGAAGGTAATGGCAACCCACCCCAGTATTCTTGCCGTGAAAACTAAATGGATCAGTACAACCAGAGATATAACAAACACTCTCTTCCAACAACCTAAAAGACGACTTTATACATGGACTTCACCAGATGGTCGACACCGAAATCAGATTGACTAGATCCTTTGCAGCCAAAGGTGGCGGACATCTATACAGTCGGTAAAAACAAGACCTGGAGCTGACTGTAGTTCAGATCACGAACTTCTTATTGCAAAATTTAGAATCAGACTAAAGAGAATAGGGAAGACCCACAGATCAGTTAGATATGAGCTCACTAATATCCCTAAGGAATATGCAGTAGAGGTGAAGAATAGATTTAAGGGACTAGATTTAGTAGATAGGGTCCCGGAAGAACTATGGACAGAAGTTTGCAACATTGTTCAGGAGGCGGCAACAAAAAACGTCCCAAAGAAAAAGAAAACCAAGAAGGCAAGATGGCTGTCTGCTGAGACACTGGAAGTAGCCCAAGAAAGAAGGAAAGCAAAAGGCAACAGTGATAGGGGGAGATATGCCCAATTAAATGCAAAATTCCAGAGGTTAGCCAGAAGAGATAAGGAATTATTTTTAAACAAGCAATGTGCGGAAGTGGAAGAAGACAATAGAATAGGAAGGACAAGAGACCTCTTCCAGAAAATTAGAAACATTGGAGGTAAATTCCAGGCAAAAATGGGTATGATCAAAAACAAAGATGGTAAGGACCTAACAGAAGCAGAAGAGATCAAGAAAAGGTGGCAAGAATATACGGAAGATCTGTATAGGAAGGATAATAGTATTGGAGATAGCTTTGACGGTGTGGTCAGTGAGTTAGAGCCAGACATCCTGAAGAGTGAGGTTGAATGGGCCTTAAGAAGCATTGCTAATAACAAGGCAGCAGGAGACGACGGTATCCCAGCTGAACTGTTTAAAATCTTGCAAGATGATGCTGTCAAGGTGATGCATGCCATATGCCAGCAAATTTGGAAAACACAAGAATGGCCATCACATTGGAAAAAATCAACTTATATCCCCATACCAAAAAAGGGAAGCACTAAAGAATGTTCAAACTATCGAACAGTGGCACTTATTTCACATGCCAGTAAGGTAATGCTCAAGATCTTGCAAGGTAGACTCCAGCAATTCATGGAGCGAGAATTGCCAGATGTACAAGCTGGGTTTAGAAAAGGCAGAGGAACTAGAGACCAAATTGCCAACATCCGCTGGATAATGGAGAAAACCAGGGAGTTTCAGAAAAACATCTATTTCTGTTTTATTGACTATTCTAAAGCCTTTGACTGTGTGGATCATAACAAATTGTGGCAAGTTCTTGGTGGTATGGGGATACCAAGTCATCTTGTCTGCCTCCTGAGGAATCTGTATAATGACCAAGTAGCAACGGTAAGAACAGAGCACGGAACAACAGACTGGTTTAAGTTTGGGAAAGGAGTACGGCAGTGTTGTATACTCTCACCCTACCTATTCAACTTGTATACAGAACACATCATGCAATGTGCTGGGCTTGATGAATCCAAGGCTGGAGTTAAAATCGCTGGAAGAAACATGAACAATCTCAGATATGCAGATGATACCACTTTGATGGCTGAAAGCGAGGAGGAGTTGAGGAGCCTTATGATGAAGGTGAAAGAAGAAAGTGCAAAAGCTGGGTTGCAGTTCAACCTCAAAAAAACCAAGATTATGGCAACCAGCTTGATTGATAACTGGCAAATAGAGGGAGAAAAAGTGGAGGCAGTGACAGACTGTGTATTTCTAGGCGCAAAGATTACTGCAGATGCTGACTGCAGCCAGGAAATCAGAAGACGTCTACTTCTTGGGAGGAGAGCAATGGCAAATCTTGATAAAATAGTTAAGAGCAGAGACATCACACTGACAACAAAGGTCTGCATAGTTAAAGCAATGGTATTCCCTGTAGTAACCTATAGCTGTGAGAGCTGGACCATAGGGAAGGCTGAGCGAAGGAAGATAGATGCTTTTGAACTGTGGTGTTGGAGGAAAATTCTGAGAGTGCCTTGGACTGCAAAAAGATCAAACCAGTCCATACTCCAGGAAATCAAGCCAGACTGCTCACTTGAGGGAATGATATTAAAGGCAAAACTGAAGTACTTTGGCCACATAATGAGAAGACAGAATACCCTGGAGAAGAAGCTGATGCTAGGGAAAGTGGAAGGCAAAAGGAAGAGGGTCCGACCAAGGTCAAGATGGATGGATGATATTCTGGAGGTGACGGACTCGACCGTGGGGGAGCTGGGGATGGTGACGGCCGACAGGAAGCTCTGGCATCCATGAAGTCACGAAGAGTCGGAAGCGACTGAACGAATAAACAAAATAAAGAAATGACTTCCCACTTCATCACAAGAAGTATAAGCAATTTTTGTAACTTATCACCTTCTCTTAAAGGCCTTTATGGAAAGCTTCCTGTGGTCAGGCAGCCACTAAAGGGACTGAGTTGAGACTTCCGACCCAGAGGAAGTTGCCCATCTTATTTTAGCCAGTGAGAGTAAACAATCATTTAGACAGACAAATCCATATGTGATTTAGACTTAAATTAACTCCTCTTTGGATCATTATGAGATGGTTTCATATGTCTTTGCCATGTGAACTATTTTCAAAGTGACCTCCCAGACAAATCTAAACAGAGTAAAAGTTTGACACCAACGGGAACAACGGAGAACACTGCCTCTGTTTGCTTCTTCCTGTGAGGTTCCTTGATTTAGTATCTGCATATAATGCAAAATTATTCAGAAGCAAGCATCATCTAGCCCAGTGTTTCTCAACCTTGGCAACTTTAAGATGTGTGGACTTCAATTCCCAGAACTCCCCAGCCAGCGTGCTAGCTGGGGAATTCTGGGAGTTGAAGTCCACGCATCTTAAAGTTGCCAAGGTTGAGAAACACTGCTGTAGCTCAATCTAATCCAAAGAGAAAGTTTGGAGGATGGCACTTTTTTTTTTTGCATTGTTAATTGTGGCTTGATGAGTAGGGTGTACAGCTCTACGCTTTTTTCTAGCATTTAAGCGCATAAGTAATTTTTACAATGTTTTTTCAAAAACCCAGATTGAGCTAAGATCTAAAATACTTTGTTATGCAAAATATTCTTTGCATAACAACCAAAAAGAAATCAATGTGCTTACCAATAAGTAAGTTTGGAGGCTGGCAGCAAAAGCAGTTTAGTTTTTAGCTCTTGTGAGAAAGTGATGAGACTAATAAAAAATAATTTCATTCATTGATTCATTTGTTTATGGTCAATGATGAACAAAATAGCTACAACACGTAAAAACAGGTTCAAATATAGTTCAATAAAAACAATAAATCCACCATATAGACCTGCCAATTAAAATTTACACACATCAGAAGTAAACAAATGAGAACGAAATAAAGGAAAGGAAAACAAAATAGATAAAATAAAAACAAAATTTAGATAAAAGAATAAAAGGACTTCCTCATGACATAGTTCCCAAATTAGGAGACCTTAAGGCAATAGCTGCCAATAAGAACTTGGCAACTCTTTTTGTAATAGCAGGGTTCCGGTCTGAGAGTAGAAAATAAGCCGCCTCTCCCTCACTGAAAGCTTGATCTCTACTAGGAGGTGGTATAGGTATAGATCGTTGCGGTTGCATATCTGCGCACCGTACAGCATTTGGGGTACAGTTTTAGTTTTAATCAGTTTAATGGAAGCAGGTATGCATCTACCTCCCTTAGAGTGAAAGAAGCCCAGGATTGCCATGGCACCATTACTGACGTAGGCAGAGATGACTCTAGATTGTTCCTGCCAACTTCCTGAGGCTTGAAAAACTACTCCAATATCTATTTTGTTAGTTCCTATTTGCCACTGGTGTTTATGGCAGCTGGCAGCTAGATCTTCCCAAGAAAACTAAAATTTTAGTCTTGGAGTAATTAATTGTAGGCCCTTCCTCCTTACAATTCTCCTAAGGTGTAAGTGAGAGAGTTGTTGTGTTGTCAGCGGATAACAGCATTGCCATTACCTGTCTCTGAGCTTGGTTGTGTGTGTGTGTGAGAGAGAGAGAGAGATAATTTTTTTGGTAAGAGAAGCAACCACTAAATTTATATACACATTCAACAGTAGGGGAGCTATTGTTTCATTTTATTTTCAATAATATTGAAGCTTGGCAATTCTTTGCCATCAAGTACCCTTTTAGCCATCAAGTATCCTTTTAGCTTCCAAGCCACTGTCTTCTCCACTCAAAGTAATATTTTCCTGATTTACAATGAAGACACTCAACACAAAGTAGAAGCTGTTAGAAAATTCTTCATAAAAACCAGACTATCACTACATCAAAAAGCACAATCCACAATGCCACTCTTAGGGCACAGCCAGTCAGCCACGTGCTTTCCTCTAGTCCGTGAGCCAGAAGAAAAGTGTGCCAGCATACTTTGAGCTATGATCACGGCCAAGCCCTTTTCTGCCCCAATAATGAGGCCAGTGAATGATGCTATGCTTACAGTTTTTACTTTTTAATTAGAATTTTTGAGCTATGCTTACAGTTTTAATGTGGAAAATCTTAAGGAAACCAATTGGTAGATTCCCACTTTGTTTTCCTCCCACTGAGTGTCACTTGCTGTCAGGATAAACAGCCACCAATCGATTTCCTTAATATGTGGTGGGGTGCAGGTGGGAGGATGTAGATTAGTGATTTCAATGCCAGGCTTAGCCACCTATCAAGTTGCCTAACAGGTTGCAGGCACAGATAAATCGTTGTGAGGAGCATTAAGGGAGCTCCTAAGAGAGTTCCCTCCCATCTCATCCTACATGCCTTCTCTGTACCTGTAACTTGTTAGCTGGCTATTTTTGGACATGGGATTAGTGATCTTTTAAGAGTGCTAGACCTGTGTTCAGAAGTAGCCCAACCTGCAGGTCACAGGCACAGAGGAGGGGCTGCAAGACGTATTGGGGGCACTTCCTCCTGCTTCACCCCATGCCCTTCTTCACTTATGAGTGGGACTAGCAGGTGCAGAGCAGAGGTATGGGGTGAAGTGGGAGAGATTAATAACGAGTGACCTCCATCCTCAACAAATGCTGCAGGGGAATGTCAGAGCTGGTGGCAAATGGCCATGAGAAAGGGCATACGAGTATGCAAAATTGTCCCATCCTCCCCTCAAGAAACTCCTTGTTCACTGATACGCTGGAAAACCTGTAAAGTAACACTGGTGACAAACTAGCAACACAAAGCTGGCAGGACTCCCAGCTTGACTTTGGGACACCACACATCTAGTGCTCTCTCAAGAGAGTGCGAATCCTGTTTTTCAAACATAGCACTCTTCCAAAAGGACACGAAACTCATGTGCGTAAAGAGCCTGTGTAAGGCCTGAGAAGTGCTGAAGTACAGATCAGGGCAGAAGCCAGGTGTCTTGTCATCCTTGCAGCTCAAGCCAAAATGACCATGAAGGGCATTGCCCAAAGGACAGGAAGCATGCCAGCAGCAGCCTAAAAATAGTCAACATCAGCTAGACAAATCCCAGTTCCTGACCATGTCATCAACTACATCTTCAATGAAGCATCTTAGATTGTGTCCATGGAAAATATTTTATTGGGGAAAGAGGGAAAACAGTATGTTAATAGTAGAATAGCTCAAGACAATGTTAAGCTGCCTCTGCTGTGGGTTGGGGATGAGATAAAGGGAATGTCAAGAGTCACTTGATTGTGGTGGCTAACACTGTAATGAATGAATGAATGAATGAATGAATGAATGAATGAATGAATGAATGAAATCCTGAAAACCTGTCATAGAAAAACACAGATTTTTATTGCCCAGATATGACAGCCATACTTATTAACCGGGCTAAAACGTTTTGAAGAGAAGGAGGAAAAATGTCAGCTTTCTCAAGTTTTATTTTTTTCCATTCTGTTTTAGTCAACAGCTGATGCTGATGATTAGCATCTTGTTCATTGTTGCAACAAACTGTGTTTATCTGCCACAGATGCTTATGTATCCAGTATCCAGATGGAGGTTTTAATGTGCAATGCATATGATTAATTGTGGCAATTTTACATGCCTCCAGGTGATGCGATCTTTCTACAGTGGAGAGGCCCCATTTTACCTCTTGTTAGCCAGAAAGACCCCATATATAATTACCGTTTACTAAAGTTACAGCTGTTCTACAGAACTAAACCTATCAGATTTTGGAAATGATGGCTTCTTTGTCAGCAGTGACTGTCATTTTTCACTTAGTTTACTGCTTCCTACGTAGCTCCCTCCCATAGTTAAGCATGCACATTGCTTTTGTATTTACTTTAGTGTGCAAAATTTCAGAGTGCTGGGACTTTGATTACACAACAAACAGAAAAAGAATTGTGCACACAGGTCAAGTAATAAATTGCATACAAACATTACTCATAAGTGTTGCCAGTGGGAGGTAGAGGGGAAAACAAGGAGAGACAAAGAGATGTGGGCAGGTCAAAAATCAGATAAATACCCTATCATTATATTTCTGAAAAATCTGGACTGAGGTACAGAAGGTTTTCAGTATGAATGTATGAACACAACAGCAAGAAAGAATGGGGAAATTATCTCCTCATAATGAGTAACATGCTCTTGGTGCAATTTAAAGTTTTTAGTATAGGAAAGACTTTGGGAATAGCCACTTATCCATGAGTGCTCATGTCTTTCCTTAAAAAACAAACCAAAAAGAAATCATGCAAAGCCCTCTGTATGCACTGAGCCCACACATCTGAAAGTGAAAAGTGTGTTTTCTGCAAGGACATGCAAACATCCTCCCTTCTATGGCTGTTGTGGGTCTTCCGGGCTGTGTGGCCGTGTTCTGGAAGTTGTGGTTCCTAACGTTTCGCCAGCATCTGTGGCCAACATCTTCAGAGGGCAGGAGCACAGATAGAAGCAAAATCTCTGTGCCCTTTATTTTTTTTTTTAGCATCTGTGGCCAGCATCTTCAGAGGGCAGGAGCACAGATAGAAGCAAAATCTCTGTGCCCAGGTAGAGTGGCAATGTTCTATTTATAGAGCTAAATTATAGGAGATTAGGTGGGTTTTTTTTGTTGTGTTGAAATGTTAACGAGTGGCTGATGAGCGTGATTAGCATGTTCATTGTGAGAAGTATTCCCATGTCCTGGTGGTTGGACTGAGTTCGTTGACCTTTTGCAGGCTGTGTTTTTCAGGACTGGTAGCCAGGTTTTGCTAATTTTTAAACTTTCTTCTTTTTTATTGTAACTGTGCTGGTGTTTGTGAATTTCAATGGCTTCTCTGTATAATCTGGTGTAGTGGCTTTTGGTGTTGTCCAGTATTTCTGTGTTTTCAAATAGGATTTTGTGTCCCGTTTGCTTGAGAGCATGTTCAGCTACTGAAGATTTTTCTGGTTGCTGTAGTCTGCAGTGTCTTTCATGTTCTTTTATCCTGGTGTGAATGCTTCGTTTTGTGGTTCCGATGTATACTTGTCCACAGCTGCATGGTATGCGGTATACTCCTGCAGCGGTGCGGGGGTCCCTTTTGTCTTTTGCTGATTTTAGCATTTGTTGTATTTTTCTGGTGGGTCTGAAGACTGTTTGAAAGTTGTGTTTTTCCATCAGTTTTCCCATGCGGTCAGTGACTCCTTTGATGTAGGGCAGGAATACTTTGTTTGTGGGGGGCTGTTTTTCTTCAGTTGGATGTTGTTTTCTTGGTTTGATGGCTCTTTTTATTTCATTCTTGGAATAGCCATTTGCCTGTAGGACCCAATTCAGATGGTTAAGTTCATTGTTGAGAAATTGGGTTTCACAGTTTCGATTTGCACGATCCACCAAGGTTTTGATCATGCCTCTCTTTTGTCGTGGGTGGTGATTGGAATTTTTGTGTAGATATCGGTCCGTATGGGTGGGTTTTATGTATACTTTGTATCCTAGTTTGAGGTCCGGATTGCGTATGACCATCCTCCCTTCTCCTCTTATTCCTGCCTTTGGCACCTCCATAGGCCTTTCTGCGTTGAATGTAAAGATTGTTGGTTACTAGTAAGCGTCTTTAAAAGCACAAATGTTTAAATGAAGGATTACACTTATAAAAAATCTAGTAATTTACAATGTAATCTTACACACTCATGGAGAAAATCTATCTATGTGGTTGCTAGGAGTCGAAAATGACTTGATGGCACATAATCAAACAATCATACACACAGATGTGCTATAGGTAAAATGATAGACTTTCCATCACTTCCAAAACCCTGCTAGCTCATATCAGTCAGGATGGGGCACAAGGGGCAGACAAAGCTCTTTTTGTTTTTAACAGCAGTTGCTGCACTATCTTGGTAAGGCCCATTAAATTTTGTACCTCCTGATTGATTTCACCAATTCATAGTTGAAAAAGTTGAGTGGTGGTTTTCATAGACCGGTTTTAGAAATCTTCATAGCAAGGAGCGACTAGTTGGAAGGAAGGGCCAACCTTTCACGTTGAAGCCCCAGCAACACCTTTGCTAGACTCCTATCAGGCGTGTCTTTATTTTGTTTATGAAGAGCAGATTTCTACCGCACAAGGTGCACTGTTGGGTGGAGGAAATCATCACAATATGCTTGTCACATTGCACAGAATAGTTATTTCTTGTGCAGCTAAGGGGTAGGACGGTTTTTTTCCTCATTGTTTTTACTTGCTTCCCTTTATAACTTACAGCGCATACCTGCCATTTCTACTTCATTCCATACTTTTAGCTGAGCAAAAACAAGAGAAGGAGACTGGAACCAAGATATTGCTTTCCAATTTCTACAAAATATTGTTCATTCTCTAAATTCTACTCATCACATTTAGGTTTTTCTTAAGCCCCCAGTTAAGTATATCCAGATGAGACAAATCATAATAGTATGTTTCCTCTCCCATATAAGTTAAAACTAGGGTTTTTAAAAATAATTTTTCCCATCCTGGTGTAACTAAGAAGACAAAAAGTAGGTCTTTATTAAAATAATTGATAGTGCTGTCTATCATCACAATTTTTTTCTTAAAAGGCAAGTTTGTGTACCAAGATATTTGTTTAGTGATGGTAGTTTCCATAGTTTCCACTGAAGTTTGCTAGGAAATATTGGGCTCAGGATGGGCTTCTAAGTTCCAATTCAAAGAAATACCTGTGCATAAAATATTTATAATAAAAAGGTCAATGGACCTTTCAAGTACTCTATAAACATCTGCAGTCTTGAGACCTATATGGAGACAGGTAATAGCATTGTCCATGAAAGCAATCTGCGATCCATGACACCAGTTTAAGCAAACTGTCATCTTGATTTATTATCTTAACCTAAAGATCAGTATCTCTATAAAAAATTATTCTAACGGCAAAGATCCTACAGTTTGAAGTAACATATCTTGAATAAATACAGTTATTTTGTTCGTGTGCTCCTTTGAAATACAAAGATTTCTAACTACAGCCTTATTTTAGTCAATTTAATTCCTCCAGAGTAGAGTAGAGTAGAGTAGAGTAGAGTAGAGTAGAGTAGAGTAGAGTAGAGTAGAGTAGAGTAGAGTAGAGTAATTTTTTAATTTATTCAATTATCTTTCTGAACCAGTACAGCAGGTAGAAACACCTAGATGATTTCGGCTAAACTCAAAATACTTTTTTTCCTTGAGAGTTACTTTTCTCTCAAAGGCTTATTTTCAGATTTCACCCCATTTTTTGCAAGAAACAAGCTTGAGTGTATAATTCAGCACTTGTGACCTTTCAAGTATAAATGATACCTCTATTGCAAGGGTCGGAAATGGCGGCTCTTGAGCCAGATCTGGCTCTTTGGCCCCTCGGCTCTAGCTCTCTCTCTCTGTCTGCTGCCCGACATCCGGAAAGCCGGTCTCCGGAAGCAGCGCGAACCCTGGGGAAAAAACAGAGATGCTGATTGGTGGAGGCTCAGAAGGAAGGACGCCTCCACCAATCAGTGCGCGCCAAAGGGGAGCAGAGAGGCGGGCTGAACAAGGCGAAGCCCAATTGGCCCTGCTTCCCAGAGGCGCGAAAAAAAGACCGGCGCGGGGCCTCGCTCAGCTGTGCGCGGAAGTGCTCCAAAAAGACCGGCGCGGGGCCTCGCTCAGCTGTGCTGGGCTGTGAAGCTGGACGAGCCGCTGGACCTGGAACACTTCCGTGCGCAGCTGAGTGAGGCCCCGCGCCGGTCTTTTTGGAGCGCTTCCGCGCGCAGCTGAGTGAGGCCCCGCGCCGGTCTTTTTGGAGCGCATTTCCACAGCCCAGTGCTCAGCTGCGCGCGGAACTGCTCCAAAAAGACCGGCGTGGGGCCTCGCTCAGCTGCGCATGGAAGCGCTCCAAAAAGACTGGCGCAGGGCCTCGCTCAGCTGTGCTGGGCTGTGAAGCTGAACAAGCCGCCGGACCTGGAGCGCTTCCGCGCACAACTGAGCGAGGCCCCGCGCCGGTCTTTTTGGAGCGCTTCTGCACGCAGCTGAGCGAGGCCCCGCGCCGGTCTTTTTGGAGCGCTTCTGCGCGCAGCTGAGCAAAGCCCCGTGCAGGTCTTTTTGGAGCGCATTTCCACAGCCCAGTGCTCTGCGCGCGGAAGCGCACCAAAAAGACCGGCGCGGGGCTCCAAAAAGACCAGCGCGGGGCCTCGCTCAGCTGCGTGCGGAAGCGCTCCAAAAAGACCGGCGCGGGGCCTCGCTCAGCTGCGCGCGGAAGCGCTCCAGGTCCAGCGGCTCATCCAGCTTCACAGCCCAGCGCCAGCGCGCCCGGACCGGCTCAGAGACGCGCGCCGCCAGCAGCTCCTCCGCCTTGGCCAGCCTGCGCGCCTTGGAGAGCTGGGGTGCAGCGGGACGGGAGTGTCGCCGGCGGCCCATGAGGACCGGCCATGGAAGGTGAGCGAGGGCCGGGGTGGCCGGCCAAGCGCAGCGCAGCCCTGTATCTTACCCTTCCACGCGATTGGATCCCGCCCACAAACCCCACTCCCTTCCGCACGATTGGCTCCTGCCCGCAAACCCCACCCCCTTCCACGCGATTGGCCCCTGCCTGCAAACCCCGCCCCCTTCCATGCAATTGGCCCCCGCCCACAAACCCCACCCCCTGGCTCTCGAGCATTTCAAAATGTGCACGAACATGTCAAAATGGCATAAAAAGTTTGCCGACCCCTGCTCTATTGGAACTAAAAAGGCAGCTGTCGGGTCTTTTTTACTGGCTGAACAAGACACCCTACGAGCAGAAGTAAGGTTACTAAAACATACACAAACATCTCAAAGAAATTGCATAACGAGAATACAAAATCATAGGCATGCTTAATCAACCAGTAACAACCCTAACCCAATACTTTACAATGGCTATATGAGAATTTAATTGCTGATCCTTACTCATAACGGATGATTTATCTAGAGCTGACTGGCATGGGGGTTGAGGATTTAGGTACTCTTCTATGCATGGAAAGATAAGATTTGCAGGTCCATGTAGAATATTATATTTTCGCAGCAGAAGGTTATGTTAAGAGGAATGCTAAATCCATAAATTATATCCTTGGTACACTTCAAAATAAAATGGTTGTCCAATTCCTTGTCTTTCTTCCTACTGCATGCAAGAAACCTTAGAACTGGCAGGACTGGTTGCAACACAATATGCACCTGTTATTCAATCATTCTATAGTTTTGACCATATCCCTTCCTTTCAACAGTTTCATCTGCAGTCCTGGAGGATGACTTGATTCTTAGACAATTTGTTATAGATAGATTTCAGTCTCTCCTACTGCTGATTCAGGCCTTCATTGTTCCCACACATGGCTCGATTCTAGCTCTCTTTGATTATGTGCTTTAAATCACCTTTTCTACCCCAACAGCTTGCTATGGTTCAGCCTGCCAAGAAAATCACCTGCTGAGCTCTAAGTAGATTACATAGTAAAAATGTTAGACTAGGTTGGAGCTTTGTACCTAGCAGACACAGATCTCTTATGCCCATTCAGCAGATACAACAGTGGAAAAAGCAATGTGAGAAAAAAGGTGAATTAGGCTGTGTCTTCTAGAGGTTTTTCTGTTAAATTTGTATGGACTTGTCTAAGTGTGTACACATGTTCCTTATAGTATAAAGTAGGGATTGGCAACCTTTTGCTGCTCAAGGACCACACTTAACATTGCGGCTTGTGCCATGATAGTGCGATACTGCTTTCATTAGACTGATCTGTTTGACCTTTCTGCAGAAGCTGCTGAATGGGTGGGTCTTACTAGTCATATATACTTTTATATGGGTGTGTATGTATGTTTCTGTGTGTACACACAGATATATATACACATATGCTTTTTTTCCCAATCTGTTCAATTGTTTCCGATTCTTGGAGACTGCCTGGACAAGTCCCTGAAGTTTTCTTGGCAAGGTTTTCAGAAGTGCTTTGCCATTGCCTCCTTCCTAGGGCTGAGAGAGAGAGACTGGCCCAAGGTCACCCAGCTGGCTTTGCGCCTAAGGTGGGACTAGAACTCACAGTCTCCGGGTTTCTAGCCTGATACCATAACCACTACACCAAACACACACACAGAATTAAATTTTTGTGCACAAAGTTAAAGCATCAAAATCAGCATCACAACAACCAGGTATAAAATAAAAATTGCTTTCTTACAGCCCTGTTCATCTCTAATATCTTCTAGATCTACATTTCCCCAGTAATGCTACAATAGCATAGGAATTGCAGCATCTTATATATATATAAATTTGACAGCTATATAAATTTGACAAACAAATAAAAATAAATAAATAAATCTTGCTTTGTGAAAAGAAATTTGCAGGATAAAAGCCTAATAGAAACCTATCTTTCCCTGGGCTTTTTTTAAAAAAAATAAATTCAATGATATACCACTGTATCATTTCTCCAGTTGCTTGAACTAAACATGGGGATGAAGTGACTGGAGAACTCAAATTACTGGATAAATGACAATAACAACTTCCTGTTTACAAGGCAAGTGTTATAACCATTGCGCTATTGTAGCATTACTGGTAAAAATAGTTCTAGAAGACATTTAGAGACTATAGTAACCTTTGACTCAGTTGTGAGGGCATTCCCCCCTCTGCAAATATGCCCATGATTTGCTTGAGTTAGCCTGTATCTTGATGTGATATAGAAGGGAAAAGAGTGCTTGAAACCATAGCAGGAAAATGAGCACAGAGATTGCATTTGCAATGGGAGGGTGGTATGAGTACACAGGGATGTCATCTTTTCCTGCCTCCAAAAATGCTTGCTGGCCCATTCTGGCAATGGGCAACTAGACAGTGCAGAAAAGCCCTAAGGCAAAGTAATTGCACAATAAATGCCTGGTCTGGAAGAACCCAATGTCTACACTGAAGATACACCCTCACAATTCCCCACTGTAGGCATCCCTTCTTATCTTTTGTAATACTGGTACAGCTACAACTACAGTCTCAGTGCCTATTCAGAAATACATACCATCAGGCACATCTGGTGATAGTTTACAAAACAATGTGCATATTTGTTCAACATGTTAATACTCTGGGTGAATGGCAAAAATGCAAACTATGTTCTAATATATTTAAAGACATCTACAGTTTAAACAATTGAATTGTTTCCCTGCATCAATATTTTTGTTTTTAATTTAAAAAAAGAGAAGACATGCTACTTTATTTTTTAAAAGAAAACTAGAGGAAAGGCTGACATGGAACCATTAGAGTCAAAATACAACATAACTACAAATATTCAGACATATTTCTCTCTACTGGAATGTTACCAACCTATTATTATTTGGACACCTGTATTACTGAACTTAGGATTCCGAGGCTTTGGAGACAGGCTAGAGTGGTAGCCTTGTTGAAGCCTGGAAAGGAACCAACTGATCCAAAGAACTATCGACCAGTGTCACTCCTCTGTCATCTTTACAAGTTGTTGGAGCGAATAATTCTTAATCAAGCGGCAGAGACTCTTGATGTAAAGATCATGAATGAGCAAGCTGGTTTTAGACCAGGAAGATCATGTTGTGGACAAATACTTAAACTTACACAGCACATAGAGGATGATTATGAAAGAAAACTAATTACTGGAGTGGCGTTCATTGACCTTACTGTGGCATACAACACGGTCAATCATAGAAAATTGCTGCGCAAGATAGACAACTTTACTGGAGACCATAAGCTCACCAGGGTTACAGGGAGTTTCCTTCAAAATAGGTTTTATGTGACTTTGAATGGTAAGAACAGCAGATGGAGGAAGCAAAAGAATGGATTACCACAAGGCAGCGTACTCTCTCCAATTTTATGCAATATATATACTAACAACCAACCCGCCCCGACCAATATGCAAATGTTCATATATGCGGATGATACAGTGGTGGCCGTACAAGAACCGAGTTTCGATGAGTGTGCTGAAAAATTATCACGGGCTCTAGAAGAACTGGAGTGGTATTATAATAATTACTTAAAACCTAATCAAAGTAAAACTCAAGTATGTGCCTTTCATCTTCGCAATCGAGATGCAGGGGTTGAATTGGATATTACGTGGAGAGGGAACAGATTACAACACTGCCCAACACCTAAATATTTCGGTGTTACGTTGGACAGAACACTTTCTTTTAAGCAACGTTGCCTGAATACCAAGGCTAAAGTATGTGCCAGGAATAACATCATCTGACGACTGACAAACTATACATGGGGAGCCCAGCCAGCTACATTACAAGCATCAGCTATGGCCTTGAGTGTCTCTACTGCTGAATATGCAGCACCAGTATGGAACACATTGGCACATGCGAAGCAAGTAGATATCGCTGTGAATGAGGCAATGTGCATAGTGACAGGATGCCTCAAACCGATGCCCGTTAATAAACTATATTCTCTTGTTGGCATTGCTCCACCTAAGATTAGAAGGGAAATAGAAGCAGATGCCGAAAGAACTAAGCAAGAGACTGACTCTTGTCACCCTTTGAGCGGATATTGTCAGGATTTAGAGTGAAGAACCACACTGAGGCAAGAATGCAAAGAGATCCTCCGCCTGCCTGCGGGCTGCTAAGATCTCAGTCTGGTTCCCCCCAGGCGTCTGCACAAAGTTATGAGGTTGTAGTATTGTTGCCTGAGCATTTTGGTGCAAGGCTGAAGCAACTTGAGGTTGGCGGGACAAGGCGTCAGCAAACGATTCTGAGCTCCAGGCAAATAAGATATGAAGAAGTTGAAATGGGAGAAAAACTGGCCCCATCTGATTTGTCATGGGGTGAGTGACCTGGTGTTTTGTAAAAGCTCTAAATTCTTGTGATCTGTACAAACTTTTACTGGAAAAGTCACTCCCTCTAGCCAGTGTCTCCACTCTTGTAAGGCTTCTTTAATTGCTAGCAACTCCTTGTTAAAAACATCATAGTTTCTCTCTGCTGGTGACAGCATGTGAGAGAAAAAGGCACAAGGAAGCATTCCCTCCCCTTCTGGGTTCTCAGCCTGCAGTAGCACCGTGGCTATTGCAAAATCAGATGTGTCTGTGTGGATCACAAATTGTCGTGTTGGGTCTGGATGTCTTAGGAGGGGTTGAGACGCGAAAAGTTGCTTAAACTCTTGGAAGGCGGCTTGCTCCTGCTCACCCCAGAGGAACTTCCTTCCTTTCCTTAAAAGTTGTGAGAGGGGCTTTGCCTTATCAGCAAATTTAGGTATGAATTTTCTATAGAAATTGGCAAAGCCAAGAAACCTTTGTACCTCCTTCATATTGCAGGGAGGGTTCCAAGAGAGAATTGCGTGGACGTTGGAAGGATCCATGGCTATGCCTTCTGTGGAAATTCTGTAGCCTAAATAGTCTAATTGAGTTAAATGGAAGGCACACTTCTCTAGCTCGGCAAAAAGCCTGTTTTCCCTCAGTCTTTGTAAAACATTGAGCACATGGGTTATGTGAGATATTGTTGGGGTTTTGATATACCCAGGAATTTACAGTTAGATATAAATTATACCAGAGAGGCTTGATATCTAGGTGAGAGGGGAATTATTCTGCAAGTCATCCAATTGGCAGCCATTGTTGTAGTGATGATGTGTCAGTGTGTGACTCATACAACAGGTGCTGAGAGTTAAGTTGGGTGTGGTGGATGATGAGAGTGACCTGTACTGTGATTGGTCAGTTTGTATATATAAGCAGATGAATTCTGTATTCTTTCTTCTCATTCTACCTCTCGTATGCTGTATCGTTGGTGTATCATTTGTTACCCGTGTGGAAGTGATCTGTAAATAAGTATGTATATAAAGTAAATAGGCTATTTTATATAATCTCTGTGTGAGTGTCTATTTACTATACAGCCTAAGGATCACTGGTGTCTAAGGAAAGAAGCAGGCCACTCCATCCGCTCCCACTCTGACAGGTTACGGGCCCAGAGACGACAGGCTTAGGACTGGCTGTGGATCGTGGGATCGTGTGCAGTCTGTGAGCTGGAAGCTTTGGAAGCCTATCCAGGAGTCGTGTGGCTATTTGGAGTGATTTGAAGCTTTGCAGGTTCCGTGCCTGTGTGTTGTTTTTTCCTAGACTTGTTTTGCAGCTGGAGGACATTCTGATACATCTGTGTCTTTAATCATCGGTGTCTGCCCAGGAGGGGCTGAGGACAGATGAGCGGCGTCAAGATGTTGCCTGCAGTTGGGGGAGGATTTCCTCTGGACAGACTGAATGACTCTAATTATTTGTCATGGGCATATAAAATGGAAATGTAACTTCGATGTGAAGGGCTTTGGAAGATTGTACTTTGCACACAACCAGATTTGGATGATGAATACGTTGTTCTACAGGATGAGAAAGCATTGGCAAGCATAATTTTATGTTTGGAGGATAGCCAGTTATGTTATGTTAGACATTGTCAGTTAGCCAGTAAATGTTGGGAAGCTTTAAAGAATGTTTATCTTAGAAGCACGCCGTTATGCAAGGTTATGTTGACACGGAAACTTTATCATGCTAGATTAGGTGTAAATGATAATATTCGTGAACACTTGCATTATATGAATGGATTATTTCAAGAATTGTCCCAGAGAGATATGCAGTTTTCAGAAGCACATAAGGTGTATGTAATTCTCAGTTCTCTGAATGAAACATGGGATAATTTAGCCACTAGCTTCGGGTCTTTATCTGAGAGTGATTTGACCGTAAATTATTTATCTGGCAGGCTCTTGGAAGAAGAGCAGAGGAGGACAGGTTCTAACATAATTAGTTATAACACAAAGCAGTCTGTGAAGGAATGTTATTCTAACTCTAACAATGTTTTATTTGTAAAGCGTAAATATTTTCACTGTGGGTCTGATAGGCATTTGTTGAAAGATTGTGATAAGAAACAGAAGCCTAAAGCCAAGCCGGGGATTTCCAAGCCGGGAAACGCTGCACAGCTGTCAGTAATTACTTCTGTAAGAGATTTAAAGGGGCCGTGGCTTTTTGAGAGAGGGGCCAGTCAGCATATAGCCAACAACAGGCAGTTGTTTAAGAGTTTTATGCAGGCTGACCGTGACCATGTTAGTCTGGCGAATGGAAGCATTGCATCTGTGACTGGTAAGGGGTTTGTGTATGTACCAGGTTTAAATGTTGAATTATCAGTGTAATGTGTACCAGAACTGGAGTACAATATCATAAGTGTTTCTCAATTGGATACACAGGGATATGATGTACAGTTTGGTAAAGGTGAATGTATTGTCATGAAGGATAATCATGTTTGTGGTAAAGGTGTTTTACAGAACAGTCTATATGAAATGGTACAACCCATGTCACGCAGAAGCCATGATGTAGCCATAATTAACAAACCAGCACATGATTCATGTGAACATCTATGGCATAGAAGGCTGGGGCATCCAAGTTTCAAAGTGATTGAAAAGATGTCTGGAGCAAGTTCTGGAATGGATTTGAAACCATGCCAAGTTTATTTGGATTGCACGGCTTGTAAGGTTGCAAAATCAAAGGTGTATCCTGTGAGCAAATTTATTGATAGAAAGTCACATAAATGTTTTGAATTAGTTCACGCTGACTTAATTGGTCCATTACCAGCCACAATAGGGGGTGCTAAATATGTTTTAGTCATTGTGGATGATTTCACCAGATTTGGGTTCTGTTACCTATTGAAAGCTAAAAGCCAAACATTTGATAAGTTCAGAAATTGGGTGCAGTTTGTGGAACGTAGATATAGCACAAAGGTGTGTAGTTTACAAACTGACCGGGGTACTGAGTTTATGAGTGGCAGTTTTCAGCAATGGCTCGGTAGGAGGGGCATTGCGCATAGGAGAACCAATCTGCATAGTTCAGCTGAGAATGGCATGGCGGAATGCAGGAATTTGGCATTACAGACAGTGAAGGATTCACTTATAGCTGACTCAGGGCTATCTAGAGGATACTGGGGAGAGGCTATATTAACTGCTAATTATTTAATTAACAGGTTATGGAGTGTGTCTGTAAATCAAACTCCATATTATATTTTGTATGGCAAGAAGCCATCATTAGCTCATTTGAAAGTGTTTGGGTGCACTGCCTATGTTCACGTGCATAAGGAGGTACGTAGGAAGGGGCAGGCAAAAGCACAGAAGATGACGTTTGTGGGGTATGAGCCAGGGACCAAGGGATATAGGTTCACTGATGGCAGGAAAGTTGTTATTTCTAGATCAGCAAGTTTTAGTGAGCATAGCAATTGGCAGAGATTACACGGGAGTAGTGAGGTTTTTCTTCCTAGTCAGGGAAATTTTGAGTTCTCAGAGCGGAGAGAGTCCACTGATGTGATTAAGAAGGAAGAGGAATTAACTCCTAGTGTGCCAATGATGCAGGATGCTACAGTATTGCGCAGATCTGAGAGAGTTAACAAGGGCATACCACCTCAGCGTTATACACCAGGTGATGTAAAAGTGTGTTTTATCAATTATGAGCCTCGTAGTTACAAGGAGGTATTGGAGTTGCCACCACAAGAGCAAAGAAAGTGGAGAGCTGCTATGGATGTGGAAATGAACGCCATTAATTCCCATAAGGTGTTTAAATCTACCAGGCTGCCTGAGGGGCATAGGGCAGTAGGTTGTAGGTGGGTTTATAAGAAAAAGGCCTTAGTCAATGGTGATATTCAGTATAAGGCTAGGCTTGTAGCACAAGGGTTTTCCCAGATTAAGAATCAGACTTACGATGAGGTTTTTGCACCAACGCTAAGAGGGGAGACATTTAGGTTTGCCTTAGCAATGGCGGCAGCTGGGAATTGTGTAGTGAACCATTATGATATCACCACAGCATATCTGCATGCTGATTTGAGGGAAGAAATCTATATGGCTGAAGCTCCAGGTTATGAGTCAAATATTGCAGGGAGAGTATACAAGTTGCAGAAAGCATTGTATGGACTCAAGCAATCGGCACGTTGCTGGAATCTAAGATTAGATAAGGAATTACAAAGAATGGGGTTCAAGTGCAGTATAGCTGACCCATGTCTGTATGTAAAGCAATGTGAAAATGATGAACAGGTGTTGCTTTTGATTTTTGTAGACAATTTACTGTATGTCTTATAGCGAAAGATCAAAGCAGGGTAATTGAATTTACTGAAAACCTGAAACAACAATTTGATGTCAAAGATCTTGGAGAGATTAGGAATTACCTAGGCGTAGGTATTCAGAAGGTTGATGGGGGTTATGTTCTAGAGCAGCAGAAGAAAATTGAACAACTGCTAAGAGAGAACAATATGGAACATTGCAAGGAAGTTCCTACCCCGATGACAACAGATTTTGTTAAGACAGAGACTGGAGATGATGACCAAACTACATGTAATCAAGAACACTATCAGTCAATAATTGGAAGTTTATTGTATTTAGCACAATGGTCGTGTCCCGATATCGGGAATGCAGTAAATGTACCGAGTAGATATGTTACAAAACCTACCCAGAAGCATTGGCAAGGTATTAAACGTGTGTTTAGGTATCTTAAGGGGACTATTGATAAATGTTTATTAATAAAACCATGTAAACCATTGGAATTAAAATGCTATGTAGATAGTGATTGGGGTAATGATGTACATGATAGAAAATCAATGACAGGATTGATAATTATGTTTGTAACACCTTGGTGGGGTGGAAGTCTCGGAAACAGAGTTCTGTCACAGTATCAACTGCAGAGGCGGAGTACGCTGCACTATCTGACCTATGTTCAGAGTTGATATGGTATAGGCAATTGTTAATGGATGTTAACATAACAATTGAGGGTCCTATATGTGTATACGATGATAGTGAAGTATGTATACAGATTGCAAAGTCTGATAGAGTCAGAGGGCTTAGCAAACATGTTGATATCAAGTATCACAACGTTAGGAATGCTATCAAAGAGTCTCTGATTGATTTGCAATATTGTCCATCTGAATGTAATGTAGCAGATGTGATGACAAAGCCTCTAAGCATAGATAGACATAGGATGTGTATATCTAAAATGTGTATGTCTTCTATTCTGTACAAGTGAAATGTAATATCTATTGTAAATTGGAGGGGTGTTGGGGTTTTGATATACCCAGGAATTTACAGTTAGATATAAATTATACCAGAGAGGCTTGATATCTAGGTGAGAGGGGAATTATTCTGCAAGTCATCCAATTGGCAGCCATTGTTGTAGTGATGATGTGTCAGTGTGTGACTCATACAACAGGTGCTGAGAGTTAAGTTGGGTGTGGTGGATGATGAGAGTGACTTGTACTGTGATTGGTCAGTTTGTATATATAAGCAGATGAATTCTGTATTCTTTCTTCTCATTCTACCTCTCGTATGCTGTATCGTTGGTGTATCATTTGTTACCCGTGTGGAAGTGATCTGTAAATAAGTATGTATATAAAGTAAATAGGCTATTTTATATAATCTCTGTATGAGTGTCTATTTACTATACAGCCTAAGGATCACTGGTGTCTAAGGAAAGAAGCAGGCCGCTCCATCCGCTCCCGCTCTGACAGATACAGCATTATCAGAGAATATTAATATATCATCCAGATAAATCACGACATAATTTTCTAGTAAATCAGAGAAAATTTGATTCATAAATCGGGAAAAAACAGCTCCACAATTACTTAAACCAAAGGGCAAGACCAAATACTCAAATTTCCCATACCTTGTGTCAAATGCAGTCAGATACTCATGCCCCTCCTTCATCCGGATCAGATTGTAGGCATTTCTGAGATCCAACCTTGTAAAAATGCATGCCCTCTGTAAGCGATCGAGTAGGTCAGGTATGAGAGGAAGTGGGTAGTGATTTCTAACTGTAATAGCATTGAGTGCACTGTAGTCATGAACTGTGCACGTGGGAGGCCCCCTTCCCTCCTTCTGATCTGGGGGTGCCAGCGGGTCTGGCTTCTTGGGTATGAAGAAGGTAGGAGCGGATGCTGGAGATGTGGATGGTCCGATAAAACCTTTCTTGAGGTTTGCATCCAAGTATTCTTTTAGAGTAGCTAGTTCTTTGGGTGACATAGGATATTGTTTTTTTGCTGGAATTTTCACTCCTGGTTTTAGATCAATAGTACAATCACAATCCCTATGGGGCGGGAGTGCTGTAGCTTCCTGTTCGCTGAAAACATCTGCAAAATCTGCATACTTGGCTGGCCTCGATGGCTATCTGCATTGTTGGAGAAGGTGAGGTTGCTTGCAATTTATGGTGCTGGCAGTCTTTTGCTGGAAAGGAAATTGATTCTGTTGCCCAGTCTAACAATGGTTTGTGAAGTTTTAGCCAAGGTGTGCCCAGGATTATAGGTACTTGCAACGATGCTGTGACATAAAGCTGAATCCACTCACTGTGCTCTCCATTTGTTAGCTGAATCAGTTCTGTGCATCTTAGGACTGGGCCGGCTTTGAGGGGCTGACCATCGATGGTTTCGACTTCTATGGGACGTGGTAAATTCAGTGTCGGGATATCCATCTTCTCCACTGTTTCTACATCTATGAAGTTAGTGGTTGCACCGGAATTTTATTTATTTTTTGGATTTATCCCCGCCCATCTCTACCGTGGTCGGAATCAATGAGAGCCTCTAGCTTAACTTGGCGCTTTGAGTCTAGGGTTAATGTGTCTGGAATCTCCGGAATGAGCTCTCCTTAATTGCTTGATAGCCTCCCTGCTGATCTCTGGGAAGGGAGACCGATGAAGTTTCCCTGGTTGGAAGCAGAGGTGGGGGCAGATCTCAGCTATGCTGCTTGCCTGGGTGTTTCAGCTGGATCTGCTTGGTTTCTCACTGGGCAAGCTTTCACCATATGGCCTGGGGCTCCACAATAAAAGCAAAGGGCTCTCTCCCACTGTCTCTGTCTCTCAGCCTCGGAAATTATTCTCCTTGATGCTCTGATCTGTATTTGCTCCTCCGCTCCTGGGTAAGCAGATGCCGCGGGGAGAGTTGCAAATCCTGGAAGTGCCACTCTGAAGCCCGCTCTGGCTCTTCCCGGCCGGAGTTCCTGTAACTCTTTGAGCCTGGCATCTATCACCACATAGAGCTGGTATAAATCTTCCAAGGTGGCTGGGGTTCCTTCCCTCACCAGCTTGTTCTTAATCTCCTCATCAAGTCCTTGTTTAAACTGATCTTTTAACATGCTCTCATTCCAGTCTAAGTCTCCTGCAAACAGTTTGAAATCAGCACTATAACTCCCCACTCTTTTATTCCCTTCCCTGAGCCTTTGAATCTCCCTGCTGGCGGTGACTTCTCTGATTGGGTCATCGAAGTGTGCTCTGAACCTTCCCATAAAATTCTGGTAGTCGTTTAGAATTGGGTTGTTGTTCTCCACCATCGGTATGGCCCACTTGGCTGCTGGTCCTTTCAGCAGGCTTAAAATAAAAGTAACTCTGGTTCTGTCTGTTGGGAACTCCACTGGTCTGCTGTCGAAGAACATGGTACACTGAGTGAGGAAGGTCCTTAGCTGTCCGGCTTCTCCCCTGAACTTTTCCGGAAAGCTGCCCTGGGATCTCAAGACGACTGGCGGGTCTGCTGCTGCTGGTACTGGCTGTGGGGCGACCAGTCCTGGTTGCTGCATCTGCTGCAGCATGGCTGCTTGTAGAGTGTTGACCTGGTTATTGACTTGTTGCTGGTGCTGTAGAAGTGCTGCGGCGAGTTGCTGCATCGCTTGTCGAAGCTCCTGTGCCTCAGAAGCCATTCTGCCAAAAATTTTCTTCCTCCCTATTTTGATGGGAGTAGGAGTTTAGGAGTTTAGGAGTTTATCGACTACATCCTTTGCAGCCAAAGGTGGCGGACTTCTATACAGTCGGTGAAAACAAGACCTGGAGCTGACTGTAGTTCAGATCACGAACTGGACCTCTTCCAGAAAATTAGAAACATTGGAGGTAAATTCCAGGCAAAAATGGGTATGATCAAAAACAGAGATGGCAAGGACCTAACAGAAGCAGAAGAGATCAAGAAAAGGTGGCAAGAATATACGGAAGATCTGTATAGGAAGGATAATAGTATTGGAGATAGCTTTGACGGTGTGGTCAGTGAGTTAGAGCCAGACATCCTGAAGAGTGAGGTTGAATGGGCCTTAAGAAGCATTGCTAATAACAAGGCAGCAGGAGACGACGGTATCCCAGCTGAACTGTTTAAAATCTTGCAAGATGATGCTGTCAAGGTGATGCATGCCATATGCCAGCAAATTTGGAAAACACAAGAATGGCCATCAGATTGGAAAAAATCAACTTATATCCCCATACCAAAAAAGGGAAGCACTAAAGAATGTTCAAACTATCGAACAGTGGCACTTATTTCACATGCCAGTAAGGTAATGATCAAGATCTTGCAAGGTAGACTCCAGCAATTCATGGAGCGAGAATTGCCAGATGTACAAGCTGGGTTTAGAAAAGGCAGAGGAACTAGAGACCAAATTGCCAATATCCGCTGGATAATGGAGAAAGCCAGGGAGTTTCAGAAAAACATCTATTTCTGTTTTATTGACTATTCTAAAGCCTTTGACTGTGTGGATCATAACAAATTGTGGCAAGTTCTTGGTGGTATGGGGATACCAAGTCATCTTGTCTGCCTCCTGAGGAATCTGTATAACGACCAAGTAGCAACGGTAAGAACAGATCACGGAACAACGGACTGGTTTAATTTTGGGAAAGGAGTATGGCAGGGTTGTATACTCTCACCCTACCTATTCAACCTGTACACAGAACATATCATGCAACGTGATGGACTTGATGAATCCAAGGCTGGAGTTAAAGTCGCTGGAAGAAACATTAATAATCTCAGATATGCAGATGATACCACTTTGATGGCTGAAAGCGAGGAGGAGCTGAGGAGCCTTATGATGAAGGTGAAAGAAGAAAGTGCAAAAGCTGGGTTGCAGTTAAACCTCAAAAAAACCAAGATTATGGCAACCAGCTTGATTGATGACTGGCAAATAGAGGGAGAAAAAGTGGAGGCAGTGACAGACTTTGTATTTCTAGGCGCAAAGATTACTGCAGACGCTGACTGCAGCCAGGAAATCACAAGACGTCTACTTCTTGGGAGGAGAGCAATGACAAATCTTGATAAAATAGTTAAGAGCAGAGACATCACACTGACAACAAAGGTCCACATAGTTAAAGCAATGGTATTTCCTGTAGTAACCTATGGCTGTGAGAGCTGGACCATAAGGAAGGCTGAGCGAAGGAAGATAGATGCTTTTGAACTGTGGTGTTGGAGGAAAATTGTGAGAGTGCCTTGGACTCCAAGAAGATCAAACCAGTCCATACTCCAGGAAATAAAGCCAGACTGCTCACTTGAGAGAATGATATTAAAGGCAAAACTGAAGTACTTTGGCCACATAATGCGAAGACAGGATACCCTGGAGAAGAAGCTGATGCTAGGGAAAGTGGAAGGCAAAAGGAAGAGGGGCCGACCAAGGGCAAGATGGATGGATGATATTCTGGAGGTGACGGACTCAACCGTGGGGGAGCTGGGGATGGTGACGGCCGACAGGAAGCTCTGGCGTGGGTTGGTCCATGAAGTCACGAAGAGTCGGAAGCAACTGAACGAATAAACAACAAAAAGGAGTTTAGCAGGATTGATGTCAGGATTTAGAGTAAAGAACCACGCTGAGGCAAGAATTGAACTCTACTGTTTATTGTTCTACTCTATTCAACAGAATCCTGCTAAACTGAACTAAACTAGCAAACACTAAGGGAATAACCCCAGAACGCTAAGGCAGTTCCTTTCTGATTTTCGTGGGTGGGAGTCCAAGGGATTCTGCACTGCGCGTGCACTTTTCCCCCTGGAGAGGGCCCCCTCCTTCTCCACCAGCAATCTCCACAACAGATATACTCCCCCAATTTGTTGACTTAGATCTAGAAAGAGCTTTATGTCAAGAATTAATATCCTAGAGGGGTCCAAAGAACAGAATCGAATAAGTAAATGGAGGAATGAGCTTACCAACTTGAGTATTTTACCGAAGGAAGAAATGGCCACTGGAAACACTCTCCCTTATATAGTTTGGAGGAAAATGAACAGGATGAGGGTGGGGGTACCAAGGTGTAAGACAAATTTATTTAAGTGGGGATTGTTGGCTGACGACAATACATTGTGTGAATGCGGAAAACCCAAGACCCGATGCATCTGATGGTGTGTCGATTACTGCCGGAGCCTTGTACTGTTGACAATCTACAGCAAGCTAATGACAAAGCTGTGGCGGTGGCTACATTTTGGCAGAGTAAAGTTTGATCTGGACACGAAATAAATAAATAAATTATTTGAACTCACAGACAATTATTATTTATAACAGATCAAGCCAACACTATGAGTCTACACAGAGTTAGGCACACATAGGACTTTCTTTAATTCCATGGGGCCCTAACATATAATTTAAACTTTAAAAGAAGCATATGTACTTGTACCATGTTATTCTTTCACTAATAATCAACATCTCTCTTTCTCTCTCTCTCTCTCTCTCTCTCTCTCTCACACACACACACACACACACACACACACATATCCTTCTTTTATTTTCATTCCACCTTTTGTTCAGGAGCTCAAGGCAGCATTAACGGTCCCTCTTCTCATTTTCCCCCATAACAACAATCCTATGAGGTAGGTTGGGCTGAGAAAAAATGACTGGCCCACCGTCACCTACTGAACTTCCATGGCTGAGGCTGGATTAGTATGTCCAATACCTTAAGCACTACACCACTCTGGCTCTTATACAGGCTCATTGGCAAAAACATTTTTCATGTTAATCAGCATAATGCTGCCTAAATCCTGCCTATATTAAATCAGAGTTAAACATTTCCCCTTAAATTTTCCCCCCTTTTTAATATCTATTCAAAGCCTTTTCTCTCCTTCCCCCCTGAAAAAGGCTGTTCTCTAGCTGAGAAACATCAGAGAGGAAAAAGAGACTTTTTTGGCCTCAAGCTTAACTTTTAAAGTCAGGGCTCAGAAGAAAAAAGAAGAATCTTTCTGGACTGCCATCCAACCAAGAGGGGATCTTGATATAGAGTTTTGGATGGGGCCACCATTGGTCAGGATCCTTTGAGCCTGGCAAGTATTCTATTCCTGCTAAGAAAGGAAACAAATAAGGCCTGAAATACTGTATATCCTCCTCACATTTGTCTTACAGTGATGGAACTTGGAATTTGGTTCAAACCCAGCTCAGAGCTGGTCATCAGTATGTCCTAACAGTTTTAAATAACTGTGCAAGCAACAATTAAGTCTTAAATAACTTTGCAAACAACAACTACATATCTGTTAGAGAGAAGAAAGATAATTTCTCCTTTGCTCAGATCAAGCTTCCTTTGCCAAACTGCAAAGGAGTGAACTGCTCAAGCACCTTCTGAGAAGAAGGCATGGCTTTCTGACCTTAGATTAGCATTGTTTTAAAATTAGCTTCTTTAGTTGTTCCTGAATTGGGGGGGGAGCTGGGGGGAGGAGCTGTGTGAAAATCACTCTATTGAGCTTTTGACTGTTTCCAGATGTTCAAGAAGTTTCAGTGAGAAAAAGAACTAAGTGGTGAAGCAATTTTCAATAGTGTAATTTTACATTTAAAAAATCCATGTCCCTTCTTGTGCCAAATCTTCTTCATAACAATTTGACACATACATGGTCATGGTGACTGATTATTTGAAAACCAGATGTTTTTAATAAGTAATGACTTTAGTTTATTTTTTTGTCCTCTCCTTCACCTTCAGTTGTTCACTCGGAACAATGGAGTGGCTTTAACCTGTTGCTTTGCTTGTACAAGTTTTTAAGGAAGGTATAGGGAAATGAGAATGTTTCCCTCCCAACTCGTTTAACAGATGACAAGGAGAAACATGAAAAATTAAATTACAAGGTATTATAGTCAAACAATATTTTATTTCAAAATCTCTTGTACTTTTAAGCATGGTATGAGTGAAAGTCAAATTAAATAAAACATCACACTCCTTGGAAGAATGTTGATTTCCATAGTGTAACCAATGTGCTTAAATTTGAACCACTGAAGTCACAAGGATAAATCTGAAGGTAATGTAAGGTACTTTTATTTTGTCCAGTAAATTGGTGATGAGCAAAATCATCACATTGCCCATTTCCACCCAGTTATACAAATGTTTGGCTCCAGGAACATGTTTCTGCATGTGAAACAACTTATCTGGATTGGTGCAAGGAAGGAAGAAAAATGAATGTTGAAATGAAATCGAATACTGAAAAAGTGACTTTCTTAATTATGACCCATGCTGATCGGTCAAGAGAACAAAATCAGGCTTCAGTTAACTAGATAGCTTTATACAAGACTAATTTAGAAAATCAGACTTATTGTCAACTGTTATGGATTTGTAGCAGCTCCCCTACTGATGTAAACTATAAAGATCTTCAGGCCCTGGAGTAACCGTACTCACTTAAGCTACGAAGGAAGGCATATAAATGGGAAAGTAAATAATCCATTATTTCATATACCGGCACATCGTCTGAAAAGGTTATTAAGAAAATAGAACACTTAGATAACATTTGGAGATTCTTTGGAGATAATATTAGAGTGATGATAAACCTAAAGATAGAATTCAATTCAACTAAACTAAACAGAGTCACTCTTTTAAATTTGTTTTACTAATAAAGCTGATTGCATTTGCAAAGAAATAAGGCTTAAAGATTTTATAATACAGAATATTAATTAGGATTATTTTGCTCATGCAATTTGCCCACTTTAAGCAAAGTAGGTATTAATCAGTGAATAACTGTATCAATTATATAAGTATAATATATGTAGAGTATGTTCCCAAACTAATAAATCTGTAATAATGAACTGCTAATTACTGAATGGCAGAAACTCTGGGCAATGCAGCTTATGATGGTTAAAATGTAGACCATTGCTTCCTAGCTCTAATAAGGTCACAACCTGAAAAAACAGCAAAATGACAAAGAAGCTATTCATTTCAGATCCACTGGCTTAATCTTCCCAGTTTTCTATTGCTAAAATAGATGATGGATATAAATCACTGCCATCACCATCATCTCCAACAAAAGAAGGCAACCCAGGCTTTTAATCTTCATCCCAAATTCAAAATACACATTTTCTTTCAGAATAATACAGACAGGATTATATGCTTCATACAGTATTTATTATCCTACAACTGGTCTTTTAGTAATTTAACAGGGCAAGTTTAGAGTATTTACATGCAACTAAGCTCAAGCGCTACCCCAGAAATGCTATCCTGACTTTCTAAAGCTGCAGTGCTAAACGTATTATGTTTAATTGTTGATAATATGTTCATTTATGCTTATTTTATTTATATTTATTTATATTCAGCTGAATAATAACATTCTTTGAGAGAGGCAAGAAGTTTCAAGAGCAAAAAGCAACATGGAGTAGTATATGGGCATTGCAGAAGCAAAGATGGTTTGAAAAGACAGGAAGGTATGGAGAGAGATAATGAATGTAAGTCATGTACATTTCTTTTTCTTATTTAATGCTTTTAATTCCTTTTGTTTCTTTGGCTTTCCAACACTTTTTTTGCCACTGTGTATAATGTTATTTATTCCAAAATGGAACAGTGATGGGTATATCTAAATCAGAGAAAAAACTCTATTTCTAGATCTAGCCCACATCATCAATTGCTACCATTGGCTTCATGTTCTAAAGCAGCGTTTCTCAAACTTTTCTGAGCACTGCCCCCTTGGTTGTACCAAGTCTTTCATAATGACCCCTGTCCTCTGGGTGTGTGAATCATAATTTTTAAAAAATTATTGATTGCACATTTATTATTTTTTGCAATTATAAACACATAAAGTTAAGTCATAGTTATAGTTACAAATATAGTTAATTCGTCATACTAATAATAAGTAATTTAATAATAATTTAATATTTAATGCGATAGATGGGCTTGGTGGGGATTTATTAGCATACCAATATTCGATTTAATGTCCGCAAGCAGAAGTCGTAAATCACCATGTACAACAACTTGCAGATGATCTCTTTGTTTTGTCAAAAGTTGAAATATAGTACTGAAATCATATACCACTAAATATGATGTTGGAAATGAAATTAATAACTTTTTAACAATTGCCCACAAAGCAGGATAATGATCAGATATTTTCTTTTGTAACCAAAATTCCTGATATTAATTTTGAAATTTTGGCTTCAGTTCAACATCATTTTGCAATTCAATAAATTATTCTTGTACAAAACATCCACCAATATTTTCATTGTTTAAAAATGGATTTTTATCCAATCTGGAACTTCCAAATTAAGGAGATCCTCAAATCTTTCCTGCATATCTTTATGCAACATTTGTAAATGATTACAAAAAATTAATTTAATTTAAATGATTACATATTTCATATATTCCGCAGAATATTGTCTACATTTTATTTATTTCTAAATGATAGGGGCGTGGTGGCTCAGCGGGTAAGATGCCAGGCTTGTCGATCGAAAGATTGCAAGTTCGGAGGTTTGAATCCCTAGCCCTGCGTGCGAAGTGAGCTCCCGCACTAGCTCCAGCTCTTGCCAACCTAGCAATTTGAAAGCATGCAAAAGCAAGTAGATTAATAGGTACCACTTCGGTGGGTAGGTAACAGTGTTCCGCATGCGTCATACGGCCACATGACCGTGGAAGCATCTTCGGACAACGCTGACTCTTCGGCTAACAAACGGAGATGAGCACCGGCCCCTAGAGTCAGACACGACTGCACAAATGTGCAGGGGGGACCTTTACCTTTACCGTATTTCTAAATAACCAAGCATAACCAAGTGTCCTGTCCCGACTAAGGCTTGAAGCAGAAAGGTGTGGAATAAGTCTTTTATTTACAATAAAGCATACAAAATATATCTAGAGAAAACAGAAGTGACACGGGGTTGCTCACAGAGTTTGGGTTGCCTAAGGTGATCTGTTCCCGGTTGGCGCCCATGCGGGCAGCCACTATATGGCTGCGATGCAAGGTTCCGGCACAAGACTTGGTGCGGCTGCAGGGCAAGGTTCCGGCATGAGGCTTGGCGCTGCTGCGAGGAAAGGTTCTGGTGCGAGGCTGGGCACGGCGGTTGCAAGGCAAGGTTCTGGCACGAGGCTTGGCGCTGCTGCGAGGCGAGGTTCCGGTGCGAGGCTTGGCACGGAGGTTGCAAGGCAAGGTTCCGGCATGAGGCTTGGCATGGAGACAGGGCAGGATTCCGGTGTGAGGCTTGGCACGGCTACAAGTTACAATTCCAGCATGAGACTTGGTGTGCCGGCTGCAAGGTGAGGTTCTGGTTCGAGGCTTGACACGGATGCAGGACAAGATTCCGGCGCGGGACTGGGCGCGACAGCAAGGCTAGGTTCTGGCACAAGGTGCAGCTGTACGGTGAGGCAGGGTTCCATCATGGGGCGCGGCAGGGTGGCAAGGCAAGACTCCGGCACGAAGCACGGCTGGACAATGGGGCAAGGTTCTGGCATGAGGCTTGGCTGGGCTACAAGGCAAGACTCTGGCGTAGAAGCAGGGTGAGGTCCGAGCGGGGATTCTGGCACAGTGATGGGATCGCAATTCACTCCAGGATGCAGTACAGAATGTGAATGGTTGTCTCCGGCAATTTGCACATGCTGTGCTCGCCTTTTATCCTTTTGATTTTTGCACCGTTTGTGAGCAGGAGCCAATCATGCCTCACATTGCTATGCCTGCATTTCCCACCTCCTTTCTCGCATGCTGATAGGTGGAGGTGAGTCTCCTTCCGAGCTGCCTCCAATCAGCTGCTCTGGATCTGGTACAAATTTTGCACCATCCCCGTTCTTTCCCACTTCTATTGTTATCGGCCCCTCTATTTCTAAATCGGACCCATCAAGCTCAGCCTCCATCCTGACCCCGAGTATGCAGCTCATGTTTTCATGAATTGTTCAGTTGTGCTAGTATCCAGTGCAGTCGTATGATTCACACAGTCAGCATCTGGTTGAAGCAGTCCACAGGCAATACTATTTTGTACATTCTAAAGTTTGATATATTTATAATTATTGAAATACAGGTAGTCCTTGCTTAACAACTGCCCTGTTTAGTGACCACTCAAAGTTACGATGGCACCAAAAAAGTAACTTTACAACCAATCCTCGCACTTATGTCCATCACAGCATCCCTGTTGTAACATGGTTGCCATTTGGGCAGTTCGCAACCAGAGGACATTTACAACCGTTGCAGCGTCCTGCAGTCATGTGATTGCCATTTGCAACCTTCACAGCCGGCTTCCAACAAGCAGAGTCAATGGAGAAGCTGGCAGTAAAATTGCAAGTCACGGTCACGTGATGTCTCAGTAAACAGTCGTGGGTGATTCACTTAACGACCACAGCGGGAGTGACGCCGTAAGTCCAGTGCAGTCACATGATGTCTCACTTAATGACTGTGTCGCTTAGTGATGGAGTTGCCGGTCTCAATTTTGGTCGTTAGCAGTATACGTTTACAGTTTTACATACTTAATAAAATTTGTTGGATAAGTTAAGTGTACTCTTCTGTTATTATAATCCTAATGGCCCCTCCTGTTGCCTCTTTGCTGTCTAACACCCCCTGTCACCTGCTTAATGTCTAATGCTCCTCTGAATAATTCAAACACCCCCCAGGGGGTGGTATCACTCACTTTGAGAAACACTGTTCTAAAGTTTATCTTCTATCAGAATATTCTGTTGGCACAGACACATCTTGCTACTATACTCCTCCCAATATTTCACTATTATAATCTTGTTAGAACCACCATGCCTTGAACTTGGCTATCTGAACATGCACTGCTTAGTTCCCTTCACTTAGTTACTGATAGATGAAGTGTTTACCCTCAGCATTAGAAAGCTATCTCATTCATATAAGGAAGTTGGCCTGTGATGAAGTGTACAGGAAGTGTTCATGTCCTCAACTGGACATACAACACACAGTCTTGTCCTCATCTTCATTTTTGGGGTTCTAGGCTTTGATTCTGTCCCCTTTGTTATTATTTTTTTAATGTTTCTTCAATATCAGAATGAAAGCAACATTATTTTTTAAAATGTTGCTTTCCTTCTGATATTGAGGACTGCAGTTTTAACTCCTATTTTGGATGATGCTCTGCAAATCAGCCAGAGGTTAATAAAGCAAATTAATTAAATATGTAACACAAACTAAAAGGTTTTTTGTGCACGAGACTTTGTGATCTCAGGTTGAACACATTAAGCACATTGTGTAATTTTGTTGGCATACTAACCAGCAACCTTCCATGGATAATTCCAATAAAGTCCATGTAATACCCTTATTTAAACTGATCAGATGCTTTTTTAAAGGGAATAGCTCATCATGGGAATAGTACACTTTCTGGCTCCCATATACTGGATGACCAGAACCCCAGTTAGCAACATGGGCCCCACTGCTTTTTCCCCACTGCTGAGCTGAAGTCTTGTCACCTATCCATGAGTGGACAGAGACCATACCACCATGAAATTTGCTTACCAAATTGCCAGTCCCTGCTGCTGTTGCCTTGTACCTTGTCGCTGCTGATCACTTGTCTTTTCTTCAAAGTAATGAATGACAAAGCCTAACAGATTTTACACAGCTTAAGGCTGCCTTTGGACAATGTCAAAAAAAGAAGGTACGGGGAAAAACATTAACACCAGTATAAGGACAATTTTAGGTTGCCTCATGAGCTGAGGATTAGATGAAGGCAGCATCATGGAGGCACAATAGAAAAAAACACTTTTGCTAGGGCATGTTTGTGCTGTGATTAGGTTAGGTTGAAAGGGAGGAAGGCCCTAGGATAGTCAATAGTATTTGCTTTGAACTTGCCAAGCTTCTTCTCATCATAGTACTTTTAAGGAAACAAAAATTCCATCTGAATGAGCATCTACCCATCATACTTCAATTCAAGTTTCAGATGAAATCACATGCATGTGTTTTTAGTTATGAGCCCAAAGATAATGAATGTGCAGAAGGAATGTGATGATTTCCATATCATTCAGCAAACTTTAGAAGACATTCTATGTAGCGTGAGCTGGAAAGTCCTTGAACTAAGTCCTTGAACTCACTACGCTATTCAAGCATACCACAAGGTTGCAAAATTTAATGTCTGTTTTTGACAATAAGAAAATTATAATAGTGAACTCATTATAAAGCCTCTTTAAATTAAAATGCAAACCATGCAGAATAATGCTCCCCAAAGTCCCATGCCAACCTCCAGGCATTCACACAAAGATTTGCAGAGGATCAGTCTACCTATAGCAACATATGGATGGGCTCCCTTCCTACAATAGTTTATGCTGTATATACAAATGTCAAGAGGACTGCAACATCATATGCAAGACATTAGAAGCAGCATTATTCAGAGGCTAGTTTTAGAATGCCTAAATAGGGCTATAGTTTATTTCAAGCACTCTATACATAAACCTTAAATATTATGATGATGGTTTTACTTACTATGGTGAGTCATCTGACACTGGTGAAGGTAGGTGATGAGACAGAAAACTCATAAATATTTCAATTTATCAGATTTGCATAGACTTAAGTGGGGCCTTAAAACAGTAGTAACCATGACAGATTAACCCAGAGTACTGTATGTTATACTGTATAGAAATATAAAGATGTTGGATCCCAGGTGGCAGAAGAAAGAGTTTAAATGTACTAAAATAGAAGAATCTGAATGAAAAGGTAGCTGAAAGAGGGAGAAGAGGGTTGAGGAGGACAGGGAATAAGGATTAAAGAGGATAATTAAAAACTCGCAAGAAAGGCTACTAGAAAAGATGACCAACAGATGGGGTGGACAAAATGGAGGGCAAACTGAAATGATGGGTCTCAATTAGTCTGGTGGTATAAATACAGAAATGACGGGGGAACAACAATCAAGGCACAGTCAGTGCAAGTCTCATGAACAATCTCATAAAATGTCTAGGGTTGGACGATGGGCAGTACAATATTCCATAAACGTAGTTAACTGGCAAAGATTCAGATCAGAATTTATTATGTGGTCAGAGCCTCAAACAGAAGGAAGCATCTAAAACATACATTCTCAAGTACCGAACAGAGAGAGGTGAGGGTTAAGGATTATTGGTCAGATTGCTAAATAGACATTTAAAATTGCATAGTATCTTATTTAAGAGTTGCATAGAAAAAATATTATAATTGTAGCTTTTACAAAAGCACTGTGAATTATTATCAGTAACAAGGCTGCTTTCCTCATTTTGATTTGAAGCAGTTAGTTCGGTCCATGGCTGTAGGCTTCTAATAATCATGAATCATGATGAAATACTGTTCAAAATGTCCTGGTAACTCAAAAATTCATGGATGGAATTTAATGCATGAATATTTTTGTCCAATGTAACAGCAAAAAATAAAAGTCTCAAAACCCTTCAGGTTTGAAATTCATTCTCATGCTTACAATTATGCATGTCTTGTGTTTTATTTTCTTATTGGTAAAATTGCATGCAGGAATCATGAAGCCTAAACTTTCTGACCTGAGAAGGTCACCAGTCAAGATGAAAATGGGTAATTTAATACTAACACCAAATAATAAGGTTGGTTCTCCAGACCCATCCAACACTACCATGTGCTAAACATGCAGAGTTTTTTCAACTGACTGATTTGCAGAAAGTTCTCTATTAATACAGAGCTTTCCAAACTGTGTGTCGGGACAGGTTAGTGCCTTGCTGCCTTGCTGCCTCCAAACCTGCTGTGATTCCGCGCAGGTCCTAGTGCCTGCCTTGTGCCCTGCTGCCTCCAAGCCTGCCCTGCCAGGATTCCGTGCAGGTCCTAGTGCCTGCCTTGTGCCCTGCTGTAAGAGTGTGTCGCGAAATGATGCCCTCCTGTAAGAGTGTGTCACAAAATGATGCATGTCTAAAAAGTGTGTCACCAACATGCCGCTCTGCTATTAATATGTCCCCTACCAGGAATTCTTTTAGTGAACAAAAATGGCAACTCACCACTGAAACATAATCTTAAAACTAAAATATAAATAAGTTAATTTAACTGGCTGCCATCTACCACAACCCCGTGTCTAAATTTTGTGTACAAATTATTCTTGGGGAAGGATAGCATTACATTGAGTGAAATAAACATTTTAATTGGTCTTTAGCATTTAAAGGTTTAGTAATACACATTAGCTCTTGATCCCATGGATGACCACAAAAGTTGAAATACCATTTTATGTGTGCAGAAACACAAAGAAACTATTATAAAGTAGCAAATAGCAGTGAAATTTGAAATGACACCAAGAGAATCCAGGTGGAAGAACTGAATGACAGGTATTAAAGTTATAGCTTACCCTTCCCCACACCTGAATCTATCCTAACAAGGTTTGCCATACATAAGCTGCAAAAGTCCAGGTGACCACTAGATGGCAGCAGAGACCTCCAGAATATAACTAATGTTCTTAACTTCACTGTCCGAATAAACACTTCTCCATGCAAAGCATTGCACGATACTAAAGTTTATTAAGGTTACATGTAAGTCAAGACATAGGTTAAGACCTGAATGAGAGTTCCCACCAAAGAATTGAAATTTTACTTCTTCCCCCTTTGATGCCAGCCCCTCCAACCATGAGTCATTGTCCATCTCCTTTCCCACTCCACATCACACCCCTCCTGGATCTTGCAGGTGTGCGACCTTGATAAATCACAAACAGGCTGTAACGGTCTGGCGCGAACATTCTGGCACGATGATCGGAATGCACTCCTCCTGCTCATTAGCGTGCTGTCTCTGGCCGACATGTATCTCTCATAGACCCACTCCCAATAATGGCAGAACTCGAACAGAGATCCCGACATGCTGCCCTCCCCCCAAAAAAAATAAAAGAATAATGAAGCACATATAATACTAAAGAAGATGAAGCTGGTTAATAAATCTGTAAAGAAAAGAGAAAAAGACATTAGAATACATAACAGGATCAATGGGGTTTGTCAGGGAAATTACGATGAAATTGAGCAATGAGCTTAGGTGCTCGGATATCGGAACTCTTCACCCACTCATTAAAGCCTTTGGGCAGATGTAACCACTGTACAAGATATTGTAGTTTGCCCCTATGAAGTCTGGAATCCAGAATTTCAGCAATTTCAAAATGCTGTTCGCCATCCACTAGGAGGGGTGGTGGTTCGGGTGTCTCTGGATGCCACGTAGCAGACTGGTGATATGGTTTCAACAGACTGATGTGAAACATAGGATGAACTTTTCTGAAAGTTTTGGGAAGTACTAACTGAACAGTGATGGGATTAATCACTTTACAAATAGGAAAAGGTCCAATATATTTTAAAGCAAGTTTTTTTCAAAGGCTGTGTAGAACACAGATGTTTGGTGGATAAATACACTTTATCTCCCACCTTCAACTCCCATTCTGGTGCCCTTTTTCTGTCTGCAAACTTTTTATACGTGTCCTTAGCCTCTTGGAGGGTTTGTAACATTATTGGCCAGTTAGCTGTCATTTTTGAAATCTACTCATCTGCTAATAGTGGAACAGCAGCAGTTTGATTTGGTGCAGAAAGAAACTCAGGAATGGGAACAAACTCTTGGCCGGTAGCTATTTTAAAAGGCAAAAACCCAGTGCTTTGATGTATGGCATTGTTGTAGGTGACTTCAGCGAAAGGTAATAAATCTACCCAATCATTTTGTTGATGGCTAATATAACAGTGTAAATATTGTTCTAATACAGCATTAAGACGTTCAGTCGATCCATCTGTCATCGGATGGAATCAAGAGCTTAAGCCTTGTTCAGTTCCAATTAAAAGGCTTTCCAAAATCTAGAAGTAAAAGTACTGCCTCGGTCAGTGATAATTCTCTCTGGGACACTGTGTGGGCAATAAATATGCTGCACAGTTTAGCTAGCTGAGTTGCATTAGGAACCCCTTTACATGGAACAAAGTGAGCTTGCTTAGAAAATAAATCTGTAATTACCCAAATTGTAGTCTTTTTTTTACTTTCAGGTAAATCAACAATGAAGTCCATAGCAATTTGTTTCCAGGGTTGTGAAGGGTTAGCTACAGATTGCAACAGCCCCTTGGGCTTCCCAGTTATCTTTTTTGCAGAGGCACACACTGGGCATGTTTTTACATATTCTTTCACATCTTTTCTAAATGTGGGCCACCAAAATTCTCTTCTAATTAAATGCAAAGTTTTTTCAAAAGCAAAATGTCCTGCCATTTTATGGTCATGACTCTTCTGAAGGACAGTTTTCCTCATGGTTTCTGGCACATAAAGCTTTTCGTCATTCCACCAAAACCCATTATGTTCTTGGAGGCTTTGTTTGTTAAGAGTTCCACCAGGGGTCTGTTAAAGTTTCACTACATAATTTTTTGGTTAGAGTCGATTCAGTGAGAACTGACCAGTGTTTGCTTTGGCTTCTTGTAATTGCCACTTTTCCTCCCTGAATTTCTACTGCACTGTTCTGTGGGTCTGATGAAACGTCCCGGTGACAAGTTGGCAAATTTAACTGGGTTGGGGACATTATAATATCAACTATCTCTTCCCGCTGACTTTCGTGTTGAGGTAAGTGCAACAACGCGTCAGCCAAACAATTTTTTTCCCCCAGGAAATACTTCAAGGTAAAATTAAACTGGCTAAAAAATTCAGCCCAGCACATTTGCTTTGGATTTAATTTCCTTGGTGACTTTAAAGCTTCCAAATTTTTATGACCAGTCCAAACTTCAAATGGGTGGGGAGACCCTTCTAATAGATGTCTCCATGTTGCTAGGGCATGTTTGACAGCAAAAGCCTCTTTTTCCCAGACATGCCAGCGTCTTTCAGTTTCAGTGAATTTCCTTCAAATGTACGCACAGGGTCTCAACCTATTTTGCGAATCGGCTTGCAATAATATGGACCCAATCGCAGTATCTGAGGCATCAGTGTGTATTACAAAAGGTTTCTCTGCATCTGGGTGTTTTAAAATGGGTTCAGCCGGGAATAAGGCTTTAAGTTTGTCAAACGCCTCCTGACACTTAGGAGTCCATTTTAACTTTGCCCCTGGGCTTTTGGCTTTCACAAAAACGCCTTGGGATTTGGTTTTCAAAAGATCAGTTAGAGGTAAAGCAATTTGAGTATAATTGGGGATGAACTGGTGATAGAAATTTGAAAATCCCAGGAATGATTGTAACTGCCTCCGAGTTTGTGGAGGTTCCCAACCAAGAACATCCCTTACTTTTGCTGGATCTATCCCAGTGCCTAGATTAGAAATTATAAACCCCAAATAGTCCAGGCTTTCTTTATGGAATTCGCATTTGGATAATTTCACATACAACTGAGCCTCTAACAGTTTCTCTAACAAGCCATGTACCAATTTCACATGCTCTTCAAAGTTTTCTGAATAGATTAGGATATCGTCCAAATATACCAGAACCCCTTTATACAATAATTCATGTAAAACCTCATTAATTAAGTTCATGAAGACACCAGGGCTGCCAGATAACCCGAACGGCATCATGCAGTACTGAAAAGTCCCCAAGGGGCAATTGAAAGCAGTTTTCCATTCGTCCCCCTCACAAATGCAGACACAGAAATAAGCTTCCCTCAAGTCCAGTTTGGTAAAAATTTTCCCTTTGGATAGTTGAGCTAATATATCCTTCATCAATGGTAAGGGGTATTGATTGGAGATAGAAATTGCATTTAATGCTTTATAATCGGTACACAATCGCAAAGACCCATCCTTCTTCTTTCTAAACAAAACTGGTGCTGCAATGGGGGAAGTAGCAGGTTCAATAAAACCCCTCTCCAAGTTTTTGTCAATAAATTTTCTTAACTCCTGCAGCTCTTTGTGAGTCATGGAATACATTTTTGGCTTGGGGAGAGTCGCCCCAGGAATAAGCTCAATGCCACAGTCAGTTTTCTGGTGGGGTGGACTAATTGATTACACTCGGTCTCGTCAAATACTTCAGCTACATTGTTGTATTGTTCTGGGATTTTTACTTGGTCATTGTCATAGTCCATTTCACCACATTCTATCCCTGCAGCCCCCATCTCCATTCCCATAGATGTTTCACCAGCATCTACACCCTTGTAAGTCCCATCAACAAATTCTATTTCCCCTGATACCCAGTCAATGTGAGGGTTTCTCTCCCATAGCCATTTCAACCCCAAAACAATGGGTTGAATGGAAATCGGGGCCATAATAAATCTTAGAGTCTCTTCATGGGTCTCAATTCGCATTTTCACTGCCTCCGTGTGATACTCCACTGGACCCCCTTTCATGTCAGAACCATCTAGTTGGCAAAATATTATGGAGACTTTCAGTTTGAACAACTTTAACCCCAAACCAGTCACTATTGCTGGGTGAATTAAACATCTAGAACACCCAGAGTCAAGCATGGCCAATAATAAGGCCAATTGCCTTATCCCTCCCATCCAAAGTCTCGATCTGTACCTTTACTTGCATCGTTGTACAATCTCCGCTCACCAATGTGTCATCGCGCCTGTTGTTAAATGCCTGTCCTCTGGCGCACTTTAGGTCAGGCAGCTGGCATTTCCCGCCAGCATAAATTCTTCGTCGGTAGAATCATTTGTGGTTGTGGATGGGTTGCGGGATCTCCCACCCTCCGTTGCTGCCTTGGCCATTGTACGTTTAGATGTGATTGGCTTCGTGGGTTTCTCTTCCACTTTCTTTCTCTCTACCCCAGTGGTTTGAGGACAATTGCTGATACAGTGATCTTCTTTTCCACATTTAAAACATAGTCCACTTTTGGCTCGTCTCTCTTTTTCTTCTTCCCATGATTTTTGTCTGGACTCTTTTTTAGTTGGTGGCTGGCTGCCGATCGGTCACTTGCCTGAAGGTTGAAATTGCCTGTATGATCTAATCCGCAGCCTTGTGCTTTCAGCTTTTCCAGCTAATTGAATCCACTCATCCAATGTTTCAGGGTCCCCTATCCCCGCAGCCATTTCAAGCAGCTCTGGTTTTAAAGCCATTTGGAAATAGTCTACTCGGAAGGACTCGGGCCAATCTGGTAATCGATTCATCAGTTTTTTGAACTCCATGGCATACTCTGCTACAGTTCGATTTCTTTGTCTCAGGTTTTGTAATTCTACTTTCGCTGACATTCTCGACAAGGTATCTTCAAATCTTTTATGCAGAGCCATCATAAAGTCATCAAAACTATTTATTTGGCCCTTGCCTCATGCAAAGTAATTAACCAGTTTGCTGCCTCCCCTTCAAGGAAGTTGGAAACGTATCTCACTTTTGCTTCCTCATTAATAAAGGATCCTTCTGATTCTTCCATAAACCCCTGTACATGGTTTAGGAAACATGCCAATTTCTCTGGATCACCATCAAACCTTGTCTTTAACTTTGTAATGGTTACAGGTTTGCTTGGCTGGGGAGGGGGTTGGGTACTTACGCCACTCTTCCGGAGCAGGGACTGGACCACAACTTTGGATTCTGAGTCCCCCTCTTCTTCGCTACCATCTGTGGACTCACCTTCGGTTGAAGTGATGGGAGGACTAACCATCTTCCTTGTCACCTTTTCTGCTTCTTGGTTTTGCAAAATCTTTTCCAGTGTCTTCTGGATCGCTGACATCTGTTGGCTCATGGTTTCCATCTCAAAGTCCAGCCAGGATGTTTTTGCTTCTAAAGAGGCCATTCTTTGGGATTGTGAAATTCTTGGCTTTGTGGTGCACGCTCCTTTCCCTTGTTTCACACCACCGCCAACTCCCAAAGACCACTCTGCTGCAGGTTTGGGAGTTCGCAATACCTGGGTCTCAGCTGCCCCCTTGATTTCTGCTGCACTTGATTTTTGACGTCGTTTCTTCTGCCTGGCTTGAGGTTCAAATTGTATGGCCTTTTCCATAGGCAAGATCTCCGTTCTCTGTCTGGATGTGCTCAGCTGCTCTCCCTCAGTCACCTGCGCCATCATGCTGAGATCTTCCATTGGGTTGGTTTCCAACATGTAAATCGTAAACGCCAACGTATGTTAAGAGCAATTTTCAACCGTAAGGCTCTCTGAAGCTTCAGAAGTAGCCTCGGGTAAAATTGACATATATTACATTCAGGTCTTTCTGTAATGTTCTTAACTTCACTGTCCCAATAAACACTTCTCCATGCAAAGCATTGCACGATACTAAAGTTTATTAAGGTTACATGTAAGTCAAGGCATAGGTTAAGACCTGAATGAGAGTTCCCACCAAAGAATTAAAATTTTACTTCTTCCCCCTTTGGTGCCAGCCCCCTCCAACCATGAGTCATTGTCCATCTCCTTTCCCACTCCGCATCACACCCCTCCTGGATCTTGCAGGTGTGCAACCTTGATAAATCACAAACAGGCTGTAACGGTCTGGCGTGAACATTCTGGCGTGACGATCAGAAAGCACTCCCCCTGCTCGTTAGCACGCTGTCTCTGGCTGACACTTATCTCTCATAGACCTGCTCCCAATAATGGCAGGAGTCGAACAGAGATCCTGACAATAACTCATTGTGCCATCAAGTGAATTTCATCCCAGATATGCAAACATCTTTTTTCAAAAACAAGTAATTGATATTATAACCAATTTTATACTCATTAACAGGGGTCCCCAGCCTGTGGGCCGCAGCCCACTAGGGGGCCACCACCTGTTAGGAACTGGGCCGTGGGGCTCCCGCCCACAAACCCCGCCCCCCAGTGCTTGTGATTTGCTCCTGCCTGCAAACCCCACCCCCGGTGCGCGCAATTGGCTCCCACCCGCAAACCCCCTTCGGTCTGCGGAAATCCCAGAAACCCTGCCCCCCAGTCCATGGAAAAATCGTCTTTTGAAACTAGTCCCTGGCACCAAAAAAGTTGGGGACCCCTGCTCATTAAGATACTACTGAAGACAAATTTCATTTACTCTGCTTCAGAAGAATGTTATTATATGATAACATGCTCAATATCTATGCTTTCAAGTGTAGACTTTCACACTGAAATAACCATGGGTCCTTCCCACATTTTTGAAACTGCAACTCTCACAATCTCTTGCTATTAGTCATGCTAACTGAGACTGATAGGAGTTAAAATCCAAACTATCTGAAGGTCACCACATTGCCTTTTCCACTCTTAGGTGTAGCATTGCCCAACCTTGGCAACCCCCAGGTGTGTAGACTAGAACTTCTAGAATTCCCCAGCCAGCATAGCTATTGTGAAGAGCTCTGGGAGTTGAAGTTCACCCATCTGGAAGTTGACAAAGTTAGAAAACACTGGTTTAATCTGAAGCATGTCAAAGTTCAGATTCTTCCATTTAAGGATACTCAGATACTGTACCTATTTAATTGCATGGATGGAAAAGCAGGTAAATCTTCTGACTCTGTTATTCATATTCAGACTGCCAAATTATTTTTTCCAGTTACTACCACACAGTTGAGATGTGCTAAGCAGCTACAGTCTGTCACAAGATAACCATATGCATTTGAGCAAGCATTTTCTAGCCATCAGTGTCCATGACAGAAACAATGCATCATTACCTATCAGCTGTTATACCAACTGCTGCCCTAACTCACATTCATTTGCATATCATCTGATTTATCTGATTTATCTTGTAAGAACAAATTTGTATTGTTTTGTTTCAAGAGCTGTGCAGCTGAGCTACATAAATTTGGCAACAACCACCTGTAATTGACTCACTTCAGTAGTTCCCAAACTGAAGCATGCTATAATGCAGATGTAAATTGTCTCTGAAGCTTCTGAGACAATAACTTTGAGATTGTATAGAATGTGTAGAATGTATAACATACCTTTGAGAATGTATAGCATGCTCCATCTAGATCAGTATTTCTCAATCTCAGCAGCTTTAAGATGTGTGGACTTCAACTCCCATAATTCCCCAGCCAGCATGCTTAAAGTTGCTGAGATTGAGAAACACTGATCTATATTAATGTAGCCACAGTCAACATAGACTTGAAAATCAAGGGCATCAATTATACTCAAGTTCTCAAGTTCTCTGTTTTGGCTCTGATGTATGTCTGTCCAAGGGATGATACACAGGTAAACAACTAGTTACATAAGTCTCTCTTTTTTCTAGACCAGAGATGCACAATTTGCTTCAGGCCAAAGGTTACACTTGGTCTTGGGATGAGATGCTAGAGGCCTTGCTCCAAAAAATGGTCAAAACGAGCTGGGCCATTAAAAACAACTTAATTTGATTTAATTTTCTTGAAGTGTAATTGAAATTATATTGAATCAATTCAGTTAATAAGCTTATTCGTATTATTTGATAATCACATAAACATTACAATTCAGAGACTTCCAGTGGTGGATAATGGCGGAGGGATTGTCCTAGCCAATCTCCATGGCTAGGATTACAACACGGCACTTATCTGGTGGCTCAGGCAAGATCCCAAGCCCCGAAGTATTCTCCAGGAAAGGAGAATTCAAGGAATCGATCCTCGTGTCCTCTGGACAGCTGCCTCTCGCCAGAGGATTGCGAAACAGCATTTCAGCAACTGAACGGTGAGTGAACAGCTGAGAGGCAGGATCCCCATCTTGTCCAAGCCACGTTTGAAGCCATTTTAACGGACACTAACTCCAACCACCCCACTCCTAAAATCACCTTATTTGATTTACAACTATTGAATTTAAAGAGGCTATCTTCAATACAAAAATAGTACTTCTCTTGGTTGACTCTTCATTATTTTTGGGATTTTTTGTAATATGTTTCATCTACTTTAAAGGATTAAAATTCGAGCAAGGAACCTGAAAGTTATATTGTTTGTTTGTTTGTTTTTGAAGTTTTTCTTTTTTTAAGAGAATAAAAGTTGTGATTATTTTCTATTTTTATTTTTAAAAGATTTTTTTTTATAAATAAGAGACTTTTCTGGATTTGAGACTAAAACTATTCTTAGATTGTGTGAGAAAGTTTTGTTGTGACTACTTTTTCAAGCTGTGATTAGATACTGTTTCTAAATACTGATATAGAAAGACTTTCAATTTAAACCCATGGCTTTGTAACTGGATACATTGTAATTAGACACTTTTACTCCCCCCCCCTTTATCACTTGCACTCGAGCATTTTTTTCTCTTTCTTTTAGAATTATTATTGTTGGACACTAGAGGGAGCCAACATATTAAAGTTTAAAGTATTGGATTTTTAAAATATTGAAGTATTGAAATTAGAAAATTTTTATATATATAAAAGTGGGGAGAAGAAGAAGAAATTGTGGTTACTAGAAAACAAACAAGATGCGGTTCTGCTGAATTTGATTGGCTAAAAGGCATGTTTGAGGAATACACATTTAAAACTACACAGTCTATTACTCAATCTTTTGAAGAGCTTGAGAAAAGTGAGGAAAAAAAGGATAAAAGATTTGCTGACTTTGAGGAAAGATTTGTTCAGAAATTAGAAAAAATGGAAATGAAATTGGAAGGAGGAGTGAAAAAAGTGAATAGCAGAGTTGATGCATTGGAAAGTGAGAGGGAGAAGGAGCTTGATAAGATTGCACTGCTGGAATTAAGGGATAAAGAGTTTTGTTTAAGGCTCAGGGGGGATCCCTGAAGCCAAAGAATAAAACCTTAAAGATTATACAAGCTCTGGCGGCAGTAATCGATTGGGAGGAGGATAAAATGATGGAAGAAATAGAGAAAGTCTTCCATATTAATTCAAGATATGCAGCTGTAAATAATAAGCCAAGGGATGTGTTGGTTCAATTTGCCAGGAGAAAGACAAGAGATTTGGTTCTTCAAGCTCATTTTGACTCTAAACTTAATATTGGGAATGTAGATATAGTTGTACTGAAAGAAATTCCTGTGAGAATTTTAAGAAAGAGAAAAGAATATACCGTATTTTCTGGCGTATAAGACAACTGGGCGTATAAGACGACCCCCAACTTTTCCATTTAAAATATAGAGTTTGGGATATACGCCGGAAAATACGGTACTCGCCGTTTAAGACCTCTCCTGGCCAAGTGCAGCCGCTCCAAAGTCGCCCACAATGCTCAACGGGCGCCTCGCTTCGCCTCGCCTTCCCTTCCCCTCCCCTCCCCTCCCAGCCGCGGCTCCATTTAAAGCGCAGCTGGGAGGGGAAGGCAAGGCAAGGCGAGGCGAAGCAAGGCGCCCGTTGAGCGTTGTGGGCGACTTTGGAGCCCGTCGTGGAGCCACTGCGTTTTGCCCCCTCCCTTCCCAAGGCTGCTCCGAGGGAACGGAGCTCGCTCCCCCCTCCCCGCGTTTCTCCCGCGCTCGGCGAGCAGCTGCACTTGGCCAGGAGAGGTCTTAAACGGCGAGTACCGTATTTTCCGGTGTATAAGACGACACCCGGCGTATAAGATGACCCCCGACTTTTGAGAAGATTTTCCTGGGTTAAAAAGTCATCTTATACGCCGGAAAATACGGTACTTTCCTAACTGATGTCTTGAAAAAGAATAAGATCCCCTTTTGTTGGGAGAAATTGGAAGGGGTGAGTTTTACCTACCAACAACAAAGGTTTAGATCATGGGTGTCCAACCTTTTGCCTTCTCTGGGCCACATTGAGTGAAAAGGAATTGCCTTGGGCCACACATAAAATATATTATATAGTTAATGTATATAAGTAATAAAACTTCATTTATGTTTTTATATTTTTATTATAAAATTTTAAAAAAGAGGGCAACATAAAACTAGTGGGATATTTGACCTTGTTTTTGTGAAACTAATGCATCAGTGTCTGGTTCGATGAAAGTGGTTGCAATTCTCAGTGAGTTCTCAAGGTGCTTGTCAGAAATTTTAATTCTAATTTTATTCTTCGTGTGCTTCATCCTTGAAAATAGTTGCTCACAAATGTACGTGCTGCCAAAAAGCAATGTCATGAATAAGGCGTGATTGTGAAGCGAGGGATATTTTTTCTCTGGGAAGATAGGTCTTATAAAAGTCCAGTAGAGAGACATGATCAAATTTTTCTTTGAGTTGAATGTCTGATTGCAACTCTATGCATTCCATTTGAAAATTCAGAGGTAATGTAGTTATGTCGACTGAAAATGGAGTCAAAAATATACCAAAATATTGATGATTTTTCCAGAAATCTTGAAACCTGTTCTCAAATTCGTGTATCAAACCGAAAAGCAAGGCTGCATATTTCTCGCTGTTCACAGGACTGTGTTTAGCCAACGTGGTTAAAATGTATAAAATTATTTTCCATAGCTTGCCATACTTTAAGTTTCTGTCCTAAGAGTGAAGAACGACACTGAGACAAAGTGCATAAGCTCTAGTGTTTATTGTTCTACTCTACTAGACAGAATCCAGCTAAACTGAAATGAATTAGCAAACGCTAATGGAAAAAGCCCATAAGACTAAGGCAGTGCTTTCTTGACTCTCTTAGGAGGGAACCAAAGAGACTCCATACTGCGCATGCACTTGTCTTCCTGGAGAGCGCCCCCTCCTTCTCCACCAGCCATCTCCCTGACACCACCTTCCCCTCCAGAAACACATTCCATCAATTCCCACTCCCCTCCAGAGTGTTTGTCTCCCTCCACATTCTCATGGGAGTCCATCTTCTCCTCCAAATTCTCATGGGAACTGGGGAGCAGGGGAAGCTCTTCCATGGAAGGATCTTCAAAGGAAGAAAAGCTGCTGCTGTCCAGGTCTGATAATGCCTCCTGTGCAGATGGCTGTTCCTGCAAAACAGCTAGAGGGTTAGAGAATTTCTCCCCCTTCCCCCTTGGGAAATGCATGCCAGAGGTGGAGGGTTGAGGCTCCCCCTCCTGCTCTTGCCTCTGGGCCTCTCTCAGGGGCAAAGGTTGCCAACTTACGAACTCCTCTGCTTGAGATTCTTCCACTTGTTCGGCCGAGGGAGAAATTCCTGGGAGTTTGCAAGGCTTGGGTTTGCTAGGGAAAAGCTGATGGAATCTTTGAACCAGCAAGGGTGCGTGGACGTGGATTACCATGATCATTCAGTCTCTGAGTACCCCTTCCAGTGTATTAAATATTGGACGCTCCTTCCCCGCCGCCTTGAGTCTAAAATTTCTTCTACTTCATATTCCTCCTCCCCATCCACAATCACTGGAGGTGGGGGGGGGGGAGTTGCAAGTGCAAGGCACTTGGGGGTGAGTCTTTGGCTAGCAAGGCTTTGTGAAAAACAGGATGGATTTTCATTGAGGCTGGCAGCTGCAAACGATAAGCCACTGGGTTTATTTGCTGTAATACTGTGAAAGGGCCCACAAACTTGTTGTTTTGTTGTTTATTCATTCAGTCACGTCTGACTCTTCATGACTTCATGGACCAGCCCATACCAGAGCTTCCTGTCAGCCGTCATCATCCCCAGCTCCCCCATGGTTGAGTCTGTCACCTCCAGAATTTAGAGTCCAACTTTTTGGAAGGCCTGGTAGAAGTCAAAAACTTGGTAGAGAGCCACACTTTGTCTCCCACTGCAATTGTTGGCCCTTCTTGTCTATGTGCATCTGCAGCCCTCTTATAAGCGGCTTTTGTCTTGTTCAGCTTCTCCTTTAACAGCTCTTGGGCAGCTTGTTGCTCTTTGAGAAAGTCTGTAGCCACTGGGACTGCTCCCTGCTATGAGGAAGTGGGCAAGACACAAGGATTAAACCCATAGAGTGCTTGAAATGGGGACATCTTGGTAGAAGAATGCACAGAGTTGTTATAAGCAAATTCTGCCATGGGGAGCAGGGTTGGCCAGTTGTCCTGCTTATAAGTGGTATAACATCTGAGATACTGTTGCAATATCTGATTAATTTTTTCAGCTTCTCCATTTGTTGAAGGATGATGCAATGATGATAAGTGGATTTGGATCCCTAAGGACTGAAAAAGAGCCCTCCAAAACCTGGAAGTGAACTGACAGCCTCTGTCACTGATTATGTGATTAACCATGCCTCTATACCTAAAGACATGGTCCAAAAACAACTGCGCTGTTGCTTGTGCAGATGGAAGGCCTTTGCATGGAATAAAATGTGCTATCTTTGTGAAACAGTCCACCACCACTAATATGGAAGTAAAGTCCTGGGCCGAGGTTAAGTCAGTGATAAAATCCATGGAGACAGTGTCCCAAGGCTGGGGGTTGTAGGTAGGGGCTGCAAAAGGCCTTCAGGTTTCCCTGTGATGGGTTTAGCGCACCTACAGGTGTAACAGGAGGCCACGTAAGTCTTTATGTCTGCAGCTATCTTAGGCCACCAGTAGTCTCTGAGAGCTCTATGTAGGATTTTGAACATGACTCTGTGTCCAGCCATTTGGCTGTTGTGGCAAAGTTTTAGCACCTCTTCCCTCAAAGGGAGGGGAACGTAAAGTCTTCTGCTATACCAGAGAATTCTTGCATCTACCATGAATGGGGAAATGGTCCCTTGCGGGGGGGGGGGCTGGAGGTCATCCATTCTAGCCCTCGTGTATGGGTCCTGCTGCTGCTGAGCTTTGACTCTTGCAAAGAGATCCTCTGCCTGCCTGCCAGCTGCTAAGATCTCTGTCTGGTTCCCCTCGGGAGTCTGCTCAAAATTGTGAGGTTGTAAAATTGTTGCCTGAGCACCCTGGTGGGAGGTGAAGTGACCTGAGGCTGGCGAGATAATGCATCAGCCAAACGATTCTGAGTTCCAGGCAAGTAAGATATTATGAAATTGAATTTGGCAGCATGTTTTTCCATATAATGCCCTTTCAAATTGTAGTCTTTGAAAACTGACACATTTTCCCTACAAATTAAGCATAGTGCCTTAGTATTTGTTTCTACAAAAAAGTACTCATCTGTCCATTTTTTGTTGAATACTCTTCCTTCATCTGCGAATTTTCTTTTTTTCTTTTCTTTTCTTTTTTGGTTCTGTTTTCTGTTGAAATGATGTTCAAGCCATGCTGGAATAAATTTATTTAGGAATAAATGCTTTTTTTAATAAATAACACAATAAGCCCGTCATAAATTGTTAGGTAGGCAAATAAACAAAGCTAAGTTTAATAATCAAATAAGAAAACTTACATGTCTACTTAATAATAATAACAATAAATGCCTGTCATCACAGAACACATGTAGGTAGGTTGAAATATTATATATAACGTGAAGTTGCCACAAGCTGACGTGTGTAACAGGCGGTGGTGTAATGTTCATTGGGAGGTAGATTAACTAATTTCCAAGTTTTATTTTCTTTCAAGGAATCTTAATTCCTGTTGCATTGCACCATACCAGCATTTTGCAGTCTCAGGTGGCATATCATTTATTTGCTGTAAAGACTCTGGTTCAGAGTAAACATGGAAAGCTTTAACCATATCCACCTCAAAACATCGAGGAGAAATTCCTTTGTTACTCCTCTCTGACCTGCGAGGTAAGACAGGGCTAACAGAGTTAATATTCTGTCTTCTATCACTTTCTTGAGTAGCATCTGTCTCATCAGACAGATTTTCAGCTTGCTCCTCTTGTTTAATGAACTCATTTGGCAAAGAATCTTGTGAAATGTTATCAGCAAGTTCTTGCCTTTGCCATGGTTTCAAATCAACCTGCGAACTGGAATTTATTTTTCCCCAGTTTTGTTCTGCAAATGCTCTTGCTTATAATTAATTTATCGCCTAATATGAATCTGTAGCTTCTTTGGCTTTGTTCATACCCAACAAAAATTGCTTTCTTTGTTTTGAAAGCTCCTTTTTTTTCTTTGTTGTTTTGGCACATGAACCCATGCTGCACTGCCAAAACTGGTTCACTTTTGGTTTCACACCATAAAACAAATGAAATGAAGTGTCTTCAATCATACAATTAAACAGTCTGTTCTGTACATAACAGGCAGTTGATACTGCTTCACCCCAAAACTTAAAAGGTAATTTTGCATCTTTAAGCAAGCACATCGTAACTTCTTGAAGTGTTCTACCTTTCCTTTCAGCAACACCATTTTGCTGTGGACTGTAAGGGTTAGAAAGGATTTGTTCTATCCCCTTCTCTGTTAGGAATTTTCTAAAAGCATTAGAAAGAAATTCCCTTCCACGATCACATTGTAGGGCAGACACAGGTTTTGGAAACTTTCCATTTGCCCATGTTACAAAACTCTTAAATTTATCAAATGCCTCATCTTTATGTTTCAACAGATAGATAAATGTATATCTTGAAAAATCATCAGTTATGATCATTATAAATCTTGCTTGTCCCAAACTTGGAGCAAAAGGACCAATAATGTCACAATGAACAATTTCAAGAGGTCTAGTTGTAACTCTGTCTCTGTGCTTACTCACAGGAGCCTTCTGTGTTTTGCATTCCTTGCAGACTACACAGTCCAGATATTTATCACAAGGTTTCAACTTCAGGTCAGCACATAGCTTTGGCATTTGTGCTATGTATCTATAATTTGCATGACCAAATCTCCTGTGCATCAAGTGTATGCACTTATCATGAATTGGTATATTGCCAATTAAGCTTTTGCAGCTTGGCTTTTAGCATTTTGTACTATGTACAATGAATCTCTTTGTACACCATGTGCACACAACTTACCATTCTTACATATCTCACAGTCATCTTTCTTAAATGTTATGACATATCCAGCTGCTACTAATTGGGCTACAGATAAAAGGTTAGTTTGCAATTTAGGAACAAACAGCACATTTTTAACAGTTTCTCCCAAACAAGGTAGATACATGTCACTTTGACCCATGATTTCTATTGTAGACCCATGAGCCATAGAAACACTTTGTCTATTAGTTTTAGACAGTGAAACAAAGGAACTTTTACAATTTGATAAATGGCAGTTAGCACCAGAATCTAACACCCAGAAATCAGAATCACATTTTTCATCAACTTGTGCAATATGTGTTGTTTGAAGAGCCTTCTTTCGCGTTGCCTCTCTGTTCTTTTTTCCTGTCTTACACTCTTTAGCCAATAAATCACAGTTTTTCTGTAAATGTCCAGCTGAGCCACAATTGAAGCATCAGCGGCTGGCTAGAGCTGTTGCCTCAGCCTGATTGCTCTTTCCTTCTCCCAATTTTCCACACTGTAGCTTATCAGAAGAAATAGGTGGAGCCGAATGCCATTCCTGTCGCTTCTCCCATTCAGCAAGCAGCCATCCAGAAACATACGAAGTAAGTTCAGCCTTGGGCATTGCTTCCAGAGTGCATATTAACATATCCCACGTTTCATTCAGTGAAGATAAAATAATGTATGCTTTTGTTAGAGGTGTAAACTCCATACCTCTGTCTTGCAATTCTACAAACTGCTGCTGTATGGAATGTAAACGTTCAGGCAAGCTCCCTTCTTCAGACTGATAAGCTTTATAAAGTTTTCTAGTTAGAGAAACCTTACTTCCAGCTGTTGCTTTTATATGCAAATCTCTTAGTGCCTCCCAGAGTTGTTTTGCAGACTGCAATCCACGTACAGTCAGTAGCTGACTGTCTTCAACTCCCAAAATAATAGACACTCTGGCACATTCATCCAGCCGAAGCCATGCATTGGAGGGATTGGCTGGAGTTGGCTCAGCTATCCGAGCCCATCAATCTTCCCTCTGAAGATACATTTCCACTTTTAAACTCCAGTTTATGTAGTTAGTATCTGATAATCGCTCAAGTGGCATTCCTAAGTACTGAGAAGCGGCCATGGCTTCTATCTTCACTAATCACCTCGTAAATTCCTCAGCAAGATTTTCTGCAAACAGATAGCTGCTAGAAGCCTCTTGATAACTTCAAAGAGAAAAACACTTAACTTGCCTTGTTTACTTTTCTTCAGATGCAAGCTGCTGCTGAGCTCCTCATGCTTTCTGGGCCCATAACCTGTTGGAGTGTGTGTTTTCTTGCACACGCAGTGTATCAGAAAGCGATTAGCATTAGAGACCAATGAATGATGCCAGTCATTGTAGTAACTTAGTTGCAGTTGTATTAGTTACTCATACAAGCAGATACTATTTACAGTTTCCTTCCAGATCCCTGGAAATGTTACAAATCCACATACCAGATAGTAGAAAATAAACAGAAGTATAAGCAAGCAGAAACAGGAGCAGAAGCAGGAGACAGTGAGGCAGGCAGGCAGGTTCTTCTATACTCTTCAGCCTGGATCACATGCTGCCTGACCTTTTAAAGTTTGCAGGTGTTTACCTAATAAGGCTTTATTGCTGAGACTTACTCCTCAAAAGAATAATACACCAACACAGACTTCCCGATCGGTCCTCACCCAGCTTCCATGCCAGAGCCCTGCCTTGTAACCCAGCCAAGCCTCGTGCCAGAACCTTGCCTCGCCGTCCAGCCAAGCTTCATGCCAGAGCCTTGCCGCCCCACCCGCCAAGCCTCGCGCCGGAACCCTGCCTCGCAGTACTGCCACAATTCATGCCAGAACCTAGCCTTGCCAGAACCTAGCCTTGCCACTGTGCCCCGTTCTGTGTTGGGATCTTGCCCTGCCTTCGCACCCAGCCTCGAGCTGGTACCTCGCCTTGCAGCCTCCATGTCCAGCCTTGAGCCGGAACCTTGCCTTGCAGCCTCCACATCCAGCCTTGAGCTGGAACCTTGCCTTGCAGCCTCCGCATCCAGCCTCGAGCCAGAACCTTGCCTTGCAGCCTCCGCATCCAGCCTCGAGCCAGAACCTTGCCTTACAGCTGCCATGCCAAACCCCGCGCCAGAATCTTGCCTTGCCTTCACATCAAGCCTCGAGCCGGTATCTTGCCCTGCAGTTGCCGCACCTAGCCTTGTGCCAGAATCGCATCCCGTAGCCGCGCCAAGCCTCATGCTGAGATCGTTCCTTGTTGCAGTGCCAAGCCTCGCACCAGAGCCTCGCACCGCAGCCGCACCAAGCCTTGTGCCAGAGTCACATCCCACAACTGCGCCAAGCCTCGTGCTGAGATTGTCCCTCGCCGTAGCACCGAGCCTTGCACCGAAGCCTCGCACTGCAGCCGTGACAACCCTCGCGCTGGGACCTTGCATCGCAGCCACATGGTGGCTGCCCGCATGCGCGCCAACCGGGAATGGATCACCACTTGCCACCTGAACTCTGTGAGCTCCCCGTGTCATATTGTTTTTCCTAGATATACTTTGTGTGTCTTGATTGTAAATAAAAGCCTTATTCCACACCTTTGTGCATCAGGTCTTAGTTGGAACAGGACACATTACTAGCTGTTAAGGGCTGTGGTTTGGACATGCCTGGTTTAGATTAACTTCGATCCCCAAAGCTAAGGAGTTTTTGGCTAAATATGGAACTAAGCTGTTCAGGATGTACCTGGATTGAAACATATGGATTTCACAACACAAGATGATGAGATGGCTGCTACATCTAAAGACTGTAGTGAGTTGCTTTCATAAAAATGGCTTTTAATTGTCTTACATGGAATATAAATGGAGGAAATGCCCCACAAAAAAGAAGAAAAGTTTTTAATTATTTGAATAAATTGAAATGTGATGTGATATGTTTGCAAGAAACACATATAAAGAAAAAAGATATAAAATATTTGACAAGTAAGAATTTGGGACAAGAATTTGTTTCAGAAAATTTGAAGAAAATTAATGGCTTTGTATTATATATTAAACCTTATTTGAAACCATGTTTATTATCAGCTGATGAATATGGTAGATATGTAGCAGTTGAAGTTGAACTTTATGGACTAAAATCTATTATTGTGGGAATATATGCACCAAATGAAAATAAAAGTAAATTTTTTACTCAAATTTTGAATGATTTGTCAGTTTTTTCATATCAAAGTTGGTGTTTAATGGGAGATTGGAATGGAGTTACTTCCCCATTAATTGACAGAACATCTGAAAAACAAATTAAAATTAAACAAGGGAGATTACCAAAAATTTTTTTTGATCTGATGTGTAATTTGGCATTAGTGGATTCATGGAGATATAAAAATGGACTGGCAAAAGATTATACCTTTTACTCAGAGAGACATAAATCCTTTTCAAGAATTGATATGATTTGGGTTTCAAAAGATTTGGTGAATAAAATTTCTAGAGTGGACATTTTACCAAAGACCTTTTCTGATTACAATCCTGTAAGTATGACAATAAAAATATTTTTAGGTCATATAGATGGAGATTGAATGAATCTATTCTACAAAAAGAAAAGGTTGTGGAAGACTGTAAGAAGAAATTTAAGGACTTTTTTGAAATTAACGTGGATAATGAAATAGACCTAAAAACGGTGTGGGATACTAGAAAAGTGGTTATGAGGGGACATTTTATCTATCATAATCGTGGTCTTAAGAAAAAATCCCAACAAAAGTTACAAATGGTTTTGGATCAGATCAAGTTGAAAGAAATTGAGTAACAGAAAAAACCATAAGATAATAACATTGTGTACCAACTCAAGTTATTACATCAGCAAGTATCTATGTTGACTGTGAAAGAAATTGAAACAAAGTTAAAATATGCTAAACAGAGACATTTTGAATTTGCTAATAAGCCAGGAAGATGGTTAGCATATAAATTAAGGAAAGAATATAAACTGTTACAAGATGCCAAAGAACAAGGAGGTTTGGGTTTGCCTAATTTAAAACTGTATTTTGATGCCTGTTGTTTGCTTTGGATGAAGGAATGGATTACTTTCGAGAACAAGAAATTATTGCAGCTTGAAGAACATGAAATAAGATTTGGGTGGCATGCCTATTTGTGGTATGATAAAGTAAAAGTTAATAAGGATTTTAAAAATCATTTTGTCAGGAGTGCCATACTGAGGATCTGGAACAAATATAAGGTAAGATTATCTCCTAATATACCATTATGGCTATCACCTCAAGAAGTATTTGTTAGAAGAGAAAATGTGGGAGGAATAAGTTGGTTAAAGTATAAAGATCTGTTAAATTTTGAAGATGGTGAACCAAAACTTAAAACAAGGGAAATGTTAGAGTTGGAAGGTTTTACATGTCATTGGTTTACCTATGTGCAATTGTCAGAACGTTTTAAAGTGGATAAAAAGAATTATAAATTTGTTAATGAAATAACTCAGTTTGAAATGGAACTATGTACAAATGATGAACATGTTATTACTAAAATGTATAAAATGTTGTTACAGATTAATTTGGAAGATGAACAGGTTAAAGAATGTATGATTAAATGGGCTAAGAACTTTGGATATAATATGCTGGAGCAATGGGAAAATATGTGGAACAAAGGTTTGAAGTTCACTTTGAATTATAACTTAAAAGAGAATTTTTACAAGATGATGTATCGTTGGTACTTAACTCCTGATAAGCTGTCAAAAATTTATAATGGTGTAACGTGAGACGCCAGGCTTGTCGATTGGAAGATCGCAAGTTCGGAGGTTCGAATCTCTAGCCCTGCGTGCGGAGTGAGCTCCCGCACTAGCTCCAGCTCTTGCCAACCTAGCAATTCGAAAGCATGCAAATGCAAGTAGATGAATAGGTACCACTTCTGTGGATACGTAACAGCATTCCGCACGTGTCATGCAGCCACATGACCATGGAAGCATCTTCGAACAACGCTGGCTCTTTGGGTAACAAACGGAGATGAGCACTGGCCCCTAGAGTCGGACACGACTGCACAAATGTGCGGGGGGAACCCTTACCTTTACCTTTAATGAATCTTTGTGGGAAATGTTTACAGGGTGAAGGAACCTTTTATCCTCATTGGTAGACTTGTGAGAAGGCTAAAAGTTTTGGGATCAAATATGTAATACTATTCAAAAGATTCTTAAAGTGAACATACAAAAAAACCCAAAACTGTTTCTCTTGGGTTGATGGAGAAGGAGTTAGAGAAACAATATGGAATTTTGCTTTTATATATGATTACCGCTGCAAGACTTTTATATGCACAACGATGGAAAGATCCACAAATACCTACGGTTGAATACTGGATTATTAAATTAATGGATTTGGCTCAAATGGCTAAATTAACAGCATTAATAAGAGAACATTCTGTTTCTGGATTTATATCTATCTGCCAACCACTTTTAGATTACTTGCTTGTGTTGGAAAAAAATGAAGTTTTGATCTTGGGTTTTAGTGATTAAATGGTTTGTTTTAATAGAAATAATGTTACTATGGTTTAATTAATGGTAAGAGATTATATTTGCAAATTTATACATATCTGTATTGGAGAAAGTCGGAAGTCACCTTTTGTTTCTGTTTTCTGCCTACTAGCACTTTTATAGTTTTTTTTCTTTTTTCTTTAGTTCTATTTTCTATCTTTACTATATATTCTATTTTGTATTTTAACTATGCTTTGAAAAATAATAAAGCTCTTTAAAAAAAACATTACAACTCAGCAACAACCTTTCTTTGGAGGAGCTCTGTTTTCAAGGGATGCAGTAGGGCCTCAGCTGTGCACCTTTGTTTTGGGCAATTGGTTTTTGAATAAGCAAACTCCTTCACAGCAAGCAATTTATACATTAAGAGGACCTACAGCATGTTTTCAAAAAGACTAGCCCTGCAACACTCCGGCTGTTCATCTAGGGCTACTAGCTCTGGACTGCAAAAATGTGAATAAATGCTAGATGGCAGCACAGTGTATTTGCTGCCATCCAGTGGTCATCTAGATTTCTGCATCTCGGTTCTGATAGACCAATATTCCTCATCCCTCAAATCTATTGACGGTAAGTTAAATTACCATTGTCTATACACAATGTAAGAAAGTGCATATTCAATTCAAAGTTTATACTCAATTTCCAGAGTGAAAGTACATTAAGAAAACATGTGTTTTCTTAATGGGTTTGTAAATGGGTTTTATCTACATCCACACCGGCAGCCGTTTTGAGGGTGTGGGTTTTATCTACACCCACATCAGCAGCTGTTTTCTCCTATTTCAGATTTTTAAGTTACAATCACATTGACTCTTATAGTTTATCTAGATTTATTGTGGTCAACTCTGCCTATATACATATACATATACATACATACATACACACACACACACACACACACACACACACATACAGTATATGGCGGGGGAGGAGTTTATATATAATAAAACTAAATAGATATTGCCACAGTGAAATATAGCATGACATCGTAAGCCAACTAAAGCAGAACTAAGAGCTTTTAAAATGTGACAATCCTTTCTCCTATTAACCTCCCCACCCCAAGTGTTGAAACTTGGCAAATAACCATGAATCATGTTTAAAAAGCAAGGACATATAGAGTCATGTTCAGGCACACTGCCCCACAGCTATGAAACTTTCCTTACTTGGATTCTTTTTAGAAATTCTGAAAAACTTTCTCCCCATTTGTTTGTTACACTTTTTCCATTTTACAACACACATAAGGACATGTGTTCTTAATTCTCTTAATTCTCTTCTCCCAGTTTTGCTGCCTATGAGCTCCTGAACTCAATATGTTAATCTGACATCTTTTGTATTGAGCAGGGACATAGTTGGAGTTTTGAATATGTTGGTGGCATGCTGACAAAACGGCTGCCGGTGTGGATGCAGATAAAACCCATTTACAATAAGGCAAACTCCTGAGGTGATGCCTTAGTATCCCCTCTGTCTGTCCAACCTCAATTTACTTTTTTTTTTATTATAAGTGGATGGACACTTTTCCCAACATCATTTTATATTCAAAGAATATCTCTAGGGTCTATTCGAGGTTCAGAGGAAACACATTGTGCTTGAGATTGGTCCTTTTCTTTGCAGAATGAAAGTTTCCCTTTTTAAAAAATAAAATAATCTTCAAACATCAGATAGGAAAGAGAGCTGGGTTCACTAAAGGAGATGTTGATGGGCACATTGGTGCCTACAACACAATGCTGAAACCTAGGACTTAGAAACAGACATAATTTTACTTTGTAGTGCCTTCTATATTGTGACTCTCTTGTGCTACGTTATTTCCACATATCCACATTAAGTCCAAACCAAGTGGTAAGTGATCATTCTCTGGTCGATCTATATCAAAACACTGTACTAATGGGATCCATGAGGGCGATATGAATATATAATCAATGACAGCTCCCCCTCTGTGACTGACTGATGTATAAGAACTCATTGAAATTGTGATCCATGTAAATTGACCATTTGTAATTTATACAATAAGTAGTTCTAGTCCACGCTTATTCTGGATCTTATCATGTGACATATGACCTAGAGGGAAAATGGTATCTATCTCAAAAAACCCTTTATCCTTTAAGTTCAATATTTCCAAACCTGGACCAATTCTAGGATTATAATCCCCACAAATAATTAAATCTGTACTTGTGAGATGATGTAACATATCAACTAATGCCTGTTCCAGGTTATCCCAATTTACCTGTTGTCTAGGTGGCACATACTGTAGATGTTAACGCATATTAACATTCTCCCTTTAGATTTCAGCCTCAGTACTTGAATTTCATTTATATCATAATTTCCAGGATTAGTTTCTTCTTACATCAAGATGTACTGCAATTGGGCTCATTAAGCCCCCTTTAGCACACCCCATGTTTTGGTTCCTCTTGGCCCATTTATAAAAACACCTATAGCCAGGTAGTGCTATCACATTATTTCCCATCAACCAAGTTTCTTGGAGAAAAATCATGTCATAATCTTGTAGAAAATGAAAAAAATCCCTATCTATGCATTTACCCGCTCAAGCCGCAATGTTCCAGGATACACATTTAATTGTAGATATCTTCTTGTTAGTTTTTTGTCAACTCTGTTGATTTGGATTTGGATCTGATGACTATTTTGTCTATTTCTCCTGCAAAGTTGTTGTTGTGTTGGAGTATGACATATCTGTTGGCCTCTGGTCCTTTCTTCCTTTGAAGTATATGAGTCATCCTCTGGCCATTTTGTTAGAGTTCTTGTGTTGACTTGGCGAATTATTCCTGTACAAAGCACAGCGTTCTCATGATGACGTGAATGCCAGGTGGCTGGATAACAGAGAAGCCTTGGCTTTGTTTACATCCTCATGAGATAGGGAGCGAGAAGGTACCTTGTTATGGCTAGTTTCTGGATCTTCCCATGAGAGCAAATCCTCCTGATTTCCTTCTGTGGGAAGCCTTGCCCTGTGAGAGCAAGGAGGGGGGGAACTCAGTGCTTAGATGCAAGTCATGCTAATGCTTTGGGCCTAGTGTGTGTCAAAGCTAACATCCAGCCAATCAGAAAGCTAGAAGAACTGAATATACAAACATGCAAAATGGTGTTCTATGCTTCTTGATTTCTAGTGTCTTTTAGCCATGTAGTTCTTCACGTGTTCACTTCCCGTGGACTGGGCAGAGTGAGCTATGCCTGGCTTTGGGTATAGGCCATGGCAGGAACTCTGGCCCTGGGATCAATATACGGAACTCTGCTTATAAGTTTGTTTTTGTTTTCCTTTTACAATGCTGTATCATGTATATTCATCTTTTTCATTTTTGCGATAATGAACTGTATCTGCATTATTGCCTTATGCTACCAGTAAACACTGTTAGCCCTAACAAGCTGCATTCTTGTCTGTTTATTCTCAAGCCTCGGTTTTTCCCTTTAGGCCAGCATATATCCCATCACATTTCACTTGTTCTACTAAATTTAAAATTCCTTGAGTATCTTCATAAACACAATTATTTTTAACCCCAGGGATATTTGGTGTAAACTTATATGTTGCATCCTGGGTTTCCTTGAAGGGTCTCAAGTTTGATTCTAGTTCTAGTTGCTTTGTTCTGGGCACTTCTGCAGTAGTCTTATAAACTCCTGCACTATTCATCTTCATTGTCTTGTCCATCTCAGCTGGCAATAGATTTCAAAATATTCTGTGAATCACCGGCTGTTCCAGATCATGTCCATTTGTATAACTCCCTTCATGATCATTAACAGTGTTTATCACGTTGCCTTACCAGAGCTCTTTTTTTTTTTATAACGCACGTGTTCTTGGGAGGCTTACTTCTGCACTAGTTAGGCTTTTCCCTAGCAAAGTTCTTTCTATCCATCCACTATCCTTAGCCAGGATGTTATGTTTAATATCCTCCACTTGTGATATATATGAAACCTCAGTTCTATGTATTTCCGATGTTAATTAGTTCAGGTTGTTTTTATAAACTTCACAGAGTGTGTAGCTTTGGAAGTATCTCATTACCCCTATAGAAAATTTGTTTAACACACTCTTTTTCTTCGTCACCAAACGAGCCATTGTTGTAGATTCAAAAGTCACAATTGCTCTGGAATTTATATAGTTATAAAATAGATACTCAGCTTCATTTATATCTTTTGATGAGAGGTCAATTACATCTAAAGATTGCATCAGATGAACAAAGTATATTTTTCTTTTTTTATAAGTTTTATTAATTTTAAAATACACATTAAAAGCTAATACAAAAGAAAAGAAATAGAAATACAAAGTAAGAAAAGGGAAAAGAAAAAGTGAAGTCAAAAAATAACAAACAAGAAAAAATATAGAAAATAGATGTCCTCCAATTTATCCTTGAACTTTAAGTACAACAATTAACTTTAAATGTTAGTCCTTAATACAATACACAGAAACTTTTCTTTGTCATATACCCTTTGATTTCTCTAATCCAATCTTCTGTTCTTCATATAGGTTTCGCCTTTCTTGATATCTTCCAACAATCCATCTCTGGTTTCTACTCCTTAGAATAGTAATCAAATGTTCGTTGTTGCATCAATTAAATGTTTTCCATTTGCTCTTTCCATTTTTACATCTATATTTATATCTTCAATAAAGTCCAATTAGTATAGCAAATAAAGGCCTTATCTACGTCTAATAAAATACAGTATATTCTGTTCATGTTATGACTATATATTCCATTAATACATAATCTAACATATTACATAACATAATACATAATATAGCAAAAATACAAAACCTAACATAACATATAACCTAATACATACAACATATTCTTGTAATAACCTACATTCTAATTCCATCTCATCATCTCATTGTCTTCTCATAATTGTGTCTCCAGAAAGAGTAATATATAATATCAACATATTTATTTATAATCTTGTATCTTACACTTAAAATATCATGTTTTTATGCATCTGTATATTTCTCATATCTGTGCTTACTCTGTGTACAATACCAAATCCACATTTTCATTCACCTTGCATTCCAAATCAATATCAATAAATCTCCTGTTTAGGTTATGCCAATATCACAATATGCAACTTGTTTATTTCTGTAACTCATGTGGGATATCAAAATGTTTATTTTGCCATATCTATCAATTTGCATATTAAAATCTTCCTGTCTCAGCTGCCACAATGTATTTATGCCCAAACATTTAATAGACCACTTCCTGTAAGATATCATAATCTTCTTCTGTACCAATACATTCAAAGTCCTCTTTCCCTGTTTCTCTACTGGTTCGAAAGATCTTTCCTCTGTTTCTAAATCTGTCCCTTGTACCTTCTGTTCCTGAGCCACCAAAATTATTAATATACGTTCTATGGATTTCTTAATTTGCAAAAAAATTTTGCTGGTTTCTTCCTTAAAATCCTGAAGTACTGTGAGAGAGGCCATTATTTATTGTTCAAAGCGTAATCAACTGCCGTAGACAAAACAAAAAAAATTTCTCAGGGAGCAAGGAACAGCTGTTCTATTATTTATCAATAATGTCTATTTCTTTAAGTAAGAAAAGCTTTTAAAGTAAGAGATGAAAAAATTCCACAGAGCAGTATTTCAAACAGTTTGTAAAGGGAAAGATGAAAGTATATTCCAAATGAAAAATAGTCCTTTCTAAAAAAAAATAGAAAAGGAGAAAAAAAAAAGATAGAGAGGCACACACTCTCCACACTTTATTCTTTATTCTTCTTTATTCTTCAGGCTGCAAGCCGCTTAACCCAAACAAACAATTTCTCAAAAGTCAGTAAGTTTGTCGAGTGAGAAATACCAACAAAGTCTCTTAAGTCCCAATTTCTCTGATACAAAAGAAAGGCAGAAAAATACAAAACTTGTTCACTATGTTGCCAAAATAAAATCTATCAAACTTCCACCAAAATTAATTATAGCAAAGAAAACACAAAATTAGCCAACACCTTGAACGAACGAAGTCCAAAGATAAATTTTAGAATAATAAAAATGTACTAATCTAAAAAGAAAACTAATATAAGGTGATCTAAAAGCTGGCTGTCACTCTTGTGTCTCCCAAGAGACTTACTGTTCTCTGCAGAGCTAGAATCCTCTTTCGGCCATTTCATTGCAACCCCCGTTCTTCTCCGCGGTGGAAACAACAAAGAAAAACAGGAGTGAGCAATTCCAATGGCTCTGTGAGCAATCTTCTGGTTCCCCCTTCTCCAGGGGGAAACTTCAGTGGTCCGTAGACCCCTGCAAACAAGATAGAAAGTTAGCCAGGTCTCAGAGCTCAGAGCTCTGAGAAACTCTGACTTGTCGAGCTGCCAGCCAGGCTTGGAGTGACAAAGTATATTTTTCAATCAAACTGGGTCTGAAAACCACTACGTTTGGGGTAGTTAATAAAGGCCAGTTTGGTAGGGATCAATTGTAAATGCCAAGTATTTTGTTCACTCCCAATATTTATTGAATAGTTCTTAAAAGAGGAAGCTTCAATGGAATCAACTTGTGTATTAAATTTATTAAATTCTATGCATTCACTGCCTGCTTCTAATTGGATGGGGCGTACTAGTTTGCCCCTACTACTCTTTGTATTCAATTTGTTTTATGATATCTGCTTCTCTTTCTTCTCCTTTATTATTCTTAAGATCCATTCCTTATTACATTGCAAATTGTATCAGGAACCTAGAGCTAGATTCATTATTCCTTTGTTAAACCAACTGAATCAGTCCAGTTTAGAAGCAAGATCTATTTCCTGCTGACTGATGTAGATGAACATGTAACAAAACAAGTTGTATTGTTTGCCATGGCTGCAAGGAAGATACAAAAGCAGATGTTGACAGATAGTGCTGTTAATATTAGAGGGGATGTATTGAACTGATATGGACTGTTGCAATTTTATATGAATTTTGCTAAAACCTATGGTTGCAAATAAATGTATATACACAGACATAATTTTACTGTAGGAAAGGACAGACAATATAATGAAAGGCTCATTTATATCCTTCATAAGCATCTGGCAATCTTGTGATTAGAGAAAAGGATGCTCCAGCAGTAAACATCCACTGTGCTGGTTCCTGGTGTGACCATGTTCTTCCAAGTGCTAATGCCAGGTCTGTACACTGTGTCACTTGCCATTTTCTGGGTGGCTGCATTGGAGAACCCTAGGTTACAGGAGTGATGAGCCGAAAAGCAAGGTCTTTTGTATGAAGAAACCCACTGAACGGGGGAGTTATTTCTGGATTTAAGTGCTTTGGGAGCTGACAGTGTTATACTTCAGACTTGTTAGGCCTTAATTTGCCAGTGATTATTATTCTTCTGCTGTATTAAATGGGATTCCCAGAGAACTACCCAGAGAACCAGGCAAGTTTGTCTAAAGGGTAAAGATATATTTTGGATTCCAGCTGCTATAGCTTGAAGAAACAGGAGAGGCCTTAGAGTTGCTGGGAGTCGGAAGACATATACATGTAATAAATAATAAGGGTGTACTTTTAATGAAAAGTCATTGCAATGGATAATGGCTATAGGACACAAAGAGCTTCCAAAATATATTTTATGCCCCTCTGTTCCTGCTAGTTGTGCTCTACTTTGGCCCCCTGCTTCTGTTCATTGGGAAATTCTGAGCTATTTCGGTAGGGGCAGCCTCCCTCCCCCCAGGCCACCCTTTCCCTAATTAACACTCTCTTGGGCCATTTGCCAGGCATGTATCTGTTGGTGATCATTCCATCTACTATGCATTTGCTACAACCCCCACCCCACCCCCCATATTTTTCAGCGCAATACCCGCAGGGCATCTGTTCTGCTTTTCTTTAATGCTTCAAATCAGTTTGTACAGAAGCCAGTGGCCTGAGGCCCTGTTCAGTGGAAGCATGGATGGACAGAAGGTTCATACCAATAGCTTAATTGCCTCCTGCTTCATCAGCTGCTTGCTGCTTGGGTGCAAATTGTAATGCCTCCTGTATTGAGGTCTACTTTTGTCAGTTGGGTTAGCAGTCTTGTACGGTGTAGCAAAACTGTTTTTGCACCTAGTCATGCATTCTTTTTCTTTCTTAACAATGCTTAATGCTATAATAAAGCGCTCATTTTGTCTAATGCAGGTATGGCGAAGAATTGTTACAGGCCAAACAAGAAATCTTGGAGTAAATTAAGCAAAATTAGTTGTGCCGTTGGCCACTGTAAAACATTGGAAAGAACAATTTTGTTTTTTCATCCATTCCAAAATATATTGTTGAATGAAGTAAAGGACAACTCCAATGGGCATGACAGAGCTGCTTTTCAATAGTGGTATGATGGCTTGATTCAATTCTAGTGCTTAAAACTAATCTCATACTACTGAATCCTAAGGCTACAGGGTTTTTTTCTAGACTCAAGATGGTGAATTCATAAACTGCTCTTTCGACTCCTGTCCTTCATACCCAGATCAAATATGGTTGTGTGTCTTTCCAAGTGCATATTTTTGCATTTGAACACATGCTCCTATGTCTGTGCTAGAAGCAAACCTGGGTCTAGCAATACAGGTTTGGCAGCCGGTGATGGTCACCTTAAATGGGTTGGTGGGGGTGGGAAGGAGGAAGACATCTCCCTAGCTGTGTTTTCATCTCTTCTTTGTAAAAGTCACACAGGCAAGTGTTTGGGCCTGGTGAGAAATACTGCATAAGGAGCCAGTTTGGTCTAGTGGTTAAGGCACCAGGCTAGAAACCAGGAGACTGAGAGTTCTAGTCCCGCCTTAGGCATGAAAGCCAGCTGGGTGACTTTGGGCCAGTCACTCTCTCTCAGCCCAACTCACCTCACAGGGTTGTTGTTGTGGGGAAAATAGGAGGAGGAAGGAGTATGAGGTATGTTCGCCGCCTTGAGTTATTTATAAAAATATTAAAGGCGGTATAGAAAATAAATAAAAAATAAAAATAAAAAATATGCACACATGTTCATATGCAGTACATGGCTCCAAGTTGCTCTTTTACACTTCTGTAGTGTAGGCAATTTTCCAGAAAATTTGTCATATGAAAATCAAAGAGTGGATTTAGGATTAAAAGTTTACCTGGTGGTCAGTTTAAATTCCATTACTGAGAGGAAGAAATGAAGAATTCTCAAGTGAACAGAAGCAGGAAATATTTTCGGTTGTACAACTGCATTTATTTTTTATTTTATTTATTTATTTGAATTTATTAGCCACCCAACTCCAATGGACTGCATAATGCGGGAGGAATAAATTTGAGGGGTACAAAAACTGTGTAAAACTCAATGTCTCTTGCTCTATTTTAAAAACCTTTTAAAAGATTAATAGCCCTTTTTAAAATGTGTTCAAATTAGCACCATCTGAAAGTTATCTGCAATTAAAAGTTCTCCTTTTATGATACACATGAAAACAGGCATACTGTCTTTGGCTACTAAAAAACAACAACAAAACCCATATAGTCTATTCTGGAATATTTAAAAAATAAAATATCAATTATAATTCTGGAGAAAATACACTGCTGCCCAATTTTTAGCATTAAATAAGAATTACAGAACTGAAATTGCAGGCTAGAGAATTATATTCAAGGAGTTTAAGCAAATATAAAATGTTCAAAGAGTTAATATGAAATTTAGATGCTTCTCATTATGCCAAGTGTGAACAAAGGATGCAAATGTATGTTAATTGCTTGTAGTTAATGTATATATGTTTCTAGTTCCCCCATGTGTAATCCCTGAATTACTAGATTTCAATGAGGAAAGTTCATGTCCTTTCCCTCCTAACAAATCAACTATCTGTATTTCAGGTAACAGCTGTAGGAGACATATATGAATCTCTGCTTAAGCCCTCCTAGGATCTTAATTTTCTCTTAATTGGTTGGACTGCCTGTTGTTGTTTATTGGATAAATGGACAATGGACCAAGTCCTGCAGTCTGTGGGCTACATCCAACCCACAGCTGTCAGGATGGAGGCTGAGGCTGATTCGGAAGAGGAAGGGGCGGTAACAATAGAAGTGGGAAAGAACTGGGATGGCACGAAATTTTAATTGGGTCCAGAGCAGCTGATTGGAGGCAGCCCAGAAGAAGCCTTGCCTCCACCTATCAGCGCGCAAGAGAGAGAAGGTGGGAAAGGCGGGTAGAGCAACGCAAGGCGCAATTGGCTCCCATTCACAAACGGCGCGAAAATCAAAAGGATAAAAGGTGAGCACAGCATGTACCCATTGCCGGAGACAACCGTTCACGTTCCGTACTGCATCCTGGAGTGAATCGCGATCCCGTCATCGTGCCAGCATGTTGCATATATTTTTTATGTCTTAAAGAAATATGGAAGGCTAGTTTTAAAAAGCCAGGCCTCAAAAAACTTTTTTCCTGTTTGGGCTCAGGAACACGTGTTGTTCACCCCCCTTCCTCAGGAATGTTAATTTACCTTTTTGGAGCCAGCTAGTCTGGGAGTTCTGACCAATCAGAATTAGCTGTTTGAGCTTTGCCCATATTGGGAATCTGTTGCCTAGGTGTTTTGGTCACATGCTAGATTCTATCCACTCAGATGCTACTCAAGTTAAGGTTTAAAATGTAAATGCCTTTTGTTCTCTCTACTCTGCACTCTGCTCTGCTATCTCAATGTAAATAGCTATGTTAATCAACCATGTGCTCTTCGGCTGAAGAAAAGCTTAGTTTCGTTTTCTTTGTTTTAAATAAAGCAACGTTTTTACTGCAAGCTTGTCTTAATATTTTTCCATAACTCTGATCACAAATTTTATAAAACAACAAAACAGCATCCCCTGCCTTGGGCCCTGCCTTGCCTCCATGCTAGAGTCTTGCCTTGCAACCTCGCCAAGCTTTGCTCCAGCGCCTTGCCTTGCAAACCAGCCGAGCCTCGAGTCCGAGCCTTGCCTGGCTGTCCAGCCAAGTTTCGCATCAGATCCTAGCCTTGTTCCCCAGCCGCATCCTGAGCCAGAATCTTGCCTTGCCGTCTTGCCACGTTTCGTGCCAGAACCTTGCCTTGCAGCCACCACGTCAAGCCTCGTGTTGGACCCTCGCCTTGTAGCCGCCGCTCCGAGCCTCACGCTGGACCCTCGCCTTGCCGCTGCCGCTCCAAGCCTCGTGTCGGAACCTCGCCTTGCCGCCGCTGATCCAAGCCTCACGCCGGAACCTCCAAGCCTCGCACCGGAAACTCCCTTTGTGTCTGTGCCAAGCCTCATGCCTGAACCTCATCGCACAGCCGCCACACTGAGCCCCGCACCAGAGCCTTGCATCGCAGCCACGTGGTGGCTGCCCACATTTGCGCCCAGTGGAACTGAGCACGGCATGCCACTGAGTTCGTGAGTACCACGTGTCATTAGAGATTGTGTGTTTAATTGTAAATAAAGTATATATTTCACACCTTCCTGCTTTGGGTCTTAGTCGGGACAGGACAACAGCTGAATTTAATATGACTGATGGTCTCAGTCATAAGAGAGCTTTGCTTAGGCTCCCAAATCCTCTTTCCTTTGGTTATATTCTTGTCAGGATGGAGCCTGAGTCCGAGGTGGAGGAGGGGCAGCCGACCGTTGAAAAGGCGGGAAAGGTTGGGGAAGGCACGAAAATTGAACTAGGGGATGGGGCAGCACAGAGCTTTGGGTGGCAAGGTCCTAAGCCGCTGATTGGAGAAAGCCAGGGGGCGGATTCACCACCACCTATCAGCGCACAAGAAAGGAAGGCGGAGAGACGGGCTGAGCAGTGAGAGGTGCGATTGGGCCCTTCACAGAAACGGCAGGAAAATCAAAGGGCTAAAAGGCACCAGAAACCAGACCAGGTTGCTGGAGACAACCGTTCATACATCCCTACGCCAACGCCTGTTCCCGCCAAGGAGAACCAAGGTTCCGAGCCTTGCCTTGCTACTGTGCCAGATCCCACTTATGAGCCTCGCCCTGCTGCCGTGTCAGACTTCACTCCCATGCCTTGCCTGGTGACCGCACTGGATCTCGCCTCTGAGCCTTGCCTTGCTGCCGCGCCAGACCTTCCTTCCATGTCTTGCCCTGTCGCCGCGCCGGAGCCTGTTCCTGACCTTTGCCTTGCTGCCGCACAGGACAGCCTCTCCACGTCTTGTCTCGCTGCCATGCCGGATTCTGATTTCAAGCCTTGCCTTGCTGCCGCGCCGGACTGCCTCTCCGTGCCTCATCTTGTTGCCACGTCGGAGCTCGCTCCCAAGCCTTGTCTTGCTGCCACGCAGGACTGCCTCTCCATTCCCTGTCTTGTTGCCACACCGGATTCTGCTCTTGAGCCTTGTCTTGCCGCCACATGGGACTGCCTCTCCACACCTCATCTTGTTGCCGCACTGGCTTCCGATTCCAAGCCTTGGCTTGCCGCCACGCAGGACTACCCCTCCATGCCACTTCTTGTTGCCGCGCCAGACCCTGCTTCCAAGCCTTGCCTTGTAGCCACGCAGGACTTTCCTTCCGTGCCTTGCCTTATTACCGCATCGGACTCCAATTCGAAGCCCTGCCTGGTGGCTGCTCCGGCCTTACTCTGGATCTCACCTTGTCGCCACGTGGACCACCTTTCCGTGCCATGTTCGCCTCTGCATATTGCTACGACTGCGTGCGAGTGAGCTATCAGCCAGCGTGATTTTTTTGTATCTTTTACTGATAAATAAAAGGATTGTTTACTCATCGCTTCCTGTGTCGAGTCTTAGTTGGAACAGGACAATTCTCCTCTTTTCAACTTAGGATCCATAAAAAGTTCTGCAGAGCTTCTTGTCTACCTTGGAGACAGGTAGACAATGATGAAAAATAGTATGAAGATGGAATGGGAATGAGATGAAATATTCATAAATTTAATGCATAAAAGGAAGATGATGTACATGTCTGAAAAGGGTTTTTTTATGTATGTATGTATTTATGTATTTATGTATTTATTTATTTATTTATTTATTTATTTATTTAAAACATTTCAATGGCCACCCAACTCAACTATAGTGACTCTGGGTGGCTTAGAAAAAAATGCAACTTAATGGAAAAAAAATAATAATCCAAACATCAATAACACCATCATCAAATCAGGAGGAGCAGTTATTTGTTTAGTTACAAGTAAATGAACCTCTAACTTAAAAACTGTGTATAAAGAATAATGTTACACAAGCACTCATCAAAGCTATAGAGCATAATGGTGATATTTATGCTTTTTTTTTGCAGCTTTCTGTTGTCTAGAACAATTTGGAAGAGCACCATTTTCTTGCTGCTAACATCCCTATCAGAGAGACAAAGAGTACAGAATGTGTTACTCTTTTTATTCTTGAGTATTCTTCTGACTTTAAATGATGACACCTTTTTTTGGCCTTTTAGATACACTAACCAAAGAATGCCATTTCTAGCAAAATTGCCCTAGGGTCTTTGGGCAAAATGATGCAATATACCTCTCCATTTATACTGAATCTAAGAGAAGCACACTTTTCTCTGACACACATAACTTTCTTTTCTCCACCCTCTCACACATGCATTTTCTCTCTCCCATATAGACAACTTTTTCCATTTGTTCCTCTTACACACACACACACACACACACACAGAGAGAGAGAGAGAGAGAGAGAGAGAGACAGACAGACAGACAGACAGACAGACAGACGAATTTCTGGCTGTTTTACTAGGACTACAGTACCAGATGTCAGCTGTATCTAGATAAGGTTTCTGTATCTCTTTGCTGCCATCTAGTGGTAGATATGGTAGCCCTTGATTCCAAATCATGTCCTATATGAGATGTTGGAAGAGGCTTTCTTGCTCTGGTCCACAGTGGATGTGCAGTTCAGCAGGCAGGCAGGAAGGACAACACAGTTCTTCTCCAGTCCTCAGCAATGGCTGGCTGCCAGGGCTGAATGGTTTTCTCTGTTGGGGCTCACTGAGATATCCCTGTAACTGCCACTCCTTAAGGACAATTATTTGTTTGTTAGTCTTATATTTTGCCTTTCATTCAGGAGTTTAAAGTGGTCATCTGTTTTTATTCACCAATAGAAGAAAATAATGAATCATGATTACATCACCACACAAACACTATGGTTTGCATACTTGTGTCAGAGGTCAGAATGCAAGTACATAATCACATTTATGTGACGATCACTGTGCACTTTGTCATTTTGGCATCACTGTGGATTGTTGCCAATGCCACTGGCCTTCAATTTTCAGAAATTAAAAAAGAGGTCCAGATTTTAACAAAGTGGTATTTACGTTCACATTAAGGTAAGATGATGTTTGGCCTCCTTGCAGTAGGCAATCATTTAATTTTATAAAACGAATTTCAGAAGATGGTCTAATTAGCGAATAAAGCAAAAGGTAGCCAAATTCAAACATCAAGCTCATTTGTTACATTTTTTTCTGACAAGTGATTGACCACTGAAGCCTAAAGGATTAACCAGTGTTGGCTGACAAAGTAATGATCTCTGTGACCTCTCTATGACTGCAGGAAATAAGGCCATCAATTCCGATTTACCCTCAGCTGGAAAGTGGCAGGATTACTGCCTTCTTTTAACTTGTAAAGAAATTAACTTTTAACTGAGGGGAACTAGGAATCTAGAGTGACTGAGCAATGAACTCTTGGCTTTTTAATCCACAGTTTCCTCCAGTGCCAAATCAATGCTGGTATTTATTATACAGACAGAAAAGATGGCCAAGATAAGGGTTGTTTTTTTAAAGGTATAGAAATGACATTTACTTCCAGCAATGCTAGGTTAGTTCTAGCTGAAATGTCTGTGAGGCCAGTAGGAATTGTGAGGAAGCTTATCTGAACTTTAAGCAGCAATATAGGTTAGATCAGCCTTTCTTAACCTTTTGACCCTGGAGGAACCCTTGAAATATTTTTCAGGCCTTGGGGAACCCCCGCACATTCAGGCTCAAATACAGGCCAGAAGTTACAAAATTATTATATTTGTTTCATGCGTAGGCCTGTATATATGCATTAACAGTGTTCTTAAACTCAAAATAAAGAATGAAACTTACCTCTTTAATGTGAAGTTGCCTGAATTTGAACTAAATTTTTAAATGACTCATGATCTCCCAGGGAATCCCTAGTGACCCTAGGGTTCCACAGAACCCTGGTTGAGAAACCCTGCTCTAAAGCATCTAAAAATGGCAACTCTGTTCATACAATCCATGAACAAATAAAGATTACTTTAGTAGCCAAATCATTTCTCTTCAGAAACAAAAAGCTCAATATACAGTATCTCGAAAGCCGTGTCCTATAAATGACAAAATACTTACAGAGTTTACTTTAATTGATGCAACTGCCCTCATATATCTGACAATGGCCAATATAAGTTCAGAGCAATTTTTATTGTGGTTGTTTGCTTTTTTATACTTTTTATTGCTCTGTGAGCTGCCCAGGGCTTTGGTTCACACAGGTAGTCCTTGACTTATGACCGTTTGTTTAGCGACCGTTCAAAGTTATGACAGTGCTGAACGAAGGGACTTGTGACCTGTGCCCGAAGTTATGGCCGTTGCAGCACCTCCACGGTCATGTGATCAAAATTCGGGCCCTTGGCAGCCCACCTGCACTTATGACTGCAGGGGTGCTTCAACTCCCCCCACCTGCCTATTTTCCCCCCATCTATACCCTTTTGGCCCCCTGCCACACCATCCTTCACTGCCCCAGCTAACCATCGCTGTCTTCTTGCTCCCACTGCTGATGAGGTGTGCCCGGCCTGGCTGCTGGGCCGGGCTGGGGCTGGGGCTCTCGCTGCAAAAAAAAAGAGCCAAAAGCAGCCCCAGAGATGTGGCGTGCCAAAAAGCCCCTTTGCAAAAAGCGCCTGGGTGGGGCTGGGCTTTGCGTTCCAAAGCAAAGAAAGCCAAAAGCAGCCCCTTTGCAAAGAGCTCCTTAAAGCCCAGCCCCACCCAGAAGCCTCATCAGCAGTGGGAGAAAAAAGATGGTGAAGGTCAGCTGGGGCGGTGGAGGGCAGGGCAGCAGGAGTCTCGAGTGTGTCAGGATTCCCATGGGAAAGCAGTTAGAAATTGTTTTCTTCACAGCTGTTATGCTTGATGTTATGTCTAACTGAGTGCAGATTAGAAACGCATGCTTGCTAGGTGCAACACTGCCACCTACTGGCAGGTCATACTATGCTCTCAGAGTCTCCAGATCTCTAACCAACCAATGAGAGTTTGTTCTGGGGGCTATATCTATGTATGTTGATAATGTTGTTCTTTGCTCTCAACTCTGCTTGTCTGGTAGCCGTTACCAAGTGCTTTTCTTTTGCTCTCGACAAAAGACTTTGAAGTGTAGCCAACTGGCATACTGTTTGCCACGTTTGTGCTCCTTGGGTCTTGTATCGATGGAAGCAAGAAAAGAGGAGAATATTTAATCTTCTGCTTTTAAGCTGTTTACTGCTGCTGTTTTGTTCAAGAAACGCTTGTGCTGTATCGTATGTATATACCTGCTTTATCTACAGTAAAGACTTATAGCCGTTGTAAGCGTTACTCTGCTTGTTTACTTTTGCCTCCTCCCAAAATGACAGAGTGCAGGGTAGCAAGGGTGTCTGCGGCTGGGAATAGGCTGGGGTGGCTGCGGCTTCTGGGGGTGTGGCAAGCAGCCCCAGAGCTGCATCGTTCTGGGGCTGCTTGCCGCCCCACAAGGCAGGGTGCATGGCAGCCAAAAGGGGAGAGATGGGAGGGAGATACATGGGTGGGGGGACTTGGAGGCAGTCCCTTACCTTAATGAGGCTCAGGGCTAGGAGGGACAAAGCCCAGAATGACTTGAATTGGGGTGAGCACTCGCTTAACGATCTGTGATTCTTGGTTAACGACGGCAACAGGGAGTGCCGGGATTGCAGTCACATGACGTCTCACTTTACGACCGCATCACTTAGCGATGGAAATTCTAGTCCCAATTGTGGTCATAAGTCAAGGACTACCTGTAATACGACTAGTAAATTAATAGCTTGTGAACCTTACCAACAAATGAATTTAATTTAATTTAACTTAGAGCTCTACAATTACCGTCTCAGTTATGTATGGTGAATACAGCCTATGAAAAGATTTTAAAGACTTAAAATAAAAATTACATATCTATGAAAAACAACATAAAATATAGTATGTTCTATTTGTTTCTCTTTTGAGAGGAACTTTATACAGTATTACATAAATAGATGGCACTCAATGTGGTTATTTAGAAAAAAAAATAATGTACTAAACACAATAAATTAAAAATACACATACCATACAAGATGAATAAGTAGAATAAAATAATCAACCCAGGTTATTCAGTCAAAATTCACTTACTGGGATATTGTGCTTCTCCAAGAACTTAAATCATATATCTAAGTAGAATAAATATATTAAAAAGCTTTTCCCTCCTTTTTTAAAAAGCATATGACATACAGCTTGGACTTCAAGTTCCAGACAGCTGTAATCAATATACCACCCAGAATAATATTAAGATGGCCAAGATACCCAGCTATTATTAAATGTCAATGTTGTTACAGTCTGTTTACTTATGCAAAAATATCTGAGTACTTTCACATTCTGTTCACTGAGAAACTGTTAATATTACAAGTCCTCCTCACAGCTTGCCTAGCTCAGCTATGCATAATATAGTTGTCTCACTGTTGCTGATTTGCAACACGAGACCTGGAAGTAAAATATGGAGAATTATACCATATGTCAGTTGATACATAGCATATCTTTCCTAAACGTTAACAATTCCACTGGCAACCAGCCCAATACATTATTTCAAATAATGGGGGTGGGTGGGTCGGGACAGAATATCTTTTGCTAAAAAGGGACAATTTTACAAATCATGGTTTTACATGTTATCATAACTGTGTCAGCCTATACATTCTTTTTAAATTTTTAAATCTATCTATCTATCTATCTATCTATCTATCTATCTATCTATCTATCTATTTATTTAAAGATTCAGTCATGGAACATATGCAATCAATTTGTTATACTGAAGATTGTGCCTTCCTCATCCATCCACCACAATCCTCTCCATTCTACTAGTATAGATCAACCTACAGATTCCAGACCAGTTTGCGAAGTAAGCAAATAAAAAAACAGCTATGCTCCAGAAGAGTTCTTATGGACCACAGTACTGCAAGTACAAGCAAGAGAACTGAGTCATACTATGTATGGAAAGAAGGGCTGGATCAATGCATTTCAATGCCTGTAGCAGATAATACAATACACTACTGCTGATGGCAACATTTTAAAGGTCCTAGAGTTACTCCTCAGAATGTCCTGCAGTGCATCTTGGAAAGCACAAGCTAAAAACACTCCAGTTTTTACTATGAATAGCATTCATCCTGATAATCACAGCAACCAAAGGACAATGTGTATTAGAGCCCCAATATCTTTCACATAGATCATTCAGTTTGAAAATCTCTGGGTATAACTGACTTTCATCCATGGCAGCTTGAAAGCACCATCCATTTTCTTGTTGGAAATCCATACAATCTGTTTGCATCCTCCTCCTCCTCCTCCTCCTCATCATCATCATCATCATCATCATCATCATCATCTTGCTTTTAATTATTGAATACAAAAAAACCAAAGAGAAAGCAATACAAAAATAAAGAAAAAAGAAAAAGAAACAAATACACCCAGGACATTTTCATACACACACACACACACACACACACACACAACTTCTATTAAAGCATTTCAATGAACCATAGCCATATTTCATTATACTTATCCAGCTAATGTATGCTGATAAGTGATTTGTTTGTAAGTTGCTAATAATGTCAACTCTACAGAGCATTAAGTAGTTGGGGCTCCATATTTATCTTTTCAGTACTGAAAAATATGTCTTTTAGCTATAAGTAGAGCATGGAGAATTCACTTTCCTCATCCAGATGTCAACTTCCATGCAATAGGAATATGGTTTAAAAGAATATTAACATCTGTAAATATTAAATCTTTTCTCAAAGTTGAGTTAATACATGTAATAATTCCTCCCCAAATAGAACAATTATAGGACACTATATAAGCATGTTTGAATAAAGCATTAATCTCTTTGCATCTACATTGTTAACTAAGTCTAGCTTGGGATTTTGAAAGTCTAAGGTAAATATTAAATTGAGTTGAATGGAAATTTATGAATGAAACAAATTGTTTTTGTTGTGAAATTGCTGGAGTCTTATAATAAGAATGAGTCAGTAAGGATTATTGAGATTTGGTTTCATCTTTCCAGAAGCTTTGGAAAAATCTGACATAGTTATGCAGCCATGAAGAAACAAAAGACTGTGAACAGGAAGTATGATGTCAGCTACTTTCAATATGGTTTGTTAAAGGAAGGAACTAATAGAGTGCCTGTTCCACTTTATGACAAATGTAGAGAGTCCTTATTGAACTGTGTAATGAAATCTGGCAATTTAAAAAGGTATTTGTAGACAAAGTATGCTTATCTCAAGAACAGACCTACTGAGTACTTGTAACAACTTAAACCAGCAATAAAACAACAGAAAGATACAGTGTGTTTGCTTTGGCAAAGAGTAACATTAGTATACTCCATCTATACTTTTTAATTTACTTGCAGATTGTTAAATGTAAAAAGCAAATACAATAGGAGAGACACTGATAAAGCCAACAATATCAGATGCTCACAGAGGATTTTAAGATTAAGAAGTAAATACAATAGCTAAAACTCTCTGTTCAATTATGTGGCAAATTAAAACATGTTTTGGCAAATTAAAACATGTTTTGTGATGGTGAAGCTAAATCTATTACCCTGTTGAAAAAATGTAATCAAACTGATTCAAACTGATGAATCAACTTATTTGTTCGTTTGTTTGTTTATATTTCAAATTTCGTCACCACCCATCTCACTCAAATAGTGACTCTGGGCGGTTTACAATAAAACCATATATTTCAAACAATGTAATTCTGACAGGATTTTTTCAATAACCAGGGGCATTTGCAAGAGGGGGGTCAAGATGGTGGTTGTGACTATGTAATCAAAGCCCTGATCCTTTTCAGTGCATTGCATGCATGACACAAATAAAAAAGTATGGGGCATCATTTTCAAGGTCATGGACCCCATCTTGACTTTTTTTATTCCTCCCCCGATACCCCCGTTAGTATCTCAGTGAGGAGAAAGTGCTCAAAAATGTATTCACGATTCTGTGAAATATGAAATAACTTTATTGCAGTCATAGACCAGTACAATGGTGTTATTTTGTGAGGTAAACATAGTCATAGCTTGGAGTATTAACAACATATAGTAAAATATATATTAAAAATCAATTAAATCAATTAAAATGCATTTATTATCTATCTATCTCTAGGTATAAAATCTAAGGTGTGGCCTATTTTAACTATTTAAGAATATAAAATTTTAATGTATATTAGATATGATATAAAACATGAAAGACTATTTTACAGCTATGTTGTAAATATAGATAAGATTATAAAAGTTTACTGTTGTATACAAGAAATTACGTAGATTGGCCTCTCTCGGTGTGTCGAATCTTCATTGCTGCAGCGCAGAACCTTGCTACCTGCACCGTAACTGCAGAAGTCTCGTCTATAAGCAGCGATTGCATATACTCAGAATCTGTACGTCCAGGGTGTTTAATAATGAGCGGTGTAATGAATTTAATACAAATGTCTTTGTAAAAGTCCTCAGGTATCTGTCCAGTGGAATCAATGAAAGTAAAGAGTGATGCTAAGATTGGAGTCCACCACTCCACGTTGTTCTTTAATAATTCTGGGGGTATAAGGTCAGCACCCGGGGCCTTCCTCTTTCTAAGTTGTCCTATAAGCAACTTAATTTCGTGCGCTGATACGGGGGGCCAGTCTGGTAGGTCTTCCTTCATTTTCCATGCTGTTTGGTTAGATGACTCCTTGTACATCTTCTGGAAGTGTAATTCCCAAACTTAATTCAGGGGGTATATGAGAGTCTGTTAAGATAGGGGTTCTGTACATCTGATTGGATATTATCTGCCAGAAAAGAGACAAATTCTTTAGCTTTACTGCTTCAGTTAAATGTTTCCAAGTAGCTATTATGTCTTTTTTCTTCTTCTCAGCCACTAAATGTTTATACTGCTTTTTAAGGGTGAGTAGGAGTTTAAGGCTCTCTGTATTTTTATTGTTCTCTCCTATCTGCGATTTATACTGATGGTGAACGGAAGTGAGGGCTTTCTTAGCATCCACGCATTATTTGTCGAACCATGGCTTCGATACATTTTTAGGTCTTTTAGGTGAGGAAGTAGAGTCATAAGCTAATAAGGGGTGTAAATTTTGTATTAACGTTTTGTATAAATTCAAAGGATCTTGGATGAATTTGGTTGTTATAAAGCTGATCGACAATCCTGCATATTACTCTCTGCAAGCATCTTCTTCAGCTTTTGGTCAAGCTGTAAAGACCGTTTGACCCAGCATCTTGCTTGGCCAGCTAAAGAAATATCAGGGGTAAACAGAGTTTCGGGTTGTATCCGCTGACTAGGAGGCTTCAGGTTCAGGGAGAGTGGAAGGTGGTCACTATCGAAGTAAGGTAATATATTGAAGTTCTCCACGTAAAGTAATAAATTTTTGGTGACTAACATATAGTCTGTTGTGCTTGTTTTTGTTCCTGCCATAAATGTAAATTCCCCAGGGTGGTCCCCTTTAATGGAGCCATTTAGTGTGAATAGGTTGAATTTGTTCAGCATTTTTGCAAGACATAGTCCTGCATAGTTGGACTTATTATCTCTGGACAGTTACACGGGAAGGGTGCAGATTAAATCATTCTCTTGAGCTGGAGGGTATTGATGGAATTTGGTATATAATGTGGTGTAATCTGGGCCCATACTAGCATTAAAATCAGCCCCCCCCAAAAAAAATTACCATTGCTTTAGGGTACCCTAGTAGGAGATCTTCGATATACTGTTCTAATTCTATCCAAACCGCACTGACCTCATCTCCTCTTTGTAACAGGGGAAGATAGACATTAATGAGTAGCAGAGAGACGGCTCCTAAATCTACCAGGATAGTCAGGGCCATTTGCCTTAATGAAGATATAAGTTTAGGTTCTACTCTTAAGGAGGTAGAGATGAGGGTGCCTAATCCTCCCTTCAATCTTCCCGAGCCTCTTCCCAAGGTTGCTCCCAATTTAAAGGAATAATAACCATCAAGTAAGAGATCATCGGCTGTCCAAGTTTCCTGCAGCATCACTATGTCCTTGCCATACAGGGGGCCGGATAGACAGTTCTCTATTGCGGTGCCAGCCAGCTATATTCCAAAATAGAATTTTTAAATAATTTATCTCACACTGGACTACATAGTTCCGGATTGCAACTGGTTTTGATCTCTCTGGTCCAGGATGAATTATATGGGGCGATTGATTATGGGGCGCGTGGATTCTGATAGTCATTTCGTTTCTGGGACTGGTACAATGTTATCAATACTTCCCAGAAAAATACAATTATTATATAGATCAACTCTCTTTTCCCTCGGTTGTGGATATTACTCTTCATTGCCATGGCTGTAAATATTCAAGAGACTCTAATCTAATTCTAACACCTCAACATCTATGGGTTCAGCAGCTGCTGTTGGTGACAATAGACTCCGACCTTCCCTCCCATTTTCTTAGTGTTGGGCTTGTGTATCCTCAGAGTCAAACTGATAGTCAGTAGCCGAGAACTGCTTTGAATCGAGACTCCTACTAATGATATTAGCTTGCGATGATAAATGACAAACAGTAGATGGAGTAACTTCTTGCAAGATAAAATCAATGTTAGAGTCCATAGTGTGATGTACTTGCAGGGACGTTTCTGAAACTTGCTTAAGCTGATTCTCGGTGGGCAGCAAATTTAAATCATCCACTAAGAACTCATCCCCAGGATGGTTATTTGGGTGTTGTGTTTCGTTAGCGAACTGGTTGTTCTTTTCTTTTATAAAGCTCTGACCTGGACTATTACGTCTTCTTTTTTTCTTTGTAGGAGGTTTTATGGTCTCTGGGGTAGGGCTTAACAGCATTTCCACAGAGGAACAGCTAGAGGGGAGTAAGATGCCTAGAGTCTCAGTTGCCTCGGTGAGCATTGATTTAACTATTTCAAACTTGTTCAAAATCGATTGCTGTTCCTCAGGGGTGAGGGTGGCAAACTGTTGGATCAGCTCTTCCTCATCATTTATTAAAACATCCAACACCCGGGACTTTTCTTTAAGTAAGACTGGTTCATCTCCTTCCCTGCACTTGTCATATTAGTATTCATGATTCATAGACTGCCTGCACAGCATGCTTACAGTCTCTCAACACTGCCTAGCCTCTGCCCAAGTTTAGAGGTTTTTGCATTATTGATTAATAGTTTCCATAGAATTAACTGGACTGGAAAAGTGTTCTTGCTCTCTATATTAATGGTGGTACTGCTGCTATATAGGCATGTATAGTAGTAGGGTTGAGGCAAAGCATTGTAAGTGCTGATTTATAAATTATATATTGTGTGATCTGTTGTGAAATCCTTGCATATGAACAGATGACTCCTGAAATGTTTGCTGTGTAATCTAAATGAAAAAAAATTGTTAATCTTTCTAAAGCCAATCACTGAACTGCCAAATCTTTGAAGCACTTTGTGAAGACACGACTGTCAGGTGACGAAGTGCTATTCAGAAACTTCAAGTTGACACAAAAAATTATGTATTTAATAACCACTGAATAATGTTTCAATAATACTGATATTAGCGTAAGTGTAAACATAACATATTTGGGCTTCTGTATGAAGTTAATTGTATCTCATCTTCCAAATAATTTCAAAAATAAATTAGCCTCTTGGAAGAAAAGGTTTGATGAAGGAATATTTTATAAGTGTTGTTGCTTTGCAAATCTACCAGGGAACATCAAATGTGATCATTTGTTAATTATTTCAGATTATCTGTACACATTTCTGATTTGATTTAATGAATATTTTTCATCTGCAGGCAATCATCAAGTTGAATATTTGTGGGTTATGAATCCATTATTTCAAAATGATAATGAAGCAAATAAACTGTTTATTACCTTCTCAGGACAGTCTTATTGAATGATCAAGTGATTGAATATTAGAAAAATAATTGAAGAGTCAACATTTATTTTTTGGCATGAAGCAAAATCAGAATATGAAGCACTTAGTGGAAAAGCTATTATAAACTTTTACTCTTTTCATCAAATGACTTCAACCAAGCCACCCTATGGTTTGCTTTTTCAAACAATACTTTCAGAATCAAGATGCTAGTCAGTGAAATGCAACCACAGGTTTCATACCAATCAGGTGAAATTACTATCACATCTTTCCTAATAATGGCATTATTTCTTGATTTTCTGTTCTTCAGTTATAGAATGAAAATGTCTCGTCAACAGTATTATTATAATTTTCAACTCTAATGGAATTATTATTTGTTTTATTTTGCATTACAATTTACTTAACAACGCCACTGCATTTTATTTCCTTAATGCTTACTTTAAATAATTAACAACAGAATTCCTTTAAATGTATAAAGAAAATTGGGCTTTTTGTTTCTGTTACACTGGAACCCAAGTTCTTTGATTCAAGAACTTGTCATCATGTGCAAGCGTCTGTGAAAAAATTTCATGACAAATTCCCAGTGAAACCAAAATAGAAAACATGGAGGAAAACCCATTAACGTGTAAAATATAATGTATGTTTCTTTTTGTAAATTTTGAATGTGGGGGATTTCTTTTCAGAGGGGCGGTATGTCAGGATGTGATATCCTGCCATGGTGACAGGAGGGAGGTACGTCCTACCAGTCTACTTTGAAGTGGACACTCACCAGACTTGCAGAGTAGGTGAGAATGCTTGTAGTGGAGTCTTGGTGTATTCACGGAACCACAAATTATGCTGATGCAAGTATAGTGTCTAGCAGTTCAGCACCAAAGATAGATCAAAGAACGCTAGCACCTTGTTAGTTGATTCAGGGCTGGGAAGATCAAGAAATTGGGAAGTGAAGGGAGGGGCTGTCAACTCGTGGGGGAACTTTGAAGGTTTTAATTGTTGGTTTACACGAGCTTCATTCATTCGAGTCTTTAATGTGTTAAAGATTAACTTTATTCATTTGAGTCTTTAATGTGTTAAATATTAACTTTAATGGATCTCTAGCTTTAATAAAGAACTCTTCATATCCTTAAGGGCTTGTGTCTAGAGTTTCTGATTAATAGCTAAAGGATCAAGAGCATGACACCTTGTTCCCCTCTGATATCAGTAATCATTCAAAGAGTCTGCTTCTTTGAATATAGTAACAAAGAATGGAAAATCCAATAATCTATGTCCATTTATTTAAAATTCATCTGAGCTTATTCCACAAACTAGAAAAAATAGTATATATGTTTTTGAGTTGCCTACACCACTTTTAAATTTTACTTCTATCCTTAGATCAACACGTCAGGTAAATAATAAATCTGTTTGATTTTCCTTATTATATGAGGTTCTTCATTGGTACAAAAACAGTATTTAGTTAGTGGATGGATTGTTGTTGTAAATCCACATATCATATAAATTCATTTGAAAAAAAAAGGCATTTAAACATGTGGTTCCAGGCTGGATGTTTATTGTTACGTGGAATGTGTTTATAACTTCACACAGTCTCCACTATCACAGAAACATCATTTTGCATGTAGGCATTATGTCAATAATAACAAGTATTTTGTTACCCTGAGTATTGAAATAAAAATAAAATACAGGTTAATCAAAATGTCTCATTTATTGGCCAGAAATATTGTAATTAAATCTATCATCATCTTACTATCAATTTGCAAAGTCTAATTTCCCCTTATCCATGAAAATATTTCCCATTAGTTCACAATGAGATGTTACATAGGAATCCCCATTTCTCCCAAGTTAAAAAGACAAATCCCAATTCTCATTGAAATGGTAAATTATTGTCTGGTCTTTAATGATTCAAATTTTAGTCTTCTGAATATAGTAGCAGTGTCAAACTAGGAGCTATAAACATTGATCTATTAGAAAAAGACAGGAGTTAGGGGATCTGTTTTTAAAAGCAAAAGAGACTATGAGGTCTGAGTTATTTTTTATTTATTTATATATCAAATTTATTCCCTGCCCATCTCACTCAGACTTAATGACTTTCTCCCACATCTCTGAAGAAAGTCACTAAAAATACCTGTCCACTTTTATTGCTGCTTTCTAATAGTGCCTTTATATATGGCCTTGATATGTAAGCTCAGTGCAAGGGTTACTATAAATGATCTATGCCACAAGAACTGGCCCTCAGTTTCACAATAAGCCACTAGTACCATAAGGTCAGACGGGGAGCATTTCACACAAGTCCACATGTGGGGTGGGAGTGGGGTGGCAGAATGAGGAAAGCAGCATTGTAATTCAAGCTTTCCCTCTTTTTATGTGCATTATGATGTCATACAAATGTATAGAATAGGTGGACCTTATGGCCCAATGCTGCTTTCTCCTGTGGACAATGCTGAAGTAGGCCCATGTAACTTAGTCCTGCAAATTGACCCAATTAGACTTTATGCAGCTATATTTTTACCACAACAGCCACTAAAATAGGGATGGGCAATTTTTGAGAGGTTGGGACTTCAACTCTACCTCCCGACCTTCTAGAGAGCTACAGGAATCATCCAGTGATGTGGTGATATCACCAGAAAGGTGTGGGCAAAATATTTTGGCTCATATCAAAAGGTTAAGGGTAGGAATAGAGTGAGACCTCCTACTTCCATTTTTAAAATTTCCCCAAACTCTGAAAAATTACTCATTTTGGCATTCCCAATTTTGAGAAGTTTGGAGGGGGAGGTTAAGGGTAGGGATAACAGCAAGAGGCTTTGAGGAGGCAAAATTCTCCATTCCCTGCCTTAACAAAATGGCTGTTCTGGGGGTCAATTTTTCACATTGGGTTGAGGGGGTTAAGATGGGAATGGGATCAGGAGAAGCTCAATTGGATGTGGGCCAGTCCATAGATGATGGAGCTCATACAACAGAGTACCCTACTCATTTCTTCAAGTTGTGCTTCTTCAAAAACATCCCAGAATACAATTCAAGACACAGCCATAGTCAACTCACACAACTCTGCCCAACTGGCATTATACCCAAAGCAAATATGAATGACTTTATCCATGAAAGAACAGACAAAAGCATCATATATTCCACTTCTCACATTCAACATTACTCCATGTAAAGGTTTGTTTGAATGTAAACAAACTTTTGTTGTAACCGATGTTAAACACACATATTAAACAAGTCACCAAGCAACTTCAAAACCAAACTATGTCCACATTTTAATTTTCCCACACGTACCATCTACACTGCAACCTTTCATTTTTTCAACATGCTCGCAACATATGACTTCACTTTCACCCATTTTTCTTACACACTAATATTTACGTTACACATTTATATTCTATTCTTTTACATGTAACTATAATTCAGACTCCAGTATTTCCTGGATACATTTTTTCAATTTTATTCTTAGTTTTATTTATTCTGTTGTTTAGTCCTTTTCACTCACTTCCAAAACAATTATAATTCTCAGCATTTTTTGCAGCAATCATTCTCTTATATGTATTTTTTCTTATCCACAGCCTTTTTCACATTATCATTGCAACCTAGCCCCTTTTCCATACTTCCCACTAGCATAACTCTGTGGCATTTTGTAACATAATTCTGTTTATTCTCTTCCATGTAGCTTCCACATCTTCATTCCTTATGTCCAGTTTTCACTCTTACATTATCATCATTCACTGAAGCATAACATATATTTATTGATAACCTAGTAATTCCTATTTTCATATGCCCTCACAACTCACAACAATCTAGATGACACCAATGGCTGGATTCACACAACACTCCAGGTCAAAGTTAAATAAAGGCCCAGCTTATCTCAATGTGTGAACCTAGTCACTATCTTCCCTTTCACTTAGGCAGTCAAAGAATCTTCTGAAATCCCAGCTTCAGGCTGAGAGAAGCAGTAAGAGAACATTAAGGGATGGCAGTTACAACAGAAGAATGGCAGTTATTTTTCATATGGAAACAGCACACATTTTGTCCTTCCTTCAATTCTCTCATTCATAGTAAATTCAACATTTAAATAACTTAAATAATTTAAATAACTTAAATAATTCTCTTCAATTGGTACTTAAATAACAGCAGAACAAATTATGGTACTAATTTTTAATGATTTCCTGATCACCTTTCATTAGAATTGGATGGAAGATCCTTTAATCTCTTTAAGAAGCTCGCTCTCAGGTACCATACCTATAAAACCAAAGTATTATTACAGCTTTTTAAAAGGTGCCTACAGCATTTCTTAGAGGCTTCTGGGTTTCTTTTTCTTTCTTGTCTAACGTAAGGGCTGACTCAGGAAGTTTCACTAATTCCTTAATTTTCAGAACCTGTTTGCAAAAATCCCAACAATCCCTTCTCATTTTTTACCCCTTCCTATAGTTTCACTGCAGTTTAACTATTGAAAACGTTGCTTAATCTGTTCCTTAAGATTTGGATGCATCTTTCCTGAAGGTAGAGATGAAGGCCAGTTCCTCTCTTTGTGATCTTTTTTTAATCATAGGATATCAATCAACTGGACCAACCTTTCGGAATTCAGTCATGATCCAGCAAGTCCTGCTTTCAAAGACAGCCTAAAAGTTCTTTGCAGCATCCCTTATAGTTTTCTATCGCCATAGAAACCAGAATCCTAACACTGTGACTTAAGAAGCAGGTCCTCCAATAGGACACATGTTGCTAGGCAGAAAAACATAGCCTCTTTTCAAGCAAGAGAAAGAGAAATCTTAGCAAAAGATGGATATAATCCTGATGGGAGCCCAAGAAGTTTGCTTGGGATTACTCCATAATAAAAGGAAACATATGTGAGTCTAAATAACATACAAATGTTTTCAAATTTTGAGTAATAATACCCAAATGTTTTTTATTCATTTATTCTGACCTTCATATTTTAATCTAATCTCCAGTAAGTAAAAATGTTTCTCAAATGAAACTGCATAAATAGTACTCATTTTACAAATTTCTGATAACTGTCAGCATTTTAAGCACAGATTAAACAAGCATCCCTTTTAAGCATAGGAATTTGTATATTTGACTTGCATACTGTACCTAATATTAGAGTCCACTTAATTTCTTATAATTATGTTGTCCAATGTGCCAAATCAGTGCATTCACTAAACTAGAGCTATAATTGCTTCTGAGGAATAATTACATTGTCTCAAATATAGAAGTTGGTAAATGGTTAAGGCAAAAACTATTATCACCTACAAACAATTACAACTATTTTTCTTCATATTTACATGAAAGTAAATTGTGTATAGCTTTAGCCTAAGTCTTTTTCAGTCTAGTTATTCAGGGTTAATTGAATATTGTTATCCTGCTATCTGCCTATGATTTTGTCACAGCAGGTAGCTGTATCTGACTGACCTTAGCTGAGACCTGGCTTGTATCACCGAGACCTGGCTGGGCCCTGAGGGAGGGGTTGCCCTCTCGGAAATGTGCCCGGTCGGGTTTCAGGTGTGGCACCAGCCGAGACACCGGGGCAGGGGAGGTGGGGTGGCGGTTGTCATCCGAGAGTCTCTAATGGCTCACAGGGGCATTGCTCCACAAGTGGCCGGTTGTGAGACCCTGTTTTTTAAGTTGGGTTCCCGAGAACAGTTGGGAGTGTTGCTGCTGTACCAGCCTCCCTGCTGCGTAGCAACCTCCCTGCCTGAGCTGCTCGAGGCCGTCTCGGGGTTGGCAGTGGAGTTCCCTAGACTTATGGTTTTGGGGGACTTCAATCTGCTGTCCCTGGGACGGACCTCGGAAGCGGCCCGGGAGTTCATGGCTACCATGGCAGCCATGGGCCTGTCTCAGATAATTAGGGACCCGACTAGAGACAGTGGCCTCACTCCAGACTTGGTATTCTTGTCTGAGCAATGGCAAAGTGATCTGAGGGGAGAGTTAGATCTGTCCCCGTTGTCATGGTCAGACCACGCCCTGGTGACTTTGAGACTCTCATGCACAGCCCCACTCCGCAGGGAGGCTGGACCCATTCGATTGGTCCGCCCCCGGCGACTGATGGACCCTATGAGGTTTCAGAGGGAGCTGGGGAGTATACCCGAGGATCTGTTGCACGGTCCAGCAGAGGCCCTGGCGGCAGCCTTGAATAGAGAGGTCGCCGGGGCCCTGGATAGGATCGCGCCTGTGCAACCTCTCCTCCCTCATTCGACCCGTCACTCCCTGTGGTTTACGGAGGAGTTGAGGGTTTTGAAGAGGGTTAAGAGACGTCTGGAGCACCGCTTGAGGAAGACAAGGACTGAACCTGATCGGACACAAGCTAGAGCCGCTGTTAAGGCCTACCTTGTGGCAGTTAGAGCGGCGAAACGTGAATATTTCTCCGCTCTTATTGCCTCTGCAGAATGCCAACCGACGACCCTGTTTAAGATAACGAGATCTCTGTTAGGTCAATCTAAATCAATGACCTATTTACAGGGTCGATCGGAGGAGTTTTCCGAGCATCTGCAGGAGAAAATCGCTCAGATCCATTCTAAGTTGGACTCTACACGTGATACACGGTCTGGGGAGATGACAGAGGCACGTACTTACTCTGTTATCTGGGAACAGTTCGATCCTGTTGGACCTGAGGAAGTGGACAGAGTCCTCCGGATTGTGAAGGCCACCACTTGTTATCTAGATCCATGTCCCTCCTGGCTAGTAAAATCGGCCCAGGAGGTGACTTATGGTTGGGTCCAGGCGATGATCAATGCATCTCTGGGGGAGGGGGTGTTCCCAGCGGTCTTTAAGGAGGCCCTGGTGCACCCCCTCCTCAAGAAGTCATCCCTGGACCCTACTGTTCTGGACAATTTTCGTCCAGTCTCCCACCTCCCCTTTTTAGGGAAGGTGGTGGAGAAAGTGGTGGCGTCACAACTCCAGAGGATTCTGGATGAAACGGATTATCTAGACCCCTTTCAGTCAGGTTTCAGGCCGGGATATGGGACGGAGACTGCATTGGTCGCGCTTATGGATGATCTCTGGCAAGGACGGGATGGTGGTAGTGCACCCATCCTTATCCTTTTAGATCTCTCAGCGGCTTTTGATACCATCGACCATGGTATCCTTCTGGGATGGCTCAGGGAGTTGGGGGTGGGCGGTATACACCACCCTGAGGCAGTGGTTCGCCTCCTTCCTCCAGGGCAGCTCCAAATCAGTGATGATAGGGGAGGAGAGATCTGACCCACGGCCCCTCCTGTGTGGGGTGCCTCAGGGTTTGGTGCTCTCCCCTCTCCCCTCTCCTGTTTAACATCTATATGAAGCCACTGGGTGAGATCATCCATCACCACAGGATGAAATACCATCTATATGCTGATGATACACAGCTGTATATTTCCATCCCGGGTGAAGTAAGGGATGCAGTTGCCACCCTATCTCAGTGTCTGGAGGCTGTGGGGGCCTGGATGGGGAACAACAGGCTTTGACTGAACCCTAGTAAGACTAGGTCCTAGGAAGTTGTCATCTTTGGCTCTAGATGGGGTTGCACTACCCCATTCGGAGCCAGTGCGGAACCTGGGGGTTCTCCTAGACTCACGACTCCTGCTGGAAGAGCAGGTGGCAGTCGTGGCCAGGAGGGCCTTTGCACAACTTCGGATTGTGCACCAGTTACGCCCTTTCCTGGACCGAGATGCCCTCCGAACAGTCAATCATGCCCTCGTCATCTCCCATATAGACTATTGTAATGCGCTCTACATGGGGCTACCCTTGAGGAGTATCCGGAAGCTTCAGCTGGTCCAGAATGCGGCTGTGCGGACAATTATTGGGGCCAGAAGATTGGCCCATGTGACACCGTTGTTACGTGAGCTGCATTGGGTACCGGTTTGCTTCCAGGTACAATTCAAGGTGTTGGTTATCACCTTTAAAGCCCTACATGGCATAGGACCAGGTTACCTGAGGGACCGTCTCATCCCCAGAACATCGACCCGTCCCACCCGTTCAGCCAGAGAGGGCTTGCTGCGGACCCCATCGATTAAAGAGTTCCACCTAGCGGGATCCAGGAAGCGGGCCTTCTCTGCAGTTGCGCCCGCCCTTTGGAATATCTTACCCCCGGAGCTGAGGCTGATGTCCTCACTCCCAGCCTTCCAGAAAGGCTTAAAGACCTGGTTCTGCCGTCTTGCCTGGGAGGGAAACGCCAACAGTTCCTCTTGGGGATGGCTGGCCCCTTGAAGCCTCCCAGTGTCTTATTTTAACATTCTTTCCTTGGAATTCGTATTTTCTATTGATGTAATTTTATATATTTTTAACTCTATTTTATTGTGCACCGCCCAGGGTCCCCGTTGGGGGAGATGGGCGGTAATATAAATCTAATAAAATAAATAAATAAATAAATAAATAAATATCAAAAAGGTTAAGCATGATTGGCATCTGGGAGTACTTGGGAGACCACAAGGAAACTCCATGGCTATAGGCCAAACTGAAATATTGAAAACATAACCCAGAAGGCAGCACTGGCAAATCACTTCTACACTGTTGCAAGTAAACAACATGGACACATCCATGTAATCAAGGAAAAAAGGAAGTGGGAGAGAGAGTGAGTGAGAGTGAGAGAGGGGCCTAGGATTTTAGGTCTATCATGTAAGTATTATGTTTATTTAATGCTCTTTGATTTGTGCTTTCCAAAATGCATGTTGGACTACATTAACTCAGTTATTATTATAATTTACTGTTTTTATAATTAGAAAGTCATCTGCTGATTATTTCAGCTTGGTGTGTAGAGAATAAATCAAAAGTTAAGAGTAGTATGATAGTATTCTCTGTCTGAACTTGCTTAACCACCATATTGGCTTTTTGTTCTGACAGTTGTTAAAATCCCCAGTAAATCCATCCATAACATCAATTTGATATATTTTGCCAAAAGAATTCGTTCCTCTTATTCACTGGGTTTTTCTGAAAATGTGAGAATAAGAGAGAGGGACCATACAATACTTTTAGGGCAATAGCTAAATTTAAGTGGCTTCGGGACTGAACAATGAAGAGGATTTCTATAATTGGAAAAATTACATTCAGTAACATAGCAGGAAACAGAAGAACAAAAGGAAAACATGTGAATGCAACCAAAAAGAGATAACTGCCAAGTAGACAAAAGCATGTCAAACAAATTTATTTTGCAGCAAGGTGGCTAGTGACCAAAGAAAAATGCATATGGCTATTAAAGTCATAACAGAATTCTCTTGAGGATATGTGCAAAATTGAAGCTATAAATTGATGTGTGAACAAGATACAGACTAATAAGAAAACCCTCTTTTAAGAAATAGAGGGTTGAAGCCAGAATTTCTTGGCAACAAAACCTGGGAGGTTATTAATTATAAAAAATTTTGGCTAGAGGAAATTGCTGACAATGAAAATGGCTGTGCCCTTTGAAAATATGGGGGCTGTGAGGAATGAGCGGACAGCACACTGGGCAAGTCTAAAAATGGCTTTCAAACATGATAGGGAAAGCTGGCTAAAAAGGCTATTGGACACATCAGAAGGTTCTAACCCAGGAATCAGCAACCTTCCTCTGGTTAGAGGCCGGATCCATGCTGGGGATTTTGTTGTTCCACCCGCACCAAGGCGGCTGGGGAAGCCATTGCCAAAAGAGCCAGCCCAGAAGACTGTGAGTGCTCTCTCCCTTTCTCTAGCACAGAGCTTTCCAAACTGTGTGTCGGGACACATTAGTGTGTCGGCTGCAGTGTCTGGGTGTGTCGCGGCTGCTGCTGCCTCTGAGCCCTGCCAGGATTCCACCCAGGTCCTCGTGCCTGCCTTGTGCCTTGATGCCTCCAAACCTGCCCTGCCTGGATTCCGCGCAGGTCCTAGTGCCTGCCTTGTGCCTTGCTGCCTCCAAACCTGCTGTGATTCCGCGCAGGTCCTGGTGCCTGCCTTGTGCCTTGCTGCCTCCAAACCTGCCCTGCCTGGATTCCGCGCAGGTCCTAGTGCCTGCCTTGTGCCTTGCTGCCTCCAAACCTGCTGTGATTCCACCCAGGTCCTCGTGCCTGCCTTGTGCCTTGATGCCTCCAAACCTGCCCTGCCTGGATTCCGCGCAGGTCCTAGTGCCTGCCTTGTGCCTTGATGCCTCCAAACCTGCTGTGATTCTGTGCAGGTCCTAGTGCCTGCCTTGTGCCCTGCTGTAAGAGTGTGTCACAAAATGATGCATGTCTAAAAAGTGTGTCACCAACATGAAAAGTTTGGAAAGCTCTGCTCTAGCAGGTCAGGTGAATATATTTCTCTTTGGGACCATGGGCCAGATGATTTTGGGTGGCAGGTCACATCTGGGCCATGGGCTGAAGGTTGCTGACACCTGCTCTGCTTCATTCTTAACTAGTAATACTTGTTCCCTCTCATTCCCTGTCATTATTTTGTTTATGGTAAGGCGGTCCAAGGGTTACAATGGGTTTATGCTTATTTTCTCAGGGTAGAATGTAAAGGCTGCTGTGGATCTGCTATAATGTACTCTGCCTACCCATGCACCTGTCTTGATAGCACCATGGTGCTGCTTTCCTGTGGCTTCTTCTATTAGGGCAGTGTTTCTCAACCTCAGCAACTTTAAGATGTGTGGACTTTAACTCCCAGAATTCCCCCAGCCTTGCCAGGTTGGGGAATTCAGGGAGTTGAAGTCCACACATCTTAAAGTTGCTGAGGTTGAGAAACCCTGTATTAGGGTAATGTAAATAATGGAAGGAAGTTGATAATGTTGCAGTTTATTGCTCTGTGATCCCTCCCTGGCCCTATGACTGTTCAAAGGAAGATCTACTGGCTATGCTGAGTCATTATTTATAAAATGGTAGGAGTGGATAGGGCATCACCAGTATAGCAATTTATGAATCCAGTCTATCAATTACAATATTTTCATAAGTTTCCAGGAATAACAAAAGGAAACCTCCACGATTCCCCCTCTCTTCCAATACTTCTATTGTTACAAGGGCAACAGAAAGCTTATTTTTCTCCTTCGTCTTTCTTCTTAATCGTTAAAAAAACACATGTCATTCATAACCAAGTATTTGTGTAAAGAAAACTGAGGAGCAAAGTCTGTTCTAATTCTAATTCATCTCACATCAGCTGCATTTAAATATAAGAAGAGAAAGGAGCCTTGCTGAATCAGCCCAGTGACTCAGTCTAGTCCAGCAGTGTGTCCCACAGTGACCCCCACCCACCCAATATATTTAAGAAGTTCAGAATTAGCCAGGAGAGCAATAGCTGTCTTCCCCTTTAGCTCCATAGTAGTGGTTATTTAAGATATACCATTGCAAATTCCCAAGACAGTAAACTATCAAAACTAGTAGCGATGGATAGCCCAGCCCTCCATGACACTGTCTAGTCCCCTTTTAAAGCCATCTCCATTGGGGGGAATTACCACAGAGATACCAGAATTCCACCAACTTCCTTTTATCAGATTAGATCTCCTCACATTTGTCTTTATTGAATTACTCCGAGTCCTAAAATTGTGAGAAGGGAAAGAACCTTTCCACATCTTATCATGTCATCCATTAGCTGCTTTGCAGCAAGCTAAAAAGTCCCAAACACAATAGTCTTACCTAATAGTTGAGCTTCTGTAGTACTCTAATCATTTAGGTTGCCGTTTTTAAAAAAATGCACTTTTTATCATCAGAGAATTTATTTTATGCAATACTCTGCTTACAATCACAAAAGCTGCTGACATTCCTTCACAGGTTAACCAAAAGGAGAAGCTGGGAAACATGCATGGAGGGAACATCAGAAATCTTGGCAATGAAGCAGGATTTTCTGTCCTTATGAAAGAAGCTCTGCTTGCTTCAGGGACTCACTGCCTCCTTCGTAGACATGCAATGGCCTCAAAGACCCTTCCAGCCTTGAAAGAAGTCCTGCTGACTCCAGGGAACATTATGAAGAAATAAGAGTAGAACTCTTGTACCATGCAGAAATCCACTGGCTTACTAGGGGACAAAGTCTGTGTGTGTGAGGGAAAGACATAAAGCTTTTGGGAATTTCAAAAAGAAGACTCTACTCTTGGACTGGCCTATCTTGCAAGCATTTTCTACCACTTACCCAAGGTGAATCGCTTCAAGGATCTTCATTAACCATCATGGATTCAGCTGAAGTTCTCAGTGTTTCTGGCCAAACTGCTTCTCTCAAAGTGAATTGCAGAAAGTTACTTACAACAGATTTCCAACACCACTAAAAAAGTGCCTTCTGCAGCAAGCACTGAAGTTAACTCTTTATGTAATCTTTAAAATTCTTTTCTTCTTGTGTTTCACACTTTTTAGTTTTTTTCTTTTTCTTTTTGTAGTTTTTATCTTTGCTTCAAACTTAATAAAATTCTTATATATAAAAAAAGAATCTGTGATAATCGGTTCCATTCTAATGACTTGAAAACTGAAACACAGTTGGAATGTATTTCTTCCTGAACTAATTTCCCTTAATGATTCTAATTTTGCTAAGGATGACTTGACTGATTTGTGAGTGAAGGAAATACTGCAACCTGAGTTATAAAAACTTGGGCAATTTCTGGTGCTCCCGAGCTGATGCTTATATTTCTCTTACGAAGGAAATCTTGGATCATCCTATTTGCCACTATCTGTTTGTGAAATCTGGATTTTTGGTGCTAGTTTTGATCAAAAATAAATCTCAGACCCAACTTGGTGTCTGGGACTATATGTACATTGTTGTGGAGAAAAACAGGAATGTGGAACATGTTGTACAGCACTTTGAGCTCCTGAAAGGAAAATGGTTAATAGATCTAACAATATTGATTATCAAAAGTTGCCCCAACTTTAACAATTCTGATTGACGGAAAACAATATCAACATTCCCACTGAGCCTTTTGGGGGGGGGGGGGGATATTGTAATATTTCCATTTGTTTGTTGGTTGGTTGGTTGGTTGGTTTCTAGAAAAAATAACTGCCCCCTTGATGGTGTTTTATTTTCATAATTAACAAAAGCAAAAAACCTTTCAGGCTGTTAGGTTTAGGCATTTCATGGAATTTATTAGCATGAAAGTGCAAACAGCCTTTGATTTTGACATTTGATCACAAAGGAAGGAAGAAATAAATTTGCTGGTGAAAAAAAAATGCCCCCAAATCCACACTTTTTAGAGCAGAGGTAAAGGATTTGGCTGGCCTCCCTAAGGGGTGGAAGAACCATCAAAGTTTGGGAATCAGTGAACTAAATAATGGATATTAAGTGGTCTTAACCATCTGAAGTACTACATAAATTATTAATTGTTAATAGAATAATTTTTAATAGAATAAAGTTATTAATAGAATAAAACATTAAGTAATGCATTTCAATAGATATGGGTTGGGAAAGACTGATAACAAATGCTAATGCTGAAATCAAAAACAATACTGTCAGTACACAGCAAATTCATATTTGAAATATATATTGGCTCAGAGAACACTTCATGAACGAATTCCCCATTAAGTTAGCCTCCACTCTTAGTAAGCAAAATGGCACATATTTATTATGAAACATGTCGCCAATTAAGTTTATTAAAGATTCCTGTCTCCCTGATATTTATGACATGATACATGTTTCTCTTCTTCACACTTTATTTTTGTAGGTGTAACTACAGTATGTGAAGCCCTCACAACCAAACATGTGGTCCATTAGGTATAAACAAAAACTACCATTCCATTAAGGGAAAGTTCTAGAGAATGTTCCATTTCTCCTCTAGCTATGCCAATCTGGTTGTCCTGGGAACAGTCCAGTTAGTTAGTTAGTTTCTGAAATTGAAGCATTTGTCTGTTCCAGACATGCTGAATCCCCAGAACACATCTGTTTTGCACAGAATGTCACATTTGGAACACCATAATTAACTTCCAAAAAATAGCAAGACCACCCCAGAAATAGTGTGATCCAGAGAAGAAACCAGACATTCTGGAGTTTTACAGAAACTTACTACCCATTTTTTCAAGCAATATTCTGAATATACGTAAGTATATCCTGATGTTAACAAGGGTTTCTGAGACTTTCAAAAAGTTTCAAGTTGAGAGCGTTCCTCTCCCCACAGCTGAATTTGGGAAAATAAGGATTTAGGCAGTAGCAAGACCACCCTTGCATAGCTGTATAAAGGAGTGTGACAATGTTTGCCTCAATTTTCTCTCTTGCCTTCTCAACAGAACCGATGGCTATGACTCCAGACTATTTTATCCTATGTGCTTTAGACTAAGCTTCAATAGCTTACACAATTACCAAGAAAAGCCTTTAGTTTGGACCTCTCCCAAAAGAAACAGTGCAGCCTACTAAAATATTATTGCCAATACTCCCTCCTGGAATTCACTTGGCCTGCACAAATGTTTGGCAAAACGACATTGCAGTGAAGTTTGTACTTTAAGCATTACATCTTTTAAAAATATAATGGGTAAAGTTAATAAGTTTTGGATGCAGTTTTGTATAAGAGAAGCCCATGCAGCCAGGAGAAATCTAATTTGTAGAAAAAGGTTCACTGGAGACAGAAGAGGCTCTATGTGTATTACAGAAAAGCAGATCATTTTGGAATAGCATGGTATGTTATACCAAAAGCAGTCCTGCCAGGCCAACCCAGGAAATAGGAGCAACCTGGCTAAAATATGATCCAGAAGGAGGATTACCTAAGTATGCTCATAGGCCAGGAGAAGATAAGCCCCTATTGGGGGGAAAATGTTGCTCCAGGATCTAAGAGTTTCTTAGCTCAAATTCTTAATAGCCTAGGCAACAGCTATGATAAATTCAGGAGTCACCAGAAATTTCATGGATTTGTAATTTGCTGAAATCCATGACATCCAAAGGCACTCTATTACTTTGATGTGGTTGTCAAAATTACAGATGTAAGACCACATGTATATGGACTATGGAGTCTTTTGACATGAACTTGTCAGAGCATATTGAACTGCTGGAGTTCTATCATGCAACAACTCTTCACGTCCTGATAGTTCTTGTCATTACTTGGCTGAGAATGTATGATCCCAAGGCCACATCTCTTTCTACTCCTCCCCAAGGTTGTAATGAATGTTTAGCTTCAAAACCAGTGGTTGAAGAACCAGCTGAGAAGTTTGCCTAAGAAACAGGTTGGTTTTGGAGATATCCTCTGCAAAAAAAAGAAAAAGAAGTGTATTGGCTACCCATTTGATCATTCCCTATTGATCTGATCCTCGATGCCAAAATTCCAGTGAAATAGATTTACATATTATCAGAGAACTAACAATGCAGCAGGACTTCATTGATAAGAAACTCAAAAGAGGATTATTTGCCCTTCCATACCTCCAGCAGTGGCCTTTAAGTTATTTGTGAAGAAAAAATGTAGACATTCTGCAATAATCACCATGTTCCATGTTCATGGTACTGCTTGCCATTGGTCTCCGAACTGCTACAATGACTCCAAAAAGCTAACATTTCACCCAATTAAATTGAGGGAGAGGGGTGGCTTATAAACTTCAGTATCAGACTGGGTCATGGATGCATTATGTCTATTGCAAATGTTCTGTGAAGCCCTTTGGGTTATGTAATACTTCCTAATACTCAAGTTCATGATTGCATTCCTGGTTGATGTGCATAATAAGCATAATGGTGACTACTTCATTTCCCAAATGCCCTCCAAAATAATATGGTCTTAAATAAGTTTCCTTTTCCTTAAGTTCTACTTGACTTTCAGCAGAGGAGACTTAAGCAAGACATCTGTGTATCATGGTAATTATTTCTATCAACTGCTTTTCTAGCAAAAAAAAAAAAGGATTCTCAAGGCAGCTCACTACTAGACAATCAAAATAATTAAAAGCTGGAAAGAACTATCTTATATTACTTTCACTTCTGGGTGTTGGATCGAACGGAGCGACGAACTGAGGCTCCCTGCCTCGATTCCGCGGTTTCTTGTTTGCGGCGATTTGAGAAGAAGAAAATCGCTGAGAAATCACCCTCAAAGAGAGGGTGAGCAGAAGATTGATCACAAGTTTCGCTGAATTCGCCGCTCTCTTCCGACCCCCGTTTTTCCACCATGGGGGAAGGGAGATCGAAGCGGCGAAAGGCGACTGGAACTGACATGAAGCTCTGCAGAAGCCGTGAATCTGGAAAAGATAAGTAGCTCCTCATCCAACCTTTTAGATACACTTTTTATTTTTAGATATTAATTTTTCTATTAAGTTCTAAGATTTATCTCTGGACTTGCTTTATAATTGCTGGTGTTTTATTTATTTCTTGTCAGAAGATGGTTAAATGGTGGGAAAGAAAAGCTAATTGACTTTGCCACAAATGAAGTGACTTTTCTTTTATTTTTATTTTTATTTAAGTTTCCTACCTACTGGTAATTGAATGCATTTTTACTTTGGAATTATCTATTTGGATTTTGACTTTATATGGAGTAATTAACATACTGCCTTTGATGCTTTTGTCTTGGTGATTATTGCTGGGAAAGAAATTTTTTTCCCCTTTTTATAAGCTCTTTTTAAAGGTTTATACTTTGTTTGGACTCTTTTTTTCATATAGAAATTGGACTGTAAAATATGTACTTTGGGTGAAAAAGCTATTTGGATTGTTACAGCTTTTCTTTTTTTATATATTTTATATAATTTTTCCTCTTCAGTTGTTTTTGATTGGATAGAAGAATTATAAGTGGGTGTGTGAAACCTTGGAACTGTCTATCTGTTTTCATTATTATTTTGACTACACTGGAACAAAAAGTTTCCACTAGCCTTTTTATCTTTTGCTCTTTAAATAACATGGACTTATATACTTAATGGATTACAAATGGACTATGAGGACAATTATTTTTAAAAGGACTGCTTTTACGTTTTGTATTTTTTAGTTTCCTCCTTTTTTTAGGACAAATTATTGTTTTCTTTTTCCTTTTTTTTATATATCCCCTCCCTTTCTCTTCTTCCCTTTTTCCTCTTTTTTTTCTCTTTTACAGGAATAATATCCACACTATGGCATCTTTGTCAATGAGGAGGAGAGATAAGGACAAGGAGAAAGAGACTGGAAGACCATCTACTGATTCTGCAACACCTGCACCATCAATGGAAACTCCACTATCAGAAATGAAAAAAATCCTTGAAGCAATTGCAGCATTAAACAAGAAAGTGGAAGATTCATCAGCCAATTTGGGTCAACAAAATAAGCAGATGGAAGAACAAATTACATATTTAGATAAAAAGTTGGATAAAAAGATGGAAGATATGAAAAAGGAGATAACTCAAGAGATAAAACAAGAATTTAAAAAGGAAATACTAATAGTTAAGGAAGTTGTGAACTCTCTGTCAGGAGAACTTAAAGATATGCAAGGTCAGGTACAAAAATTAGAGACCAAATCAGAACATGTTACTAAAGAAATTGAATACAATTTAGATCTTACAGCGTTAGCAGAAATGAGAGAGAAGGAGCACATTTTGAGATTGAGAGCAGTTCCAGAACAAGCAAATGAAGATGTAAGAGAAAGGATGATTTCGGCATTGGCTAAATTCTTAGAGATAAGAGAACAAGATCTAGATCTGGAAATAGATAAAAATTTTAGAGTGAATTCACGTTATGCTAGAGAAAATAAGGTTCCCAGAGACATATTGATATATTTTGCGAGAAAAGTTATGAAAGAACAAATTTTGAAGAAACATTATAACATCAGATTAAATATAGAAGGGAAAGAAATAATTATACTAAAAGAAATTCCTTTGAGAATATTAAGGAAAAGAAAAGACTATTCCTTCCTTATAGAAAAATTAAAACAACACAGTATCCCATTTAGATGGGAGAAATTAGAAGGCGTATCTTTTATGTTCAAAGGGCAGAGGTTCAGAATAACTTCCATTCTAAAAGCAAAAGCATTTGTAGAGAAATTCAAGACAGACATGAGTGGATCATCTGGAAACTTGGAAGAAGGAGGAGAGGAGTGAAGACCTATCTGAGATGGGAGCTACAGGTTTGGACTTGAAAAAGGGATTTTAAATATCAAAACATCTATGGATTACAAATATCTGACATGGAATATCAATGGTGATAACCCCCCACAGAAAAGACGAAAAACTTTCCATTTTTTGAAAAAACTGAAATTGGATATAACTTGTTTACAAGAGACTCATATTTGTAAAAAAGATACCAAATATCTGATTCAAAAACAGATTGGAGAAGAATTCATCTCGGCTGGAAATAAAAAAACTAAGGGGGTAGTTTTATATATACAACCAAAGTTAAAACCAAAATTGATATTAACTGATGATGAAGGACGCTATGTTGCAGTTGAAATTAATATACAAGGAACTAAAACATTGGTTGTTGGACTTTATGCACCGAATATGGATAAAGGAGTATTTTATAAAAACTTGATGGACAAACTTTTAGACCTAAACTATGAAAATTGGTGTTTTATGGGAGATTGGAATGGGGTAATCTACCCCAGGATGGATAGACATTCACAAAAAGAGGTGAAGCATACATAGGGAAAATTGCCACAAACATTTTTTGACTTAAAAGAGATGTTGGACTTACAATATATTTGGAGATTTATGAATGGGACTTCCAGAGAATATACGTATTATTCAGAGAGATTTAAATCATATTCTAGAATAGATATGTTTTTGATATCTAAAAGCTTAATGATGGACATTAGCAAAGTTGAAATATTACCTAAGACTTTCTCAGATCATTATCCAGTAATGTTGACTGTTAAAGGAAAACGGAATGTATTTGGATGGAGATTGAATGAGTCACTATTTTGGAAAAATGATATAGTTTATGCATGTAAAAAAAAGCTAAGAGAATATTTTCAACTGAATTCTAACAAAGGCACCAATACTCAAATTGTATGGGATGCCAGTAAAGCATACATGAGGGGTTATTTCATCCAATATAATGCTCAAATGAGGAGAAAGAAACAAGAGAGAATTCAATTGGTTCTAGAGGAAATTAAAAGTAAAGAGATATGTTTAAGAGATAAGCCAATGGATGATACTTTGCTTACTCAAATCAAATTTTTATAAAAACAAATGTCAATGATATTGACACAAGAGATAGAGACCCAAATGAAATACACAAAACAAAAATATTTTGAACATGCAAATAAACCAGGTAGATGGCTAGCTTATAAATTGCAGAAACAAAGACAAAATAATTTAATTTCTAACATACAACATGAAGGGAAAGTTATGATGAACAATATAGATATACAAGAAGCTTTTCATGACTATTACTCAAAATTATATAAAAAACAAGATGTCAATTTAGCCGACATTGAGGAATATTTGAATAAGCAAAAATTAACTGTTCTCAATTATCAACAAAGATTAACATTAAATAATCCTATAACAACAGAAGAAATGGTAAAGGCTTTTAAGAGAATTAGTAATGGAAAAGCACCTGGACCGGATGGCCTGTCAGCAGCCTATTATAAATGCTTCGAGGATGAACTATGTTTACCTTTGCAGAAGACTATGAATTCAATTTTGGAAACAGGAAACATGCCAGAGACTTAGAAGGAAGCACATATAACATTGATCCCTAAAGAACAACAAGATTTGACTTTAACTAAGAATTATAGGCCAATATCTTTATTGAATAAAGGTTATAAGATATTTACAATGATATTGGCAGACAGAATGAAAAATATTATTAAGAATTTTATTCATCAAGATCAAGCTGGATTTCTACCTAAGAGACAAATCCGAGACAATGTCCGAAATATATTAGATGTATTGGAATACTTGGAAAAACATTATGAAAAACAAGCTGCCTTGATATTTATAGATGCTGAAAAAGCCTTTGATAACTTAAATTGGCCCTTTATGTTTAAAGTATTGTAAAATATGACTTTTGGAGAAAATTTTATAAAGTGGATTAAATCAATATACTGTATACCCCCCAATTCTCAAAAATAATTGTTAATGGAGAATTTAGTAAACCATGCGAAATCCAAAAGGGTACAAGACAAGGTTGTCCATTATCTCCACTTTTGTTCATAATGGTATTAGAGGTTTTACTCAGAGACATTAGACAATATGATGGTATTCATGGTATTAAAGTTAAAAAAGAAGTTTATAAACTAAGAGCTTTTGCTGACGACTTAGTCATTACTTTGGAGAATCCACTAGATGGAATTGAATTATTGATACAGAAATTGAAAGACTTTGGGTCGTTAGCAGGGTTCAAAGTGAATTTACAGAAAACAAAAGTTCTGACTAAAAATATGGATCACCATCAACAAGAGAAGTTAAAAGAAATAATGGGATATTCAATGGAAGAAGAAGTAAAATATCTGGGAGTATATTTAACATCCAAAAATGTTAAGTTGTTTAAGAATAATTATATTCCACTCTGGATGAATATTAAAAAAAGATTTGGATCAATGGGAAAAATTGCAATTATCATTATTAGGTAGAATTTCAGGAATTAAAATGAATATTTTACCATGAATTTTATATCTTTTTCAAACACTACCTAGATTGGCATAAGAAGAACCTTTTAAACAATGGCAGTGAGATATTTCTAAGTTTATTTGGCAAGGAAAAAAACCAAGAATAAAATATAAAGTTTTGCAAGATTCAAAAGAAAGAGGCGGACTAGGTCTACCGGATTTGAAACTATATTATGCTGCATGTTGCTTGGTTTGGATTAAAGAATGGATAGTTCTGAAAAATGAAAAATTATTGAATTTGGAAGGTCATGAATTAAGATATGGATGGCATGGATATTTGTGGTATGATAAAGTAAAAGTTAATGTGGACTTTAAAAATCATTATATTAGAAGATCTTTGTTAAGAATTTGGGATAAATATAAACTAACCTTGTGCTATAAAAGACCTTTATGAATCTCTACGCAAGAAGCATTTCATAGAACAGAAGTAAGAACTAAAGACAAATGGATGACTTATAAGGAATTCCTAAAAAAAAGAACAAGGACAATATATAATTAAATCAAAAGAAGAACTGGCCTTAGAAGGATATACCTTTCAATGGCTTTCTTACATGCAACTTGTAGAAAAATTTAAATCAGACAAAAAAGATTTAGAATTTGAACAAACCAAATCAGAATTTGAGATACAATTATGTGAGACAGATGACCATTTAATTGCTAAAATGTATAAATTATTGTTAAAAAGTGAAATGGTAGAGGAACAAGTTAAAGATTGTATGATTAAATGGGCTAAAAATATTGGTCATAATATTCAAATGCAACAATGGGAAAATATGTGGATTAAGGGACTAAAATTTACTTTGTGCTATAACTTGAAGGAAAATTTCTATAAGATGATGTATAGATGGTATATGACCCCACAAAAACTTGCTAAAATGTATGGGAATGTTTCCAACTTGTGTTGGAAATGTAAAAAAAAGAGGGGTCTTTTTACCATATGTGGTGGACATGTGAGATTGCAAAGAAATTTTGGACGCAGATACACTCATTGATGCAAAATATCTTACAAATTCGAGTTCCATTTAAACCTGAATTATTATTGCTGGGAATATCAGAAGAACAAATAGGAAAACAATTTACAAGAATTATGCAATACATGATTATAGCAGCAAGACTTATATACAGTATGCACAAAATTGGAAAAATCGGAATTTACCTACGATACAAGATTGGATGTTAAAATTGATGGACATGGAAGAAAATGATAAGTTGACATGTTTATTAAAAGAAAATTCAAATTACTACTTTCTTAGAGTGGAAACCATTAACAGACTATTTGCAAAATGCAGGAGGGGCAAAGCTTATATGGGGATTTGAAGATTAAAATATATATAAACTGATATATTAGACAAGAAATGTTTTTCAATGTTATATATAGAACTAGCATGTAAGATAAATTCTTGAAATTACTATGACCAGAGATAAATCGGAAGTTGACTAACTTCTATGTTTCATCTATTTCTTTTTTTTCTTTGCTTTACTACACTTTTTTCTCTTCTTCTTTCTTTGATTTGTATTTCTGTTTCTTTTTCCATGTCAAACTTTTATCTATGTATATTCAAAATTCAATAAAATATATATAAAAAAAGAACAATCTTATATTCATAAAAGGTTATGAGCATAACTCAGTTCTCCTAGGCAACCCAGAAATTTCCAGCTCACCTTTCCATCAAATTGAAGCAGCTTATACTGTCTCAGTATTTAGTACATTTGCCAAGTCTTTCCAGGTGTAAAAGTCGCATTGCTTTTGATTCAGACAGTGGTTGTATTTCCTGAATTTTACTTGTATATTTCAATTTGTTTATTTCTTCCTCCCTAATCCCTTCAGTGAAATTTTAGCTTTAGATGGGATAAGCAAATATGTGGTGTAATCCCCACCCACTCTGAGGCCCACAACCCCATCCAGAATATTATGTCTGGCCCTTGGGCATGAAAAAGATTTTCCATTCCTGACCTTAAGTGACAATTTCTAATGTTTCCCTCAGTGAATATATCCTCTTTTTTCCCCTTATTGCTGATTTATTCATATTTTAAACTCATTTTTATTGACCCTACAAATCCTTTTGTGTTCAGCTTAATCTCCCCCACCTCTCTTAATTAAGATAGCTTAATGGAGAGATTACAGCAACCGTGACATACTTCTACTATTTGGTAGAAATATCTGTTTCTCTTAAATGAGCACCATTTTGATCTTAATTTAATGTGAAGGATACTGTTCTTTGGCAGTATGATGATGGCCAAGATCAATTAATTAACTGATTTTTAACCTTGAAAATGTTCATGACATTCAAAGCAGCTGCATTCAAAAAGTAGGAGATCAAAGAAACTGAGCTTAGAGATCCCACCAACCATTAGGATGCTATTCTGGAACTGCTTTGAGCTTTTTTTTTAACTGGAAGCAATATAATGTGGTGGTAAAAGGTACCCCCCAAAAACACATGAGCTGTATTCACCACCAAACCTATGAGATGCCCCCCCATACATGTGAACAGCTTAAAGTGCCCTTGTAAGAAAACATTCACAGCAAGCTGAATTGACCCTAAGTGGCAACAGGGGGAAGAATCAGTCAGGAACTTGTGGCCCAGTGAAACATATCTCAGAGATAGTATAGCTGCCATGTTGTAATGACTCCAACTTCAATGCCCAAAGCCAGGACATCCCTAACCTTTGCAGGGTCCATTTCAATCCCTTGGTGCGATATTCTATACCCCAAATAATCCAGTTTCTCCTTATGAAATTCACATTTAGACAATTTGACATACAGTTTAGCATCTAACAGTCATTTTAACACTTCTTTGACCAATTTTATATGCTCTTCCATGGTTTCTGTATAGATCAGTATATCATCTAAATAAACCAATACCCCTTGATATAAAAATTCATGCAGAACCTCATTAATTAAGCTCATGAAGACTCCAGGCCCTCCACTTAACCTGAATGGCATGACCCGATATTGAAAACAACCCAATTGACAATTAAAAGCAGTTTTCCACTCATCCCCTTCCCTTATGCATACTCTAAAATACGCTTCTCTTAAATCCAGTTTTGTAAAGATTTTTCCTTTGGTTAAGTGAGCCAACATGTCTTTCAATAAAGGTAATGGATATTGATTGGAAATACAAATGGCATTTAACCCCCTATAGTCAGTACAGAGTCTCAGTGATCCATCTTTCGTTTTCCGGAACAATACAGGCGCTGCCATGGGTGAAGTGGATGGTTCAATGAAACCCCTTTTCAGGTTTTTTATCAATGAACTTTCTCAGTTCCTGTAATTCCTTATGGGTCATGGAATACAACTTAGGTTTCGGTAGCACTGCCCCTGGTTCCAGCTCAATAGCACAGTCAGTTTTACAATGGGGGGGGGGGAAGCTGATCCGACTCAGTTTCTTCGAAAATTACTTCCACCTCCTCATATGACACAGGGGCGTTTGCAGCTTGTGCTAATTCCCGACTAAACTCCACACTTGTGGCTCCCACTTCAGACCCAAGCCGCATGCCGTCCCTTTCCAACCCAGCGTAGGACCCATCTGCAAATTCCATCTCCCCAGATACCCAATCAATTGCATTCCCTTAGCCATTTCAGCCCCAACACTATGGGCTGATTTGCTATAGGGACCACGATGAATCGTACAGTCTCTTGATGTGTCCCAATAGTCATTTTTATGGCTTCAGTATAATATTCTACTGGTCCCCCCTTCATATCTGACCCATATAGTTGACAAAATATTATTGGTACTTTGTGTTTATATAACTTCAGCCTCAACCCAGTCACTATGGCCGGGTGAATCAAACATCTAGAACACCCTGAGTCCAGAATAGCTAATAAACTGGCTTGGTCCCTCCCATCCAAAGTCTCGATCTTTACCTTTACTTGCATGGTGGGACAGTTGCCGCTCACCAGGGGATCCGCGCGCCTATCTGCAAATGCCTGGCCACTGTTGCATCTCAGGACAGGCAGTTGGAGTTTCCCGCTGGCAGAAATTCTTCGTCTGTTGAGTCATTCTCTCCCCCAAATGCTTCTGCTTTACTTGGCTCCTCAACTGCGCTGGCTGCTCCCTTTCTTTTTGGGGGCTGTGGTTTTGGTGCTTTGATCTCTGGCTTTTTCCTTGCCACATAAGTGGATTGCGGGCAATTACTAATTCTATGGCCCTCCTTGCCACACTTGAAGCATAATCCACTTTTAGCCTGACGTTCTTTTTCTTCTTCCCAAGCTTTCTGACCGATGGGTTTCTTCGGTGGTTGAGTCACCCCCATCGCTCTTTTCCCCGGTGTTTGAAGTTGTTTATACGATTTGATGTGCAATCTGGTGCTCTCTGCCTTCCCCGCTAGTTGGATCCATTCTTCCAATGTCTCAGGGTCCCCCCCTTCCAGCTGCCATTTCCAGAATCTCAGGCTTTAACCCCATCTGGAAATACTCAATTTGAAAAGTCTCTGGCCAATCAGGTAACCGACTGATAAGTTTTTTAAATTCCATGGCATATTCTGCCACTGTGCGGTTTCCCTGGCTCAGTTGCTGCAATTCAACTCTAGCCGACATCTTTGACAAGGTGTCTTCAAATCCCTTCCTTAGTGCCAACATAAATGCTTTAAATGTTAATAGTTCTTTGGCATTTGTATCATGCATGGCTACCAGCCACTGCGCTGCCTCCCCTTCTAAGAAGCTAGACACGTACCGTACCTTTGCTTCCTCATTTGTGAAGGAGTCCTCAGACTCTTCCATGAACCCTCTTACATGGGTCATGAAGCAGGCTAGCTTCCCAGGATCACCATCGAACTGCATCTTTAGCTTGTTGACCGCTAAGGTTCTTCCTTTGGCCGGCCCACCCATGGAAGGAAGTCTCACCTCTATGTCAGGTTCTGATGTATCTCCCTCCTCGTCACTTCCGCTCGATGTCTCACTCTCTGCCGAAGTCGTGTTCAGAGTGACCCCCTTCTGAGTAACTTTTCCTCCTTCTTGGGGAAGAACTTGCACAATATGTTGTAAGGTTTGGTTCATCATGGCCATCTGTTGACTAATGGTCTCCAGCTCAAAATCTATGCGGGACGTCTTTGCCTCCAGGGAAGCCATTCTTTGGGATTGGGTCACCCGGGTTTTAGTAGCCCACTTCCCCATTTCTTGTTTGAGGCCACCTCCGATCCCCATAGACCACCCCGCTCTGGTTTTAGGAGTGCATAACACAGGGATCTCGGCTACCTCAATCCCACTTCGTTTAGCTCCCTTCTTGGATCCCTTCTTACGATCGGAGTTCTCTTCAAAGGCAACCGATTTCTCTTCTTTCGGGACTACTCCTACGTCCCTGGAAGTTCCTGGTTGCTCAGGCTCCTCTACCTGGGTTAATATGGTAGAGTCCTCCATCCTGCTGTTATCTGCCATGCAGATGGTTAACAGGTAAGTGGTAGGGGGTCGATTCTCACAGGTAAGGCTCGATGAGGTATCAGTCATAGCCTCAGGATAAATCAACATAAAAGGGGATTCAGATCTTTCTGTAATGACTCCAACTTCAATGCCCCAATAAACACTTCTCGATGCAAGTCATTGAAATGCAGATTAAGCTTTATTCAGGATACATGTAAATTGAAGCACTCTTAAAGATCTGAATGCAGATTCCCACCAAACAACGTTAACTTAACTCTCCCCCCTGCGCGCCAATTTCGCAGCCACTATGATGTCAATGTCCAGAACTTTCCCTCTCCGTTCCCAAGCCTCCAGATCCTGCAGGTGGTTGACCTTGACGCTGCATTCCACAATCTCCAATGAAAGCCACAACACTTAGTACACACTCCCCCTCCCTCCAGTTCACACACTTAAACTACCTCTATACCCATAATGAGCTTAACTACCTCTATACCCATAATGACAGGATTCAGCTATGAACCCTGACACATGCTGACCTAAATAATGAGATGGTCACATGGATGGGTTTACCTAAATCATTCCAACATCATGCTGTAATTTCCACTGTGTCTGCCTTAATCTTTGTCTTGCCTTTGCAATGTAGCAGGCCAAGGGTATATAAGCCATAGTTCTAGATTTGCCCAGGGCTGCCCAACAAAGTGCCAATGCTTTGCTGGTAGCCCAGTGTTCACTGTTTTATTGTTTGCATCTTGTTTGCATCTTCACTTAACCACATATTTTCCCATTGATCCATCTGTATAAAATTCTTAGCCCACTTTATCATACATTCTTTAACCTGTTCTTCCTCTGTTTCAAATTTCAACAAAAGTTTATACATTTTAGCAATTACATGTTTATTTATTTATTTATTATTTCAATTTATTCCCCGCCCATCTCCCTCACCATCAGTACATAATTGCACTTCAAATTCTGTCTTACTTTGCTTCATACCATACGTTTTTTATCCATTTTAAATCTTTCTGATAACTGTAAATGGGAAAACCATTGACAACTATATCCTTCTGCTATTAGTTGCTCTCTTGATTTAATTTTATATTCCCCTTGGTGATTTTCCAATAATTCCTGGTACATTAACCATTTGTCTTTAACTGTTGTTTCTCTTCTATAAAATGCTTCTTGGGCTGAGATCCATAGAGGTGTTTTCAGGCACAGCCTGGGTTTATATCTATTCCATATTCTCAATATGGCACGTTTAATAAAATGGTTTTTAAAATCCACATTAACTAACTTTATCATACCATAAATATCCATGCCATCCAAACCTCAGGTCGTGGCCTTCTAACTCTTTTGTTTCTCAGCAAAACCCACTCTTTCATCCAAACCAAACAACAAGCTGCAAAATACAATTTCAAATCCGGTAAGCCCAATCCTCCTCTTTCCTTTGCATCTTGTAATACTTTATATTTAACTTGTGGTTTCTTCCCTTGCCATACAAATTTAGATATAACTTTTTGCCATTGCTTAAATGGTGCATCAGTTGTCAAAAGAGGTATTGTCTGAAACAAAAACATCATTCTAGACAAAACATTTATTTTTATCATAGGAATTCTCCCTAACAGTGACAATTTTAATTTTAACATGTCCTTCTTAATTTCATTCCTGTCAGGAATCTTTCCAACAAGGGCATCATTTCATGCTGCATGAGAAGACAATTGTAAATCACTTCTGTATTTCACCAAGAAAACTAGATAAAGTGGCTGACAATATATTGCCAAGCAGGTTGGATGGCACTCAACATACTACTGAGGAAGAACTGAGGATCTTTCGGATGTGGCTAGATTAAAACCTTCAGGATCTTTACTTGCTGATGTTGCCATGCAAGAAAATAAAATCCCAAGCTGAAAAGATATAAAAATGAAATGAATCAACCACACATTGAAAACTTAAATTACCAAAATTACACCTATGTGCATGGAGATCATCAGATAGAAAAATAAATCTAATTTACTACATTATTGGTATAAGGAGGTAGAGGAGCTCAGTTATAACAGCAAAGAAGGGCCAGGGCTAACTGTGAAACAGATCATGAATTCCTCATGTGCAAGTTCCAAGTTAAGCTGAACAACAAGAAGAAAGCCAACCAATTTCCACAATATGATCTTGAACATATATCCACCATTTTCAAGAACATCTGGACTTGCTTTGAAGTCCTGAACTTCAAGGGAACCAGAGGAACTGTGGAACCATAGGGAACCAGAGGAACTGTGGAATGAAATCAAATACATTGTTAAGAATGAATGTAAAAGGAGATTACCAAAGATCAAGGAACATAAGAAAGCAAACTGGATGTCAAAACAAATGGTGGAAAAAAGAGAAAAGAAGCCAAAGCCAAGAAAGACAAAGTTCTCAGGAAGGAACTTAACAAAGAATTTCAGAGAACAGTTAGAAGAGACAAGAAGCAGTATTGCAACAACATCTGTAAAAATACTGAAGATGGACACAAACATAGAAAAACAAGGGAAGTCTTCCAAATGGACAGAGAGTAACTGAATCAAATCAAATGAAACAAAAATGGAAGGAATATACTAAAATTCTATACAGTAGAGATGTTGACCACCAAAACACGTTATGGAAAGGAACAGAAGAAGAAACTATAAAGGTTGTAACCAAACTATGCCAGTTAATCCACAGAATAACACACAGACTGTAAGGTCACTCTATATACAGTATCTATACTAAAGAAAGGAGACTTAACAGAATGTGCTAACTATTGTACAATATTCTTACTTTTACATGCTAGCAAAATAATGCTTAGTATCATACAAAACAGATTAGAGCCCTATATGGAAAGAGAAATACCAGATGTTCAAGCTGATTTTAGAAAAGGCCAATGCACAAAAGAGATTATTGCTGATGTAGGCTGGATAACTGCAAAAGCTAAAGAATACCCAAAAGAAGACAATATGTGCTTCATTGATTATAGAAAGGTCTTTGATCATGTGGACCATGTCAGGCTGTGGAATGTGGAAAATGGGAATCCCAGAACATCTCATTGTCCTCATGCAAAACCTATATAAAGGTCAGGAAGCCACAGTCCAGGTGGAATGCAAAGGTTAGCAAAGGAGTAAGACAAGGCTATATACTCTCCCCTTATTTATTCAACATATATGCTGAATATATATAGAGGAAAGCTGAATTGGAATATGAACATGGTTTTAAAATTGGAGGAAGTAACATCAATAACCTGCACTATGCTGATGACATTATTCTGGCACCTGAAAATGCAAATGATTTGCAAACTCCAGTTATGAAAGTCAAGGAGCACATGAAAAAAAATGGGACTAAGATCAAATATAAAGAAGGCCAAACTAATAACAGGTACAGCAATCAGCCACAGAAATGACAATGAAGATATTGAAGTGGTGGGTAGCTTCTGCCTTTTAGAATCAACCATCAACAGTAAAGGAACCACCAGTCAAGAAATACACCTCAGACTTGGTAGATTAGAAATGAAGGCCTTGGAAAAGATATTCTGTTGCCGTGATATGTGTATCTCTACAGAATCATGCAGGAGATGGGTCTCCCTGTGTTACTCTGTGGAAGTGAAAGTTGGACTTAAAGAAGCAGGACAGAAATAATATTGATGCTTTTGAATTCTGGTGTTGGACAAGATTCCTGATAATACCATGGATAGCCAAGAAAACAAGCTAATGGATCCATAGAACAAATCAATTCAGAGTTCTCACTCAAGGCACAAATGGCCAGGGTTAGATTATTACATTTTGGACACATTATATGAAGATCTAGCTTTTTTGAGATGTCTATAATTGGAAAAACAGAAGGGGGGGGGGAAGGACAAAGGGCAACCAGCAGCAAGTTGTATGGACTCAATTACAGCAGTGATGGGTGTAATGTTGGAATACACGAGATAGGTAAGGGACAAATCATCCTGGAGAAGGTCTATCTATGTGGTCGCCAAGAGTCAATACCAACTTGATGGCACATAATCAATCAAACATGAAGTAAATATTTTCACACAATTAAGGTTTTCCATTTCATTTATTTTTTTGGAATTAAACAATACAACTATGTCAAGATTTACATTATTTATTAGATTAAAAGTAATCTTGGCTAACTTATTTTCAAGATTTGATCAAGATTTCAAAAGGCAAAATAAAACAGACATGATGTTGCTCTTAGTATGTTCAAACATACTTAAACATGTTTTGTTTACTTTTCTCTCTAACCAGTATGCTTATGGTATAAATCAGTTCATCCACAGAAGAGTTAAGTGACATCTTGTGGCAAACTTTAGGAATACAGCACCTCTTGCTTTCTCATTTGGCTCTTTTCAAAGAAGTATTGGATTCATCCCGAATAATTTAAGGTAAAAATTGCAAGCATTCATACAGTATCTATTTGCTGAGAAACTGAATTCTCCCAAATTTACAAAATATCTTGTAATCTTCCAGAATACTATTGATAAGGATTCCTGTGCTGTTTATTTATATAGCAAATCCTGGAAATCTATATACTACTAAAACTCTCATTTTGTTTGTTTGTACCCTCAAGTTAGCCCAAACGGTGCGTTATACCTCAACAATTTTTGAATCAAGGTACCTAAAATCCGCTAACTTAAAGAATGCATAAAAAATCCGGGACCCATTACTCTGGTGGAATTGAAATTTCCATGAGGTTCAGACCAGTTTTATTTGCAAAGTTGTGGCCATTGCAGCGTCCCGGCAGTCATGTGATCATGATTTCCAATGCTCCCTGCCAGCTTCCAGCAAGCAAAGTCAATGGGGAAGCTGGCAGGAAGTCAGAAGTCACTCCCACTCCCACTGCTTTTTTGCCCGCCCGTGGTCATTCTGTTTATCTGTTTAGGTAAGTAAATATTGACTTATTCTTGAAGTTTGTTTGCCGCTACAATTATTTTTCTATTTATGATACATACAGATTATTACAGGACCATCCAGCATTGGGGTAGAAAAAATATTTTTGTTGTTGTTGTTCAGTCGTTCAGTCGTGTCCGACTCTTCGTGACCTCATGGACCATAGCACGCCAGGCCTTCCTGTCCTCCACTGTCTCTCGGAGTTTACTCAAATTCATGTTCATTACATCGGTGATGCTATCTAACCATCTCATCCTCTGCCGTCCCCTTCTCCTTTTGCCCTCAGTCTTTCCCAGCATCAGGGTCTTTTCCAGTGAGTCCTCTCTTCTCATTAGGTGGCCAAAGTATTTGAGCTTCAGCTTCAGCATCTGTCCTTCCAATGAGCAGTCAGGGTTGATTTCCTTTAGGATTGACTGGTTTGACCTCCTTGCAGTCCAAGGGACTCTCAAGAGTCTTCTCCAGCACCACAGCTCGAAAGCATCAATTCTTCGGCGCTCAGCCTTCCTTATGGTCCAACTCTCACAGCCATACATTGCTACTGGAAAAACCATAGCTTTAACTATACGGACCTTTGTCGGCAAGGTGATGTCTCTGCTTTTTAATATGCTGTCTAGGTTTGCCATAGCTTTCCTTCCAAGGAGCAAGCGTCTTTTAATTTCATGGCTGCAGTCACCGTCTGCGGTGATCTTGGAGCCCAAGAAAATAAAATCTGTCACTGCTTCCATTTCTTCCCCTTCTATTTGCCAGGAAGTGATGGGACCAGATGCCATGATCTGGGTTTTTTTAATGTTGAGTTTCAAGCCAGCTTTTGCACTCTCCTCTTTCACCCTCATCAAGAGGCTCTTTAGTTCCTCTTCACTTTCTGCCATTAGGGTGGTATCGTCTGCATATCTGAGGTTGTTGATATTTTTCCCGGCAATCTTAACTCCGGCTTGTGATTCATCCAGCCCGGCATTTCTCATGATGTACTCTGCATATAAGTTGAATAAGCAGGGTGATAATATACAGCCTTGTCGTACTCCTTTCCCAATTTTGAACCAGTCGGTTGTTCCATGTCCGGTTCTAACTGTTGCTTCTTGAGCCACATACAGGTTTCTCAGGAGACAGGTAAGGTGGTCTGGTACTCCCATCTCTTTAAGAATTTGCCACAGTTTGTTGTGTTCCACACAATCAAAGGCTTTAGCGTAGTCAATGAAGCAGAAGTAGATGTTTTTCTGGAACTCTCTTGCTTTTTCCATGATCCAGCGAATGTTGGCAATCTGATCTCTAGTTCCTCTGCCTCTTCGAAACCCAGCTTGCACTTCTGGTAGTTCTCGGTTCACATGCTGCTGAAGCCTAGCTTGTAGGATTTTGAGCATAACCTTGCTGGCATGTGAAATGAGCGCAATTGTACGGTAGTTTGAACATTCTTTGGCATTGCCTTTCTTTGGAATTGGAACGTAAACTGACCTTTTCCAATCCTGTGGCCACTGTTGAGTTTTCCAAATTTGTTGGCATATTGAGTGCAGCACTTTAACAGCATCATCTTTTAGGATTTTAAATAGCTCAGCTGGGATACTGTCTTCTCCGCTAGCTTTGTTGTTAGTAATGCTTCCTAAGGCCCACTTGACTTCACTCTCTAGGATGTCCGGCTCAAGGTCAGTGACCACACCATCGTATTTATCAGGGATATTAAGATCTTTCTTGTATAGTTCTTCTGTGTATTCTTGCCACCTCTTCTTAATCTCTTCTGCTTCTGTTAGGTCCCTGCCTTTTTTGTCCTTTATCATGCCCATCTTTGCACAAAACGTTCCCTTGATATCTCCGATTTTCTTGAAGAGATCTCTAGTCTTCCCCATTCTATTGTTTTCCTCGATTTCTTTGCATTGTTCATTTAAGAAGGCCTTCTTATCTCTCCTTGCTATTCTCTGGAATTCTGCATTCAGTTGTTTATATCTTTCCCTTTCTCCCTTGCCTTTTGCTTCCCTTCTTTCCTCAGCTATTTGTAAAGCCTCATCAGTCAGCCACTTTGCTTTCTTGCATTTCTTTTTCTTTGGGATGGTTTTAGTTGCTGCCTCCTGTACAATGTTACGAACCTCCATCCATAGTTCTTCAGGCACTCTGTCTACCAGATCTAATCCTTTAAATCTATTCCTCACTTCCACTGTATATTCATAAGGGATATGATTTAGGTCATACCTGATTGGTCTAGTGGTTTTCTCTACATTCTTCAATTTAAGCCTAAATTTTGCAATAAGAAGCTCATGATCTGAGCCACAGTCAGCTCCAGGTCTTGTTTTTGCTGATTGTATAGAGCCTCTCCATCTTTGGCTGCAAAGTATATAATCAATCTGATTTCGGTATTGACCATCTGGTGATGTCCATGTGTAGAGTCGTCTCTTGTGTTGTTGGAAAAGAGTGTTTGCTATGACCAGCGTGTTCTCTTGACAAAACTCTATTAGCCTTTGCCCTGCTTCATTTTGTACTCCGAGGCCGAACTTGCCTGTTATTCCGGTTATTTTTTGACTTCCTACCTTAGCATTCCAGTCCCCTATGATGAAAAGGACATCTTTTTTTGGTGTTAGTTCTAGAAGGTGTTGTAGAACCGGTCAACTTCAGCTTCTTTGGCATCAGTGGTTGGGGCATAGACTTGGATCACTGTGATGTTGAATGGTTTGCCTTGGATTCGAACTGAAAGCATTCTGTCGTTTTTGAGGTTGTACCCCAGTACTGCCTTTCCCACTCTTTTATTGACTATGAGAGCTACTCCATTTCTTCTAAGGGATTCTTGCCCACAGTAGTATATATAATGGTCTCCTGAATTAAATTCGCCCATTCCTGTCCATTTTAGTTCGCTGATTCCCAATATGTCGATGTTCAATCTTGTCATCTCATGTTTGACCACATCCAGCTTACCTTGATTCATAGTTCTTACATTCCAGGTTCCTATGCAATATTGTTCTTTACAGCATCGGACTTTCCTTCCACTTCCAGACACATCCACAACTGAGCGTCCTTTCGGCTTTGGCCCAGCCGTTTCACACTTTCTGGAGCTACTCGGAATTGCCCTCCGCTCTTCCCCAGTAGCATTTTGGACACCTTCCGACCTGAGGGGCTCATCTTCCGGCGTCATATCTTTTAGCCTTTTGATACTGTCCATGGGTTTTCTTGGCAAGGATACTGGAGTGGTTTGCCATTTCCTCCTCCAGTGGACCACGTTTTGTCAGAACTCTCCATCATGACCTGTTCTTCTTGACCTGACTTCATTGAGTTACGCAAGCCCCTTCGCCACGACAAGTCAGTGATCCATGAAGGGGAGAAAAAATATAGTTAGCCTAAAATTTAATGTTTATTCTGGTCACATCAAACTGCACTACCTTTCTCTCAAAGGATGATCCAACGGGTCACAGGGTTGTCTAGTACCTCTTAAAGTGTAGTATGCTAATTCATTAAGTAAATAAAATGGCACAAAGGAAATGCTGTCAAAGTGTGCAAACATAGAATGAAAGCAAACATTATGAAATCAGTGAGACTTCGACTCAAGAGTTTTTCTTCATTAGTTTTTTGCAGTGTCACTGAATGTCAGCCCTTTGAAGTAGGCCAGGTCAGGTCAAGAAAAAGACATTGCAGGGATTCCAGGAATGTTACTTTGTTGTTGTAGGGTATATTAACCGAATCTTGACAGCCTGTCCAAGTTTCTTCTGTCCTATCTTATACTACATAAAATCAAGCTGGGGTTGTTTTGAGTTTCTTTCTCACGCTTCCATCTCTGGACTGTGAATTTTTTTTTCAAGTCCTTAATGGCTCCTCATACTTTCCCATAGGCCAACTTTAAATTCCTTTACACTGGAACAGCATGGCAACCCTATTCTACCTGTTCCCAATTTATGATTTACACATCCTTGCTCTGTTGTTTTCTATGCTGCAAAACACCAGTGAACTACAAAAAATGGTAGGTAGCAGAGAGACACAGATATTCTTCCTTATGTTAGCAACTCTTTCTGTTGTCATAATAAAGCTTAGGTGTACTGTCAAATTGTACATTAGTGGCAGAACTTTTTTTTAACTGGGAAAGGAGTGAAGCAAAACACAAATGTTTTGCTTCTTAAGACAAAGGACAAGTTGTTGCCCCGCCCACCAAACACACAGAGATACATGTACAGGGGCGTGGGAAGCGTCTCAGAAGGGGCCCTCCCTAGTTTTCTGGAAAGTAAAAGTAAAGGAGGGGAGAACTACTTTCAGACTTGCAAGATTCTGTTACCGTAACCTTACAGTAAAGGTAGTGTTAGTACTCATGGTTTTGGTTTCCTGTCTGGACTAACTCGAAGGGCTGGCACTAACAGAAAGTTGAACTTTACTTCCAAACTGTCAACGGACAGTGTCTTTTGCTACCCTTGAGGACAATAGATTTAACTCTGCCCTCCAACAGCTTGCTAGCAGTTCTCACTCCCCATCATCTGCTGCCTGATGTCGCCCTTCCAGGTAGGCAAAGTCAAGAAACAAAAGCAGCAGGGGTTCCAGAAATGTTCTTTACTGTTGTAAGGTAGAATAACAGAATCTTGACAGCTTGTCAGAGTCTCTCCCTCTCTCCCTCCTTATAACAAAACCAAACCAAGGCAGGGTTATTTTGAGATGGCTTTGATCCAGTCATGAAGGAGCATCTCTCTAAAATAAATGATCAGGAAACACAGGATTGTGATTAGGGAAAAAATATGCAGAACAAGCCAACTGAAATCCTAGCAAGGGCAACTAAAAAGAGTGTTTTAAGAGCATTCCACGCTACTCAATATTTTTCAGCAATCCCGGCCTCTACGCAGATGTGGGTCGCATTGAACAACTGATGCTGATCATTCGTTTTATGCATATAGAAAAGTCTCAACATGAAGATAATACTGAAGTGCTCATAAAGGAACATTTTTTAGGATTTCTACCACTGGAGACTATTGGAGCCTTTAGAAACTATTCTATATGACAATTTGTTGCCTAGCTTCAAGAATGCGGCTGATGAGCATTGAACATTATGTTACTCCCACATTAATTAATGGAGACTTTGCTGATTTCCTGGCTGTGACAACTAAAGCAAAAAAACTATATTTGTAACCTAGACATACGTTTGTAATTTTCCTGTCTATATTTTATATTTATTATTTATTATGCTCTATGTTTTTTATTGTAACGCAATGTGAATGTGCCATATGATAAATAAAATAAATACTTGGCTGTATTTGTTGGTTTGTTTCTTTTTGCTGCTCTTTGGAAGTAATAAAGTTTTCTTTTGATCTGATTCCACAATGTTATTATCTATGGAAAACTTAAGCAGCCAAAGGTATTGTAATGGAGTAATGAAAAGTAAAAATGATGTGCAAAGAATCTGTTGGTGTTTTTATTGCTCAAGTGAATAAGTCACAGAGGCGCCAGTTAACTGTCAGCAGAGTCAAGAGTTCAAACTTCTATTGTTTCCCAGGTTGTAAAGATAAAAAGGTCAAATAGGTTAAACATCGAGTGACCTAGATAAAAGAATATAAAAGAAGCTGCTTTTGTTCTCTTGATTGCTCTCTCAGCTCACTTGTTCTCTGAGACATGCCTGCACGTACTTGGTGAGATGTAAATATGCTGTTTGTATTTGAATAGAATGTTTTACTCCAGAGAACTGGAAGACACTGTTTTTGTTCTCTGTTATATTAATACATTTATGTTTTGCTGAATGCCTGGCGTCATTTCTTGTCAATGAAATTGTCAGGACAATGAGGCTGAAGCCACAGCACTAGCAGTCCGAAGATGTTTTAATTGTGGATCAGCTGGACATCTATGCAAAGACAGTGATTTATTGTCCAAAGATCGAAAGACAGGAAAGAAGAACAGACCAGCAGTGCAGAAGAAGGGTCTGCAAACAATTCATATTGCACAGGTTCTTGAAAACTGTAATTCTGATGATGTATGGGTGCTAGATTCTGGTGCAAATTGTAATTTATCTAATTGTAAAGGTTCTTTTGTTTCACTGTCTAAAACTAACAAAGTGTTTCTATAGCTGATGGGTCTATGATTAAAATCATGGGTAAAGGTGACATGTACTGTATCTTGTTTGGGAAGAACTGATAGAGATCTGTTATATGTTCCACAATTGCAAACTAATCTTTTATCTGTACCCCAGTTAGTAGCAGCTGGATATGTCATAACATTTAAAAAAGATGGCTGTGAAATACGTACGAATGGTAAGTTGTGTGCAACTTGGATTCAAAAAGATTCATTGTACATAGTACAGAGTGTTAAAAGTCACACTGCAAAAGCTGTAATTGGCAATATACCAATTCATGATCAGTGCATACATTTGCTACACAGGAGATTTGGTCATGCTAATTTTAGATATCTATCACAAATGCCAAACCTATGTGCTGATTTGAAGTTGAAACCCTGTAACAAATATCTGGATTGTGTGGTGTGTAAAGAGTGTAAAACCCACAAGGCTCCTGTGAGCAAGCACACAGATAGAATTACAACTGGACCTCTTGAAATAGTTCATTCTAATATAATTGGTCCTTTTGCTCCAAGTTTTGGACAAGCAAGATATATAATGACCATAATTGATGATTTTTCAAGATATACATTTATCTATTTGTTGAAACATAAAGAGGAGGCATTTGATAAATTTAAAAGTTTTGTAACATGGGCAAACGGTAAATTTCCAAAGCCTGTATCTGCCTTACAATGTGATAGAGGAGGGGAATATCTTTCTAATGTTTTTAAGAAATTCCTGGGGATAGAACAAATTCTTTATAACCCTTATACTCCTCAGCAGAATGGCGTGGCTGAACAGAAAGGCAGAACGATTCAAGAAGCCATGATGTGCTTGCTTAAAGATGCAAGACTACCTTTTAAATTTTGGGGTGAAGCAGTATCCATTGCCTGTTATGTTCAGAATAGACTGTTTAATTGTGTGATTGATGATACTCCATTTCATCTGTTCTATGGCTTAAAGCCCAAAGTCAATCATCTCAAGAGTTTTTGGCACTACTGCATGGGTTCATATCCCAAAGCAACAGAGACAGAAGGGAGCTTCCAAAACAAAGAAAGCAATCTTTGTTGGGTATGAACAAAGCCAGAGAAGCTACAGGTTCATACTAGGCAATCAATTAATAATTAGCAAAAGCGCTTCATTTGCTGAGCAAAACTGGGGAAAAATACATTCCAGTTCTCCAGTTGATTTGACACAAAGGGAACAGCAAAGAATTGCTGATAGTGTTCCTTTGCCTAGTGAAGTCATTAAACAAGAGGAGCAAGCTATGTCTGATGAAACAGATGCTTCTCAGGAAAGTGATGGAAGTCAGAATATTAGCCCTGTCCTACCTCGCAGGTCTCAAGAGTAGTAATAAAGGAATTTCTCCTGAACATTTTGAGGTGGACAGTTAGCCTTTCACATTCACACTGAACCTGAAACTGTACAGCAAATAAATGATATGCCACCTGAAATTGCAAAATGCTGGCATGAGGCAATGCAGCAGGAATTAGCTTCCTTGAAAGAAAACAAAACTTGGAAATTAGTTAATCTTCCTCCCAATGAACGCTGTTTGGGTTGTAGGTGGGTTTTCAAACTGAAAAATGATGCTAGTGGAAAAATTCAAAAATACAAAGCAAGTTTGGTTGCTAAAGGGTTTTCTCAAAGAAAAGATTTGGATTTTGACAAAACCTTTGCTCCTGTAACAAAGAGTGAATCGATCAGGTTGCTGCTGAAAGATGCTGCAATGAAAGGAATGTCAGTTCATCATTATGATATTCAAACTGCATTTCTGTATGGTCAGTTAGATCAGAAATTATACATGCAACAACCACCTGGTTATGAACAAGGGAAAAATCTACTGTGTGAACTACAAAAGTCAATTTATGGTTTACAACAAGCAGCTCGCTGCTGGAACATAAAACTAGATGAAACACTGCAATGTTTTGGTTTTGAAAAAGGAACAGCAGATCCATGTGTTTATGTCAAGAAAGACAAACAAGGTTTCATGTATTTATGCTTGTATGTTGATGATTTATTACTACTTACATCATCAGATAGACAAATATTTGATTTTGAAACTTGTATGCAGAACAATTTCACATTAAAAAGTCTTGGGAAAGTTAATAATTACTTAGGCATGGAAATACACAGAGAAGCATATGGTAGTTTCCTGGTAAGCCAAAGTGGTAAAATTAAGAAACTCCTAGAGGAATTTAAAATGCAGGAATGTAAATCAGTCTCAACCCCCATGCTTCCTGAATTTCAGAAAGAGGAGGTAGAGACTGAGTTATCTGATGTAGATGGGTTTAGATCTGCAATTGGAAGTTTATTATACATTGCAAATCATTCTCGCCCATATATTTCAAATGCTGTCAATTTTGAGTAGACATGTAGAAAAACCAATGTCTACTGCAAAAGCAGGTGTACAAAGGCTTTTTCGATATTTGCAAGGCACAAAAGATTACTGTCTGAAACTGTCTGCTTCTGAGAAAGGAGAAACATTAGAGGCATATGCTGATGCAGATTCTGGGGGAGACCTCACTGATCATAAGTCTACTTCTGGTGCTATAATTCAGTTTTCTGGTTCAACAATAGCTTGGTATTCTAGAAAGCAAACTCCAGTAGCTCTGTCAACAGCTGAAGTTTCTACAGTTTAGCACAAATCTGTAATGAAATTGTTTGGTTTAAACATCTCTTAAAGGATATAGGTATGGAATTACACCAACCTATAACTGTTTATGAAGATAATCAAGCTTGTATTCGTATGGCACAATCTGAAGGTTGTAGAAACAGAACTAAGCACATAGACATACAATTTTATCATGTCAAGGATTTCATAGCCAAAGGTGAGATAATTTTAAAATATTGTGACTCAAAAGACATGATTGCAGATTGTTTGACAAAGCCCCTTGTTGGAGTGAAACACAAGGAGTTAACTGAAAAAATAGGCTTGTTTCCTTATTCCTTAGCATAAAAAAGAGGAGTGTTGGTGTTTTTATTGCTCAAGGGAATTAAGTCACAGAGGTGCCAGTTAACTGTTGGCAGAGTCAAGAGTTCAAACTTCTATTGTTTCCCAGGTTGTAAAGATAAAAAGGTCAAGTATCGAGTGACCTAGATAAAAGAATATAAAAGAAGCTGCTTTTGTTCTCTTGATTGCTCTCTCAGCTCACTTGTTCTCTGAGACATGCCTGCACGTACTTGGTGAGATGTAAATATGCTGTTTGTATTTGAATAGAATGTTTTATTCCAGAGAACTGGAAGACACTGTTTTTGTTCTCTGTTATATTAATACATTTATGTTTTGCTGAATGCCTGGCGTCATTTCTTCTCTCTCTAATGCTAAAATGCTTCTGGAACTCTGCACATGCTCCGGAACACACCTACCAACAGAATCATGATGGAAATTGATCCTAGACCCTTTTTTGGTTCCCTGCAATGTGCATTTCCTAAATCTGGTTGTCAATGAGGCAGCTAGATGCTGTTTGGAAGCAAGCAGTATGTTTTACCTGATGCAGTGTGTTTATGAGTTTTTCTCAAGCTCATTACTCTGTTGGGACAGTCTGACTCAATGATTCTGACTTGTGAATCCTTCAACTGCGAAGTGCCTTAGACAAGATGGGAAAGTTTCATTGATGCTCTGCAGCCTACAAACCTGGAAGCTTTAACTGAAATTTCTGATTATATTATCTTTATTGGATCATCTGGTAATACGGTATGTTCAGAGGCAGCAAGCTTTTGAGCAAATAGCATTTCCAAGTTCAAATTTATTACTTCACTCATTATCTTTTCTACGATTACCCTAACAAGGAAAAGGACTGGAACACATATTCTACTATTTAAAAAATGCAGCAAACTTAAAAATATTCTAGAGGAAATTAGAAGTGATGAAAGATTCAAAAGAACAATGATAGATTATTTCAGGCTTGCAAAAGAACTGGGTTTTCTGACAAAAATCTGAACCACAGCTACTTCACATTCACCAGAAAAGAACAGTTTTCATATGAAGGATGAAACACACCCATTCAGAATCCCAAACAAAGATTCAAAATGAATTTAATATTGCTATTCCCTCGGTTGATGAAAGATTTCAATAGATGTAGTTGCTAGACTCATCTTTGGCATTCTGTATGATATCCACCGCTTATAAAAGAGATAAACACAGTAAACAAGAAATTTTTGTATAAAACTGTAGATGGGATTAACTCTTGGAAATTCATAAAGATTTGATGCTACAGATTTAGGTTTTTTCAAGATGACCGAGGAAACATTTCCCTCCTCCAGAAGCAATAGTGTTTGTAAAAATAAACTCACAGAAAGTCTATGGATTCTTTTAACTTTGCTAGGTTCTCCTTGCGGGGAACATAGCTTCTCAAAGTTAAAACTGATAAAAATAAATCAGTGTTCAACAGTGGTGCATAACAGATTTGTTGGACTTGCCACAATAACAAGAGAGCATGAAATAACTGGAAAACTAGATCTAAAGGAACTAGTGACTGAATTTTCAAAACTTAAAGCAAAAAAAGTCATGTTTGAAAGCACAAATTATTTTTTATTCAGAGTATTTTGTAAATACAAATTAATGTTCATTGAAGAGGATTCTTAGATCTTCCTATATTGGATGTGTGGGTAACAGTTAAAGCATAATGGATTGTTAAAGATTTGTAATATTAAAAATTATCAATATTTTAATGCATTTTTATTTGAAATCAGACTGAAATATGGTCTAGCTGTTGTGTAGAAATTTGTTCTGAGAATGTTGTGTCTCATATTTATCTTTATTGTACAGGTAGACTAACTAAATAATTCTGCCTCCGTTTACAAAAACATACTTAAAACCATTAAATGGAAAATAGCAGAAAAATAAAAATCTGAAGCCTAAATCCAAAAATCTGAGATTTGGGGGCAGGATTGCTGATTGCATAACTCACCTAGCGCCAATTGTTGACAGCTAATCTAGGGACGTCACTGTTTCTGAAGGACGTTTACTCATTTATTCCTGTACTAAGAAGTTTTGGGCCCTGACTTTTGAAATGAGAAGTGTATGATGAGCCATACACCCAGAAGTTGCTATAGGTGAATGCCAACATTTTAGATTTCTGTTTGGAAAACCAGTGTTATTCATGTATTTCACTGACAAATGACTGTTTCCACAATGGAGAATGTGTAATTGTTTCATTTCATTTCTGAGATAAGGAGGGAGAAAAAGAGAAGATGGTGAGAATATTAGGAATAGGAAGGAATAGGATGTAAAAAAAAATAAGATAGTTTGTAGATCTAAAGCGGGAAGGAATGTCTAGACTGACCATATTTCCTTGAGATGAAAATGGGACGGGGGTGGTTGCCTCCTCCTGTCAGCGTGTGGGGGGGCGGGGGGGCAGCACGGTGGGCGGAAGCAATTCCCCTTCCGGGTTCCCTCCAATCAGCTGCTCCGCCCCTGCCCATCGCACTGACTGGCCCGCCCCTCCCACGTGCTGAGAGGCAGAGGCGACTCCCCCCACCCCCATAACCAGCCACTCCACCCTTGCCCACCGTGCTGCCAGGCCCGCCCCTCCCACGCGCTGAGAGGCAGAGGCGACTCCCCCCCGCACCCCCAACCAGCCACTCCGCCCCCGCCCACTGCACCGCCCGGCCCACCTCCCCCACATGCCGACAAGCGGAGGCGACCCCCCCCCGCTCCCCCAACCAGCTGCTCTGCCTCTGCCCGTTCCTCTTGTCCCATTTTTTTTGCCTCCGCCTGTTGGCACGCAGGGGGGCAGGCCGGGCGGCGCAGTGGGCGGAGGCAGAGCAGCTGATTGGGGGGTGGGGGGAGTCACCTCCACCTATCAGTGCACGGGAGGGGCGGGCCGGGCAGCACAATGGGTGGGGGCGGAGCAGCTGATTGGAGGGAACCCAGAAGAGGAATCACCTCCACCTGTCACGCTGCTCGGCCCGCCTCTCCCACCTCCTTTGCCGCACACTGGTGGGCGGGGGCAATTCCTCCTCCCGGTTTAAAAAACGGGACAAAATTGAGATTTTTAGTATAACGACGGGACACTCCAGAAATGGTGAAAAAACGGGACAGTCCCGTTCAAAACAGGACATATGGTCAGCCTAGGAATGTCTCTACTGGTTAACTAGAAGATTAGCATTATGTTCCAACTACAAAAACTAGTGAGTCTTAACTACACTTTATCAAAGCAAATCAGCCCCAAACAGTGGTTTATCAATTTGAATTATCTCAACCAGACCAGTGTATAACTTGGCCCACAATTACTACAAGGCACACTATGGAAAATCTTACCTTCTTTGCCCCAGTAGTACTTAGATGCAAATTGAGACTGATATCATATTACATATGAATGAAGATTCTATGTATTTCAAGCAGTTTGGATTACAAATGAATGCTGTAGTTCTAAACTCTCTTGAGGGAAAAGCTAATTTTTAAAATACATACGATAGCAATGTTTGCTCATTCTGCTTTCCCCATGACATTATGTGAAAGCAATTTAGAAAGAATAACATTGGTTGTCTAGACATACACTGGTGGATTCTCCAAAGCTGGAATTTAATTAAGTGGAGGGAATTTCTTGGAAGAGGAAATCACTATTTTACTCCGGTTTGTTATTAAAGATACAGCTTTGTGTGAGGATCTCTGTTTTTGAAATCTGATATTTAGTCAAAAGGGGGGAAAGACTGTCTTGGGATTAGAACACGTGTTGCAATTTCCAAGAATTATACTTTTATTGGAAACGGATGGTGGAACTGAATTATATTTTTGTGTTTTTTAATAGAAAGCAATGAAACCTGGGGGGGGGGGGACATTTCTGCTTTTCTTGTTCTTCCTGTAAATCCCTACAGTTTTCCACTTCTGTTGCATACTCAGCTGCACTTTACACTTAAAACACTAGCAAGCTCATTTGAAATAGACTTTTAAATTATAAAAGGCAAAGATGCTTTCAGATTGAGGTCAGCTCCTATGATAAGATGGAAAGCAATGAAAGTAGTACTAAGAGGGGAATGTATTGATCCAAGGAGTATAATTAAAAAGAAAACTTCATACCTGTCTGGTAAATTAGATTTAGATTTAGAAATTAAAGAATTGTTAGCAAAATATAATAAACAGTTAGAATTGAAAAGGAAAGAATTAGATATCCTAGAGACCAATACAATTTCAATGCAGCTTCTATACCCCACACAAGTATTGTGAGTGTGATAACAAGAATTCTACATTATTAACTAATAAGCTGAAAAAAGGCAGGGTAAAATTATTTATAAAATCAATCTAAAGGCCAAATAATTACTAACATTGGTAATATCAATACTGAATTTGTAAGATTATTAAAATATTTATATATAGTACATCCAAAAATTTAACAACATGGGGACATTAGAACTACTTAAATAAGTTGGAATATCAGCTTTATCAACAAAAGACATTCATTATTTAGACTCACCATTCACAGAATCTGAATTAATAACAGCTTTCCAAAATTTAAAAAATGGGAAGTCACCTAGCCCAGATAGACTTACTAATGAGTTCTATAAAGAAGTATCTAGAATTAGGATATTCTAATTCTAGAATTTTTAGAAATATGTAATCTATTACACCAAGGGAGAATCCTGCTTCACAGAGAAAAGTTAAAATTACACTTAAAGCCAGGAAAAACTCACAGGAGGTTACTTATACAGGCCTACCTCATTATTAGATTATAAATTATACTCAAAATTATTAGCCAATTGTCTCAGATTAATTACAGCTATAATTATACATCCAGATCAACCTGGCTTTATTCCTAAATGAACTATATCTAGTCCTATCAGAAAGTTATTACATATAATCCACTTCTTCAAAATAAATTTCAAAAACAATTTTGATACAGAAGAATATCTGGTAACACAAGACACCAAACAGGGAAGTCCCCATTCTCCATTACTGTTTATTTTAGTCACTGAAATGTTGGCTATTGTACTACATGCAAATGATCACACACAGGGAATTAACATAGATGGTGAAAATTACTTACTGAATTTATTTGCCAATGACATGATCATAACCCTCTCCAATGCAACACTCTATTCAGTAATAATTACTTTGGGGGGAAAATAAGAAAAGATATGAAAAGATGGAACAAGATTTATCTAAGCATTTTAGGTAGTATAGTAGCAGAAAAGGTGATGGAATTTCCAAAACAATGTATTTATTTCAACCTTTCCTAATAGATATTTCCAACATTTTTTTCTAGTTGTCAGAAACAAATGTTATTACATGTTGATTTAGAATATAATAAAATAGAATAAAATTCTAACCCTAACTGTAAAATAGAATAAAATAGAATAAAAATAATTTTTGCCACAAAATAAAGGAGGATGGGGTATCCCTTGCTGAAAAATATATATTATCAAGCAGCCCAATTGGCACATATTATTCCTTTTATAATGGAGGATTCCACAAAACAATGGGTAGAGATGGAAAGTATCTAGCTCTGGGGTAAGAATTTAAATTTGTCTCCTTTCTCCCCAATAAAGCTTTATAAAATAAAGGACTCTGATAATAACTTTATGCAAGTAATGTGCTGAATTTGGAGACTTTCAGAACTCATTCCAGGCATCTAACTCTATTGATAAAATAAAAAGGTAAAGGTACCCCCCGCACATTTGTGCAGTCGTGTCCGACTCTAGGGGCCGGTGCTCATCTCCGTTTGTTAGCCAAAGAGCCAGCGTTGTCCGAAGACGCTTCCACGGTCATGTGGCCGCATGACACGCGCGGAACGCTGTTACCTTCCCACCGAAGTGGTACCTATTCATCTACTTGCATTTGCATGCTTTCGAATTGCTAGGTTGGCAAGAGCTGGAGCTAGTGCAGGAGCTCACTCTGCACGCAGGGCTAGGGATTCGAACCTCCGAACTTGCAATCTTCCCATCGACAAGCCTGGCGTCTTACCCGCTGAGCCACCACGCCCCTCATTGATAAAATACCCAGATAATAATAAGGATAGAACTATACAACTGAAACCATGATAAAAGAAAGGTCTTTACAGAATAAAGATGTCTACAAGAACTCCAAACCTTGTAATTTAGAAAAAGTTGAACAAGAATGAGAACAAAAAGCTTTGGTGTCAGGTCAATTCAACATTACAAGATAAGCAAGTGATGGAAATTGTAAATAGATATCTACCTCTTTTTGAACACGTTAAAACTTTTTCACAGAACCTAAGGGTATAATTCCAAAAAATTATCAGATTTTGAAGCAGATTATGGGGTGAAAAGAAGCCTGGGGACTTAAGACTTGGAGGAACAATTATTTGGCAGTCCCTCTGGCTTTTATTGGCATCCCTACTGGAATTACATCTTAAACGTTTACACTGGTGGCATCAAACCCCAATAAGAATCTCACATACTGTATATCCACTCAGTATTCAACGAGATGCTGGCAAGGCTATCAATGGAAGGGAACAGTCTTCCACTTTTGATGGAGATGCGATAAAGTATTGGAATTTTGGAAAAATGTGTTTAAAGAAATATCTTATATAAGGGTCAATTCTCTATAAAATGGGGACAGACGTCCTACCTAGCCTCTGCCAATTGAAGACGGCAAACAATCTATCTGCTCTAGAAACTTGGCAATTGGTTGGAGCAGGAAAAATTCTTAGCAGACATGCATGCTGGGGTCAGGGTCAGATAATCAAAAATAGATCAATACTATATTTTACATCTCGCAGAGAAACAGTCCAGCACCTCCTCCTCTCCCCAGGAGCATTACATGTATTCTTTGTAGATCTTAAATCAGCATCTGACTTGATCCCCAGAGAAAGATTATAATGGAAGCTAGAGCTATTTTTTTCATCAATAAGAGAACTGTTGCTATTAATAAAAATGTTCACAATACCAGCATGCAGGTTCAATACAATTATTTAGGGAGTATTTCTACTTGAATTCCTATTAAGAAAAAATGAGGCTGTATCTTCACTCTCTGCTGGTTTCCATATCAATTCAATGGCCCGGTTCTGTTCAGTTACAAAAATCAGCATCCTCCTCCCAGGCTGTCATGTAGAGCCACAGCGATGCTCCTTGATGTAGCTGCAATTCTATATACAATCTCAATTGGCCTGAATAAATTACTTTGTGCTTTTGCTTACACTATATAGAGGAAGGCTGTGGACTTTACAAAGAGACTTGCAAACCACAGACTTAGATTCCAAATTAATGGGAAGTCATAAAATATGTAACATTCTTTCAATAAGACTTTCCTCTGCTTCCTGAGAAGTGCAACAAAGGCATGTTTTAGAGTGTGCCCAAAGGAGCGCATTGGTCATTCTTTCTTTCCTGCCAGGCTGGAAATTAGATCCTCCTAGTCCTTTAAAGTGAAGGTCATAAATCAATTACCGTATGAGGCCAGGTCTGCAAACAAAGACTTTGGACAGCTGAAGATGATTCAATTCAAAGTTCTTAGAACCATTTTTAGAGGTCCATGCTGTGTATCTGATGCCTTTCTATGGTTGGAGTCCAGGTTGTCTTTAGTGGTTTAATTATTAATTTAATTTTAGCCTCTGGGTCTTGACACTGTTGACCTAATGTGGCAGTTTGCAGTCCTCCTACAGACCTACAATTGAAGATGAGGTGCAGATTGCAGCTTTACCTCTAAATCCCTAATGTGGAATAAACAAGAGTTAAATTGTTTAACTCTCACAAGCAACAGGGAGCTAACACTGAGCTCCAAAAGGTTTGATAGCTGGAGATATGTATGCTGGGGAAGCTAGGAGAGCCTTTGCTGGAGCTCATTTCAATGGCAGTATTGGAGGGAAAACCCTATCTCTTTATGGAGGAGGTGAAATTGAATTAGTGGGCTATATATTATTGTGCTTCCAGCTGTATATTCAATCTTAGCTTATATATAAGGCCCTCATTAGCATATATCAAGTTGTTAGATAAATAAATAAATAAAATACGTTGACTAGGTCAGAGGATGGTTGGAGCAAGATGTGATTTCTGACTCACACCAGGATTTGCGAATTCAGCATGTTAAGTTGTCAAATTACTTCATTTTTGTGTCTGAATTTCTTAAATTTTTATTTTTCATCTATCCTGTATTGATGCTTGATTTTTTTTTATTTTGGCTGATTAAGAATGGTAACAATAACATTACTTAGAAGCTATAGAGGGAATGTTTGCTGAAGAGCTTTGTATATTGGGGAAAGGAATTAGTTGGCTGGATTTCTGGATTTCCAAGGGTCATTATGAGCCTTGGCAAAGAGAGTATGTTTTTCTAAAGTAGTTTGTGGCAAACATGGTTTTCTCTATTGTGTCTGGGACCCCTTATCTTGTAGTTTCAGCAACCATTAGTTTGTTATAACCTAGATTATGTTTGTTTATTTTTTTTGTCTGAAGAGCAATTAGTGCTGCATATTTTATTTTAAAAAACACCCCCTTTCTTGGCTGCTCTGAACTTCAAGATAATTATTCTGCTTAGAAATATACGATTACCTATGAAACCTCAGGTTTCACTAAACTAGATTACAGTTCATGAATTTTATCTAGTTTTTCCTTCTTTTTTAAGCAACTAAGCCAGGGATCGGCAAACTTTTTTATGCCGGGAGCCATTTTGACATGCTCGAGGACATTTTGACATGCTTGAGAGCCAGGGGGCGGGGTTTGCGGGCGGGGGCCAATCGCGTGGAAGGGGGCGGGGTTTTCAGACGGGAGCCAATCACGTGGAAGGGGGCGGGGTTTACGGGCGGGAGCCAATCGCGTGGAAGGGAGCAGTGTTTGGGGGCGGGATCCAATCGCGTGGAAGGAGGCGGGGTTTTCAGACGGGAGCCAATCACGTGGAAGGGGGCGGGGTTTACGGGCAGGAGCCAATCCCGTGGAAGGGAGCAGTGTTTGGGGGCGGGATCCAATCACGTGGAAGGGTAAGATACAGGGCTGCGCTGCGCTTGGCCGGCCGCCCCGGCCCTCACTCACCTTCCATGGCCGGTCCTTGCGGGCCGCCGGCGACGCTCCCATCCCGCTGCACCCCAGCTCTCCAAGGACGGGGCCACCCACACAACCCAAGGCATCTGCCAAGTGGCAGAGGGAAAGATCCAAATCACAGCCCCGCAGGTGCGATTCCTCCCCCTTCCCAGCCCACCTCGGGATCGTAGCTGCTTCCCAAACGAGCGGCGCCTCAATCCCCAACCCGGCCACGCGCGCCTGCCCGGGAACGCCGCGGCGCCCAGTGGAGCCCTCTGCACATGCTCCGCGATGCTCCCTCCTTCCCGCCGCCTCTCCTGAGCTGAGCTCCGCAGCCGAGACTGGGCGTGCGTGCGGGAAGGAAGCCGCCATCGGAGCAGCAGTCGGAGGCTCGTCTGGCCCCGCGGCGCGCCGAGGGCGAAGAGCCGCCTACTCTCCCCTTGGCCGCCTCCGGTCACTACAGTCGCCCTGGCATCTCCTTTTGGCCTTCCATCCGCGGCCCCTGCCCCCGCCCCAGCGCCCAGCCCTGTCCCCCCGTCTCCCTCCCTGCAGGCGGCGGACAAACTCAGCGAGGAAGCCCGCGATGGCGGCTTCCCTCCCGCACGCACGCCCAGGCTCGGCTGCGGAGCTCAGCTCAGGAGAGGCGGCGGGAAGGAGGGAGCATCACGGAGCATGTGCAGAGGGCTCCGCTGGGCACCACGGCATTCCCGGGCAGGCGCGCGTGGCCGGGTCGGGGATCGCGGCGCTGCTCGTTTGGGAAGCGGCTACGACCGGAGGCGGCCAAGGGGAGAGCAGGCGGCTCTTCGCCCTCGGCGCGCTGCGGGGCCAGACGAGCCTCCGGCTGCTGCTTCCTGCTCCCGTGGCCTCTTCGCTGCCGCCGCCGCCCGCCTCGCCTCTGCCGCTCTCCGCTTCCCCCTCGCTTGCTGGAACATATTGAAGGGGAGGAAAAGGAAACATTAAGATCAACCGGGAGCTTTGCGGAGAAGTGGAGAGTGGCAGAGGCGAGGCGGGTGGCGGCGGCAGCGAAGAGGCCACGGGCGCAGGAAGCAGCAGTCAGAGGCTCGTCTGGCCCCGCGGCGCGCCGAGGGCGAAGAGCCGCCTGCTCTCCCCTTGGCCGCCTCCGGTCGCTACAGTTGCCCGAGATGCCAAGAGAGCGCAGCCGGGCTGGGCGCCCCATCCCGAGAAGCGGGCCGTCACTGCTTCTACGTGGGGGAGAATGCAACTCAGCAGAACCCCATGCGCGAGGTGTGGGCGGCTGCGGGTGGCCCCGGCCTTGGAGAGCGAGAGCGCGTAAGAGCGTAAGAGTTTGGGGGCGGGATCCAATCACGTGGAAGGGGCAGGGGTGAGTTCAGCTGCAGAAGAGCCACACTCAAGGGGCCAAAGAGCCGCATCTGGCTCGCGAGCTGCCATTTCCGACCCTTGAACTAAGCCAAGAGGTATAACAGCATCCCATGATAAAAATTATTTCTTCATGTAAAGCGTTTATTCTTGAGCTAAAAACCACCCAGAGTGGCTAACAAGACCATGTCCCCACTTATACCTAGCTATGGTACAAACATACCTGGCAATACTGTTTTTCTGCCATGACCCAAGACATTGCTTTCATATGATCCCAAGGTTGGGAGATAGGTTTAAGTCATCTTTTGCAATACCCCTGAAGCAGACAGTATCAACACCAGTTGCAAGGTGTATAAAATCTGTTACACTTCACCACCATTATACTGGAAGCCAAGTCAGGTAAGTAAAATCAGACAAGTGCCTTCCAGCCATTTCAGGCTAAGTATGCCCTTCCCACTCTGCTACTGTCTCTCTAAAAAGCAGCAGCACTGAGGTAGTCATCTTTGGGTCTGCACAAGAAGAGAAGAGCTGTGTTTTTTTTAGCATACTCTAGTTTCATGCATATAAGCCCTGTAAATACAGTTCCCAGTCGCAATAACACATGGATATCACCATTTTACATACTTTATAGCAGAGCTTTCCAAACTGTGTGTCGCGACACAAAAGTGTATTGCCACACACAGCGTGGTGTGTCGCCACACCACCCGGAAGCGGCGGCGCGCGTGTGCACGGCAGCAGCAGCAGCGGTGCAGCATCAGTCCTTCCGCGTTTTAGTGGAGGCTGCAGCCGCTGCCGCCGCCGTGCACACATGCGCCGCCGCACGCCCCCCGCGCCGCCACTGTGCACGTGCGCGCCGCCGCATGCCCCTGCGCCGCCGCCGTGCACGTGCGCCCCCCGCACCGCCGCCGTGCGCACGCGCCGCCGCCGCACTGCCGCCGCCGCCACTGCTGGTGTGTCACCAGCGGCGGCACTTTGGAAAGCCCTGCTTTATAGGGATGGTGGAAATAGCTGGCACTGCTACATTTAAACAGTGATCTATCTGAATTGTGAAGCAGCACTAGAATGATCAGTTAGTACTACTGTAATTACTTTACCTCTAAGGTCCATCCCAGTTTTAGTGCAAGACTGAAATAGCAAAACAATTGACTGATGATGAACAGGAATCTGGAAGTTGGCATTCACTGCTTATGGAAAGAAAGGAAATGAAGGAACTCAACTTCCGGCTGTCGAGGTGACTAGTGCGCTGAGCAGAAAGCTCCACGGTTTGCCTGTTTGCAGTGATTTATTACAAGGAAAAATCACTGGAAAATCACTCTCGAAGAGAGGGCGATCAGAAGATTGATCACAAAAGGGTCGTCGGATCACCGCTCTCTCCCGACCCCCGTAAATCCACTGCGGGGAGAGGGAGATAGAAGCGGTGACAGACGACTGGAACTGACAGCTATTGCTCTGCAGAAACCGCGAATCTGAATAAAGATAAGTAGCACAGCACCCGACCTTTTTAGACACATACTTTTACTTTTTTAAATATTATTTGCCTATTAATCTCTAAGATTTACCTCTGGACTGTGATTTATAAATGCTGGTGTTTTATTTTTTTTCCTTGTCAAAGGAGTGTTTAAACGGTGGATTGGAAAGCTAATTGACTCTGCCTGATATACACTGAGTGACTTTCTCTTTTTATTCTTAATATTCCTATTTTTGGTTGACTTTCATTCCTACTGCAATTATAAGTATTTTTCTTTTGAGACTAATCTGCCTGGATTTAAAGTTTTTATGGATAAATGAATTAATGATTTGATATTCTTTCCTTTACCTGTTTGGGATTTTTATTATGAAAGAATTCCTTTTGCTTTTTGTGTTTTGCTTTTTCTTATAAGTGTTTGAATATTCCTTGGATTATATAAGTTACTTTATAGAATTTTTTATGAATGCTTTGGATTCCTAACCTTTTTGTATATAATTTGTTATAATTTTGTATATAAATTAGACAACTTATTCATGGCTGGACTGTGTGGATATAAGCTGGTGTGAGAAACTCTGGGATTGTTTATCTTTTTTTGTTATTATTTTGACTACAATAGAAGCCTCTCTGTTCCTTTTTTATCTTGTATTCTTTTGCCTTTACGCTTGGACATACAATTTTAATGGACTAGATTTTAGTTATTTTGATAATTGCATTTAAAGGACTATTTTTGTTTTTTGAAGTTTTTCTTTAAAAAAAATAGTAGCCCCTTTTTCTGTTTGTTTTTTGTCTTCCCCCTCTCCTCTCTTTTTTTTTCTCTTACAGGGAAAGTATCTACATTATGACAACCATGGCATTGAGGAAGAAGGAAGATAAAGAAAAAGAAACTGGAAGGACATCCACAGATTCTTTAACACCTGGAGCATCAATGGAGCCTCCTCAATCAGAAATGAAAAAACTTCTGGAAGCAATGGCATCATTTAACAAGAAAATGGAAGATTCAATGACATCACTTAACAAGAAAATGGAAGATTCAATGGTACAAAATAAACAGATGGAAGAACAAATTGCATCTTTAGATTAAAAAATTGATAAGAAGATGGAAGAAATGAAGAAAGAGATAACACATGAGATTACACAGGAACTTAAAAAAGAGGTTCAGACAGTAAAGGAAGTTGTGAATACTATGTCAGGGGAATTCAAGGATATACAAGGCCAGATGCAAAGATTAGAGACTAAATCAGAAGATGTTACTAAGGAACTTGAATATAATCTAGATATTACTGCATTAGCAGAAATGAGAGAAAAAGAATATATTTTAAGATTGAGAGCAGTTCCAGAACAATTAAATGAAAATGTAAGAGAAAGGGTTGTTTCTATTTTGGCTAAATTTTTGGAGATGAAAGAACAAGATTTAGATTTGGAAATAGATAAAATTTTCAGAGTCAATTCACGCTATGCTAGAGATAAGAAAGTACCTAGAGATATATTGATACATTTTGTGAGAAAAGTTATAAAAGAGCAAATTTTGAAGAAACATTATAATACTGGATTAAATATAGAAGGAAGAGAAATAATTATACTAAAAGAAATACCATTGAGGATATTGAGAAAAAGAAAAGAATACTCCTTCTTTACAGAAAAATTAAGGCGAAATAATATTTCATCTAGATGGGAGAGATTGGAAGGGGTATATTTTATATTTAAAGAACAAAGATTTAGGATAACTTCCATTTTAAAAGCAAAAGCATTTTTAGAGAAATACAAGACAGATTTGAAAGATGCATCTGGAGATTTGGAAGGAAAAGTGGAGATATCAAAGGACAAAGAGATGAGTGAAGATTTATCTGTGTTGGGAGCTGTATCAAAAAACAAAGAGACGAGTGAAGATCTATCTGCGTTGGGAGCTGCAGGACTGGACTGGAAAAAAGGTTTTTAAACATCAAAACACTTATGGAATATAAATATTTGACATGGAACATAAATGGAGCCAACTCTCCGCAAAAGAGGCGAAAAATGTTCCATTCTTTGAAAAAACTGAGATTGGATATAATTTGTCTACAAGAAACTCACATTTGTAAAAAAGACATTAAGTATTTGATCTGTAAACAACTTGGAGAAGAGTTTATTTCGGCTGGACTTAAAAAAACTAAGGGAGTAGTTTTGTATATACAACCAAAGTTAAATCCAAAAAAGATACTAGTTGATGATGAAGGAAGATATATAGCAGTTGAAATTAATATACAAGGAACTAAAACATTAATTGTTGGACTTTATGCACCAAATATGGACAAAGGAGTATTCTATAAAAATTTAATGGATAAACTTTTGGATTTACCTTATGATAACTGGTGTTTTATGGGTGACTGGAATGGGGTTATCCACCCAATGACGGATAGACACTCACAAAAAGAAGTGAAACGTGCACAGGGAAAATTTCCACAAACATTTTTTGATTTGAAAGAAATGTTGGATTTACAAGATATTTGGAGATTGATGAATGGGACTTCATTTAAATCCTTCTCTAGAATAGATATGATTTTGATTTCTAAAAGTTTAATGATGGATATTGGTAAAGTTGAAATATTACCTAAGACCCTCTCAGATCACAACCCTGTAATGTTGACCCTTAAAGGAAAACGGAATGTGTTTAGATGGAGATTGAATGAGTCAATCTTTCGGAAAAATGATATAGTTGATGTATGTAAAAAAAGGTTAAGAGAATATTTTCAATTGAATTTAAACAAAGGCACAAATATACAAACTGTATGGGATGCCAGCAAAGCATACTGTATATGAGGGGTTATTTTATCCAATACAATGCTCAAATGAGGAGAAAGAAACAAGGGAGAATACAATTGATGTTAGATGAAATTAAAAGCAAAGAGTTATGTTTAAGAGATAAACCAATGGATGACACTTTACTTACTCAAATTAAATTTTTACAAAAACAAATATCAATGATATTGACACAAGAAATAGAAACCCAAATGAAATTTACAAGGCAAAAATATTTTGAGCATGCAAATAAACCAGGGAGATGATCGTTAGCTTATAAATTGAGGAAACAAAGACAAAAGAATTCAATTGTCAATATACAACATGAAGGAAAAATTTTGGTGAATAATATAGATATACAACAAGCTTTTCATGATTATTATTCAAAACTATATAAAAAACAATATGTCAATCTAGCTGATATTGATGAATATTTGTGTAAACAAAAGCTAACTGTTCTCAATGACCAACAAAGAGTACATTAAATAATCCGATAACAACAGAAGAAATGGAAATGGCCTTCAAAAAAATTAGTAGTGGGAAAGCACCTGGACCTGATGGATTGTCAGCAGCTTATTATAAAAACTTCAAGGATGAACTATGTTTACCCTTACAGAATACTATTAATTTGATTTTGGAAACAGGAAATATGCCAGAGACTTGGAAAGAAGCGCATATAACATTGATTCCTAAAGAACAACAAGATTTGACTTTAACTAGGAATTATAGACCAATATCTTTACTGAATAATGATTATAAGATATTTACAACCATATTGGCAGAAAGAATGAAAAATATACTCAAGGATTTTATTCATCAAGACCAAGCTGGTTTTTTACCTAAGAGACAAATTAGAGACAATGTTCGAAATATATTAGATGTATTGGAATATTTGGAACAACATTATGAAAAGCAAACAGCTTTGATATTTATAGATGCGGAAAAAGCTTTTGATAATTTAAATTGGTCATTTATGTGAAATGAAATTTCAACCATGTGAAATTCAAAAAGGTACAAGACAAGGTTGTCCATTATCTCCACTTTTGTTTATATTGGTCCTAGAGGTGTTACTTAGAGACATTAGACAAGATGATGGTATTTATGGTATTAAAGTCAAAAAAGAAGTCTATAAACTAAGAGCCTTTGCTGACGACTTACTGTAGTCATTACCTTGGAGAATCCACTAGATGGAATTGAATTATTGATTCAGAAATTAAAAGACTTTGGGTCACTAGCAGGGTTCAAAGTGAATTTACAGAAAACTAAAGTATTAACTAAAAATATGGATTACCATCAACAAGAGAAACTGAAAGAAATAACGGGATATTCAATGGAAGAAAAAGTAAAATATTTAGGAGTATATTTGACATCTAAAAATGTTAAGTTGTTTAAGAACAATTATATTTCACTTTGGACAGATATTAAAAAAGACTTGGACCAATGGAAAAAATTACAATTATCATTGTTAGGTAGAATTTCAGTAATTAAAATGAATATTTTGCCACAAATTTTATATCTCTTTCAAACACTACCTATATTAACATCAGAAGAACCTTTTAAACAATGGCAACGGGATATTTCTAAATTTATCTGGCAAGGAAAGAAGCCAAGAATAAAATATAAAGTTTTGCAAGACTCAAAAGAAAGAGGTGGACTAGGTTTACCGGATTACCGTGTCACCAACGGCGCAATGGCGGCAGTTTGGAAAGCACTGTCCTAGGCCATATAGCCCAACTACATTTTCCTCCTTACTATTTCCATCTTTGGCATTCCAATCTTCAACCACAAGCAGCACATCTTGCTGGCATGTTCTGTGGGTTTCAAATTGAACTTGATCATAAAACTCATCAACCTCCTTTTCTTCTGTATCAGTGATTGGAGCATAAACTTGGGATTTTTAAATTGCACTGTATCCCAGTACTGTTCTTGCTACACCCTTCTTAATTATGAAAGCAATTTTTTTTCATACCCTGAATAGTAAACAGTGTGATCTTCTGCCTTAAAGTACTCAGTTCCAGTCCATTTCAATTTGCTGATGCCTAAGATGTCAATATACAATTGATTCATTTCATCTTTCACTATGTTGAGCTTTCCCAGGTTCATGAGTCTTACATTCTATGTTCCCACTGTAATTTTCTTTGCAGCTTTGGATTTTCTTTCAGCGCATCATCAGCAACAAGACATCCTGACCACTTTAATCTAGCCTTGTCATAAACAATTTTAGTACTCTGAAAGATCCTCAGCATTTCCTCAGTAACATTGTGAGTGCCATACGACCTGAGGGGCCATCATCAGCACTATTTTTTAAATTTTTATTTATTTATATCCCGCATTTATTATTTTTTATAAATAACTCAAGGTGGCGAACATACTTAATACTCTTTCCTCCTCCTATTTTCCCCACAACAACCCTGGGCAGGAAGTGGGGGGGGGAACCTTCCTCCTCGCCTTCCTTAAAAAAACAACTACCGATTGCAATACGTCTTAATCCAAATTAAACGCTCATATTGGCATAGTAACTACATTTGGACAGAGCATTGTTATTTTAGAAGCCTCTCGTGGGTGTCGCCCACGAGATCAAGCGCCGAAATTCCAGGAGGCTGGCGAAGAATTCTGCCGGAAAAAGGGCAACGCCTCCGAGCGCTCGGCTCCCGCCCCCAGGAGCCGCCTTTCCAATTGAAGTTTCTATACGATTCAGCCTCTAGGGTGGCTAGCTAGGGAATTCTGGGAGTTGAAGTCCACGTATCTTAAAGGTGCCAAGGTTGACAAACACTGCTCTAGAAAGTTGCTGCGAACCAAGGCAAAAGAGAGGGAGAGAGCGCGCCCAAAGGGCAGAAATATCCGACACTAACAAGGACGCAGGGACCGCTGGCACAGCTGCAACTCACACGTCAGTGAAGCGGGGCTAGAGGCGGTAGCTGTGAATATGGAAATTATAGAGATACGAAAAGAGGAAAGTTTCAGAGGACTTGCTTTAGAGGAACGCTTATCCTGTCCTTTAAATCCGACTTCCAGTCCCTTTATGGGAATAGGAGTTGCACCACTAAAAGGAGAGAGAGACTAAAATTCAGTATTTTTAATATTTGGGTTGGAAACCTCAACCTGGACTAAACTCTATTTCAAACGTGGAATATTAATAGTGGGCTTTGACGCAATTTTCTTCCCGTCCCAGAAAAGCGTGAAGCTCATGCGTTGGACTGTAAATTGTAGGAAAGCTTTTACTTTTCTAAAGTAACGTTCCGTTCCAAAGATCAAGGATTCCAGTCTGTTTTATATCTGGCAATGTCGTAGTGGAGCTGGGGAATTCTGGGAGTTGAAGTCCACACATCTGAAAGTTGCCACGGTTGAGAAACACTGCTGCAGACACTTTCTGCTTCCTAATCTAACAATGCTCATGCTGATATTTTTACCGTACTGTACAGTAAACTCCCTTGTTAATTAGAAGCGAACTCGGAAGTGATCTCAGCTATGTATATGTCTATTATCAACAATCTATAGAGACTACGGAAGCAAAGTGATTCCGCAAAACGCCCGTGCGTTCCTTTGTGGTGTCGTTCGATAATACGAAACTTACTACAATAAAAGGTAATATTAAAGATTCGGTACCTACTCTGTTGTTTTATTCCTGTGGCGCTTTAAGGACATGGGAATAATGCTGCATATTAGAAGCCTCCGTTAATCCTTTGCATATTTCCTGAGAATTGCGTCTTGTTGAGTCTCATGGGACGTTTGCAAACGATCCAAAGGTAGACAGCATTCAGTTTTGAAGCCCCATTTCGTTCCTTTTCACGTAGTTCTTGCAACTCAGTCCTAATGACGTTGATTTAGAGTAACTTTACTTGGTCTTCTTGGGGACCATTAGGATTGTTGGTTTACGGAGCCCTATAAGGGCTTGGAGCTATTACTCCCTATATTCAGTACTATGCCTATACAGCAGTGTTTCTCAACCTCAGCAACTTTAAGGTGGGTGGACTTCAACTCCCAGAATTCCCCAGCTAGCCATGCTGGCTGAGGAATTCTGGGAGTTGAAGTCCACTGAGGTTGAGAAACACTGCAATACGGTCATTCATTCATTCATTGGAGATCACTCGTAGCCAAGTAAGATTGTCTTCCAAAGGTAAAATTTTAACAGTGGATCCATAAGTGGCTATAAAGGCCAATTCTGGATCTGCACAACCTCCCACAATGAGGGCATAGGTTTCCAGGTGGGAGACGGTCATGATGAGGGTTTGCCTGACGTGCCTTCCTTTTAGCTCTTTTCTCCCTTTCACCCTGTACTTGTGCTTCTTCAAAGTCCATAGCGCCATTAATAAAGGATGACCTCCAATTGAAACGCTCATGAGTTAGGGCTTCCCAGTTCTCAATGCTGATATTACATTTTTTTTTAAATTAGCTTTGAGGGTATCTTTTAATCTCTTTTGCTGTCCACCAATATTCCGTTTTCCATTCTTAAGTTGGGAGTAAAGTAGCTGCTTTGGAAGACGATGGTCAGGCATTCGAACAACATGGCCGGTCCAGCGAAGTTGATGTTGGATGATCATTGTTTCAATGCTGGTGGTTTTCGCTTCTTCTAATATGCTAACATTAGTCCGCCTATCTTCCCAAGTAATCTGCAGAATTTTTCGGAGGCAGCGTTGATGGAATCTTTCAAGAAGTTGGAGGTGGCGTTTGTAGAGGGTCCATGTTTCACAGGCGTACAGAAGGGTTGGTAGTACAATGGCTTTGTAAACAAGCATTTTGGTCTCCCTGCGAATGTCCTGATCCTCAAACACTCTACGCTTCATTCGG